>OZ037787.1:6969151-7119151 GCA_964035525.1 Porites cylindrica | reverse complement strand
AGCAGCGGAGCTTCATGTCAGCCTACTTCTCGCTGGGGGCCGCAGTAGGGTCCAGGAAAATACAGAGCCAGGAGCCTATAAAGAGCGCGGGCGAAAAATTGGCGAGGAAAAAAAAACCGGAGAGCTCCTCTCTTTTTCCCCGAGTACGATTTTTAAACACGCTCCTGTCCCCACAATCTGAACTCTACGCTCTCGTTCCTCGCTCTTTGCTCCGAAACCACACGGAAACGCTTGCTACGCGGGCTAGGAACAGGCTAGCTCCGGGGTAATAGGGAGTCCTCATAGAGCTAAAATTAAAATTAAAGAAAAAAATGACGGCAAGGACAAAGAGGTCATTAAAAGAAGTGTTAACATATAGATTTAGCCAGGGCCAAAAGGGAGGCTCGCGATAATATTTATAATTTGTTCACTCAAAATATAAAATCGTGTAACGCTAAACGGCGAATGTAACGCCGGAGAACGGTGAAAAAACAACAATATGTCCAATTAGCAAAAAAGCAACTTTGCTCGTGTAGCACACTTTTTTTGGACATTTCTCTGCCGTTGTTTTAAAGGACTACAACGTAAAACTTCGAGAAACTTCCGAGTTACCCGTTTTGTGGAGGAAATGTCGTACGTGTCAGACGTTCACTCTTTTTTTCAATGCCTCCCATTTTCACCTTGCATTGGTGGCTGTTAGCATTTCTCATTTTCTCACCGCCGCTACAAAATTTTCACGCTGTTCTTCCAACAGAAACATGTCTCTCTTGTTTTTTTATCTCTCGCTCTAGATCTCTGTTGGTCTTTTTCTAGTTGAGCTTCACTGGCTTGCCGCTTGCTTTCTTTTTTTTTCTGTCTTTCTCTTGCTCTACGTTCAAAATTTGTGAACATGACAATTAATCTAAGCTTAATACTTTAGACAACACGGATACAGAAACAATTTCCGCTTTCTATTTTCGTCGTTATTGATTCTTTAGTTGTCTCGGCTCTACAAGACGCCGGTGGATATGCAATTTCCCGCCAAAATAAACTCGAGTTGATCGGTCGGTCGATTACCAAACTTTTTCGGATGGGTAGATAACCAAAATTTCTTACCGATGGTGCTCCGCTGCGAGAGCTCTGCTACAAACTTGTGCAGCTGTCAGTCCGCGAATAATACTCTATTCCACTATTACTTTTCTGCTTAAGGTTCACTAACATAACCGAGGCTTGATTAAGTGTTCATTTTCAGACATGGGTGATTAGGTGCTTTGCATAGATTTGGAAGAAGTGAATAAGCCAATGTCGTCTGCACATAGAGTATCGGTAAACAGTAGAGAGCCAAGGACTAAACCTTGTGAATTTTGATGACATAAAGCGAGAGGCAAGGTTTTAATCCTACTGACGTAAGAGAGGGTTTTACTGTTTTTCGAACATGGTTGTTGCGAGGGTGACGAAAGAAATGAAGTTGTCATGTTGCAAATACCACTTTGTGGTTTTTACCACAGTGGCAAATGATAAAGCAGGACACCTTTCCGTCCCTTTTGATATTACTCCCTTCTCTTCCACACCCACGACGACAGCTAGACCACACAAACGGGACTGGGTTCCATTCGCCATTTGCACATCTCCCATAATACACTTTGTTTGCCCCTCCAACATTTTGTATACGCATTGAATTCAATTTCTCTTGGGACGACGATAATATCAAGAAGAAATTAAAAGCAGAAGTTATGCAAATTATTGGGAAGCACACAACGTGTATTACAAGAGTTGTGCAAATGGGGAATGATGTTTTCGAAAAACGGAGTCTTTATCTATGTGTTACATTTACTTAATACACCGCATTCGTGTTCTTGATAGGTGACTGCAACGTAACTTGCAGCCGAGCCTACTGCGAGGTAATCAGATGCATGAGCCTCGATTCTAAGCTTTCTAAGCCGTTACCGCGATTAAGAATGAGCAAGTGTAAGATTCAAGCCTAACGCTTCAGCATCGCTGGCTCATGGCTAAGAGCATCTGAGCCGAAGCAAAGATTTTTTGTGCACACCCAGCAGGATGTCATTCCTTGCCCCGGAATGATGGTCCAACCGTGTTTGAACCCGCGTCTCCCGATTAACAATCACGTGACCTACAACTGTGCTGTAAGAGTAGCGCGTGGTTCTTGTTCCATCCTCCCTTTGCCCCCTTTAACCGCATTGAGACGGATAATCCATCTCCAAAATCGGTCATAAAACTAACGGATAAACAGATGGACATGTCAGGCAGATTGTTCATTAAATTAATGACGTATTATCTGTCTGATAAGAATTCTCCAATAGATAACCCTTCTCAGACTTATAATCCGTCTCTAGTGTGAAAACGGCCAATGACTGTGCTGTTAACAGGACTTTCGCGACTATTTGTTCGTGAATATTTTAAAGACACTTCAGGGTGTTAACGAACATTAAATGAACAACCACCCCAAGAAGCCATATTGAGGAAAAACCAAGGTACATGTAGCCACTATAAAACTCACACCGTAAATAAACCAATTCCCTATTCTCTTTGATGGTCTGGAACTAGCAAGAAATCGGGTCTTATACAGGAGTTGAAGAGGAGAATCCCCCCTGACGCATGTTCCTCGACTACAAGCTAGTTCCAGATCGCTCCTGAAAATAGGAATATAAACTGAATTACTAAAACGAATTTAATACTAGGCATTTTTACTTTGCAAAACTTTATTTCGTTGAGTTTAAATGTAACTATATCATTCTAAATAAACAAACTTGGCATATTTGATGCCAGTTTACCTTGTTCTCTCTTGCTTCTTTGTAATAAATGTTCCTTATTTATTCACAAATAAAGACACAGCCGATTCATAACAGAATCGCTCTTGGCTTAACCCTAACTAAATAAATTCATAGTGAAATACAGTTTAAATATTTCAATACAAACTGAATTATAAGTTCTTTTCTGCATATTCATCACTATCATACAAACTCGATTGACATATAAAAATATACCTCACAATCATCAGTGACAGTATTTCTCAAACTCTAAAACTACTAGTAACTCGTTGTATTAACCTTGGTCACACTGGACCAGATGGTGTACAAGTCACTATCACCGGTGATAATATTTATCAAACTCTAAAACTTCTAGTAACTCATGTCGCATTGACCTTGGTCACACTGGACCAGATGGTGTACAAGTGACTATCATCGGTTATAATATTTATCAAACTCTAAAACGTCTAGTGACACATGTCGTATTGACCTTGGTCACACTGGACCAGATGGTGTACAAGTTACTATCACCGGTTATAATATTTATCAAACTCTAAAACTACTAGAAACTCATGTTGTACTAACCTTGGTCTCACTGGACCAAATGGTGCACAAGTCACTATCATCAGTGAAAATATTTATCAAACTCTAAAACTACTAGTAATTCATGTTGTATTAACCTTGGCCACACTGGACCAGATGGTGTACAAGTCACAATCATAAGTTACAATACTAATCAAACAATAAAACTACTTGTAACTTGTGTTGGAATAATAATTATTGTAAGCTTTCCTTTTTGATCATCAGTATTCCTGAGTGATCAGTTCTCTGTATGAATGTGTATCTTATTACCCGTAATCAACATTCCAAGGATTGCTAAACATCGAATTCCCTTATACGGGTTGTATTGCTACGTACAAAAATGGAATAAAATGAAGTTTTAGTGTAATAACATGAATCAAGAAAACTATTTACACTCAGGTGAATTTTACCTGAAAACAACGGTCTTATGTGTATATTAAATCACACTGAAATAGATCGCACAAAAGAGTAACCACAATTTCCACTTGCCTTTCAAAGTAAAAAATATACAACAAATAAACGCATACGTTGTGGCTTAAAATGAAAAGGACAAGTCAAACGAGTATTAACCTACAGCTGTAGTTGTAAACTTTTCCCTTTTTTATTGAGGCTATGTTCGCTGACTATACCGGAAAGCTCTTGCGTCGACACGAAAAACCACGTGATGACACATAACAACAGTGATTTGAGGCTCGATTTTTGTAACGGAACAACGCTGCATCGCGCCAATCTTGAAGTGGACTGTCATATACGGGATAAGTTTCTGTCCCTCTTCGTCGTAATGTGAACAGGTATTCGAACCGTAGCGGAAAAAGATGAGTAGAAGCCACGACCGGAAGCCTACTGAGACGGAAGTGAAGATTGGTATTTAGAGCACCAAACCGATGTTTGTTGTGTGTGAACGACTTGGTTCAGTCGTGTACAGTTGCTGTATAGCTTTTCATCGGGTCGGCACAAAAAGGGATCTAGTAGCCTCGATCCAGTACAGGCGGATTCATAGAGATGTCATTGTTTACATTTTTGCTCACGAGCATGCGAGTTAACCCATAGAAGGTGTAGCCGTATATTCTTTAGAAATTAGGTGCAAAGATTAAAATAGCAGGTTAATTTATGCAGATTGTGCAAGTTTCAGCTCTTTGCAATCAGTAACAAAGAAAATAGCAGCAATTAAAAACTGCAAAATTACTGGGTGGCAAAACGTTGAAGAGCTCATATATTGTTTGTAAATTTTGGGGTTTTGAAAGAGGTTTTCTCCGAAACTATTTGGTATATCAGGCTCTAATTTTCAGAGATAACTGAAACTGTTATGCTCTTTCAATAGTCAGAAATTTCATGTTATTAGCTTCATCAGATAATGATGGGCCTATACTAATGAGGCAACAAATGTAAACAAGGATTCGCCTATAGTGTAGACAGCTGTTGAGATGGAGGCTAATGGTCCTTGAGACAAACCTCAAGTGTACGTGATAAAATAGGTTGTTTCCCTAACAAAATTATCCGCTGGATATCGCGGAATTATCCAGCAGATAGTAGAAAGCGCTAAGCATCTCTTTTCAGTTGGGCCCGTGAAGTGGGAGACAAACTGAAAAAAACTTTCTTGACAATGTCTATGAATACAGCACCGAGAGACAAGAACGCAAAACGTTTTGCGCTAGAATTCCCTGACTAATTGGGCATTATACTGATGAACAGTTAGGCCTGTTAGATACATTCAGCACCAGTAACTTGCCGTCTGTCCCTTGGAATCCTTTTCTTTTTAAGCCACAATTTTACTTTGTTCCTACATGTATTCATTACTCTAATTACGTCTACAAGTCTACTTTTAATGCCACACCCGGCTACAATGTCATCATGTATTCATTACTCTAATTACGTCTACAAGTCTACTTTTAATGCCACACCCGGCTACAATGTCATAACAGGAGGGCATTTTGTATGCGCATGCGTCAATATGGGCTGTTGAAGTGCCACAGAGGCATTTTCTGTGAATTGTTTACGTTCAGTACCAGCATTTGCAGGCTGTTTTCTGGACCTGAATGACGTGTATTGGGCGCTACGTTCCACAAACATGTTCTTTAAGGTATCGAGGTGTTTCTACGATGAAAGTGAGTTTATTGTAGCCCCGCTGTCGCCCTTGAGAGGACAGTCTTCCCTTTCGTAAAACAGTGCATCGAAGACAAGATGGCGGCTGAATGTTCTTACCACCTAACATTTCGCGCACATTTTTTGAGCAGGAGGAAAAGGTCAGTATGATAGTTTTTCGTTAAACAGTTATCCTATAGATACTCAATTCTTCTCAATAGTATAACTCTGAAATCGAACTTAATCGTTTCAGTAATACAGTGGTTAATTAAATGTCCATTCTGTCGTGAAACTGTTTTTCACCCTTTCTCTGGCTTGTTTATCTCGAAATCTTGCCTTTCTCCCCAGATTAAGTTAATGATTGATGAAACTAAGAATACTTCCGCCAATGAATGGCGCTTTGATGAAGGCTGTGAAAAATCGCCTTCTGTAGTAATTTTAGCTTCCTTCTCCGGTACGTCTTCGTTGAGAAATAAAATACACGCACTTAAACTATAAATTTTGATGAATATAATGATGCCAGTAAGATTGTGTTTTGAAAATAAGAATATTCTATCAATTAGTTATACAAAGGAAAAAAATTACAGCAATCGGTTCGAATTCTGATTTTTTCCACCTTATTTTGATGGTACACTGTTTGTTTACATTTCATTATGCAAATAAATATAACATTTTGGCGTTTTAAAGAAAATCTAGCCTAACTCCCCAACCCCAAAATAGCACGAAATGAAACGTTATCAATACACCGTTTAAATAAATCCTGGCTTTTGTTGCAAAAAAATCGCATTTATTACTAAATGATATCATTTTGTGGATACTACATTTGTTGATATGCTAATTTGTGAGACATTTCATTCAAGAAGGATGTTGACTGAGACCAGCTTCTCCTCTGTATTGAACCACATTCTTGTTTAATGCATCAGTTTCTGCTTGATAATTCTTTCATGATGTACAACTTACATAAGGGGTTCATCTAGATACAGTGAAAAGCTCTCGATAATAACAGACAAATTCATCCATCGATTTGTCTCATGTTTGTTGTCGCATCCCAGCTCATTTGGGTCCTTTAGCAGACGTATTTATTTTTTGAGGAAACAGCATTATATGCACCCCTTTAACAAACTTCCTATCTTATTGTGTTTAAACAGGCTTTGAAGGTGAACAACATCGTCAGTTAGATTTATGGAGTGATAGCCATTCTCCGTTTTGAATGGATCACTACTGTCATCAAATATAATTTAATAACAAGAAATCGATTGTGGAACACAGGAGCTGTTACTCAAGAGTCGCTTCAAAATAGTAGCTTAGGAAAAATCTCTGTATCTTTTAGAGTTAAAGAAAAATAAAAGTTCTGTTCGTTTTTTCGGAGTATGTGAATTCGTGTTGTCTGCAATTGAGCTTATGAAATGCTCAAGTGATCATGTTCTACGTAATCACTTGTAATTGTTTCTGTCTCAAACTCAATCAATTCTTTATTTCCTATAGAATATTTTTTATAAATTTTTTTGCGAAAACTTTCGAAAAGCTGTAAAAACCCCATATATTTCACGTTTTTATGGCATATATAAACGCTTGTCTTCGCGATCCGTCTAACATGAGACATCGCGCTAATAAAGAAACCTCGCGTGGTAATTTTTTTTTTTTTGCTTTTTGTCTTAAAGCAGCTGAACATTGCTACGATGCATTTCCCCCCTGATATGTAAAACCACGAGTTTGGAAATCAAACCATAGAAATGCATTGCTTTGCCAGTGAAAATCAGACTTATACAGGAACATGATTTTTTGGCGTTGAATCTTGAAAGTCTTTAAAAGGCCAAGAAAACCTACTACTGAAAAATCTACAAGTGAAAACCCGCGTAGAAAACGTCTGATTTTTGTCATGGAGAATATGTTTTGCAGGAAAGTACGGTATTCAAAGCACCAACGAAATGGCTTTTTAAAGGACTGTATTAAACTCTACGCGCGAGTTTTCGATTTCCCGCCATCAGATTTGATGCGCCCACGCTATTGTTGTTCAGCGGATTCACGCATGCGCATGCAAAATGCCCTCCTGTTCAATGTCATCATGTATTCATTACTCTAATTACGTCTACAAGTCTACTTTTAATGCCACACCCGGCTACAATGTCATCATGTATTCATCACTCTAATTACGTCTACAAGTCTACGTTTAATGCCACACCCGGCTACAATGTCATCATGTATTCATTACTCTAATTACGTCTACAAGTCTACTTTTAATGCCACACCCGGCTACAATGTCATCATGTATTCATTACTCTAATTACGTCTACAAGTCTACTTTTAATGCCACACCCGGCTACAATGTCATCATGTATTCATTACTCTAATTACGTCTACAAGTCTACTTTTAATGCCACACCCGGCTACAATGTCATCATGTATTCATTACTCTAATTACGTCTACAAGTCTACTTTTAATGCCACACCCGGCTACAATGTCATCATGTATTCATCACTCTAATTACGTCTACAAGTCTACGTTTAATGCCACACCCGGCTACAATGTCATCATGTATTCATTACTCTAATTACGTCTACAAGTCTACTTTTAATGCCACACCCGGCTACAATGTCATCATGTATTCATTACTCTAATTACGTCTACAAGTCTACTTTTAATGCCACACCCGGCTACAATGTCATCATGTATTCATTACTCTAATTACGTCTACAAGTCTACTTTTAATGCCACACCCGGCTACAATGTCATCATGTATTCATTACTCTAATTACGTCTACAAGTCTACTTTTAATGCCACACCCGGCTACAATGACATGACGCTTTTGAACCTTATTTTACTCTCCATAGAAAGTTACTGAGAGTTCAAATGTGGATAATGTTCGGTATTTTAACCGAAGTTTGCTGAAGTCATATATACGACTTTTGCTTGTAGCGCAGCGGTTGTTGACTTGCAATCTCACTGTTCTCAGGGAGGAGCAATTCATCATTAAATAGTCACAAAAACTTGGTAACCAGTTTTCACTTACTTTACTGCGGATGTTGAATGTTAGATTGAGTTCAGTCAATGACGAGTTTTCTGGAATATTATTTCGTCCCAATAGATGAGACCAGTCGTCATGCCCTTCAGCTTCACTGTAGTCATTTACAGTCAGAGTGAGTATAGTTAACGACTTGTTTTCCGCTAACGAACGTTTCAGAAACTGAACCCACTCTGTACAGGTCAAGTATTCGTAGTCACTGACTGTAACAGTGAGGGAGGTTATTGACTTGTTGTATGGTAGTACCATATGGAATATGCCTCTCCAGGTAGAATTAGTAAAGGTCATGTTGTTGACTGTCATGTTTAGTTCCTCTAACGATGTGGTACGTGCCAGTCCAAAACTAAGATCTTCTACCCAACGGAAGATGGCATCGTAAGGGTTATATTCATGTTCTGCATAGTTGTTGCTTGTAATGCTGAGTTTTTTTAGTGAACTGCATTCTTCTAAACATTTTTGGAGAAATTTACCCCAAAAGTAACTTAAATTACTACCATTGATTACGATGGAAAGGGTAGACAAGGACCTCACTGCCATCAAATTTTCTCCGAATTTCCTCAGCTCGCCACGATCGTCAATTTCAAGACTGAGTGTAGTTAATGTCGCCATTTTCGCCAAGCTGTTGATCAGCATGCATTCCCAGCCTTCTGCCATGTCACTGTAGTTGCTGATTGTAAGACTTAAAACTGTCAATGAAGAACTTCGCAGCAAACTGTCCCCGAGGTCTTTCCCTATTCCCGGATTCATTGTGTAGTTGATCACTGTAAGATCCAGCGTAGTAAGCGATGTGTTTTCTGCCAAAGCATCACCTAGCAGACGTGGCCAGTCACTAATCACTTCATCGTGGTTAATTATTTTAAGACTGATCCTCTTCTTCCTGGTATTCTTAACTTCAGAGAAAATTGGTGTCAGTGATGCAGGATTGTCAATAGAGACATCAAGAGCATTACACGCTTCCTTATGAACAACAGGGACACCATGCTCTTTTACTTGAACAGTTAAGTTGTTATTTGATAGTTCCTGAAGTAGGGTTTCTGTACCCAAGGCCAACTTTCTCCAAATGTCGATTGTCAGGGATGATAGCGTATTTTGTCGTCCGATATATCTTTTAATAATATTAGCAACACCGTCACTTAATTTTCCATGCATTTTCAAAGTGAGGCTTGTCAGGGGGACACGCACCAAGATCTCAAATAAATCTTCTGCTCCACTACACTTCAGCTCCCCCCAAAGAACTACAGTAAAGTGTTGTTTTGTTTCTAGCCCCTTCTCGACCACAGCAGGACGAAAAAGCGCCACTTGATTACATGTAACACTGCTGTCTGGGTCTGGATCAAAAGTACAGTTAAGTGACCCCTTCTTTACCGAACAAAGCTTTTCCACAACAGACTGCCAATTGTCAGGAATCTCCCCACGGAGAGTCAATGCTAAATCACTTAAAGAATGATTTTCTAGAAGACTGTTTTGAAGAGCATTCACACCAGAGAGATTAAGGTTGCCGTCAACGCTGAAAGCCAATGACTTGAGGGCGGTTTGTTGCGCAATTCCTCTGCTAATAACAGCAGTTACAAATTCCTGCACATCTCCAGAGATATTAAGGGAAAATGAGGCCAAAGCTTTCTTTGATAAAAGCTTTCCTAAACCATGGACCGCAGTATCACTCAATGATCCACGAACCTGGAGGTCCACAGAATTCAAAGGAGTGTCCGCAAACAAAGCAGGTTCAATAGCACTGGTCCAAGTATCACCCCACACTCTGTCAAGTTGAAACGTTACTTTTCTCAAGGATCTGCGTGCAGCTAACAATTCACCGATTAAAATAGCTGCGTTGCAAGGGATACTGTCGGATATTTGTAGGGTAAACTCTGATAAAGTAGTGTTTCCAAATAAGCCGTCATGTAGCGCATAGGCTAGGTCTAATGTAATTGCAGGGGTAAAAAGGTTAAGTTTCTGTGTCTTTGGGCAGGATTGTATGTATCTTGCAATCCTCTGATAGCGAGATAGAGATATGTCATCTTTTTCAGCACGAACAGTGAGATTAACTGGCTTCTGTAAACTACAAAAACGTTTGCATGCCTCTAAAACGTGAAATATGTTGCACGTCTTCAGACTGGAAAGGTCAGCATCAACTTGCTGTGGGAAGGGTATATAGGAACAAAGAGTATCTGCCATTTTTTCAGCATGTCCACTTTCATTGAAGCTTTCGGTAAAAAAAGTCGCTGTTGCCAAATCTGGATTCAAAATGTCTCTGAGAGAAGTATCAACAGCTCGTGTCGTTGATTTTGTTCTGCACTCGTCCCAGTTCCATCCTTCCCGATTCTTCAGCTCTTCACCTATCTGGGCGAATAGAATGCTGGCCTCCATCCCCAGTATACCAGACACAAAAAGAAACACTTGACGATATTTATGCACCAAATCAACAAAGCTAAATTGTTCAAACAAATTCAATTGACTTCTTTGCAATTTGTGCGCAACATATGCCGCAGCCAAGTACTCTTGGAAGGTTTTGTGAAGAAAGTAGTACTCATGTTGAGGTGTTAACCTCTTCAGACTTTCTTCCTTGTAAAGTAGGCCTATGTGACGGGATACCAATCCTTTGTATCTTTTTTCGAGCTCAGCTAATTCTTTTTCACGGAAACCATGACGATCACTCAGCAGGCACATCCAAGCTAGCTCTCCGAGTGCAAGTATGTCCTTCTCAAAATACCTCTCTAAGTCGTCGTCACCTTCAGGGGCTTGCAGATTTTGTTTAGCGCAGTATCGTCTTAAAAGGCAAAGGACAATAACTTGGTAAAGCTTAGAACGGGAGGAAGGCAGCTTTCCCTCATAATCCTCATAGATTACACAGAGAAGGAGTAAATTAAGGGGGTTGCTTCGGAGAGCATGCAAAAACTCGTTGTCTTTTATTTCTGTTATGAGTCTCTCTCCCTTTGGTGAATGTCCTCGACCAATATTTGCGAAATGTTTCCTGATATATTCAAAAGCATCGCCTTCTGTGAATCCTTTGATCTCCAAATGAATGTCAAAGACGAATCTCTTTCGTACATCAATACCTCTTTCTTGTCGCGAAGTAGCCAAAACATAACAGAAAGGTAAAATTCTTCGGTGAAGCAGCTCATCCACATGATGCTGGGATTTTTCAGGCAGCTCATCCAAACCATCCAAAATGATTAAAATTTTCTCCTGGTTATGAATGTCCTCCAAGAAGTGCAACAATTTCTCTACAGTCTCCTTGTTGATATCTCTGGGCAGAAGTTGTTCTCTTATTGTGTCCATAATATCTCCATCAATGTCACGACATTTGAGGAGTAATACAAATTCAAATTTGGGAAAGGAACACTCCGTTGGGATTTTTCCATGTGCCCAGTCATAGGCAAGTTTGAGGCAAAACGTAGTTTTACCGATTCCTGGACTTCCTTCTACTAGGGTCATAACATCCTCACCTTTTTCAAGGGTCTTGAAGATTTCAAATACGTTGACCTCGTCATTTTCTCTCAGGACGTCTGCGTTTCCTTCATCGTCTGGCGACAAGACATCCTCAATTTTATCGGGAACAGTGAAGCTGCCGAACACATTTGCTCTATTTTCGTCCAAGACGTCAGCTAGCGGCATGATATCCTCGCCTTTAAAAGGAGCTTGGAAGATGTTGAAAGCATTCACCTTATCGTCTTTTATCTGGATGGCCAATTTTCGTCGTGAAACGATTTTCAGTCTCGTGTAGACATTCTCTAGGGGTAACTCGATGGTGTTGTCCCAAAGAAGGGGTCTTAACTGAGAGCGCCTTTTGTATTCAGCTTTGAGCAATTTCACAACCGAGTTGTCCCAAACTGCTGGAAACAAAAAATCAGGACATTTATGTCAATAAAACAAGCCTAAAGATTTTATACTACAAACGAATTAAGCTTTTCATGTTCTTCTCTCCTCAGTCAGAAGGAAAGCCGTTTTAAATTCTCCTATATTAAATTATCATATTTGCATGAAGTAACATAAGCAAGGATAGCTCTTTTCACAAGTTACCTCATTTTGGAAATTCTGATCAATCCTGACAAAAACATTATACACAAAAAACCAAGTAACATTTTTGGGAGAAATCCGTTGCCTGTAAGTTCGAAGATCTACTCTTTGCAGATTCAATTTGTCTCTTTTCTGGAAGGTTAGCCAGCCACAATTCCATTCGGAAAAAAGACGATATGGTGGGCAAGAAAGGTGGCTATGTAAATGAAAGTCAAAGGGAAAATAAAGGGAGCGAAAGAGAGAGAAATAGATTCGCAACTACTCGCTGTCGGACGCCTAATGGTTTAGCCCCTGCGTAGCTTGCGGGAATTTAGCTTACGTGATCTAATACCTAAAAGAACAGCACCACCACGTCAGGTATGCAGATTATGAAGCTGCGCTCAGGGAACGTAAGACCGATGACGCAAGGCCCTACTATGCTATATTGAGAAAGTTTATTATACTCTCCCATATACATGCAATAAAATACTAACCCTTACTCTCAATAAGAAAAAGAAAAACTTTACCTTTATCTCCCACCAGTTTCGGATGTTTTGGAGGTGAAGTATTACTTGAAGATAACAGCCTTTTGGCTTTTTTTGAAGACTTGGATCTCTTTGCTGCGCCAGAAACTAAATCCAGCAAATACCAACATAATTAGGCTTTTGTCTAAATAACTGTCCCGAAGATAATTTACCAATTAATCGATCTTTAAAGTATTTGTTAACCAGTCGGTAAGGCCATGATTAAGTAATGATCCAGGTAAGAAGGGAAGCAATTTCTTTTGTTGTGGCGCAATACGCTTTCCTCACATAGAAATGTTTTCATTTTTCCGCAGTGAGTGCATAAATTTACAAAAAGGCTGTTTACGAAAGAAAATGTATTTAAACTCCACTTTTAAAGGGTGTATTTTTGTGTTAAAACATTTCGACCAATCACAAGAGCTGCAAACAATGGCCAAGAAATGTTCACAATTTTACATGATCCGCACATACGATTTCTGTGTTACTTAGACTCGGACGAGATTTTGTTATAAGGAAGTTGGATAGAAAAAAAAGGATTAATGTACACGCTGCTTTGCGAAGATTTGGTAAAATTTGATGTTTAAACCAATCAGAACCTTAGTAGAGACAATAGTAAAGTTAGCACCTTTTTGCATTCCGACGTGTTCACTGCGTTTTGGTCCTTTCCTTCTTATCTGGACCATTACTTAAAGAGGTTTATACACAAATGTAGATGAAACAGTAAATTCATACAACCGTCTCTACCATGTTCATCTTCACACACACACTCTTGACGCGCAATGCTGCTGAGCATACACACCACAGTCCTACCAACATATTCTTAACGCTACACACCATAAGAAACGAAGCTATCTGCCATTTTTAAGCCTGAGCGATCACAAGAGAGGAGAAAAGTGTGGTTCCATTTACGCAAGAGCAGAATATAATTTGTACCTAAACACAGTTGGACGATATTGCGCTCGAGCAGACCATTATTTGTAGGCAGTTATTTGCAGGTCAAGTTGTGAGCGCACGGCCAATGAAAAGGTAGAAAAACGTCCATCGAGTGATAATACGTTTAATGTAACAACGGAACGGTGTTACTACAATTGTAATTCGGTTTTAATAATTCGTCTGACTTTATCCGTATGTTTATCAGTCAATATTGACGGATTTTGAAGACAGATTGTGTGGTTCCAGAAAATATCCATACCCACCCATGGAGGGCATTTTTGCTTTAGATCCCCCACCACTCCAGGAATATCTATTCCAGGGGGTGCTTGAAATACCCCCCACCACCCCTGGAATTTCCGTATTTTTTTTTTCTTGGACTAAAGAATCGATTTATAGAACTGAGATCTGATATTTTCTGTTTTGCGTGCGTGACCCTGTCAAGAATATGATATCACCAAAACGTCATTGTAATGTTCTGTTTTGGGAGTTCGGAACGATCTGTTAACCATTCAGGACATTTAACTCTTTTTCCAAATTCTGATCTGCAACCTGCAACCTGCAACCTGCGACCTGCAAATTACACCCTCCGGATTTCTTTCATCATTTATTCAGCCTTATCTACGCCTTTCTATTTTTTTGCTGTACGTTTTGTGGTAGATTTGAAAGGCTCGCAAACACATTTTAGTTTTTGAAAATGAGCCACGGCGGCTATTCAAGATCATATTTTTATTTCTTTTTTAATTGACGCCGTCGCAGGTGACGTAAATACGTGCCTTTACAAATATAAAAACAGTTTTTATAGTTCAAAAGATAGACTTGATACAAAAATACTGAGTCGATTTTACAAAATTCAAGATAAAACCTTTTGTTGGTCCTTTTTTATCGCCTAAAAACTTAAAATTAACTTCGCTTAAATTGTACAAGCTAGTACTGTTGGTCGGTCCGTTCGCTGTACGTGCAAATGGTTATTTTTATTTTTCTTCAGAAATAACTTGTTTCTCGAGATCTTTTTAGTGGTGAATATAAAAAAAATGCTGATTTCTCGAAAGTGTTGTTCCATTTTTGTCTCGTCACGCGACGCTCCCGTTTAGCGTTGTGTGACGAGACAAAAACGGAATGTGAGGGAGACTTAGTTATCAAGTTTCGAGGATCTGGTCAAGACTGTCAACTTAAGATACCGACACATTTGATGGGGTCATTCTGGGGAACTAATTAAAACTAGGTTTAGGTACCCTGGCTCCAGGGTTCCGCCCTCAAAATACAAAATGTACAATGAAGTAAAAAAACCCTCTAGTACAGAAAAAAGGAGATTGGCCCTTGAATATTAGCTGGCCCTTAACTATACTACTATTTGTGCCCTTGAGTTTGATAAATGATAGATTTGAAGCTTATCGATCAACCGATTAGGGCACCAGTTGTCGTGTGCTAGAAGTTTGACACGTTAAATATAGTTACTGATTTTTTGGAATGGGTTTAGGAGCCCTTCGCGCCCCTAAAAAATTTTCTAAGACAGCAACTTTGAGATGGAAAATTCATTTACTGAGAACCAAAGAAAAGAAAACATTTTTGTGCTTCGCCTCCTGTAGCGACGAAAAAAAAAACAGCTTTAGGAACTAAACGCTTAATGATAATCGTTCACTCAAGGAACTGAAGCGAGACTTGACTACGGTTTGCACCAAAATGTGCTCAAAAATTCTTAACTCGGGTCGTGTAGCTTCAAGGTGTTGTGAAGCACGTTCGAAGTTTGGAGGGCGGGTCAAACGTGAGAAGCGTGCGATTTGCTCCAAGCGTGAGTGACAGTGACTCGAGCTCCTTGACTGCCCAACTTCAAACCTTGAAGCAGAGGGGGCGGTCATAATAAGGCCTCAATCAATGGACACAAAATCATCCACTTTGTGTTACTTCGGATGCAGTGTGTGCTACTAGTCCTACAATAGTCCTAGCAGTATGCAGGACGTTTGTCACGTGAACCTAGTTTAGTGTCCTTATCTCCCAAAAGTCTCCTGTAGCTCAGTGGTAGAGCATCTGGACCAATAACCAGAACCTCATAAATTCAAATCCTATTCGGGGAGAACTTGAATGTTTTACGAGCCGCCTGTATCACTGACTGAAAACATCTTCCCCACTAAGATGGTTGTACATATACGATATACATAAAAAGAAACAACTAACCCTTATTCGAACTTGAACAAAAACAAACCTTACCTTCATCTTTCAAGAGCCTTGGGTACTTTGGAGCTGGAATGTTACTTGAAGATAGCGGCCTTTTGCCTCTCTTGGAAGACTGACGTTTCTTTGTCGAGCCTAAAATCCAATCAAATACTGTTTTTGTATTTTTCTCCATTTTTATTTTTTACCTTTACGATATATACAGTAATATTCAATCCTTATATCCATTCCATTTGCAGTTGTACTAACTAGCCACATAAATATGGCCATTCTATTAACGAAGCTTGAAAAAGGCCTGTCAGGCATTCGAGCCCTGAATTTTGTCATTTCCAAATGCTGCATAACTCTGTTGAATTGAACTAATCCAACAAAAAACACAGGACGAGACAAACTTGGATTCTGGAGTCCACACTGGGGATTCCGGATTCTAGGTAATGGATTTAGGATTCCAGTTGTTGAATTCCAAGGCCAAGGATTTCCGATTCCACGAAAAAAATTCCCGAATTCCAGATTCCACAAGCAAAAGTTTCCCGAATTCTGAAATCCGGATTACCATTGGACGATCAATAGCCCTCTTTAGCTTGTATGTTTTGTTTTTCCAATAGAGGTCCCAGGAGAACTTGACGCTTTGCCTCTGTTTATGCGTAGATCCTGTTTGCACGTGAATAACATGTAAATTGAAAGAAACAGTTCTCGAGAGTATTAACACATGACCTGCATTGGAAAACAAAACCTACAAGCTAAAGAGGTCTATTGTTAGTTAGCACCCCTACACCCAACAATGACCAGCATTTAGATGTCGCAAGCTGAAAATTTCACTTAAAATAACCCATACAAAAAGGACCAAGCCTCTCTGATAAAATACAATTTCCTTATGCTGTGGTCCATTACCCTATTTAGCATGAAAACGTAAACCTGAAACAAGTATCAGTATAATTACATTGATGATTATCGAAAATAGAGCGCTATGATTGGCTACGACCTTCTCTTTATCCCGCTATAATCACCGCGCGGTGATTATAACATTGAAGGCTAGCAGTTTTCAAAATGGCAGCCAGATTTGTTGATGTTTCGGAGTCGCAAATTGATCAATAATTTTATTTTCTCGAGTAATCATCAATGTAATTATACTAAAACAATTAGTCGCCGAAGGCGACGTGAATATCGGCGAATAGTCACCTCGACTTCGTCTCGGTGACTATTTAACAATTATTCCTAGAGCCCGAATGGGCTCTGAGTCAATAGCCTATGAGGCCGAAGGCCGAATGGGCTATTGACTCAGAGGCCATGAGGGCGAAAGGAATAATTGTTTTAGTAAAATCCAACTAGTTGGTCAAAAATATCGAGAATAAAAAACTTTTAGCTAGTTAAAGCTAGACTTTAATCCTTTTTTGCCGCCAAAAAGCCCGCGCTTCTCGCTACTAGTGGGCTATAACGTATAGCCTAGTAGTAGCTCAACCAATCAGAACGCAGCATTGATAATAGACCACTAGTTGGATTTTACTAATGGCCGATATTCACGTCGCCTTCGGCGGCTAATTGTTAATTATTAATTTTTTTGGCATCTAACATTGTTAACCTGTAACCAGTGTGAAATCGTTTTGACCTTGTAAGTCAGTCTTAAAGGAGTCTTGTTCAATGCTACGACCACTTCTTAGTTATTTAACATCCCCACAAGTAATAAGTACATCTCCCAGACCTTCTTACATAGAAAACAATGAATTGCTCTTGTGGACATATTGTTCATGTTTCTAAGATTCAAGTGTACCTTTATAAATATGTTTTTCAGTTGGAGAGGGCTTTTCCTCATGACAGATCACAGTGGCTTTCTTAGATAAATTCGGCTCATCTGCACTGGGACCTACATAAAAAAAAAACACAAATGTAGAAATTAATAATTCGTTACTTTTGACCGTCAGGGTTGCAAATAAGACGTTGAAAGGTATCGCAATTTTGAAACTCTCTGAATTAGCGAATGCAGGCGGACTTATCTGGTGGAGTTGTTAAAAAGAGATTGATAAATTTGTCATTGTGAAGTTTTCACTAATGCTGTCATTGTAATTGCGTGAACTTATAAATGTACATTTCCTAATACTAGCAGATTACACAATACCAAGACCAATTTGAATTAAAAAGTGAACCTGTTACCTTGAGAAATGGCAAGCATTCGTTGCACAAGTATATTACAGTGATCCTGCCAGCTGTATATCTCTGCATACTCTCCTTGAAGAAGCTTGGCCTCTCTCAGTCGCAGCTTCCTTTTTTTCTTCCGAACAGCTTTGATTGCATTGGCCCAATCTTTAGGATCTTCTGATTCCACCACACAATTTGAACCATTGGGAACTTCCTGTAAGGTCTCACCAAGACCAGAGTTACCACTGACCAGCACAGGCAGACCAGCAGATAAAGCCTCAAGGGCAGCTAGACCAAAGCCCTCAGTTCGTGATGGCATTATAGTAAGATCTACTTCACAAAACAAACGGGCTAACTGTTCTCTGCTTTCATTAAAACAACGCACAGTTAGTTGACTGCGATCAGTGCCTTGCTGGAGTAACAAATCTTTTACTTTCTCCTCTTCGCCACTTGGAGCTCCAACAAACAAGAGCTTATAGGGCTGTGGCTCGTCTTTCAACTCAGCAATAGCGCGGGCAGCAATGTCATATCCTTTCAGCTGAAAGTCTTCATTGTCACCACGTCCAAATACTAAGACACTGAATGTTTTTCTTTCTTCAGTGGCTTGCTTTACATCGGAAAATTCAGAGAAGATGCCTGGGGTAAGATTGAGGACATCTTGATCCTTTCCACAGGCACGGAGATAACCTGAGAAAGCTTCAGCCAGCTTGGGACCAACTGCTACAACTTGATCAGCTTTTTCACACAGTTTTACCTCAGCCAGGTGCTTTTTCTCTCCTCTTGAAATGGCATCTGCGTAGGACTTGTACATACCAAGCTCTTCAGGAGCTGTATGAACGACCTGAATCCACTGGCACTTACACTGACGTTTTATACCCTGCACTTGCCGACCAAGAACAGCCCCATGTCCTAACACACAATCGACAGAATGGCTTTCAGGAAGAAAGGACAACCAGTCTACTGGGTTGTCATAACCTGGCATTTCTTCTGCTTCAATAAGATGTACATTGTGACTTGCAGCAACTCGTTTATCCTCTTCACTGCACTGAGGGAGATAAACACTGACCTCCACTTTGGGGTGTTTTGCCAACTGAATGGCCAGCTCTCGGTTGATGGTTGACAAGCCTCCTTTTGTTGATCTCCATTCACTGCTTAACAGAGTTACCCTCAATTTCCTTGAGGAAGTGGATTCTGAATTGCTTTCATGGTCTTCCTGTGATGTAGAGGCTGTGTTAAGAAAGGATGACAATTCCTGAAAGAAGAGTGGCATTAATTTTTTAAAGGGTTTATTAAAAAGCTAACCTGAGATCAGGCTCAATTTTAGCAGTTGTCATACATTCTCACTTACGTAGTTCAGCTAAAATTCTCTTTTCGTTTCGCCTTGCCCGCCGGAATGTTATTTACAAAGAGAAACGAAAACAGAGCCTGATCTCAGGTTATTTAAAATCATTTTTAATACAGTCTAAACTCTCCTTACGGACACCTCTATATTCCCTACCTCTATAATACGGACACCTCTGTAAAGCGGACACTTGGTTCTGTCCCTTTGGTGTCCGTATTAAAGAGGTTTGACTGAAGTAAGTTCTAACAAACTTTAATTGAGCATTGTCATCCACTACTTTTCTGCCAGCGAGTGCACTTGAAAAAACTGACTAGAAAAACATGCAGGACATTTTTTGAGTTTGGGCTACCTGTGGTGTCTCGAGTATATGTATTCTCGGTTTTCACATGACGTCACCAAAAATTCAAACTAAGAAACTATCGATTCTTTTGAGTTTCATGAGGTATTACAGCACCTAAACACCTTTATTTAAACAAAGTTTTGGTTCGAAAGGGTTCTTCATTTTGCGATAGAGGACGTTTAAATTTCTAGGCTTTTGCATCACGCGGTATTTAGCTTGCGACCGGGAATGCTCTTATGTGGGTTAAAAACATTACCAATTTTGAGAGATTTTGCTATCTAAACATTCCTTGTCTCAGAATAAATATCACTTTAATCCTTTATGACTTTCTCAAGCGATGAATTAACCACTAGTAGGAAGTAGCAAAACTCAAAAACAGATGTTTCTGTTGGTTTCCGGGAGCCATATTTGTGCCCCTCCAAGGGACACAAACATGGCGTCTCCATACAAAGCTCTATAAATTTGGGTAAAACGTTTCTCCTAGATTCTGGACTTTCTGTATTTAATGGTTTGCAATTTTATTTTTTATTGCATGACACTGAAAACCCCCAATACCATAAATCCTCTATTAACCCCGCACCCCCTTCCAAATAAGCCCCCCCCCCCTTTTCATGATTAAAAGGGAGGGGGACACAGACAACTTGGAGGGTGAAAGGTCAAAGATGATGCACGTTACTAAGAGGGTTTCAACAGTGCAGTACGCATGTACCACACTATGAGGTGTGAACTACTGTACATGCAAGTAAACTTCCAATTTAATGATATGAAATGAATAAAATGATCACTTAGTGAAAATGCTTTAAGCGTTAATCAAATTCTCTGAACTACATGTAATTCTTTTAACCCTTTAAAGCCTAATATTAAAATTCAAATTCTCATTTGTTGTCCCTATTTGTTTTCAATAGAAGTAGTGGGGAGAATTTGTTGAAGTATCAATTAGATTCATTTTGTGTGATCAGGTCCTCAACTCTCATGACCACTGTGATTTATAAAGAAGTGATACTACAAGGAGAAATTTGATGCTGATCACTCTTAGGGCTTAAAGGGTTAAGGAATGCACAGAGATCAGATTGGAGAATTTGTATGTGCATAATGGTGCTTAAAGGGTTGAAACAAGCTATTGAAGCCCACACAGCAACAGCTTATCTTGGTTTGAGTACAGTGAATTGCCATTGAACTATTCCCAGCCCAACTTCCCCCAACCCACCCTTGATGGGATACTAGTCCAACACAGCATTGCTCCTAATGGTATGTAGCCAGTTAAAAAAAATACACAAAATTAAAGACCTGTGAGAGGAGAGGTAAAGTGAGACCAAGATCAAAACTCAAAAAAAATTATCTTGTTAATAAAATCTATATTTCATTAGATTTTTAATAAGTCGGATAATGTTACCTTTTTACCAGATATTTGGAATTTAAAGCTCAGAAAGAAATACTATTCAAATTTTTTCTTTACCATTCTTTTTGCTTACGTCTATGTTATCCTTTGACGAAATTATCATATTTTTGAAAAACCTAGGTATTTTTTTTGTAATCCTGATAATGCACACAATCTTTTGAGATCATGACACTAGTCATTATGTTGTTTTCTACAAAATAATTTTTTGACATCATAGATCATGTTTCATGTACTTTTACATGTTAAACAGATCATGCCTGTTGAATAAAAGGAGAAAACACAAAAAGACAGAAAAAATGCTCACAATACTCAAAATACTGTCTTAAAATTTGTGCTTGGTAACGTACAAAAGGAATGTTTAAGAAGGAATCCACCAGGAAACTGAGTAATTTTAATTCTCAGTGGACAAAAAGCTTGTACCTGCAGAATAATTTTTAAAAGGCCTTGGGAAGAAAAAAATTCATTAAAAAATTATTATTCACTTGATCGCACTTAAACCAACGATTTTGTAACTAGGGCACATAAGGCTTTGTTCTGGCCGAGTTTGAGGCCAGGTCATGTTTTGACTATTTCCTCATCTTAAGTTGATAATTACGCGGAGCTGCTCTTAAGAATATTGCATTCTTTTTACATTTTTCAAGAGCTAAAGATGTAAGTGGTCATCTGTAATAACACCAAAGAAAATTACTCATGGGAGTCCAAGAAAATGAATGTCAAATTTCACAAGAATTGTGAAAAGACAAAAAAATTCTGAAAATTTAATGTGTAAGATGTAATTTTGTGAAATTTGACATATTCATTTTCTTGTGCTTCCATGAGAAATTTTCTTTGGTGTTATTACAGAAGACTAATTACATCTTTAACCCTTGAAAAATGTAATTACAAAAGAATGCAATATGCTTTAAATTATTCTGGTGCAGGATTTTTGTCCACTAAAAATTAAAATTACTCAATTTCCTGGTGGATTCCCTCTTTATTTAACCCACTGTAAGAATCACTGAGAATTTAGAATTGCTTTTAAACGATATTGTAGTGAAGTTGATCTTTAGTATGAAAACTTTAAACAGGGGACAAGTATGTCTGGGCATATTTTAAAAAATTGCCCTGAAAAATGGGTAAGCAGCAGATCTATCACATACACAACTGAAATTAGTCCTGATGTCTTGACGATATGTAGTTATTAACAACTGCATTGTTTCTTCGCCTCCATATATCTAAAATGGTTCCCTTGGGAGTTTACAGATTGACACACGCACTCAGGGAGGGGGTGGGGTGGGGTAGGGGTTGGGAAACTTCCACGTTTGGCTTACTCAGTGTGAGCAGCTCTGCAGGGTAGAGGTTTATGGGAATTCAATCTTAAAAAAAAGTGTTCAATGTCACTATTTAGCATTTTAAACAGGGTAGCAATTTCAATCCATTTTGCTTTAAACAGGGTCAGAATCGAAGGGTTTTAGCATTCTTATCCTTATGCACAAGGATAGTACTGTTATTACTTTGACGGTTTTTTCTGAGTTAAAAATCAAGAGATGGAACAGAGGGGGCTCAAATCAGACCTCCCCTGATTCAGAGTCTGATATGATTAACATCCCTCCACCAACATTCAAAACCACAACAAGCACTAATTCTCACACCTCAAACCTTACAACTGCTTACAAGATACCAAGAAAAATCAACCTTCCCTTGACTTGATTAGCTAACAGATGACAAATTTTGCTTACCTCCATCAGCCTTGACATCACAGGAATCCTAAAAATTCTTTAACAGTGCAGACATGAACACTACAACAGGAACAGAGAAAGAAAGTACACATTGTAAATAATGGTGCAATGTTGTAAACTACATGTACCATTTGACACTTTCTTTTTGTGGGAGTTTAATTAATTACATAATAATTTTGTGGATTTATGATTTTTTGTAATTCGCAACATTACTAATAATTAGTTGTTGGACCTATCCCAATTATTATTATTGGGATTGGTCCAGTCTGGTTTTTCTCCTTCTGAATCTTAACAACTGCATTATTTTTTTTATTTGAGTCAAAATACAGGTAAACCAACATTTGAAAATGTTGTGGGTAAAATCTGTTCTCAGGGTAAACCAGAATAATTTCATTGTCACCTACACACTGTACATCTGTATGATTAATACAGGCTAAGTAAGAAAGGAAATTCTGAACCAAACTAGTTTTAAATTAATATTATAGTCCTAGCCCTGGTTGTTCAAACACTGGATAGTGCTATGGATGAATTTGTATCCAGCGATATAGAGATTTATCAAGTGGATAGCGTTCAAATGCTGGATAGTGCTAAGGATGAACCTCTAACCAGCGATATAGAGATTTATCAAAAACCACCAAATTAAAAGGCCACAAGGTAGGATATGAATAAAGTAGTGCTAAGTGGGCTGGCACTTTAAGGGTAACTTTGCATTACAACTACATATAAACAATCTAATTCTTTATAAAGGTGTATTTTTCAAAAGAATAACCTCTTTCTATCCCAACTTTATTAGCATTAATGCTTTTTTCAAAAGAGTATTTATCCCATAAGTATGCTGACAGAAGAAGGGGAGTCCTGGACTCCACTGTCTGGAGGATACTGAGGTGTACATTCCCCAGGGGGAAGGGGTAGACTGAGATCCTTCATTTCTTTAGCCTAAACAGGCATGTTCTGCTGAACAGGGTAGGGTTTATGGGAGTCTTACGTCTTAAACAAGTTATAAAATTTCACTATTTAGCATCTTGAACAGGGTGTCTTTTATTAAACTTAGGCACTGTTCTATGCGCCAATCAAAAGTAAGAGCGGAAAATGTGCAACACGCACGTGACCTTGTTGTGAACCATCTTGGATGTGATATTTGAGATACGAACAAATTTGTCTTTTACTCGAAGAAATATAATCAATTTCATCGCTTAAATCTACAGACATACATATTTCCTTTTATCGATTGTTTGTTGATTTTATTCAATTTATTTTATCCTCGGAGTGATCGTGAAATTCCTCCTGCAGCAGTGTTTGCAGCTGTCCTCAACATGTCGTCGAGTGGCCACGTGGACAAGTAGGACCGAAGCAGTTGCTTATGTTGTCAAGAGGAGATCACTTTGATTCAGTGATGATTCAGAGTACGTAATTGTGGAGAATAGCTGGGCACAAAGAGTAGAAGCGATACATTTGTTCTTTATACAGAAATAAATTACAGTCAAAACAGGTCAAGCGTACCCCCCAAGATTCTATTAATGAATTGATTATTTGAAAAATGAATCCATTAGTCATTCCCGTAACTAATGTCAAATTCAAATCGGAATTACTGCATGCATAATAGGCAGTGAATAATTTACCAGATCTTGTCTGTATTTGGTCAGATTGAAAATCTTTGAATGAATTAAAATTCTTTTGTAGAAGCTACATTTACATCAAATTCAGGGAAACTGAGCTGGTAGAAATTTCGTAACTGAATCGCGTGTGAATTTACGGCTCATTACACATGCAAGAATGTAGAGATGAATCTGAAATCTACAACTGCCAACCGATTCAACTTCGAATAATAAATTCATTAATTGAATTTTGGGGGGTACGCTCGACTGTAAATTTCTTAAAGCAATGTGAAGCCGCCTGAGTGAGCTTGAGGTAAGCTGAACCCAATAAATTTTCGCATCTCCGCATGATGTGACTGCGTAGTTATTTTGTCCTTTTTGAAATGTCAGTATTCTGTGTATCTTTACTCTTCTCTGATTCGATTTGTTTTCTTTCTAGACTGTTTTGTCGAACTAAGTGCAACTCAAGACTAACTCATTGAAATTTGTGATGGTAATTTTGCAACAATTGTAAGACGGCAGCCACTTAGTCATCATATATAATACAAATGTAGCTCTCACTAGTTTTGAGTGTTGCCCGGTACGAAAGATCATGCAAGTTTGACTGTAACTGTTGCCTTTACTTTTTCTAAGAATGAAAGTAGGTTTTGCGGAGTGTGCAGAGACATTTAGACCAATAATATATTTAACATCTAAGACTACGAAGAGAGCTTCTTCTGAAACTGAATTCTCCGAACATCCGTGGATTTTTTTCTGTATGGACAATCGTCTTTTAATTTAAATGCGGGCCATTAGGATAACCCTTCAACATGATTTTATGAAATCAGTGTTCTTTATGCTGGCAAAATAAAAAAACACACAGCTTTGGTGCATTCGCCATGTGAGCTTGATTTACTGCTGTTTTCGATCACAGTTTTGACATTTCCTTTGTGAGAGCCGAAGTAGCTGTCTTTCACAAGGTTGCCGATTGATTTATTCCTGTTCCATTTTCATGTAATTTTATATCAGTTTAACTTTGCTTGGGTTTGGCGCATAGAAATCCTCTAAATTTTAGATATGTTATATTTTTCAACATACAAAGCAGTAAACAAAATAAAAAGTTGTTTGAATGACTCTTTTGCTAATCTTAATTCATTTCTAAAATTCAAACTTCGCGCTTTTTGCCCTCTTGACCAATCAGAGCATTCAAATTTAATTTGATTAGAGAAAATAGCACCTAAAAAATAACTGCCGCTATTGCACTGGCCTATTGTTCTTTTGCCTAGTTCTTATATGGACTCTTACTTAAACAGGGTGTGAATATTTGTTGATCCACAGTCTACAAGTGTGATTCCATTATTATTATTATTATAATCTAATCCCTTGATGCCAGTTTAAGGAAATGGATCAGGGTCATGAAATGAGTTTTCTTATCTTAACCCATTCGCTCCTGGAGATTTTGCCCAAAAACGCGTTTTGAAGCTAGTCGAGTGGTTTTCTGGTCACTGTCGTGCTATAAAGAGCTAAAACTTACCACAAACCGGTTTACAGGTTGTACACTTGGCGGTCTTCTGATCCAGATGCAAAATATCAGCTTGCGAAGTTCGGGCATGCGCAGAAAGCAAAATTTCGACATAGTTTTTGGGTTTAAAAGTGACACAGCAGTCTTGACTTTTACTTTTCGCTTTCTCTCCTCCCTTCTTTTTTCGCTTTTCTTGCCTCATTTTTTTTTTCTCTTGCTGGGCATTTAGTAGGCTTCATTTTGGTGGGAAGAGTTTTTAGGAAAGCTTTTAGGATCTTAGGATTAGGTGAAAGGAAAGGTAGGTGGGTAATGGTACAAGATTTTCATGGAGATTTTCAGGTCCTTGTCACGTGGTTTTTTGCTTCTTTCTCCGGTGTCCTTGACTGAATTGTGCTCATTCTGGTATGGTTTGAAAGATCTCTTCACTCTGCACATGTGTGCGAAGAAAGTTGTCCTTGACCGTTAAAACTGATGACGTCACAAAGGGTAGAAAGGACCTGGATCCGCACGGGCGGTTATGGGCGGTTCAGGGGCGAATGGGTTAAACAGGGAAGTGAAGAGAATGGTTTTTTGTTTAAATAGGATGAAGGTTTGAAGGCCTTTTGGCAACAAACCCCTACCCAAACTTCCCTTCAGTGTTCCCCCGCCCCCATCCCCGCCACCCCAGGGAATTTTAATACTATATATAAGACCAAACATTTCTTCTGCAGTAATAAAAATTATTCTGATCTTGACAAAATTATCAAATAATTCAAAATAACTTACCAAAGCTTGGTACATGGATCCTTGACCTTTGAAACCCACACATCATGAGATTTGAGCTGACTGGTAGCAGGAACCTTCATAATAAAATCAAGGGCAATGTGTTAAGACAAAGAGTAGTTTGCTTAGTTGCATATAATTATTGCTTTTATAGAACCAGTGCTGCTGCACTGCCTGGCTGATGGTACTGTCACTCACCAGTCAATAAACCACCCCCCTCCCCCCTCCCCCCTCCCCCACACTCAGCCAAGATATCCATGTACTGTAGCAGGGTATTTGACTGGTAGGCTTTGCAAATGTGACCCCAGGATTTCAAAAAGGAAAAGTAATAATCCTTTTTCCATTTGTATTTGTGACATCTTCTTTGACTTACTTAAATCCTATGATGGTTTGTAGCTTCATGCTTGTATCATGTACAGGACTTTGATATTCACATTGCCACATTTTAGGCAATTACTGTATTTCCTAGAATAAACTCACGCTCTAATAACCGGCCTCCCCCAAAAAGGTGCCCACCTTACAGGCCATACATGTATATAAAATATCAAACATGGGCCCCTTGTGAATAAGCTCCCCCTCCCCCCAGGGCTAGGGATACTCTGGATTTCAAGTGACATGGATGATCGAATGGGGGCAAAAATCAAAACCCCAAAAAATCCTTAGGGCTTCCAACAAAACCCCCAAAAAATCCCCGGACCAAAAATTAAACCCAAAAAATCCCATGCCTTTTCTAAGGCTTAAAATTTGCAGAAGTCTTCAAATGATATAACTCGAAAAATATGAACAATTATAGAAATTGAATGTTTGTGTTTGTTTATTCATCATACCATCTGAATCTTCAGATTGTTTTGAATACCCAAAAAATCCCTTCTTAAATCAAGTCCCCAGAAAAAATGCTCGCCAATTTTTTCTACCTAGAAAAATCCTGGAGTCTAAAATATCCAAACCTCAAAAAATCCTTCGATCATCCCCGTCACTTGAAATCTGGATTACCCGTCTGGGCCCCTCCCCACCCCTTCACTTTCTTAAATAGTTAGGATACAAGGAAAACATGTTTCTATTTCCACTTAATTGATGAGAGAAACAATATTTCATGATAATAATGAGATCAAAAATAAGCAAACCAATCCATGTACACATGTTAAGTGTGTAATGGGGCTATGGTACACTTAATAATTATCAACCACTCTTTCAACAGATGAAAGGCAATAATGTTGGCTTAACGTTTACATAATTTGCTTGTCTATTAAAAATTTAGCTAAAATAAAGCTACAATTCATTGAAAAGAAAACTTAATAAGCGACCTTCTCCCAATAAGTGCCCGTCTCCTTTTAACCGAAATTTGTAACAAGAGCCCAGGCGCTTATAAGTTATAAGAGGAAAACAGTAATATTAATTTTTATTTTGCAAAGTTTTCATCTGCTCATTCCCTAGTAATAGACCTTGTCACGGTTTTCGACGCCATATTGACGAGTAGGCAAACGTGTGAGAAATTACAGTGCTTGTATGAGAATCTGATGTCGAATAATTTCCCTAGAGTGGCTGTTCTGAACAAAATATCAATTGTAAACTAAAGCTACAAAGCAAAGAATTGCCCTAAAAAAAATTGGGGGCATACCTGTGCTTAAATTTCTCCAGAGGCTTGCTTTAGATTTTCCATATATTTGTCTCCAATTTTCCCGGGACTTTCTTACAGACAAATGTATAGAAAATTTTAAAAAGTGGTTCTAGGTCTTCTAGTGCATGTAAGGCCCTCAAACTTTTTCAGGAGAATCCTTAGGAGTGAAGCTTTAGTTTACAAATCATATTTTTTTCAGAACAGCCGTTCTATGGAAATTATTCGACATTAGATTCTCATACAATCACTGTAATTTCTCATGCGTTTGCCTACTCGTCAAGATGGCGTCGAAAACCGTGACAAGGTCTATTATGAGAAACTAACAACCTGAGTCTGACTTCTGGCATCTGCCGCAAACGTGATTGTAAATCTCTTCAATGTCTAGCCACATCGAAGGGCCAAATCATAATGACCGTTTTAAATAAGGTGTCAGAAAACTTAGAGGCTGTAAAATGCATAGCTGGTTCTGCTGTAAGTTACAATGCAAGACGCATTTCAATTCTTCAGAGTCACGCGATATGTCTCGTGTACTCGACTGCAGAAAGATCACTGATTGCACATGCCTTAGGGCCTAATAGAAAAGTTATGAGTTGCAGTTTTCTTTTCGAATGTAAAAACAACGGAGGCCTTGTGAATTTACAGGAAGAAAGTTAGATTATAAATTCAATAAGCTTACGCTTAATGCTTACCTAAACTTCAGGAATCTTGCAACGAAAATGCAGCCACCTGGAGGCCATCTTTGCTTCCATATCGTCACAGTTAGGCATAAGGAAACGCTTGGTGAGAAGATTGAATCAGCCCATGACTGCAAGACTGATGAAAACAGCAAGAAGTTTGAAAGTTCCTCACGAAATTGTACAGATTCTCTTCCCTGAAGCGCTTCCGCCTCGGCTCCCCTGGCTACGTAAGAAGCATGAAGCGATGATTTCATTGGTCAAACGCTGTCACATGATGTGTCACGTGAAAAATTACCAGGGTGGAATAAGAAAGTAAGACTCGGATGCGGAGAAAATGGAACAATATGTTTACATTCTAATGTGATACGTATAGGTGAGGAAGACACAACAAAACGTAAAAAAGTGACAATAACAAGCAGCCAAAAAAAAAAAAAAAAAAATACAGAAAAAAAAAGGAAACAAACAAAAGAAAAGCAGCGGACCTTCATGTCAGCCTACTTCTCGCTGGGTGCCTCAGTAGAATCCAGGATAACGATAATACAGAGCCAGGAGCCTAAGAGCGCCGGCGAAAAAATGACGAGGAAAAAAAACGAGGAAATCTCCCCTCGTTTTCCCCTTGTACGCTTTTCAAAACACGCTCCGGTCCCCACAATCTGAACTCCGCGCTCTCGTTCCTCGTTCCTCTTTGCCCGAAACCGCACAGAAACGCTTGCTACGGAGGCTAAGAAGACCGGCTAAGAACAGGCTAGCTCCAGGGTAAGAGGCAGTCCCGATAGAACTAACCCTAAAATTAAAAAAAGGGCAAGAACACAGATGTCATTAAAAGAAGGGTTACAAGGTGTTATAATGGACAATACAAACTTGCGCAGTTGTCAGGATTTGGCATCGGCGAATAATTCTCTATTCCATAATTACCTTTCTGCTTAAGTTTTACTACCATAAGCGAGGCTTTTTTAAATGTTTTTTTCGGGCATGGGTGATTAGATGCTATGAATGGATTTTGGAAGAAAGGATTAAGCCAATGTCGTCTGCGCATCGAGTATCGGTAAACAGTAGAGGAACAGGGACAAAGCCTTGTGAGTACTGATGACAGAAAGCGAGAGGAGAGGTTTTAGTCATACTGACACAAGAGAGGGTTTTTTATTGTTTTTTGTTTTTCGAACATGGGTGTAGTGAGGGTGATGAAAGAAATAAAGTTGTCGTGTTGTAAATGCCTCTTTGAGTTTTTTACCAAAGTGGCAAATGATGAAAAAGGACACCCACCCGTCCCTTTTGATAGCCTTTTTCACACCCACAATGACAGCTAGACCTCACGAACGGGACGAGGCTCTATTCGCCATTTGTACATCTCCCATAATACACCTTGTTTGCCCCCCAAACATTTTGTATACGCATTGTCTTCAATTTTTCTTAAGGTGGCTATAATACCCAGGAGAAATTAAACAAAAGTCCTGGAAAATTTTGGGGGACAAACAAGGTGTATTACAAGAGATGTGCAAATGGCGAATGCTGTTTTCGGAAAGCGGAGTCTTTATTTACGCTTTTACTAAATAGACCGCATTCGTATTGTTAAAAGGTGACTGCAACTAGCATGAAACATAGCCTAATGTGTGGTAATTAGATGAATGAGCCTCGATTGTAAGCTAGTTCCAGTCAATTACCGCGACTAAGATTGCGCAGGTGTAACCTGAATTAGGCCTAGTCCAAACGTCTAACTTTTCATCAGACAAACCAAACTCTGATTTGGGTCGAGCTAAAATAAGTTAAGATCGTCTGTTGGGTCAAACGTCGAACTTAGGACGCGTCGAACAGATCGAAATGCAATTTAATAACTTTTCTCCCAAACGAGGCTAAATATACATTATCATACAACTTTTTCATTTATTAGTTTAGCTCGTTGCATGTGAAGGTTTTCGGATCTCCTGGAGACGATCTTCACAAGTTCTATCCATCTGAAGTAGACGGATACAACGTGTTGGACGATCCAAATTCATTCAGACAAACTTAACTGAGCCAGACGTCGAACATTTCATGAACGTAACTCACTAAGTTTGTTTTGTCTCATTCTTTTTTAGACAGGGTATGGGATTATCCTAAGTTTCAAGGTTTCAGTGTGAACGATTGTGATAACTAATGGATTGATTAAATTTTGTAAGAAGATTAAGGAAAGTACTTCTTATGCCAAATGCAGATCCCTCTTCGTAGTCGCAGGATGGTAAAAGCCGTCTGCAAATGTCACTTCAGCTCCTAATAGGTCCTAATATAAGAGATTGATTCTGAAAGAGATTGATCGTCAAAGCAAGTCTAGAAGACACGATTATTTCTTTCCCGAAGAGGTCATAAGTGGGAGAAGACAAAAGTGGGAAAGAGAGCTCTTTTACGATTTCAAAATACTATTATTTGTTGTTGTATTAGCTCACGCGTTTCATTTAACAAACCAATAGAGGAATTCACGCTAATGGTTGCATCATGGCAGACTCGTACCCAGTCGCTATTTAAGGTTTTTTACCCCGCGCGCGCCTCAACCTAATCCCCAATCTTCTCTCATCCAAAAAAACCCTTAAATAGCGACTGGGTACGAGTCTGCCATCATGGGTAATCAGGGCAAGATGGCGGGAAATTCGAAGATTTGTATTAGAGTTCAAAGCCCGCTATTTCTTCCTGAATTCATATATTCGTTGCTTTCTCTTTGAAAAGAGTAACTTACGAGTACAAAGAAACAGTACACTAAATCTGGAGTACAAAGAAGTCCGTGATCAGTTTTTAGAAAACCTTGATTTTCCCATACATCTTCTGTAATTCGACAGTACCAAAATTACAGAAAATGTATGGAAAAATTGAGGTTTTCGGACCTGGATTTCCAAATCAAGGATGAAGAGAGAAAATTGGGTCACCCGACGGCTGCAGTGGCTTTAGAGTACACTAGGCATTTACAGTAGGCTGAGTTCAACTTTTTCTTTTCTTTTTTTTGCAGTCCTGTCAACTCTCCCGGATAATCCGAGAGACTCCAGATTTTAGACTGTATCTCCCAGTCTCCAGATTAGAGTCTCATATCTCCCGGATAATCGCCAAAGTTGCTATTTCTTGTAGACTCGACTTTCCGACCATAAATTTTCAAATATTTTGCGTTGTTTGAGCTACTGTAGCATGAAACGTTTCCCCATAAATTCTGGTATGCCACTGTAATTTAAACTATAATGTGCTAAATATGAACTATTTATGTGCTATTTACGTCGATCGCAATCAGCGAGCATTTTTGGCAGATACGAGGTCATTTGTGGTGCGATGTGACGTCATCTATCATCTCTCCCCTATCAATTCTCAATATTTGATGACCTGGGAAGTTGACAGCCCTGGAAATGTCTTCCTCGGCCTAACTTGTAACAGTCAAAGTCTACCTCCTTCCGTTGACAAAAAATACCATCGCAATTTCCTTTGCTATTTTGAACAATCAAGAGTTATTCTCAGTTTTGGTTTTGTTTTTGCGGCAAATTACGATGTGATTTGGAAACCCTAAATCCCTTCAGAGTTTGCAAGACGCACAGCGCGATACAACGAATTTTGCTGTAAACAAAGAAACTCTAGGAACCTTCGTCCCAAGACATCAGGGGACATATCGTATAATTCCTTCAAAGCCGGTCGGTCTTTGAAAGATTGCCTAGATATGGAATCTAGAACGCTAGCCAGCGAAAACATCCGTTTCTCCTCGCTCTTCGCCGCTGAGGACGTTTCGCGCGGAGGAACGTCTGCGACTCAGCGACAGAAATTCCATACTAATGACGTTAATTCTGTCCGGAATCCGGTCAGAAGCGCTGATTGGTCGACGGAGTAGTTACATTACGATTTTTTACCAATGACAGACAAAAGACAAAAGGCCACAAAGGTCAAATGTAATGTATCGGTCAAATCGAAGCTTCAACATGCCCCCACCCCGGGCATTTGACACCTTTGCCGTCCCGGGGAGGAGGGAATTTGATTATCAGAGTCTTCCAGGGGGTGGGGAATTTGATCCCCATGCTTTAGGGGTGGGGGACTTGAACTGCACCCTCAATTTCATGTAAAATCTTTGGCGTGGCGAGCTATCATGGGGGACGCGGTGTTAGAGGATTTTCGTGGAAAAGATTGTGCCTTTGTGGCCAGTTGGTTACGAGGAAAGGGCTTAAACAAGCTTTGTGCCGTATTTGAAGTATTAAAATTTTAAAATTCAGGCTTTGAATGTATGAATGTATTTTATTGTTGTGTTTACAATGAAATACAATACCTATACCGGCGATTCAATACAACAACATAAAATAAAATAAAAAGATCAGGTTAACTACTTTGACCTACTGCAAGTATGTTAATTAATAAGGTGAGCGATGATGCATGTCAATGAAATGGTCATGATGTAGTAATCTCAATAGGTGGGATCTTTTTTTATACAACGCTTTGTATGTTGCATGACGAAAAAAAGCTGAGCATTCAGTTACCTTGAAGCAGCGATTTCCGCCGCTTTACACGAGACTTTTGTTCGTAGTAAATACGCTAACAGAGTGAGTGTTTCTCAGTTTTTGTTATATTTATAAAGATTTTGTTCGACAACTGAAGGCTTTTCCACCGTCTTTCTGTCATTTTTGTGCCTGTGAAATGTCCCCGGGGTGGGGGCATTTGATAACCTGAATGGACCCAAATGTGGGGCATTTGAACGGCATTTTGGCCCGGGTAGGGGGGAGTTTGAACAATAATTTTCAAAAAAGTCAAATGCCCGGGGGGTTGCCCGAGGGGGGGCATGTTGAAGCTTCGATTTGAGCGATACATAAACGCGAAGAATCTCTAACAAAACAGTCAATATTTGTGGAATATAGTCTTCTCTAGAAGAAGCATTTGAGTTTTTGCCGAAGCTTGTGAGCAGATGAACACAACACTTTTCCAATATCGACCAGAAGCCACGCAAAATTGGACAAATTTATATTTGGAACCCCATGACTGCCGGATTTATTATGTAAATATTAATTTCCGTCATCAGTATGGAATTTCTGCAGCTGAGTCGCAGGCGTCCCTCCGAGCGAAACGTCCCCAGCGGCGAAGAGCGAGGAGAAACGGATGTTTTCGCAGGCTACTAGAACGTCACCTTGGAAAGAATTTTAGCCTGCGAACTCGCGCGAATCCGTCCTTGCAAATTTTGACAATATGACATGTTTACGCGAGGTGGGCGGGGTAGTGGGCAAATTGAGGTATTTAAGAAGATGCCACAGGCTCTCCCCTTCTCCCTTCCGGCCGTTTTTCGCTCACTCACGTTTTCGCTACTCCCGTGCTTCTTTCGCTTCTCGTTCGCTTTTTTCGCTCATGTACACTGACCGAGTGCCTGGCACAGCCTACTGTAAACCTGAAATCAAAAATCCAGAATCCCACATTGCAATTTGACCTGGATTGACAGTAAAATAGAAACATATAAAATAGCCTAACATCCGGACTGCTCAGAGACCCAGAGAGGAATCTAACCTGCTTTATTTTTGCCAAAAAACCGGGTGCTACAAAACCGAAAAACCGGAAACCGCAACGGCCAGCAAAACCTAAAAACCGACCTACAAAGTGGCCAAAACCGAAAATCCCAACGTCACCCTCGTCAAGTAACATTATTTTGTAAGGGACGAAAAGGATCATTCATGATAACAGACATAACAGTTCATTTGAAAAAGATCGTGAAAAAGGAAAGGCAGACACGCTACCCTTTTTCTCGTTGAGCTTCGCTGGCCTGCCGCCCACTTTCTCTTTTTCTCTGTCTTTCTCTTGCTCTACATTCCAAATTTGTGGACATGACAATATATATCTAAGCTTAATACTTTAGACAACACTGATACAGAAACAATTTTCGCTTTCCGTTTTCGTCTTTATCGACTCTTTTGTTGTCTCTGCTTTACAAGACGCCGGAAGCCATGCGATTTCCCGCGAAAATAACCTCGAGTTGCATTTGGGTTGCCATACCTGTTGATTGAGTTATTTTACATTGGTATGCCTGTGGTGAGGACGCACGGTCTCTCGGGCGGTGTACGGTCACGTGATTACCAAATTTTCTCGGATGGGTAGATTACTTCATTTTCCTAACCATGGTGCTCCGCTGGCGCGCTTCGCACGCGAGAGCTCCGCTAAAAAGGTAATGGGTTCTGGCTCATTTTAAAATTTCACAGGGGACCTTATTTGAAATTTCAAATACATTTCAAACAATTGTCTACGAGTACGAGCATTCCCTCCTTTTCTGCTAAGTCTGTTGCGCTAGTAAAAAAAAATGAGGGAAAAATAATCGATTAGACGACATATGACACTCCACCTTACGGCCGACCGATGATAAGTGCAAATGTTTGGAGAGATTCGATGTTTTTTGAAGCTTTTAGCCGTGAATCATCTACAAAGTTCAATCGCATTTACGGGTAGTTTTTTGCTGCCGTTTCTTTCTTATATACAAATTATACTGATTTGAAAAGCTTTAAAGTGAAGGACAATGACATACATGTATTGTGAAACAATAATCTCATTTGCCTCGAATTAAGTAATCATAACATGATTCTCCCAGTCAGGAGAATACTAAAGGTTATTCATGTCGTGAAGGTCAAATTATTCATTTTCACGGATTGGAAAATTAGGTCATGCGTATGAAATGATTTCTCAGAAATACAGGAACTTCATGAAGATGCAATTAGTGCACTTAATGTTCACATTTCTCAACCAATTTCTTGAAACCCCAATCAGCATTTGAGAATGGATTGGTGCTATAGGGAAAAACTGCTTGATAGTAACTGTTTGGGGGAAAAGTTTGACTAATACATTAACGCCCCCCCCACCCCCCCTCTCTCCCTGAGAACTTTGTTCATCCATTTCTTATGTTAATTATGTGCTCATATTGACCACTACTTCAACGCATAGCTGTTAAGTTCCTCTTTGTTTAAAACAGAATGATATTCTCGGTCGGCTCTTTAGAGAGTAGAGCGACATTCCCGGTGATGATGAAGTAAAAGTCTAGATCATTACTGTATTTAATCGATTACCCCCCATCAAAGTACGAGGCGTAAGCCATTTACCCAACCGAAATGAGGTAGTGAATGATATATTTATGCTTTACTGTGATCATTTCCTTGTTATCGTTTTAAAAACATGACGATTATTTTTTTAATCGCTATTTACGGCTGATAAGCAGTGCGCTGGAGACGCAATAGATGTAATAAACGCTGCGACGCTTAAAAAAATAAATGCGTTATCCTTTCCAAACTCATTCCAAGGATTAAGTCGCGGGTTATCGCACAATCAATCATGCTTATATTAGATGCAGGCCTGTACTAGATATGTAGTGGAACCCTGCTAACTCGAACAATTTCCTGTTTCCCTTGGATTTGACCCTACTTTTTGAATCATTTTCTAATCAGGTGGTTAACTCGAACTCGCGGATAACTCAAACTAATTTTACTTTCCCTCGGCTCAAATATACCGTAAAATTTCGAAAATAAGCTCCTCCATGTAAAAGCCCCCCAAACCGGTAACGCAAAAAAAACCTCCGTTAAATCGCCCCTCCAAATATAAGCTCCCCGAGAGCTTGTACTTGGAAAATTGCCCTCAAATGCAAAGTAAAACAAAGCAAAAACGGTAAATGTACTTCCAACTATAAGGCTAGCCCTACCGATTTTGAAACGTCAATTTCCCTTCGTAGATAAGCCCCTCCGAATAAAAGCCCCTCCAAAAATAAGCCCCTCAAAAAGAGCCTTTGAAAAATATAAGCCCCGGGGCTTATTTTCGGAATTTTACGGTACCCTGATAACTCAAACTTGATAATTATCCCCCATCATTATTGTCAATCAGCTATGTCAGAAAGTAGCTGATTGACACGTCCCAACTCGGCTTTAATCGCGATTAATACGAACGTAATATAACATTTGGGAAACTTGATACATTTAGCCAAACTTTCGAAACTAAACACTGTTATCAGAAAAACGAACCAAGTGTACGCAAATGATTGTTAATTTGCAAGAATTGTAAAACATGATTCCTTATAAATTATTAACAGGATAATTGACATTCAGCACCAGCCCTCGATAGTTCGATTTAGGGAGGTTCTACTATAATTTAGGCTCGATTACCAGCCGCTGAGCCCGCACTCATCCATCAAAGACCGGACCCGGGAGACGGCGGAAATGGAGTTTAACTATAATTCTGTCCGATATTTCAACACAAGACAGTGGACTCCTGCAAATAGTCCTGGTAGGTTATGTGGGAGTGTTAGGACGGTAAGCCTGGAAAAAGAGCTTTTAGGAACAAGTGCATTATCCTGAGTATCAGGCCTTCCTAAGGGGCTACGGGACGGGAGAGGAGTCCCCTTTTCCCCAGAAACGCCTGATACTCAGGCTACAAGTGCATCGAAAACAGCTGGTTGAAGGGAATAGAGCTTCCAAAAAGACTGGTCAAATGTTAGAAAATTCAGTCATGCATGTAAAATTATTTTTAAGAAAAACAGGAAACTTAAGATCTCGTCTTATTTTCGCTTTGCTCGTTTTAATACGTCCGCACTATACTATCTGAGAGCCTGGCACAGGCTAAGTCAAATACCGTAATACGAAGAGAAATTGTCTTAGCTTCAATAATGATCATTCATGTACACATATATGTGACCTACTTTCGAGTTATACTGACAATTTATGATTTCGTCTAGCTGTTTATTGGCATTCATGCATTGCTTACGATGTAATCACGAAGAATTTTGTCTTTGATCAAGTACTGTTCTCTTATGTACCAGATACTTTTCATAATTCTTGTCACTTCTCGCTTTAGAACTTAAAGTTTTATAATAGTGCAATAAACACCCGCCCTACCCCCCTGAGAACTCCATCAACCATTTCTCGTGTTATTTCTAGTCGCATAGACTTCCACTTGACTTGACTTCCTCTTTACGCAAACATGAAAGGCTATGCCGTCCATTCTGTAGAAAGGAGAAAGATATTGAGTCCGATGAGGTTCGATTGCCGAATAGTTCGAGTAGTAACACTCTTGTTCTGTCCTAGTTGTGTCTGTGTTAGTTTTAAAACACCCCCTTTTTTCCACGTTTTTTTTTAGGTTTTCCGGATCATAATTCGAGCTATTACTTTAGCAAAACGTGCACGTTACCTGATTACGCTGCTAATAAGTGTCATGTTTAGTATACTGATATGCAAAAATATTAATGACCTTTTTACGAAATTCACTTTTCCTAGGTCACACGATTAGCATAATCACGTATGCTTGTTTACTAAATTGCCTCGCTAGAAGATCGTAGGATCAGCTTCCATTTGTCAACAATGTAAGATTTTTTTTCTTTACCTTCTGTTTAGTTTAGTGGTGATTGCCGGGGTAATTATTTTTTAACGTTTTAAAAAGTGTTGCCAACGTCACGCCATTGATTATCAATGGTCTGATTTTACCAAATTATTGTTTTTGTGATCTAAATATGTTCAGAGTCACTACAGTTAGTTGAGTTTTCTTACACTACTTGGATTTTATGTTCTCGGCATCCTTGTATGCTGTCAGAGTTGTGTCAGATGTAGACTTTCGGAAACTTTTTTAGTCGATTTTAATATCTCTTTGCATGTCTACTTAGCCTGGGTAGCAAGCGTTTCTGTGCGGTTTAGGAGCAAAGAATGAGGAACAAAAGTCACGCACCGCGCGAAAAATGGCACAAGAATGTCTAAGCCTTGCTTCATTTTTGATTATCGTATTTCAGTTCGAACCTACTCTACTTTAATCTACTCCACTTTCGTTCTAGGTCTGCGCTGCAACTAAGAATTACGTTTACTAGCTACATATATCTTATTAGACGTTTTGTTGTGTAGTATCGCTGAGTATTTTACCAGTTCTGCCAGGGCTCGTCAAAATACAAACAACAAGTAAAAATACTCAGCGATACTACACAAAAAAACATCTTATAAGAGATATATTATCCAACACGCCAAATTGTTATTTCGGCGCTGGCGAATTTCGCGGATATTTCAGGAGTACAAATATCGCATGATATTTGTACTCGTCTCGCGCGTTATTTGTACTCTACGAAGCACAGTTGGATAATAATGCATTAACGCATTTCAAAAAATTGTTTCATTCCCTGTTCTTAAGTTTAAACCTTATTAAAATCTGTTATTATTCATTCAAAATATTTTCCCGATTCTGATTGGCTAAAAGCACACGTTTAATTCACCATAACCAGTTACTGATGACCAAATTTAGAAGAATTTTGTGTTAAACGAGGAAATGACGTCAAAAATGCAGCGTTTTCGCAGGTTAAGGCACCGTTAACCGAGAAGACCTGGGGACAAGGCTGAATTGTTTTGGTTGTGAACTTGAAAAATAGCCGACATTTCACTCGTTTCAAGAGTAAGAAATAGGCGAAACAATAGCTAAAAACATGGCAAGAACAGCAAGACGACAACTTGAAGGGCGACTTATACTATTTGGAGAATATTTGCGGAGTTAGACAAACCTAAACGTGCATTATCGAAGATGAACTTAAGATCGATGGGTCGATGGAAGTAAGCATGTTTTAGCCATGTTTCTAAACTTGGAATTAGTTTGAATGAATAATAAAGCAATTATTGAATTCGGTTTTCGTACAAGAATTATTGAGATCTCGTAGGGTGTTATCCGCCTCGGCCTACGTCCTCGACGAATAACACCCTCCTCGATCTCCATAATTCTTCATAAGATACTCAGCCTTATTCATTAATTGTTAATTATTTTATAGCACTGAGAGAAATTTATGCATTGAAAGTCGCACATTTGATTTTGTCACGCTTCCCCTCGTATAGGAGGCAGTAGCCACAAAAACAAATAACGATGTACCAAAACTATAAATCGTGGGGTAAAAAAGTAATAATGCCATCTTCTTATGAAACGTTCGGATTGAAAAAGGGTTGAAATTTTTACCGCTTTCTCTCCACAGGTGAAAAGCTTCAGAAAAACCACGTAAATGGCTTCCAAACTAAAGGATGTTTCCAAACTAAGGCTGGTTCTGGTGGAGGGTGATGATTACGCTAAAAGTGCTGGGGAATTCTCACTCACAGACGACAAAGTTCGAAATAAAAACATTTGGGTTTGTCAAAGTAACAGCCGAATGATGTTCTACACAGGCAGTTCGTGGGTAATTACTGCAACTCAGTACATGCAAGATGTCCTTGATGGTAGCACAGGGGAGTTTGAATCATCAAAGCCCGCTGAAGAACCATATGAAGCAAATTGGAGCCCTAAATTCAAGGTAAGTGAAGATGCTAGGAAACTGCCTTTTTTGCGAAAGTGGGAGAAGGAAGAAATAAACCCATACTCCCTCTTCCCTTCCTTCCTTCTTCCCACAGGGATACGAACCTAAAAGTCTTGGTACGATGCAATATATTTATAGTACCTCAAGCCAGGGCATATAGTCAGTTCACATCTGTCCGGAGTACGTATTATCATCTTTGTGTTGTTCACTCGACAAGCCATGGTCACGTAAGAACATAGTATGTGGCCTTGCTCACCGGCGTAGTCTCTTACGAGTGTTGCGATGATTTCAACAAAATTTATTCGTTTCTCGTTTGATAAACTCGCTCGTACTCACAAGATCGCTCGCTCTTTTTCTCCTCGTGTTCTAGTGCCAAAACCGGTCCCGACCGGTTCGGCTTACGTCACACACGCACCACAGGAACCCCATTTCGGGTCCGACACTCTCCCCCTATTTGATGCACGCAAGTGGAGCAAATATAATCACACAGCTCCATGCTTATATAACAGCAACAGTTTTAAAGCGTTCTAATAGTTCGTGACTCCGCAAGTCACTGAATCAGTTCTCGCAAAAGGAGCAAATCGAACATACAGCTCCATGGGCTTAACAGTTCTAACAGATTTAACAGTTCTAACAGATCATGACCCCACTCGTCCCTGGGTGTGTTCACTTGTTCTCTTGCTCTGCAATCTCTCTGATCCGCTTCGCCGCAGCTACAGCAGCCCGCCTAGGGGCGAACTCTCTGGCTCGAGGATTAAGCTGCACCGAATTTCTCAACTGTGTGTCCCGTACGTCGCACGACAGCTCCATTGGACATAGCTGTTGGATTGCTCGCTCCAAGTAGGACTTCCCCGCTCTCAACCTCGCTGCTCGGACGACGCCGTCACGCCCCTTGATGAGTTTCACTACAACTCCAATGTTCCACTTTCCACGGTTGCGCTCCTCACTCTGAATTAGCACCACATCTCCAACTTTCAGTGTCAGCACCTTGGTCTTGTGTTTGAGATTGTGTCTCTCCCTCAAACTTCTGATGTATTCTGTAGTCCACCTTGACCACAGAATGTCCTTGCAGCGACGGAGGTATCTTGTCCTCTTACGTAGCTCCACATCCTCCACTGACTCTGCATCCTCCTCTGGCAGGAGGTTCGGTAGCCCGTGCATCATGACGTTTGGCGTTAGCACCGGAAGTTCAACATCATCTTCAACATAGGATAACGGGCGGTTATTGACGGCCACCTCCACCTCAAGCACAACTTCTTCAAGCTCTCCGAATGTCAGGTACGCTCGTCCCATAGATTTGTAAAATGACTGTTTCACAACTCCAACCAACCGTTCAAATTGACCGCCCCACCATGGGGCTCTGGCGAGGTTAAACTGCCAAAGGATGTTGTGGTGGGCCAGATAGTCTTGCAATTTCTCCTCCCTCATAACACTCTTGACCCACCTGGATGCAGCCACAAAACTTCTTCCATTGTCCGAATAAATCTTCGTAGGCCTCCCCCGTCTCGCAATGAAATGTTTCAAACACCTGATGAAACCAGCAGTGGTCTGGTCAGTTAGTAACTCTAAATGGACCGCTCTCGTTAGACTGCATGCGAACAGTAAAATGTATGCCTTGCCTTCTTTCTTCTTCGAAATCTTGTAAGTTATGGGCCCGGCGTAGTCCACCCCTACTACTTGGAACGGAAATGTCCCCTCTGTACGATCCACTGGTAAGTTTCCAGGCGGTGGATTTTGGAGCTTTGTCACATGGAACTTCTTACACCGTGGTTAACCACGTTCTTCGCCAGTTGCCGGAGACGGGGAATCCAATACTCTTGTCTCACATGCGCCATCGTTAGGCCGACTCCCCCGTGTAGCGTCAAGATGTGGGCGTCTTGCACCATTTTTTCTGATAAGACTACCCTGGGTGGCAAATACACCGGATAATGTCCTTGAATTCTTCCTCTGCACACATAGATTCCTTGGTCATTCTTCTGAAGGTTGAGCCTTTCTTGGTCTTCCAGAAACTTGTCTGTTACACTGTGTCTCTGCTGCTCCCCCTTATCCACCACTTGACCTGTATCTCCGTCTCAGCTGTTGTCAAGGGTCCGCTTACTCGGTTCCACTTCTTGCTCCGGCAATTTTGAAGGAATCTCATGACCCATGCACTGATTCTGATCGTTCGCCAGAAGGTATGCCTTTCCAGCACTTCATCGAAGTCGTCCCTCGCCTCCACTGCCACTGCAAACACCTCCTTAGTAAGCTTAGCTTCTGCTTCCGTTTCTTTGTTAGGCTCTGTCACTACGTCTCCCGGCCACTCCTCTGGCTTGGACAACCATTGTGGTCCCGGCAACCACACATTACACAGCTGATCTGCCTTGCAGCCCCTGCTTCCTATGTCGGCTGGGTTGTGTTTGGAGTCGACATGTCTCCATTCAATGTAATCTTTGTCGTTGATCTTGCGGACTCTGTTGGCCACAAACTGTTTGTAAGTACCTCCCCCCTTGATCCAGTGGAGTGCGACAGTACTGTCACTCCACCCATGGACTGACTTGATTGGATATCCTTCAAGTGCGACTCTCACGTTCTCCACGAGGTTAGCGGCCATGTGAGCGGACACAAGTTCCAATCTTGGAATTGTAAGATTCTTCTTTGCTAATCTTGACTTTGCTGCTATTAAGCCCTTGCTCACCCCGGAGGCTTGCGTAATCACTGCATAGACGGCCGCTGATGTACCAACTCCACTTGTGTCACCGAATACATGCAACTGGACTCCTTCGATCGCCTCCTTGAACCTTGGTATGCTCCGCAGTACTTCAACCTTGTTGGGGAGGCTCCTCACAAACTTCAGCCACTCTTGTCCAATTCTGTCTGACAGTTTCTCATCCCACGGTAGTCGACTGTCGCATACTTCGCGGTATAGAAGCTTTCCCACTAATGTTGTGGGCGACGCTACACCAAACGGGTCGTACACCGCAGCTAAGAATCGTAGCATTCCTCTCTTAGTGTTATCAACAGGTTCCTCAGGGAAAGTCACTGCAATTGTGTCCTCTCTCTTGTTCCACGGCAAACCTAATATCTTGGATTCACCTTCCTTAACTCCCAACTGTTGCTTTGCGTAACTCTGCTGTTCATCAACAGGTACCCCATTCCCACCGTCTAGCTGAGGTTCGTGCACCGGAACAACATTCTCACTCTCTAGCTGAGGCTCGTTGGAGTTCCACTTGTGCATGGTAAACTTAGCATCCCCAAACACTGATATGATCGTCTTCTTCAGGTCCTGAACCTCTTCTTTGGTGTTGCCCCCCGTGATGACGTCATCAACGTATAGACTCCTCAAGATCTCGTCTACCTCCACTGGGTATTTCTCTCTTAGGCTTTGCAAGTGCAACTTTAGTGTTCCCGCCAACAAGAATGGCGACTGGACCAACCCGAAGAGCGCTCGCGTGAATCTCAAGGCTTCAATAACTGAAGGGTCCTTGTTCTTGAGCCAGTGGAAACGTAGTGCATCCCGGTCTTCAGGTCTTATGCGTACTTGTAAGAAGGCTTGTTTGATGTCAGCTGCTAAGGCTACTGGCTTTAGGCGATTTCGCACAAGAACGTTCCACAACAGATTCTGCAAGGGAGGCCCCGTTTCTAAGCACTCGTTTAACGACGGACTATCTTCACTTGGTTTAGCCGATGCGTCAAATACAATTCTGAGTTTTGTGGTCACGGCAGTTTCCCTTTTCACTGGTTTGTGAGGGATGTAAAATACTCTCTCGTTTGGCTCGTCTACAACTCTCTCAACTATCCCTTCAGTGAGTTGCTCTTGGATGATCTCATCGTACTTGTCTATCAGACCAGGCTCTCTCTGCAACTTCCTCACTAGACCTTGTAGTCTCCTGATACTTCCGCGTTCGTTCGATTGCAAGTGATCGTGACCCGGCTTCCATAGCAAACCCGATTCGTACCAACCTTCGTCACTTCGGTTCAGTTGCTCAGAGAATTCGGCAAACACGTTTTGCTGGTCTGCTTCTGGTCTATCTGCGAGTCCTAAAACATCTAAAGAGCAGAGTTGTTCGTAGTCCGCTGCCGATGTTTTCGTCAAATAAACGTTGGATAGCGCGGCTTCTCTCCCTGTGGACATCATCGTCCACCCCAGCATAGTGAACTCAGCAATGGGCTCAGACGGCTGACCAATTCTAGGTTTCGTCTCAGTTTTGATCCTTGAGTACTCGCTGGCGCCGAGTATCACATGAATGGGTAACTCACTCTTCTTGTCATCGTCATCCATGACCACTCCCTGCAGGTGACGATACTTGCTGATCAGTTCTCCATAATTCGGATTTGGGACTGTAAGTAGAACACCCTTGTCCACCTTATTGATCTTCGTCATCATCTCAAACTTCCCATCAACACTTTTAACCGTTACTGAAAACCCTTGTACCTTTTGAACTGTTGAGCAAAGCATCATGTCAATCTGTCTATGTTCGATATGAGTTGGTCGCTTGTTAAGCCGTTCAATCAGAGCCGCTGACGCATAAGAACTACCCGCACCTGTGTCTAGTAATACTCTGCATTTGATCCCATCGACGAACACCACTACCACCGGATAAATTACAGAACCCTCACCAGTTGCCAACATCATTTGACTGTTGCTAGGCAGCCTGTCACAAATAGACGTGTGATGTCTGCCACCGCAATGTTGACAAGTGTACTTGCTGTGGCACTCCCGTGCTTGATGTCTTGTTCCTGTACAGTTGAAGCATAGTTTCTTGTCACTCAAGATCTGCCTGCGCTGGTGCAAGCCAGGGACTTTCTTGCACTGGGTGGAGCTGTGATCCTCGCCATTACAATAGATGCAGTTACGCCCCACCTTCGCACTCTCATCTTTGGTCTGGTAAGCAGGATTTTTCCTTGCTTGGAAGCGATTTCGCGGGTCACGGTTCGGAGGATAACGACTTCGCAGGTCAGGCTTCGGCGGTTCAGGTTTAAGGTTTTCGCTGACAATAGGGTTACGGTCACACCACTTCCTCAGGGATTCGATTAGCTCTGCAAATCCCCACTCTTGCCAGTTATCGTCTAGACGTACCAGATCCGCTCTGATTCCAGGTAATTTATCAAGCGTCGCACGCACAAACCCTCCTATTTCGTTAACCTTGCCCATGGTCTCTAGCACTTGTATGTGACTTGTTAGCTTCTCGTAGAAATCATGGATTTTTGCTGGGTGTCCACCATGAACTGTGGATAATCCAATTATGCATTGCATATGTGCGTTTGCTACCTCACTGGGTTTACCATACTTGGTTTTCAATATAGCTTTGGCCCTTTCGTAACCCTCCGTCGTGAAAGGGAGTCCGTCAATGGACGCGCGGACACTGGGTACTAGTAACTCCTTCAGGTAAGAAAACTTAGCAACTTGAGTTAGTTTAGCCTTGTCGATTTCAGTTTCGAATTGATTCCAAAACCTCATCCAATCCAGGAAAGTCCCTTGAAATTTAGTTATCTCCAGTTTTGGCAATTTCGCTCCGACACTGCTCAAATTCCCAGATTCCTCCGTGGATGCCTTCGCCGTTTTCTCAAGACTCGCTCGCGCTTCGTGTTTAGCCTTTTCAAGCTGAATCTTTTCCTCCAAATTCCGTTTCCGTTTCTCTTCCTCGCGTTTTTCCTCTTCGATTGATCTAATACCGGCAGCTACGTATTCCACTTCTTTGAGAATTCCCTCAAATTTACTGATTTGGCTTTCTAAAGTTTCGGTCCAAAGTCTGACCTCTACAGGGTCATTCCCACTTTCAATACGCAACTCCTGAACTTCCAATTTGAGCTGATGTATTTTGTCAATAACGTGCTCCAATGCGCTTCCATGCCTCTCAATTGTCTTCAGGTCTCCGGTCTCGATTACTTTCGCTGTATCTCCCGCTGTAAATTCAAGCATTTTCAGTTTACCTTGAATCTTCTCCTGCATTGTTTTGATTTCGCCTTCGGCGCTCATGTTGTTGACTTCGGTGTTTCTTCGCTGTGTTTACATGTAAAATTCCTCTCGTCGCTCACTTCTCGCCGCTCGCTGTTACTTTCTCGAATCACAGGTGTCCTGGCAGGGTCGCCACCTTTTGTTGCGATGATTTCAACAAAATTTATTCGTTTCTCGTTTGATAAACTCGCTCGTACTCACAAGATCGCTCGCTCTTTTTCTCCTCGTGTTCTAGTGCCAAAACCGGTCCCGACCGGTTCGGCTTACGTCACACACGCACCACAGGAACCCCATTTCGGGTCCGACACGAGTTTTCTGGAAGAATATAGAACCGAGATTTCTTAAACTCTAAAGTACAAATCTACGTGGAGGAACCCTTCTTTCTTTTTTTCTTTATCTCGTGATAAGTGAATGACATCTCTTTATCAGGTCAGTGAAGTTTACCTCTCAAATAAATGGGTCGTAGCTGAACAGCCATACCGTTCACCTTCGGTTCATATTTGGTGGTCAGCGCCCGCCAATCCAGAAGTACAACAGGAAGGGGTTACCTGGTTCTACAACGAGGTGATCGTTAAAGAGACAGCGGGTAGCAGTTACTTCATGACTAATGGTTTCACTGGAGGCTACATGGGCATTCAAGATCGTTCTCCTAAGTGGGTCCTCTTCTCCATTTGGGACAAGACCTCGACAGAAGACGATCCAAATGCATCGCCGGACGACTTGGTGAAAGTGCTTGCCCATGGTGAAGGCGTCACAGTTAAACGCTTTGGAGGCGAAGGAACGGGTGGTCAGAGTTATCTTACCTATGACTGGAAGGTAGGCCACACATATCAGCTCATGGTGAACGTGAGACCAGATGCAAAAGAGAGCGACAAGGCCGTCTTCACGGGTTGGTTCGGCATCCCAGAGCTGAATATCTGGCGACTGTTAGCATCATTCCAGGTTCGTCCTCAGGCAGCAAACAAGAAACTGGAGAATCCCTACTCGTTTCTTGAAGATTGGATTGGAAATGGCTACCGCCGTAAGGGCTTGTGGGGTCCAGCATGGATCAGAACAGACCGTGGTCCTTGGGTGCAAGCTACACACGGAAGAGGTACAACCACAGAGTACGATGCCAACAACAGAAACGCCTTCCTTTCTGATGACCGTAAGCATCTGGGGATGACTACTGGTGGACCAACACTGACAGATACATCCTTGGGCCCTTATACATGTGATTCCTCCAGTATTCCATCTGTTCTACGCTTGAATCCTCTCCCAGACCGCGATGGAGCTCCTGCCCGCGAGTCCTAGACTCCTACCGTCAGTATCTGAGAGCTCATTTACAAAGCACCTAGTCTAGATGTAATGTATGCATAAATTAAAAAGGTATTCGGAATACCTTTTTGATTTATGCATACATTTTTAGTTTAGGCATTTTTTGTGTATGCATACAGAAAGTTGCATTTTCTGCATCGGTGGTCTGTCCAATTAAAAGAATGAAAAAATGATTAAGATCATGTGTAACTCATTTTTCAAATTATTACAATTAACTACTATCATGATCGATTATCATGCTATGAACATGAGAAGAGAGAGGCAAAAAATGAAGAGCCAATTCCCCTTCGGCTTCTGTATAAGAAAACTTAATCCTAAACCTAACATTTAATCAATATTTAAAATATAGGTGTTCTCAAACAGCAACATGCCTGATCCTGTCAAATCATTTTTTCCCACTGGGATATCCGTTTGAAAAAATTGTTATCCGTTCGAACGGCTATCCGTTCGAAAAAGAATTTGTCGACCGTTCGAGCGACTGAAGCTATCTGTTCAAAGATAAATTTTAGCAGAGTTTCCATCCCAAAACCATTTCGTCGCTAGCCACTCGCGTCGAACGATCTGTTATTCTCCAGGTCACGTACGTTACGGTTTGCCGTTTTCGAACGGATCTGGTATCCGTTTGAACCGCTTGGGGTATCCGTTCAAAAAAAATTGTCATCCGTTCGAACGAGTTGGGATATCCGTTTGAAAACAGATGTCGTCCGTTCGAAGGGCTTGCTTTTTTTAGCACACATGAAAGAAAATGGAACCTATGTGTAGGGTATTCACTTGAATTCTGTGAAAAGATTTTAATAATAACTTTAGCAAATGGACTACAGTTACCACAGTACATGCTCTTACTAATCATGGAAAAGACATCACAAATGCTTAAAACCAAAGGCGGTGTAATTGCTGACTCTGCTGACTAGTGTATCAAAGATCCTTACCCAATCAAACTTGTAGAATCCCATGGTGCAAGCCTTCATAAATTCACTGAATTTTGTCCGGCTTGTAATATATGGCTCCGAAACTCAGTTAGTAGTAACGCGCTGTTAGTATCTGAGAGGCATAGGTTTGAATTCGACGAAAGATAAAATTTCAGAAAGTAACAGATAACCGTGTCAATAAATTCGCGACCTGCTATTTTATCTTCAGGTCAAAATATCATAGATTTATAACTGTTCATAGTCAGTAATGTAACTACTGGCACGCCTATTTGCTGCAGTTGCTCAAAAAAATTGATACCATGGGCAAAACATCTCTTTGAGATTCAACAGCACTCCAATGATCTCCAATGGTAATCTGGATCATTGCAAATCAATTCAGTAAACAGAATACAGTAAACAGATCGTACATTACTAAAATTCCAAGCTGGCTTGGGAAAAAAACGAACTAAACACTATAAGTTTTTGAAGAGTTAATTTACTGAAAAAAATTTTTTACATATATCAGGAGACCATTACCTGCAGATAATATATACACAAAAGCTACAAAATACTCATGGATTAGATACTTAGATCCCCCTTCTGCTATTTTGTTGTTGTTGTTGTTATTTTGATGGCGTTTTACGCCATTCTGTAATATTGATATGGCTGGCCAGAAGTAGACCCAGGTCTCTCGCTGCTGCTGGCGACAGTTGGACCTGAACACAAAACGTCAAGCAGAATTTAAGATGATAATACGTGACAAAATAAAGCCCGCTATGCCGGGCAGGTAATTTTTTGTATGAAGCGATCCTGATTTGCTATCAATAAAGGCATGTTTGAACCGGTTTTTGTTTGACTTTATTCAATTACTATGCCGAACATTACACAAATAGCGACAAGTTCCAATCAAAAATATTGATAGCGATGATAATAACAATAATGATAATAATTATAATGAATAAAATGAAGACAATGATAATTGGGACAACAACTATTTTAAAATCGTAATAATAGCAATCGATGTTTTAATTGCGTCTGTATAAAACAAATAAGCTATTTTACTGCGTGTTTGCTGAGTTTAGATAGCTGTTGCCGTCAAAATATTGTAAGGACGTCATCATTCATTTCCACAAACATTACCTCTTTGACGCGAGCTGCGATGTACAACTTAGCAATGCGAAATGGAATCTTCTCATTAAATCAACAGTTTCAAAACGAAAATTTTCACTAAATTACTTACCAGTGGCTTCAGGAGCAGATGGTCCATCCCAAACAGTGTTTCTTTCTCCCTCAGTCGCTTCTTGTGGTTGGCTGTCTAGTTCTGCAGCAGCACGTGACGCGAGGTAATTGGCAAGAGCTATGAAGATCTACTCTCTCAAGAACGGATCAGCGGAGGGCTCGGTGTTAGGGGGTACCGTAGTTATCACAACTGGGAAGATTATGTCGGTGTTGAAGGCCTTCTTCACGCGCACTTTAAACTAGACAGATTCTGAAGTACAAATCGAAAAGTCTTAAATTGATGTCATAGACCCCACTTTAATTTTTTTCAATGTTGCATTCCTTAACCCTTAACATCTGGGGATCCTAACCTCACTAAGCAATTCTCCATACTCTTCTCTATTTATCCCCTGTTGTACCGACGAAGAGAATTTGTTGAACAATAGACAGCTCCTTTCGTGGCGATAATTTCCTTTATTCCCGTGACCTTGATTATTGATTTAGCAGCGATACTGTGAGGAGAAATTAGATCCTTGTCATTACTAGTGGTTAAAGGGTTAATCCTTACCTTCAGGTGCCTTGTATAGTACTGTCTGTACAAGTTGCGCTTCAAACCGGATAACTGTTTTGCTACTCTCGTTATTTACTAGTCCAGATATCTTGACCTCCTGACCAGGGCAATAAGCTAGACGTCCTATGCGGGCTTTGGTGAGCAGCTGGCCTGAAGGGCAACATGGCCAACCCAACATACGATCTTCTTGTTTCAATCTTATTTCCTGATGACAACGAATGATCAGAGAGTAACCAAAACCTGGTGAGCGATCGCCAACATGATTTCAGGTGGGTTTGCAATTGGTGATTTTCTTCTCTCTTTGAGAAATCACTTTTGATTTTAAACATTCCTACTTAAGAAAGCAACCGGCATACGCCACACACCTTTGCGGTTTTTGCACATCTCTTTTGGGCCGGGATAAAGACGAATGTTACCAAAACATCAGCCGGCAAAGAATGAGCCAGCAGTGTTTACTTCTTCAGCCCCCTTTTTGACCGGAATAAGACTCAGCCCCAAAAAAGCAAGACGACTGAACAACGGCTAGTTTCTCACTAGCAGAAAGATGGACGATTACAGAATTTCGCCGAAAATCAAATTCTGTGCTGACTTATTCCCTGCTCACAGACTTCCTTCCGCTATATAATAAAGTTTAAAATAAGACTAGAATGCGCCATTGTGAATTAATCAAACGTCCTTTTAATTGTTAAGGCTTCCTTTCCGGCAAATAAAAGGAACTGAATGTAAAAAGTGAAAGAAAAATAGCGAAAAATTCAACTTCTTATTAAATCTTTTCTATGGTTTAGAATAAACTAGTATTATTATTAAACAAGATTATTCGTTTTAACGAGCCATCTAATTTTTTAGCGTAAAATCTCAACGATTCACCACTGTGTTTTACCCGGGCTGTGTTCAATGTATGATCAAAAGAAAGAACGTAATTTTTGCTTATCGCACAAGCACACCTCTTGAAAAGATATTGAGCAAAATATTCCTCGAGTGCGAGACTGGCTAGAGGATGTTATTTCGTCTGCACAAGTGATGCCTACGTGTTCTGTTTTCTCAATAATTTTTACTTTTTCTCAGACACAATTTCTTTTCTGAGTTCTACAGCACAAATATGAAGGCTAGAAGCCCAGGGGCCCCACTCACATATTTTAATGACGGGGGGGTCCGAAGGATTTTTTTGGGTCTGAGATTTTCGCCAAAAGGGATTTTTTTGGGTCGCGAAAACAACACAGGGATTTTTTTGGGTATTGTATTCTTCATCAGCTCAAATCAACAGTAACATAAGCGCAATTTATAGTTTTGTTTTTGACCAAAACCAAAGTTGAAGTTGGCATGTTTTAGCTTTCCAGAAGATAAATAATAAAATTTGCTGATGCAAAAACACTGAGGGATTTTTTTGGGTAGACAAATTCTGAAGTTGGAATTTTTTTGGGTATAAAATATGAACCTATGAGTGGGGCCCCTGGGGCTAGAAGAGTGCATTTATGCGAGAAAAGGATAGGTCACCGCGCTTGTTGAGTAGATAACAACCGTTTCTTTAGTCTTTGACAGCAAGCCACCTTGTTGCGTAATATTTGAGCGCACGCGTGACTTTCCCCTGTTTTTGGGCGTTTTGGGACATTTTCGATTTCGTCCGCTTCAAGAATTCAGGAAAACGGCGTTTCCACCCTGGACAGCGTTTACACAAATTTAGAACAATAACAGCACATCAGTACATCCAGCAAATTCAAAATAAAGAGATAATAACAATCAACGTGTCTTTACAGATTAGAGCACATCTGAGTTAAGGACAAGTTATGGATCAATAAAACATTTTCTAACTTAGACTGCAAAACAGTCGGTTTTTTTCTCAAAATCAGAGCGAGCCGCATAAAAACGCGCGAGCGAGCGGCGTCCCACTTGCGACCCCTTTCGTGTTCGTCTCTCGCGTGACTCCTCGCAACTCCCTCCATCCTGCGAGGAAGCTCTCCAGCGTCATACGTCCGCCCTCGTGTGCCACTCGCACGATTACTTTTCACGATATTTTCTAAATGGAGAGCTTGCTTGCAGGCTAGGATTATTTTTTAAACTGTTAAGCTTTCCTCATGGGCGTGGAATTTGAAATGTATGCTTTGCCTAGTTTTTCTTCATGCTGGGATGAGGACGTGTTGAAATTTCTTTACTGGTTAATCTTAGCTTTTGACTTGAAATTTGAAATGTCTTTTATGTACAGTGAATCCAACTGTGGTTTAAATGCGTATTGATTCAAAAAAGAAGACTGTTGTAAGGTGGGGGGGAGAGCCATCTTACATTATTTTCCAAGAGATATCCTCTATTACATTTGTTTTTGTGGTAGAGCTATCTGAGATAATTTCTAAGAAGTTAAACTTTCCTTTTGGGTCAAAACTTGAAATTTCCGCTGTGGTTTGTGCGTCGCAGAAATGGATGTTTGGAGCCGTGATACAGAATACTCCTAAATTTTGAGTTGTGGCCAACCCACCATAATTGTGATCGTTCTCAAAACTCACAGAAGCACCAAGTGATTTTTTTCATCCGCTTAACATAATAAAATCATGCATCACCTTATCCAATTTGGCAACTATGAAAAATTAAAATCGATATTAAATTGTTTGGTTTAAAAAGAATTGTTCTTAGAACAACATTTTTCAGTGTTTTTAAGCTTAAAAAAGGTTAAAAGAAGACCGAGTAGCCGAGAGACCCTACCCCGATCGTTTTCTCTTTTGACTGTGGTTCAGCTTTTGGGCGGCTGCATCCCTGAAAGAAACACCAAAAAACCGCCAGGGGAGAATTTTATTTTTGTTTGGGTTCGCCAATCGCCATGTAAAAAAAACCAAGAGCGATAATGGGACCATGGCTCTTGAAAAAACACAAAACAACAAAACAAAAAGTTCCCGCCAGTTTTCGTCGCATGAGTTGCGTTACGCTTCTCTGATCACGTGCCTGCCTAACTCGTTTCTGATTGGCCAAATGTCCAACCGCGATCGATCTGTACGTCAAACAACGAAGCGGGGCCATCTTTGGTAACGTAACGAGCAGGGCGGATAACGAGCGAGCTGACCGAGCTGACCGAGCTGGGCATCGTCAGTAGCTAGGTAAGCTGAATTTCTCTTAGTTACACTCTCAATATTAACTTCTTAGCTATCAAAACAATGTATGTACCATTGCGCTTTGTAATTCCCTTAAAACTGGGAGTACAGTTTAGACTTTTTCGTTTCAAGGAACGAGAGACAGTTGACGAAGTTGCGGTTACTTGCTCAATGATTCTTTAAGCTCGTGTCTTTCGATTAACAAAACTTTGCGTAAAATCTTTCCTTTAATGTGTTCTGTTTTCATGACTTTATAAATTATTTTCTTATTTTGCACTTGTCTGTACATCGATAAGCTAAGCCTTGGTGAACATGCATGCATGCCGTGCTTTTTCTGTCCCCAAATTTGTATGGGTTTTTTCCCAAGCTCTGGGACATTCCATTATTTTGTTATCCGCACCCCCCACTCCCTCCCCCATGGAAGGCACAATTTAATAATATCCAGAATGACCCTGTCAGAATCTAATATTTTAACCACAATAAAGGGTTTTGGAATTAGCATTTTACCCACAGGGGCCTCTTGGAATCTCGGATTACTGCAAGGCCTTAGGAAAGTGGGAGATTTGTGAACTGTAGGAATCACAATCTAAAAGACGAGGGCCTGTCGGAATCATGCCTTTCACAGAGAGGGTGCATGTGGAATGTGCCTATACGGCTCTGACACTTAATAACAAAGTTTTCTGTTCTATTTTATTTAATTCTAATTTGTACTTGCATGTAGAATGACCGGCTTGCCTGAGTTGGGGGAGGGCGGACTTTCTAGTACAGTCAAAGCTCTCGTGGAGACCCGTGGAAAATTTGAAAAAGTGGTCGTAAACTAGAGCTGGTCGTTTACAAGAATGAGCTCTCCCCGAAACATCTAATAAGAATTGAACTACATGTTATGCCGCAAAATGTAATAATCGCCGCAAATTGTAATGGGTTGTTCCAGAAAAAATCCACACCCCCCCCGACGGATGGGATTCTGGAAATTCTCGCGGGAGGGGGGGTTGAAGACTCCGGAAATCCAGGCGGGAGGGGGGGTTGACCTTAAAAAAGTCTTCTGCAGGGGTCATTTCGACTGATAGTTGATACAAATCAAACGTTTAGTTCGATGACACTTAAGCGCTTTCAGACCCTGAAAATAGTCAAAATGTTTTGTTCATATATTTCTCACCTGACATAAATGATAATCTAAGTTGCTTTACAGGTCCTTTTATAGCAGAAAACGCGAACAAGATACTAAAGAACAGGCCTGAAGTAACTCGTCGCAACGTTGTTGTCACGAAGAGCGTCAAACGCCTGACACATTTCTACTCGTACCCAGAGCCTGCGCGCGAAGAGCGAAGAGTGATTTTTATAAGCTAAGAAATTATGTAAACACTCGTTCAGGTGTCGTTCGCATTTTTGTTTTTTGCTCCTTTCGTTTTTAGTTCCACGCGATAGAATTCTTAGTTTAATATAAGCTGAAGCTTTAGAAATTAAAACAAAAACATTTAGACGTGTTTACGTGTATTTTCCATTAAAAATAAATTAAATTTAAGCCTTTTATTTTTTCCCGGAAATCCAGGCGGGAGGGGGGGTCTTCCACCTTGGAAATCCAGTTGGGAGGGGGGGTCTTGTGCTTCAGGAAATCCAGGTGAGAGGGGGGGTTAAAAAAGGACCCCATCCGTCGGGGGGGGGGGTGTGGATTTTTTCTGGAATAACCCAATGTTAATAATAATAATAATAATAACTAAAATGAAGATCTGGATCAGCTACTGATTACTGAGCCACAATACCAATTTTGAAATAGCATGCACGTCGTTGTTCTGAAATTATTACATTTTGCGTTATTACATTATGTGTCAGAAAAGTTATTACAATTTGCGTTGAAAGATTATTACATTCTGCCTTGAAAATTTTATTACATTTTGCGTCAATGTTATTACATTTTGCATTAGTATTACATTTTGCGGCGATTCTTATTACATTTTGCGGCGATTATTACATTTTGCGGCGTAACACCACATTCTGCTTAATTATTATCCAATCTGATTTTAGTCAGCATTATTATTGGCAAAAATCTTAGACAAAAACCTTGAAACACTTATTTGAGGAGGATTGTAAGTGAACCAAAATATACTCCTAATACGTGTTCGGAAATACGAGTCAATTGCTGATTAGTCAAAAGCTGATGAGAATACGTATCCGCCCTGAAATGCGTCAGTGCACATTAAGACTCATTAGTATGTCAGCTACCTCTTTGTTTAGAGGTGTATTATGTCGGTGAATGGTCAACAAGCTTCAAACTGGCGGGTCAAAAAAAATAATGTGCAAAATCCAAGTGCAACTTTCACTTGCTATTGAAACTCAAATGTTTAAATACCTGATGCACATCTATTTCGATCATGAATTGAGGAAACAGTCATATTTCACAGAATCAAAACCAAGCTAATGTAACAATAATGTGGAAGAAAACATCACTTACAAAATTGTCTTGAGTTTGAGTTGAACTTTAACCCTTTAAGCCCCAATGTTCATGTACAAATTCTCCAAATATTATACATTTCTTTAAGGAATGAGTTGAGAGAATTTGAGAAAAGATCAAAGCAGTTTCTCTTTGGTGATCAATTAATTAATTAATTCTCACAACCTAATCTCTTGACATTGTATGGATATTGTTAGCAGAAAATTGATGTTGGTCACTATTGGGACTTAAAGGGTTAAGCGCTAGTAAGGAACTTCACAACATGAAAATGGACATCAAAAGACGAACCTCATCCAACAGCACTTGTTTTCATAAATGAAATTTTCCTTGTGATGATCAAACTTTTTTTTATTTTATTTATTTTTTATTTTTTATTTTTTTTATTTAATAATGTTATGATCAAACTTGCATCAATGACACTTTCTCATAGGTAGTGAGACTTAAGGAATGAAAAGGAGTGTTCTAACTTTAACTAACATCTTGAGGTACAATCCACCACGTTACCACAAATCGGCAAAGCATGTGCTTGAAAATAAAATTCTAGGATTTCTAGGTTTCAGTAGGATATGAAGAATTATACAGATCTTGGAGGGTATTATCCACCTCAATCTGCATAATTCTTTATATCCTTCTCGGCCTCATTCAGTAATAATATTGCTAAATAATTTCATTTCATGCCAATTTTTTTGCTTTTAAAATAAGAGCTCTAATTTTCATGTCTTTAAAGAATGCCTTTTATTCTACAGGTGTATGAACCCACGTAAAAGTAGGTACAATCCACCACGTTACCACAAATCGGCAAAGCATGTGCTTGAAAATAAAATTCTAGGATTTCGAGGTTTCAGTAGGATATGAAGAATTATGCAGATCTTGGAGGGTATTATCCACCTCAATCTCATAATTCTTCATATCCTTCTCGGCCTCACTCAGTAATTGCTAAATAATTTCATTTCATGCCAATTTTGTTGCTTTTAAAATAAGAGCTCTAATTTTCATGTCTTTAAAGAATGCCTTTTATTCTACAGGTGTATGAACCCACGTAAAAGTAGGATGCTGGGCAATTTTCAAGTGAAACCCTGCATGTTACCAAATTTAGCTTGATTAATCACGGCTGAAGTTCCTTATGGAAAGTTCCTTAGAATGAGCAACCATCAAGGTTCTTCAAACCCAAGAATTTGTTTGTTTTTTCCAACAATGCACCATAAAGCAAAGCTGTCGCAGTGAATAAGAAATGAAAAATTTGTTTCCTTCCTGACACATCAGCGCTGACGCGTGCCCTTATCCAAGCTGATGCGTCTATTGGGTCAGTTTTGTGTCTGCATTGTTCACTTAGTTCTGTTCCTGTGTTTTTGCAGGTACCCCCCTCTGAAACAGCAAACAGCCAACAGATTGCCAGCTAACTGGAGGCTCTCCATACAGGATGTCTTTAGGCATTCAGTCACCCTCCATTTTTCTGACAAGCTTAAGCAAAGTGGTAGATGTATGTTAGTGGAGTCTTCAAGTGTCTGAGATGTGCGTTTTCCTTCAAGTAAAGCTCTTGGTGGGTATTCAACTCAATTCTATGTCCATCTTGCCATGGTCAGTGCCGTGATTTTGTTACAGCTGTACCTCTAGGTCCTCGATCCGTGATGCATAAAATTTTAAAAACACAAACTAATTCATGGTATGCGTCCCATAGGGCACAAAGATTGATCAATCTGAACATGTGTACATAATTTTGTAGAAATATTCTGTTCGTGCAATTTCTGTGGCAGTTATTATGGCTGTTGTTTAACGATGCATATTTCTTTCAGTCTTGCTGTCGTTGAAGGAGAAATTTCAGTATCCTGTAATAGAGTTATGGAGTCTGTCTTCAGATTATTTAACTGTCTGGTTACATAAAGACCCAAGTGTTTTTAATTTCTAAAAAGGCTTCTTTTCTATCTAGAACATCAAGAAATGTTGTATACATGTACCAACAAGGAAAAAACAAACAAACAAACCAACAAGAGATTTCAAATTTTTTACTTAAAGCATGAGCTAACCTCTTTTGAAGAAAGCCTATCTGGTGACTTTATAAATAATAATATTTGGCTTCTTTTCTATGTAGAACATCAAGCAACCTTTTTTTTCTAGGCTGTTTTACCCAAAAACAATGATTTTTGACTAAAAGCATGCCTGGGTAACCCCTTTGGAACTAATCCAATATGGAGACTACAGTGTATGTAGAAAATGCCTAGTCTAAATTCTTTTTCATCAAGAATATTCCAAAACATCTCTGCTAGGCCAAGGATTTTTTTTAACCGAAAACAATCTAGAAATTTCAAATTTTTGACCCAAGGCAAGGCAGTGTTCAATCTAGAAAGTAGTCAAAATGGTGTCATACATACATGTATGTGTCACACATGGCATTTTGAAGTTGGTTTGGGTCAAGTCAAACGATCATTTATATTGAAATTTGTACAACTGACATCACTGAACTGACTTCTCCAGCTTTACCATCGTTCTCCAGCCCATCTTTATGCTTTTCAGGTTCAACAGCCATTTTCTTTAATAGCATAAAAAATGAAGTTAGTTTTTGTTGTCCTTTCATAATTAATGAAACAAAAACAAAAGAACAATAAGTCAACAAATGAAGCGTGAATTGATCAGCAAAGCCACGTATGCAGAAAGTCAAAATGTACGCTCCAGTCTCTCCTGGAATTGCGTGGAACGCCTAACCTAAAAACTACTCACACGCACAAAGTCTGAAATGACAGTCATTTCAGGCTTATAAGCTCACCTATTTTTCAAAGTTTACTGTTATTATTGCCTTTTAATTAGGAAATACTTACATATGAAGTAACTTCTTTTTGGGGTCAGTATGACGTAATTTCAGTTTGGGTCAGAAGAGAATATTCTGCATCAATGATGCAAAAATGTGGCCTAGATTGAACACTACAAGGCCTAACCCCTTTGGCAAAAATCAACCGTGGCAATGTATGTGTAACTGATATTAGTAAATTTTTATTGACTCAAAAAGCTTTTTCTCTCTAAAACATCAAGAAATGTTTTTTACCCCAAAACAAACAATCAAGAAATAAACCAGTTTCGAATTCGTAGCGGCCACTGAATAGAATCACTGAAGACTCATTTATACAGGGTTAGTTGTACACTAGCCTGAATTTCATCCTTCAAGTCGTTATTACTCCCTCAGTAACATCTGAATCGACCTGCCGTTAATGCCGTCCAGTTATGTCACTCACTACCCGAAAACCAGGTAGTGATTTTGATTGGTTGAGATACATACATACATACATACTTTATTGGCTCGTCCCCACGGGGCTTTTCAGAGTCAATTTTACGTTACAAAATTATAAACCAAGTACATGACAATAAGAATATAACAATGATAAAAGAAGACAAAGGTCAATAAAATTAATTAAATTAATTAAATAAAGCAGTCATTAAGAAGCTTTTGCCTGAGTAAACACTTGAATTCCGTCACGGATGGGCTAAGTTTGAGCGCAGGCTGCAACTCATTCCAGAGAGAGGTTGCTCTATATTGAAAGGTCCTTTGGCCGCTGGCAGTGCGGAAGAGTGGTATGTTCAAAAGTTGAGAATTTCTCGTATTCCTTGTCGAGACGGCGGATCTTCCAACGAGCTTTGATGTCAAATACTCCGGAGCACAACTCGTCATGCACTTAAAAACCAGAACAGCAAAACGAAAATAAAGTTGTTGCCTGATTGGTAGCCAGCGCAAGTCTTTTAGCAAAGGAGTTATGTGATCGAATTTTTTAGCGCCGCTCAAAATACGACAAGCGAAATTCTGTACTGCTTGGAGCCTGTCCAGATTAGTTTGAGTAGTATTGCTCCAAACAGAAGAGCAATAGAATAATATACTAAATACTAAGGCATTTATAATAATAATTAGCGCGTGTTTATTAAAAATATGCTTATATGCTGAGATCATTGGTTGATTGTCTAAACATTCGCATAATTATGTATAATTATGAAACATTTTAGGGCGATTGTTGCTTGATATTCAGCGGATCGCATCCCTGGCATTCTTTCGTGTAGTTCAAACATTTCAATAAGCTTAATCTTTATCTTAAACAACAAAATTGCCCTTGTTTTTGAAAGTGAAATGCTAAATTGAACTGCGAATGAAGAATCATTGCGGAGAGTGGGTAGGTTTTTCATTTAGAGCCGCTGAGTGGTTTCGGTGGCCGGTGATTTTGTTTACGCGAAGTTTTCTGAGATCAATGTTATAATTCGACCTTCTTGCTATTTTCACTGTCAAAAGTAATGATTCTGTTAGCTTTTCTTTCTTGTTTCCTCGTTTTTTTTTTCTTCGTTAGGGACCAAATAGCTTCTTTTCAATTAAAGCAAATCATTGTGTTTTTGTGTTGGGTGATTGCGACCGAGTTAGATTATAGAATTCAGTACAACCAGTTCAGAGTTGTACTGCATGCAGTTGATAGTTTGAAGGTTGAACATGAATTACGATCGAAAAAAATAATGTATCGTGCAGACATTTCCAAACGATACTTTTTGGTTTGGCACTTGAAAATTGTGTTTTACTTTTTGCATGAATTAAAGTAAAGGTCAAGGAGTAGTGACGTCACTGGATGGGATTAACGGCCAGTCAATTCAGACATTACTGAGGGAGTTATAACAACTCGAGGTAATTGGATGAAATTCAGGCTAGTTGTAGACAGGTCTTTTTCTGACTGGAATGTGTCAATATATTTATTTTAGGTTGAGGCTAACACTGTATAAATGAGTATTCAGTGCTTCTTTTCAACAGTCACGGCAAATACAAAGATGGACTACTTCAAATTTTTTACCTTAGGCTAGGCTAACCCCTTTCGACAAAATCTGATATGGCGACCACGTATTATTATTATTATTATTATTAAATGAGTCATTGTCTCCAAAGGTTTATTTTCTATCTAGAACATCCCTGAACATTTTTTCTGGTCTTGTTTACCCTAAAACAAAGAAACAAGAAAGTTCAGAGTTTTAACCAACAGCATGGGCTAACCCCTTTTTGGGAAAAAACAAACAAATGTGACGTCTATTAAAAATCAATACTTTCATTTGTTTAAAATGGCTTCTTTTTTATCTAGAACATCCTGAAATGTTGAAAGATCTTTTCCCTGTATCAGTGTCCTCCCTTAATTTTAGCTCAGCAGGAACTTCCTGGGGGAAAAGGGGTAGTGGAGTGAGGAACGTGGCCCTGCTCTCGCTTGGAAATCTAGGAGCTAAGTTCTCTGAGACGTCATTCCCTCATTTTAAGACCTATTTTACGCAAATCTGTCGTTGTCATCTCTAGACAACAATTTTTTAAAAAAGTTTAATTGCAATAATAACTCCGTCTTTAATGTTCTCTTTTTTCAAAATTCGTGGTCCAGAAAAAAGAAAAGCTGTGTTTTCCTTAGTACTCTTCCATATATTCATTCGTTTCCTTGTGAGTCACAACTTGCATATTTTTAGTAAACCTTCAAGCAGTTGCAGGCGGTGAGAAGTGTTGCTTCAGGCCGCAAATTTGACTGGTTACAGTGCTCGACACTATTCCACTTGTCGAAGACTAGTGAAAATTCCCGCTGGGCTAGTAAAAATGTGCTCCTACTAGCCCCTAGACCAGTTACTTTAGAAGACAAAATAAAATTTTAAATATCTTCTATAACTTGGTAAATTCTTTTTCTATTGTTCTTCATCAGTATTTAGTTTCTGCAGCTTGAGTATTAAATGTAAAACCTAATCGTACAATTGACTCGCAAAACAGATGCATATTGGAAATGGAATTATACCTGGGGTGGGTGAAATCCATCACAGGTGTGCACTGGAAGGAGTAGAGTGGCTCCTTACCCGCTGGGTATATTTTTCCTGAGCTTGCTTTCTTTTTTTTTTGACCAGTGACTTGTCCTCTTGGGCTAGTGATTTATTTCACTTGCCCATTGCCTAGTGTCCAAAAAAGTTAGTGTCAAGTACTGGGTTACCTTCTAATAAGGAGAACACTGCATTTACAAATTTATTTTTTGTTAAAGTTGTCTATGACTGTTAAAACTGATCATCTCCCAAGTACTGTAGTACAAGCGAGGTGGATCTGCTCAGGTGGTTCAGAAGTGATTGGTTTTCATGTTACTTTTCTTGTTCCCTTTCCAGGTTGAATGTTCATCAGTGAATAATATTATTATTATTATGGTAAAGGTCACAGTCAGTCAAAGACATGCAATCACCTAAATGAACAACAGCATTGCCATTTTTGCCACACAGGTGAGATGAAATGTAATAAAATAATATACCTGTACCTGCAGGTACACTCTCTGCATTGGTCACCTAGTTGTGACCTATACTTTATTAATTTGGTCCAAAAGAGTAACTGTCATGAGCCACCAAACATGGTATGGTTTTTAAGGTCTTGAATCTTAAACAAGATAAAAATTTTACTATTGCTAATTTTAGCATCTTGAATAGGGTGTCTTTTTGTTCTGGAAGAGTAACTTTATGCCCCAGTAGTGGCCCTGATCCAATTTCTCCCAACAATAACACTGCCTTAGGGCTGTCATGAAGAGCCGGGGGGGCCAGGGATTTTCCCCTGGCTATTATGAATGTGGCCCCAGTTACTTTCATAGGAAAACAGAAGAAAAATAGATCCAGAAGAAATCCCTGGCTGATCGATTCCCTTCTTGAATAAATGTGTACACTTTTCCTGCTGATGGCTATTATTACTGGAAAAGAATTTTCCATTAAGCACTTGTTACTGAGGCTGATAAAGTGATGATGTTGATGGTGTTGTGAAAGAAAATGTTACTAAAAAGCGACCAATTTCGATTCAGCCCCGGTGAATTTTATTTTCAAGCATGTGCCTTGCAGATTTGTGATAACGCAAAGGATTGTACCTCAAGATCTGTTAGACGTTTTTTTTCGCTGACAATCTTATCGATGCGAATTTGGTCATCACAAGGAAAATTTTGTTTACGTGCCAATCGGAGGTTTGATTTTTGATGTTGATTGTCATGTTGTGAAGTTCCTTCAACTCAAACTCAAGATAATTTTGTGAGTGATGTTTTCTTCTGCATTATTGTTACTTTAGCTTTGTTTTGATTGTGTAAAACGTGACTGTTTCTTCGATTCGTAAAATATGTGATTGAAATATATGTAGCAAAAGTTGCACTTGGTGTTTTGCATCTAAATTTTCTTTAGCTTGTGCCAGGTTGAGAGTGAATAGTTAACATTTTATTAGCAAATCCCTCCATAAAAGAAGAGCTTAGTAAGCAATATGCCAATTGCAAAACGGATCAAACTAAAATGAAGCTACATACAAGCACGGTATCGCAAAAACGAGGGCATTCTACAAGCCCAGAAAACAAATTACGAGCGAGGTGTCTACCTAAAAGTAACAAAGCCAAACTGCAAGAAAAAACAAAACAAACCAAAATACTAACCTAATAATATTAACGAAATAAAGAAAACACTCTAAGCGCGGTGAGACTTGCTTCCCAAGGAGGAACTCGCAGCTGAAGGGGACAAAGCACGCCTTTTTCTGTCCTCCCAGGGATGCTTAGGCCACGAAGTTGGACAAGCTGCTGCACAATGCGAACCAAAATAGGAGGAGCAGTGGTGCGCGTAGCGGCAGATGGCGAGAGGCGAAGTGCAACGCCCCCTGTTCCAGGACTTGCAAACCACAATACTTCCCGAAGAACCAGTTGGTTCTTAATCAGAAGAATCGTTAGATGAGGGTGAACGAACAGAGGCTCCTGCTGCATGAAAATTAAACAATTGAAGCTGTGGCTCGGGTTCTTTAACATGCAGGTTTGCAGGCAACAGATCACACAGATCAACATACTTGCCGGCCACAATCTGAGAAACAAGCTTCGCCAGAACCGGAGAAACCCCAGGTCCAACCATGAACGTTTGATCAGCCACGACCAAAGCAGAAGCAGACCTATTACAAAACGTACGTAGACATATGTACATTTGTACATTTCCTTATAATATTAGCTAAAATTTAATTGGTTATGGCGTCTTTAAGCTAATTCACACCTGTAAAATTGTGTTAACAGATGAGCTATCCACTCTTACTCAGACCTGTGAGTAAAGCATTGAGTTAACTGTATCTGAAAATTGTGACCCGCTTTTCTCCCTCATGAGCCCCTTTCAGCTTCTCTATGGGTCCTGTGGACCCCAGTGTGGAAAATCCTGGTAAGAACAATACAGAGATGATGGGATAGTGTATGTTGAAATACTTGAGCTTAAAAACATTAGTCTCAGATAGGTTCACTAATATTCAATCCAAAGGCAGAATGGAAGTGCTGTAAAGCATTTATTAAGGATTAATAGGTCTTACCTCCCCTGGTGCTGTGCCTTGACGTGGCGGGGAGGCTTGCGTGCCCTTGGGACCACTAGAGCTATGATGGCGGGAGCGTATGCTCCTGGCAGGTAGAATTACGCCAGATTGCTCCAAGGTAGAAGGGCCAGACTAAACAGCACCCTGCCCCATACAATCCAGATATCTGCTGGAAACTTGAGGAAGACACTACTTGTATGAGATTGGATTCCTTACAGTCACTGGTTGCTTGTGTATGACTAGATTCCAATGAAAGCTGAACTTGTGGATATGGTGTAGTGGTGTATGGCCGATGAACTGTTTCGGCAGAAACCGGTGTCACTTGGGGTGGGTTGACCTTTGGGATGATAAGGATTTACTAGGATCGGAGTTCCCAGACCATTTGGATCATGGTAGACCAAATGAACCAATGAATTTTTGTCCAGAGTGGAGTCATCAATTTATTTGATCTACCATGATCTGAGTGATCTCGGATCACTTATCCTCATTCAGATCGTCTCAAAAAGCCCACTCTTAATAATCTACATGCCACGAGAGATCAGCAAACATAGGACCGGTCAACCTATAAACCAGTGAGTATGGAAACCAGAAACTCATACTTAGTGATATTCCCTATTTGTAGTGTTCAACTACAAAGGCATCCCTTGTGCTTGGCCTTATTGCTGTGGTGTGGACCTGGTAAACCCAAGATACCCAAATAAGTTGGTACTCAAACTAACTGTTTCTCTACTCCTGTTGTGATTCTGAATCACCATTTACCTGTCTTCATTTGATTATGGCTATCATTATCACTCTTGCTCAAATCCTTGAAGGAGCACAGTTTACAGCAGTCAACATACAGCAGATTTATAAGTGGGATTAAGAGACGCTTGATCTATGGCGATTGTTGTTTTTTCAATTTCAGTACACTTTTGACATGAAACATTGATTTGAATTTAAATAATTATTGACTTTTGTAACCTGAATTTCATCCGATTACTTCGAGTCGTTATTACTCCCGTGGTGAGTGACGTCACTGGACAGCATTAACAGCCAGTCGATTCAGACATTGTTAAGAGGAGAAAACGACTCGAAGCAATTGGATAAATTTCAGGCTATGACTTTTGTACTTGTTATCATATTTCATATATCATTTATTAGAAGGAGTGTGGTGGTAAGATTTCTCGCTTGTCATGTGGAAGAAAGCAGAGCTGGCATGTAGGCCCAGCCACTGCTGTATTTTTTCCCTCCATCATGTACCCTGGATTTGTCAATCAGGTATTTGACTTAATTCAATTTTTTAGATTAATAACACTTATACCTTTCCTTGAGAATTAACATTTTGTGGTTTTAAAGTTGGAAAAAGTTATTTAGCATAACAAGAGTGACTTGTTAAACAAGTATTTGGTGGTACATTGTGATGCTGATTGCTCTCTTGACCTCCTAAACACCTGATTTAATCACACACCCACTCAGTCAGTTCTCCTACTGACTGTTCCTCTTCACTTGTTGTGATCATTGATCCACAACTCCACTCTGATGCATCCCCTATACATTCCAGATAACTGACTGGAAATGTGTGGAAGATACTACTTGTATGAAATTGGATTCCTTATGGTGGCTGGATGCTTGAGTAGGGGCAGATTCCAATGAAAGCTGAACTTGTGGAAGGTGTAGTGGTGTTATGTGGCCGATGAACTGTTTCGGCAGAAACCGGTGTCACTTAATCTACATAACACAAGAGATCAGAAATCATAGAACCGGCCAACCAATAAACCAGTAAGTATGGAAACCAGCAACTCATACTAACTGTTCTTCCCTATTTGTAGTGCTCAACTACAAAAGCATCCCTAATGTCTGCCCTTTTTGCTGTTTTGTCAGCCTGCCTATTGGAGGAACCTGCCACCCAACTGTTCTTCGCTGTTTGTAGTGTTGAACTACAAAAGCATCCCTGATGCCTGCCCTTTTTGCTGTGGTGTTAACTTGCAAATCAAAGGAACCTACCATTCAACTCCAGAAAATCTAGGATACTCAACACACCCACTCAGTCAGTACTTATAATGCCTGTTCCTCAACACTTGTTGTGATCATGGATCCACAACTCCACTCTGATGCATCCCCTATACATTCCAGCTAACTGACTGGAAACTTGTGGAAGATACTACTTGTATGAAATTGGATTCCTTATGGTGGCTGGATGCTTGAGTATGGGCGGATTCCAATGAAAGCTGAACTTGTGGAAGGTGTAGTGGTGTTATGTGGCCGATGAACTGTTTTGGCAGAAACCGGTGTCACTTAATCTACATAACACAAGAGATCAGAAATCATAGAACCGTCCAACCAATAAACCAGTAAGTATGGAAACCAGCAACTCATACTAACTGTTCTTCCCTATTTGTAGTGTTTAACCACACAGGCATCCCTTGTTCTTTGCCCTGTTGCTGTGGTGTGGACCTGGTAAACCCAGGATACCCAAATAAGTTGGTACTCAAACTAATGGTTTCTCTACTCCTGTGTGATTGTGGTAACTGCATGACAACAATCATGGTAATTACCTGTCTTCATTTGATTATGGCTATCATTATCTCTTTTTGCCAAATCCTTGAAGGGACACAGTTTACAGCAGTCAACATACGGCAGATTTATAAGTGGGATTAAGAGACACTTGATCTATGCGATTGTTGTTTTTTAAATTTCAGCACTCTTTTTGACATGAAACATTGATTTGAATTTAGATATTGACTTTTGTACTTGTTATCATATTTCATATATCATTTATTAGAAGGAGTGTGGTGGTAAGATTTCTCGCTTATCATGTGGAAGAAAGAAGACCTGGCATGTAGGCCCAGCGACTGTTGTTTTTTTTCCCTCCATCATGTACCCTGGATTTGTCAATCAGGTATGTGACTTAATTCAATTTTTTAGATTAATAACTGTCTAATACTTTTCCTTGAGAATTAACATTTTGTGGTTTTAAAGTTGGAAAAAGTTATTTAGCATAACAAGAGTGACTTGTTAAACAAGCATTTGGTGGTACATTGTGATGCTGATTGCTCTCTGGACCTCCTTAACACCTGATTTAATCACACACCCACTCAGTCAGTTCTCCTACTGACTGTTCCTCTTCACTTGTTGTGATCATTGATCCACAACTCCACTCTGATGCATCCCCTATACATTCCAGATAACTGACTGGAAATGTGTGGAAGATACTACTTGTATGAAATTGGACTCCTTCTGGTGGCTGGATGCTTGAGTAGGGGCGGATTCCAATGAAAGCTGAACTTGTGGAAGGTGTAGTGGTGTTATGTGGCCGATGAACTGTTTCGGCAGAAACCGGTGTCACTTAATCTACATAACACAAGAGATCAGAAATCATAGAACCGGCCAACCAATAAACCAGTACGTATGGAAACCAACAACTCATACTAACTGTTCTTCCCTATTTGTAGTGCTCAACTACAAAAGCATCCCTAATGTCTGCCCTTTTTGCTGTTTTGTCAGCCTGCCTATTGGAGGAACCTGCCACCCAACTGTTCTTCGCTGTTTGTAGTGTTGAACTACAAAAACATCCCTGATGCCTGCCCTTTTGCTGTGGTGTCAACTTGCAAATCAAAGGAACCTACCATTCAACTCCAGAAAATCTAGGATACTCAACACACCCACTCAGTCAGTACTTATAATGCCTGTTCCTCAACACTTGTTGTGATCATGGATCCACAACTCCACTCTGATGCATCCCCTATACATTCCAGATAACTAACTGGAAACTTGTGGAAGATACTACTTGTATGAAACTTAATTCCCTTTGGTGGCTGGATGCTTGAGTAGGGGCGGATTCCAATGAAAGCTGAACTTGTGGAAGGTGTAGTGGTGTTATGTGGCCGATGAACTGTTTCGGCAGAAACCGGTGTCACTTAATCTACATAACACAAGAGATCAGAAATCATAGAACCGGCCAACCAATAAACCAGTAAGTATGGAAACCAGCAACTCATACTAACAGTTCTGTTCTTCCCTATTTGTAGTGCTTAACCACAAAAGCATCCCTAATGCCTGCCCTTTTTGCTGTGGTGTCAACCTGCCACCCAACTCCAATAAATTCAGGATACCCAACATGCCTTTTCAGTCAGTCAGTACTTATGCAGACTTTTCCTCTGCTCCTGTTGTGATTGTGATAAGTGGAAGTCCCTTGAGCTATCTGCATTGATTATGGCTATCGTTATTGCTCTTGCAGGAAGTTTTTGGAGGACGATGCTCTATACAGCAGTGAACACACACTGCAGATTTGTCAGTAGGAACTGCTTCTCTCAAGACATAGCTTTCTCTCTGTAGCTCTCTTCATGAATAAAAACTCCATGGTTTTCATGGAAAAAAGGACAAATCACACTAAGGGTGACTAGAAGAACAACTCTTGTGATACATTTTGTCACTTTTTTAAACTGATTGTTTCTTCTCTTCTTTTTAGCACAGCCTTTGTCAATGCAGATCATGAACTGCACAGTGTGTCTGGCATTATTCTGTCACCTTACTGTGAATTGGACATACCTTATAACTGAGTCGAAGACAGAGAATCCAAACAAGTATTCGTTTTACAGAACTTTTTGTGGAAACTACCTTCTGTAGAGCAGCTATGAGGACGTTTTCGATGGTGTACAGAGTATATTTCCTGGTCATATAGCCTGAAGTCCTCAGATAAGAGCACTTAAATTGCGAATAAAGCTGATACTACATTTTGACCAAATCTAAATAACCAAAAAATTGGCATTTTTTGACCAAAAGCATGGGTTATCCCCTTTGGAAAAGTGCAATGTTTTAGACTTTTTTTTGTTAAAAAATTATGTTTTTTAAGGTCAAAAAAGGTTTCTTTTTTCTCTGCAAAGTCAGAAAGCATTATTTCTAGGCTTATTTTGATCAGATTTAAATTATGAAAAACGTGGCATTTTTTGACCGAAAGCATGGATTAACCCCTTCGAAAAAAATGCAATTTTATGGACTTTAAAAAATTCTGTTTTTTTTTTTATAGTCAAAAAAGGTTTCTTTTATTTTCTTCAAGGTAATTAAGCATTATTTGTAGTCTTATTTTGACCAAATCTAAGTAGAGAAAAAAATGGCATTTTTTTGACCAAAAGCATGGGTTAACCCTTTTGGTAAGGGGGATTTTTTGGACTTTAAAAAATTCTGTTTTTTATGGTCAAAACAGGTTTTTTTTCTCTGCAAAGTCGCTAAGCATTATTTCTAGTCTTATTTTGACCAAATCTAAATAAAAAAGAATTTGGCATTTTTTGATCAACTCTTTGGAAAAAAAATACGATTATTTGGAATTCTTTTTTTTTTTGTTACAGTAAAAACAAAAAACAGGTCAAAACAGGTTTCTTTCCTCTGCAAAGTCGCTGAGCAATATTTCTAGTCTTATTTTGACCAAATTTAAATAAAGAAAAAATTGGCATTTTTTGGCCCAAAACATGGGTTAAACCCTTTGAAAAAAATGTGATTTTTTGGACTTTGAAAAATTCAGTTTTTATAGTCAAGAAAGGTTTTTTTTTTCATTGCAAAGTAAGAAAGCATTATTCTAGGCTTATTTTAATCAAATTTAAATAGAGAAAAAAAATGGCATTTTTTGACCAAAAGCATGGGTTAACGCCTTTGGAAAAGTGCAATTTTTTGGACTTTGAAAAATTCTTTTTTTTGTAATGCCAGAAAAGGTTTCTTTTTTCCCTGCAAAGTCAGAAAGTATTATTTCTAGTCTCATTTTAATCAAATCTAAATAAAGAAAAAAGGGCATTTTTTGGCCAAAAGCATCGGTTAACCCCTTTGAAAAAAATGCGATTTTTTGGACTTTGAAAAATTCTTTTTGTTACAGTCAAAAAGGGTTTCTTTTTTTTTCTTTAAAGTAATTAAGCTTTTTTTTAGTCTTATTTTGACCAAATGTTAATAGAGAAGAAAATGGCATTTTTTGACCAAAAGCATGGGCTAACCCCATTGGAAAAGCGGATTTTTTGGACTTCGAAAAATTCTCTTTCTTATAGCCAAAAAAGGTTTCTTTTTTCTCTGCGAAGTCATTAAGCATTATTTCTAGTCTTATTTTAACCAAATCTAAAGATAGGAAAAATTGGCATTTTTTGACTAAATCATAGGTTAACCCCTTTGGAAAAACGCGTTTTTTTGGACTTGGAAAAAACTCTGTTTTTAAAGTGAAAAAAGCTTTCTTTTTCTCTGTAAAGTCACTAAGCATTATTTCTAGTCTTATTTTGATCAATTGTAGATAAAGAAAAAAAATTGGCATTTTTTGGTTAAAAGCATGAGTTAACCCTTTGAAAAAATGCGATTTTTTGGACTTTCAAAAATTCTGTTTTTTAAGGCCAAAAAAAGTTTTCTTTTTTCTCTGCAAAGTCAGAAAGTATTATTTCTAGTCTTATTTTGACCAAATCTAAGTAGAGAAAAAAATGGCATTTTTTGACCAAAGACATAAAAAATTCTGTTTTTTTATAGTCAAAACGGTTGCTTTTCTCTCTTCAATGTAACTTAAGCATTATTTCTACTCTTATTTTAACCAAATCTGAATAGATTAAAAAAATGGCCCCTTTGAAAAAGTGCGGGTTTTTTTAAGGTCAAAAAAGGTTTCTTTTTTCTCTGCAAAGTTAGAAAGCATCATTTCTAGGCTTATTTTGATGAAATTCAAATTAAGAAAAAATTGGCATTTTTAGTCCAAAAGCATGGGTTAACCCCTTTGAAAAAATGCGATCTTTTAGACTTTGAAAAACGCTGTTTTTTTATAGTCAAAACGGTTTCTTTTATCTCTTCAATGTAACTTAAGAATTATTTCTACTCTTGTTTTGACCAAATCTGAATAGATTAAAAAATGGCATTTTTTGACCAAAAGCATGGGTTAACCCCTTTGAAAAAGTGCGTTTTTTTGAACTTTGAAAAATTCTGTTTTTTAAGGTCAAAAACGTTTCTTTTTTCTCTGCAAAGTGGGAAAGCATTATTTCTAGGCTTATTTTGATCAAATTTAAATTAAAAATAAAATTGGCATTTTTTTGGCAAAAGTATGGGTTAACCCCTTTGAAAAAAAGCGATTTTTTGGACATTGAAAAATGCTGTTTTTCAAGGTCGAAAAAAGTTTCTTTTTTCTCTGCAAAGTCAGAAAGCATTATTTCAAGTGTTATTTTGATCAAATCTAATAAAGCCAAAAGTATAGGTTCCGCCCGTTTGGAAAAAATGCGATCTTTTGGACTTTGAAATATTCTGTTTTTTTATAGTCAAAAAGGTTTCTTTTGTCTCTTCAAAGTAATTAACCATTATTTCTAGTCTTATGTTGACCAAATCTAAATAGAGAAAAAATGGCATTTTTTGACGAAAAGCATAGGCTAACCCCTTTGGAAAAGCGGACTTTTTGGGCTTTGAAAAATTCTGTTTTTTTAGGGCCAAAAAAGTTTTCTTTTTTCCCTGCAAAGTCAGAAAGTATTATTTCTAGTCTTATTTTGATCAAATCTATATAAAGAAAAAAAATGGCATTTTTTGGCCAAAAGTGAAAAAGTGCGGTTTTGAGGAGTTTAAAAAATTCATTTTTGTAAGGTCAAAAAAGGTTTCTTTTTTCTCTGCAAAGTTAGAAAGCATTATTTCTAGACTTATTTTGATGAAATTCAAATTAAGAAAAAAAGGGCATTTTTAGCCCAAAAGCATGGGTTAACCCCTTTGAAAAAATGCGATCTTTTAGACTTCGAAAAACGCTGTTTTTTATAGTCAAAACGGTTTCTTTTGTCTCTTCAAAGTAACTTAAGCATTATTTCTACTCTTATTTTGACCAAATCTGAATAGATTAAAAAAAATGGCATTTTTTGACCAAAAGCATGGGTTAACCCCTTTGAAAAAGTGCGTTTTTTGAACTTTGAAAAATTCTGTTTTTTATAGTCAAAAAGGTTTCTTTTGTCTCTTCAAAGTCATTAACCATTATTTCTAGTCTTATGTTGACCAAATCTAAATAGAGAGAAAATGGCATTTTTTGACGAAAAGCATAGGCTAACCCCTTTGGAAAAGCGGACTTTTTGGGCTTTGAAAAGTTCTGTTTTTTAGGGCAAAAAAATTTTTTTTCTCTGCAATGTCAGAAAGCATTATTTCTGGGCTTAGATTGATCAAATTTAAATAAAGAAAAAATTGGCATTTTTTGGCCAAAAGCAGGGGGTTAACCCCTTTGAAAAAAAATGCATTTTTTTTTTGGACTTTGACAAATTCAGTTTTTATAGTCAAAAAAGGTTTCTTTTTTCATTGCAAACTAAGAAAGCATTATTTTTAGTCTTATTTGATTAAATTTAAATAAAGAAAAAATTGGCATTTTTTGGCCAAAAGCATAAGTTAACCCCTTTGGAAAAAATGCGATTTTTTGGACTTTCAAGAATTCTGTTTTTCAAAGTCAAAAAGGTTTCTTTTTACTGTGCAAAGTCACTAAGCATTACTTCTAGTCTTATTTTGACCAAATCTAAATAAACCTAATAACTGGCATTTTTCGTCCAACACCATCGGTTAACCCCTTTGGAAAAGTGCGATTTTTTAGACTTTGAAAAATTGTGTTTTTTATAGCCAAAAAAAAGGTTTCTTTTTCTCTGCAAAGTCATTGAGTATTATTTCTAGTCTTATTTTGACCAAACCTAAATAAACGAAAAATTGGCATTTTTTGACTAAAAGCATGGGTTAAACTCTTTGAAAACATGCGATTTTTAGGAAAAACGCTGTTTTTTAAAGTGAAAAAAGGTTTCTTTTTTTTCTGCAAAGTCGCCAAGCTTTATTTCTTGTCTTTTTTTGATCAATTGTAAATAAAGAGAAAAAGCATGAGTTAAGCCTTTGGAAAAATGCGATTTTTTTGAGTTTGCATAATTCTGTTTTTTATAGTCAAAAAGGTTTCTTTTTTCTCTGCAAAGTCGCCAAGCATTATTTCTAGTCTTATTTTGACCAAATCTAAATAAACCAAATAACTGGCTTTTTTTCACCAAAAGCATGAGTTATCCCCTGAAAAAATGCTATTTTTGGACTTTGAAAAATGTCGTTTTTTAAGGTCAAAAAAAAGTTTTTTCTTTACAAAGTCAGAAAGCATTATTTCTAGTGTTATTTTGATCAAATCTAAACAAAGAAAAAAATGGCATTTTTGGAAAAGCAGATTTTTTGGACTTTGAAAAATTCTGTTTTTTAAGGCCAAAAAAGGTTTTTCTTTCTCTACAAAGTCAGAAAGCATTATTTCTAGGCTTAGTTTGATCAAATTTAAATAAAGAAAAAAATTGGCATTTTTTGGCCGGAAGCATGGGTTAACACCTTTGAAAAAAAAAATGCGATTTTTTGGACTTTGAAAAATTCAGTTTTTATAGGCAAAAAAGGTTTCTTTTTTCATTGCAAACTAAGAAAACATTATTTTTAGTCTTATTTGATTAAATTTAAATAAAGAAAAAAAATTACATTTTTTAGCCAAAAGCATAGGTTAACCGCTTTGAAAAAGAGCGATTTTTTGCACTTCGAAACATTATGTTGTTTAAGGTCTAAAAAAGGTTTCTTGTTTCTCTGCAAAGTAAGAAAGCATTATTCTAGGCTTATTTTAATCAAATTTAAATAGAGAAAAAATGGCATTTTTTGACCAAAAGCACGGGTTAACGCCTTTGGAAAAGTGCAATTTTTTGGACTTTGAAAAATTCTTTTTTTTTAATGCCAAAAAAGGTTCCTTTTTTCCCTGCAAAGTCAGAGAGCATTATTTTTAGTCTCATTTTAATCAAATCTAAATAAAGAAAAAATGGCATTTTTTGGCCAAAAGCATGGGTTAACCCCTTTGAAAAAAAATGCGATTTTTTTGGACTTTGAAAAGTTCTTTTTGTTATAGTCAAAAAAGGTTTCTTTTTTTTCTTTAAAGTAATTACGTTTTTTTAGTCTTATTTTGACCAAATCTTAATAGGGAAGAAAATGGCATTTTTTGACCAAAAGCATGGGTTAACCCCTTTGGAAAAGCGGATTTTTTGGAAATTGAAACATTCCTTTTCGTAGTCAAAAAGGTTTCTTTTTCCTGTGGAAATCAGTAAGCATTATTTTAAGTCTAATTTTCTCTAAATCTACGTAAACAAAAAAAATTTGCAATTTTGGTCCAAAAGCAAGGGTTAACCCCTTTGGAAAAGTGCGATTTTTTAGACTTCGAAAAATTCTGTTTCTTATAGCCAAAAAAGGTTTCTTTTTTCTCTGCGAAGTCATTAAGCATTATTTCTAGTCTTATTTTGACCAAATCTAAATATAACAAAAATTGGCATTTTTTGACTAAATCATAGGTTAACCCCTTTGAAAAAATACGATTTTTTGGACTTTGAATAAACTCTGTTTTTAACGTGAAAAAAGCTTTCTTTTTCTCTGTAAAGTCACTAAGCATTATTTCTACTCTTATTTTGATCAACTGTAGAAAAAGAAAAAACTTGGCATTTTTTGGTTAAAAGCATGAGTTAACCCTTTGAAAAAATGCGACTTTTTGGACTTTCAAAAATTCTGTTTTCTAAGGCCAAACAAGTTTTCTTTTTTCTCTGCAAAGTCAGAAAGTATTATTTCTAGTCTTATTTTGATCAAATCTATATAAAGAAAAAAAATGGCATTTTTTGGCCAAGAGTGAAAAAGTGCGTTTTTGAGGAGTTTAAAAAATTCATTTTTGTAAGGTCAAAAAAGGTTTCTTTTTTCTCTGCAAAGTTAGAAAGCATTATTTCTAGGCTTATTTTGATGAAATTCAAATTAAGAAAATATTGGCATTTTTGGCCCAAAAGCATGGGTTAACCCCTTTGAAAAAATGCGATCTTTTAGACTTTGAAAACGCTGTTTTTTTTTATAGTCAAAGCGGTTTCTTTTGTCTCTTCAATGTAACTTAAGCATTATTTCTACTGTTATTTTGACCAAATCTGAATAGATTTTAAAAAATGGCATTTTTTGACCAAAAGCATGGGTTAACCCCTTTGAAAAAGTGCGTTTTTTGAACTTTGAAAAATTCTGTTTTTTATAGTCAAAAAGGTTTTTTTTGTCTCTTCAAAGTAATTAACCATTATTTTTAGTCTTATGTTGACCAAATCTAAATAGAGAGAAAATGGCATTTTTTGACGAAAAGCATAGGCTAACCCCTTTGGAAAAGCGGACTTTTTGGACTTTGAAAAGTTCTGTTTTTTAGGGCCAAAAAAGTTTTTTTTTCTCTGCCAAGTATGAAAGCATTATTTCTAGGTTTAGATTGATCAAATTTTAATAAAGAAAAAATTGGCATTTTTTGGCCAAAAGCAGGGGGTTAACCCCTTTGAAAAAAAATGCGATTTTTTAGACTTTGAAAAATTGTTTTTTCTTATACTCAGAAAGGTTTCTTTCTTCTCTAAAAAGTCATTAAGTAAAACTATTACTAGTCTTGTTTTGACCGAAATCAAATAAAGAAAAACTTAACATTTTTTTGGACCAAAGCATGGGTTAACCCTTTTGGGAAAATGCGATTTTTGCGCCTTTTTTCGTCACAAAATGCTTCTCTTTTTTTCCCACAAAGTTGTAGTACGAACAATGAACTTTTGGAGATTTGGAGATCCATGATGGTTTTAAGTACATTTATTCATAGAAACAGATTAACTAATTTAGCATACTTGGAAACCATGATATCTTATGGGACAGATACCTATTAAAATAATGGGTTTTTTTGGCTCAAGATATCCTTCAATTCTGTAACTAGTTTAGAATACTCGGTCTTGCCTATATAGGAGACCATAAAAACAGGGTACAACTAGCCAGCTGTTACATGTATTCTACAACTTCATTTCATTTAGTGCATTTACTTAAAATTATGTAGACTACAAGAAACTAGAGTGGCAAGCAATAATGGTATTATGTCATTAAAATAATCTTATAGTACATGCACGTCTCTCTGATTTCTATAGTAATAAACTTCAAAGTTAACACGCTTTGGTTGATTGATTTTTTTTTAGCCGAAAGAAACATTTCCATTGTTTGCACAGCGGGATGTAAGCATGTGAGGGACTTAAGGGTTACAATTTCTTCGGATTAGGCCAAGTAAGGCTAGAATTTTTGAATACCGTATTTATTCGATTAACCGCCCTGGGCGCTTATTAAATTTTTGGACCTTGAGAGTGGGCGCTTATTAGAGGTGGGCGCTTATTCGAGGCTGGGCGCTTATTAAATTTTCACCATTTCAAGCAAGTGAAGTATGTTTATTTTGCAACAAAACAATAAATGCTAATAACAAAACGCGAAGAAGTAACAAAGGAAGGTTTCTGTAAAATACTCTGAAGAAAACTCCGTCCTCGGGGAAGTCTCTTAATAGAATTTATTCACTCAAGTGGGTGGGGTTGGGGTGAGCGCTTATTTGAGTTTGATTAGGAGGAAGAGGGGGTGGGCGCTTATTCGAGGCTGGGCGCTTATTAACTTTTTCGGCTTTTAGGATGGGCGCTTATTCGAGGTGGGCGCTAATTCGAGGTTGGGCGCTTATTCGAATAAATACGGTACCTTAAAATATTACCAAACATTATATATAGGTCTATTTTGACCAACAAAACACAAAACCAGTTTTAGTTTTTTTGACCAAACTCCCGGGTTAACCCCTTTTGTAAAACCCAATGTGGTGCCTTGTTTATAGCCAGAAAAGGCTTGTTTTATATCTAGAATGATGTTTTGTAGTAATTTTGATATATATCAAGCCTTTCCATGCTATAAATATATCGTTTTGAGAAAATCGCGACACAGCATTTGCAAAGGGGTTAACCCATGATTAAAGAATCTCCTCAAGTGTTTAGAAGGTTCAGAGATCGCAAATTCGGCTATTTTAGATGGTAAAAAGCTGTTTACATCAAATCAAGTGTTTAGATTAGGTTCAGAGAACTCAAAATCTGTTATTCTAGATGTTAAACAGCTGCTTTCATAAAATCAGGTGTTTAGAAGGTTCAGAGACCTCAAAATCGGCTATTGTAGATAGTAAACAGCTGTTTTGCTCAAATCAGCTGTTTAGGAGGTTCAGAGACCTACAAATCGGATATTTTAGATGGTAAACAGCTGTTTTTCTCAAATCAGCTGTTTAGGAGGTTCAGAGACCTCAAAATCGGTTATTTTAGATGGTAAACAGCTGTTTTTCTCAAATCAGCTGTTTAGGAGGTTCAGAGACCTCAAAATCGGCTACTTTAGATGGTAAACAGCTGTTTTTCTCAAATCAGCTGTTTAGGAGGTTCAGAGACCTCAAAATCGGCTATTTTAGATGGTAAACAGCTGTTTTTCTCAAATCAGCTGTTTAGGAGGTTCAGAGACCTCAAAATCGGTTATTTTAGATGGTAAACAACTGTTTTTATAAAATCAGCTGTTTGGGAGGTCAGCAGAGACCTCACAATCGGCTATTTTAGATGGTAAACAGCTTTTTATATCAGTTCAGGTGTTTAGGACGCTAAGAGACCTCAATCGGCTATTAGCTGTTTAGATCAAATCAAGTGTTTAGGAAGTACAGAGTTGGATTACAAAGTAAAGAGCTCACGTCCTGAAGAAAACAGAAGTTTATTGAATAAAGTAAACTTGTTTCTGTTGTCTATCAATAATAAATATTACCTATAACTATTTCTAAGTTACTAATTATTAATTAATACTAATTAAATTAGGTCATCCAGTCATCAAATTTTTTTAATTTCTTTTCGGTAGAAACATGTCTACAAAAAATACTTAATGAGTCTGTAGAGAAAAAAAGAGGATTTTTTAAAAACTGAATGTTTAAAGGTCCTTAAAATCGCATTTTTCCAAAGGAGTTAACCCATGCTTTTGGTAAAAAAATGCCAACAAGTTTTTCTGTATTTAGATTTGGTCAAAATAAAACTAGAATTAACGCGTAATGACATTGTAGAGAAAAAAGAAACTTTTTTTGACTATAAAGAAAACATTTTCAATTTCCTAAAAATTGCATTTTTCCATGCTTTTGGTCAAAAAATGCAATGATTTTCATTATTTGTTTTTGCTCAAAATAGGACTAGAAATAAGATTTAATAATAATATGAATAGAAAAGAAACCTTTTTTGAATATAAAAACAAAAATTTTACAACGTCTCAAAAATGGCATTTTTCCAAAGGGGTTAATCCATGCTTTTGGTCAAAAAATGCTATTTTTTTCATTATTTGTTTTCGCTAAAAATAACACTAGAAGTAAGGGTTAATAATGTTCGGGAGAGAAAAAGAGAACTTTTTGGACTATAAAAACAAAATTTTTCATAGTCTCAAAAATCGCATGTTTTTGACCATGTTTTTGGTCAAAATAAGACTAGAAATAATGCTAAATAAAGTTTGAGATAGAAAAAAAACGTTTTTGACTATAAAAACGAAATTTTCAAAGTCTCAAAATGGCATTTTTCTAAAGGGGATTAACCCATAGTTTTGGTCAAAACATGCAATTTTTTTCTTTATTTGTTTTCAGTCAGAAAAGAACATGAAATAAGGTTTATATAATGTTCTGAATAGAAAAGAAACCTTTTTTGACAGTAAAAACAACAATTTTTCAATGTCTCAAAAATGGCATTTTTCCAAAGGGGTTAACCCATGCTTTTGGTGAAAAAATGCCTAATTTTTCTCTATTTAGATTTGGTCGAAATAAGACTAGAAATAAGGCTTATTAACTTTGTAGAGAAAAAACAAACTATTTTTGACTCTTACAAAAAACTTTTTTAAAAATCGCATTTTTTCAAAGAGGTTAACCCATGCTTTTGATAAAAAAATGTCAGTTTTTTCGTTATTTGTTTTCAGTCAAAATAAAACTAGAAATAAGGTTTAAAAAAGTTCTAGATAGAAAACAGACGTTTTTTTTACTATAAAGAAAAAAATTTTCAAAGTTCCAAAAATCACATTTTTCCAAAGGGGTTAATCCATGCTTTTGGTCAAAAACTGCAATTTTTTCCTTTATTTGTCTTCGGTCAAAAGAAGACTAGAAATAATGCTAAATAAAGTTTAAGATAGAAAAGAAACCTTTTTTGACTCTAAAAAACAAATATTTTCAACGTCTAAAAAAATGGCGTTTTTCCGAAGCGTTAACCCATGTTTTTGGTCAAAAAATGCAATTTTTTTTTCATTATTTGTTTTCGCTAAAAGTAAGACTAGAACTAGGGGTTAATAATGTTCGGGATAGAAAAACAACTTTTTTTTGACTATAAAAACAAAATTTTTTTTAGTCTCAAGAATTGCCTTTTTGCAAAGGGGTTAATCCATGTGTTCGGTAAAAAAAATGCCGCTTTTTTCATATGTTTTTAGTCAAAACAAGACTAGAAATAGTACGTACTGAATTTGTAGATAAAAAAGAAACATTTTTTGACTATAAAAACTGATTGTTTCAAAGTCCTTAAAATCACATTTTTCCAAAGGGGTTAACCCACGCTTTTGGTCGAAAAATCCAAGTTTTAACTTTATTTCTTTTTTGTCAAAAAAGGACTAGAAATAAGGTTTAATGATGTTTTAGATAAAAAAAACCAAACTTTTTTTACTATAAAGAAAAACTTTTTTCAAAGTCCCAAAAATCGTATTTTTCTAAAAGGGTTAACCCATGCTTTTGCACAAAAAATGCAATTTTTTTCTTTATTTGTTTTCGGTCAAAATAAGACTAGAAATAATGCTACATAAAGTATTAGATAGAAAAGAAACCTTTTTGACTATAAAAACTAAATTTTTCAAAGTCTCAAAAAATGGCATTTTTCCAAAGGGGTTAACCCTTGCTTTTGGTCAAAAAATATATATTTTTTCTTTATTTGTTTTCGGTCAAAAAGGACCAGAAATGAGGTTGAATGGTGCTTTAGATAGAAAACAAACTTTTTTTTAAAAAAATTTCAAAGTCTCAAAAATGGCATTTTTCCAAAGGGGTTAACCCATGCTTTGGGTCAAAAAATGGAATTTTTTTCTTTATTTGTTTTCAGTCAAAAAAGGACTAAAAAAAAAGTTGAATGATGTCCTAGATAGAAAACAAACTTTTTTTGACTAGAAAAACAAAATTTTTCAACGTCTCAAAAATTGCATTTTTCCAAAGGGGTTAACCCATGCTTTTGGTCAAAAAATTGGAATTTTTTTCTTTATTTGTTTTCAGTCAAAAAAGGACTAGAAATAAGGTTGAATTTTCAACGTCTCAAAAATCGCATTTTTCCAAAGGGGCTAACCCATGCTTTTGGTCAAAAACTGCAATTTTTTCCTTTATTTGTCTTCGGTCAAAAGAAGACTAGAAATAATGCTTAATAAAGTTTACTGCGCTTTTCACAAACATGCGAACTCTCAAGTTCTAAAGCCGCCTTCGCAATTGCGTTTTTCGCTGCCGTCAATCATAATTACGATCACAAGGAACGAACCTTGAAACACAAAAACACACTAAACGGATCGAAATCCACCAATCACAAATCACAAACCTTGACCTTTTGAACCCATTAAAGTAAAGTTTTGTTTCCTAAGAGGTCCGTTAAGATGATTGACGGCAGCGAAAAACGCAATCGTCAGTTGGCTTTTGAACTTCAGAATTCGCATGTTTGTGAAAAGCGCAGTAAGATAGAAAAGAAACCTTTTTTGACTCTAAAAACAAATATTTTCAACGTCTAAAAAAATGGCATTTTTCCGACGCGTTAACCCATGTTTTTGGTCAAAAAATGCAATTTTTTTTCATTATTTGTTTTCGCTAAAAGTAAGACTAGAACTAGGGGTTAATAATGTTCGGGATAGAAAAACAACTTTTTTTGACTATAAAAACAAAATTTTTTATAGTCTCAAAAATTGCCTTTTTGCAAAGGGGTTCACCCATGTGTTTGGTTAAAAAATGCCACTTTTTTCATATGTTTTTAGTCAAAACAAGACTAGAAATAGTACTTACTGAATTTGTAGATAAAAAAGAAACATTTTTTGACTATAAAAACTGATTGTTTCAAAGTCCTTAAAATCACATTTTTCCAAAGGGGTTAACCCATGCTTTTGGACAAAAAATGCCAGTTATTTCTTTATTTGTTTTTGGTCAAAATAAGACTAGAAATAATGTTAAATAAAGTTTGAGATAGAAAAAAAAAAACTTTTTTGACTATAAAAACGAAATTTTTCAAAGTCTCAATAATGACATTTTTCTAAAGGGAATTAACCCATGGTTTTGGTCAAAACATGCAAATTTTTTCTTTATTTGTCTTCAGTCAGAAAAGAACGTGAAATAAGGTTTAATAATGTTCTGAATAGAAAAGAAACCTTTTTTGACCGTAAAAACTATAATTTTTCAATGTCTCAAAAATGGCATTTCTCCAAAGGGGTTAACCCATGCTTTTGGTCAAAAAATGCCTAATTTTTCTTTATTTAGATTTAGTCGAAATAAGACTAGAAATAAGGCTTAATAACATTGTAGAGAAAAAACAAACTATTTTTGACTATTAAAAAAAAACTTTTTCAAAGTCCCAAAAATCGCATTTTTTCAAAGAGATTAACCCATGCTTTTGGTAAAAAAAATGCCAGTTTTTTCCTTATTTGTTTTCAGTCAAAATAAAACTAGAAATAAGGTTTAATAAAGTTCTAGATAGAAAACAAACGGGTTTTTACTATAAAGAAAAAAATTTTCAAAGTTCCAAAAATCGTATTCTTTCAAAGGGGCTAACCCATGCTTTTGGTCAAAAAGTAGCACTTATTTCTTTGTTTGTTTTTGGTCAATATCGGACAAGAAATAATGCTAAATAAAGTTTAAGATAAAAACACCCTTTTTGACTATAAAACCGAAATTTTTCAAAGTCTCAATAATGGCATTTTTCCAAAGGGGGTTAACCTTTGCTTTTGGTCAAAAAACGCAATTTTTTTTCATTATTTGTTTTCGCTAAAAATAAGACTAGAACTAAGGGTTAATAATGTTCGGGATATAAAAAAAAACTTTTTGTGACTACAAAAACAAAATTTTTCGTAGTCTCAAAAATTGCCTTTTTGCAAAGGGGTTCACCCATGTGTTTGGTTAAATAAATGCCAATTATGTTTGTAGTCAAAACAAGACTAGAAATAGTACTTACTGAATTTGTAGATAAAAAAGAAACCCTTTTTGACTATAAAAACTGACTGTTTCAAAGTCCTTAAAATCACATTTTTCCAAAGGGGTTAACCCACGCTTTTGGTCGAAAAATCCAAGTTTTACCTTTATTTCTTTTTTGTCAAAAAAGGACTACAAATAAGGTTTAATGGTGTTTGAGATAAAAAAAAAACCAAACTTTTTTGATTATAAAGAAAAATTTTTTCAAAGTCCCAAAAATCGCGTTTTTCTAAAGGGGTTAAAGTAGTATAGGAGGGACCGGTTAGGCCTCTTTTTTGCGGAGGATTCTCATTAGAGTGCGGAGGAATACATTAACGCCAATGACGTCATAACCTTTTGTCTTGATCTCATGAATAAAATGCGCAGGAATCTCATTAACTTGTGGTGGAATCTCATTAAGTATATCCAGTTTGACGGGTTTATCAATGATGTCATGTTCTATTTTTATCTTGTGGCGGTCATGGCTGGTATAACCGGTTTGTCAGGTTTTAGGTTTTAGTTATTTTCGGAAGATGATGTCATATGTATTCCGGGGTACTATGATGTCATAGTTGTTTTGATTGGTTGACCGGAATTTGTGGTGGTGGTGGAGGGAAAACAATAGAAATGTGGCGGTGGTGGTGGTGGTGGAGGGAAAACAATGGAAATGTGGCGGTGGTGGTGGTGGTGGTGGTGGAGGGAAAACAATAGAAATGTGGCGGTGGTGGTGGTGGTGGTGGTGGAGGGAAAAATGGGAATAAAAAAAATTGAGGAAGGAGAATAATAAAATTGTGGAGGAGGAGGAAAATAAAAAATGAAAAGGAGAGGGGTAAGTAAAGCATTGCTTGCAGTGTAAAAAAGAGCTAGTTTGCCTTTGCCCTCTTTAATATACACGATTTACCCGCCAAAAATCAGTGAACCGGAACAAGGACAATCACAGCAGCAGGAAATAGGACAAGAGCTAGTTTGTCTTTGCCCTCATTACTATGCACGATTTGCCCGCCAAAAGTCAGTGAACCGGAACTAGGACAATCACAGCAGCAGGAAATAGGACTTGCATAATTACATTACGCCTCCGTGATTTTAAGTCACAGACAAGTTTAGAATGCTTCGTCAAACGAGACACCCAATGAGCGTCTTTCAAATTCCGGTCAACCAATCAAAACAACTATGACATCATAGTACCCCGGAATACATATGACATCATCTTCCGAAAATAACTAAAACCTAAAACCTGACAAACCGGTTATACCAGCCATGACCGCCACAAGATAAAAATAGAACATGACATCATTGATAAACCCGTCAAACTGGATATACTTAATGAGATTCCACCACAAGTTAATGAGATTCCTGCGCATTTTATTCATGAGATCAAGACAAGATTATGACGTCATTGGCGTTAATGTATTCCTCCGCACTCTAATGAGAATCCTCCGCAAAAAAGAGGCCTAACCGGTCCCTCCTATACTACTGGTTAACCCATGCGTTTGCACAAAAAATGCAATTTTTTTTCTTTATTTGTTTTCGGTCAAAATAAGACTGGAAATAATGCTACATAAAGTTTTAGATACAAAAGAAACCTTTTTTGACTATAAAAACGAAATTTTTTAAAATCTCAAGAATGGCATTTTTCCAAAGGGGTTAGCCCTTGCTTTTGGTCAAAATATATATTTTTTTTCTTTACTTGTTTTCGGTCAAAAAGTACCAGAAATGGGGTTGAATGATGTTTTAGACAGAAAACAAACTTTTTTTGACTATTAAAAAAAATTTTTCAACGTCTCAAAACTGGCATTTTTCCAAAGGGGTTAACCCACGCTTTTGGTCAAAAAATGGAATTTTTTTTCATTATTTGTTTTCGCTAAAAATAAGACTAGAACTAAGGGTTAATAATATTCGGGATATAAAAAAAACTTTTTTTGACTATAAAAACAAACTTTTTCATAGTCTCAAAAATTGCCTTTTTGCAAAGGGGTTAACCCATGTGTTTGGTTAAATAAATGCCACTTTTTTCATATGTTTTTAGTCAAAACAAGACTAGAAATAGTACTTACTGAATTTGTAGATAAAAAAGAAACCCTTTTTGACTATAAAAACTGACTGTTTCAAAGTCCTTAAAATCACATTTTTCCAAAGGGGTTAACCCACGCTTTTGGTCAAAAAATGGAATTTTTTTCTTTATTTGTTTTCAGTCAAAAAAGGACTAGAAATAAGGTTGAATGATGTCCTAGATAGGAAACAAACTTTTTTTGACTAGAAAAACAAAATTTTTCAACGTCTCAAAAATCGCATTTTTCCAAAGGGGTTAACCCCTGCTTTTAGTCAAAAAATGGAATTTTTTTCTTTATTTGTTTTCAGTCAAAAAGGGACTAGAAATAAGGTTGAATGATGTCCTAGATAGGAAACAAACTTTTTTTGACCAGAAAAACAAAATTTTTCAACGTCTCAAAAATCGCATTTTTCCAAAGGGGTTAACCCCTGCTTTTAGTCAAAAAATGGAATTTTTTTTATTTAATTGTTTTCAGTCAAAAAAGGACTAGAAATAAGGTTGAATGATGTCCTAGATAGAAAACAAACTTTTTTTGACTAGAAAAACAAAATTTTTCAACGTCTCAAAAATCGCATTTTTCCAAAGGGGTTAACCCCTGCTTTTAGTCAAAAAATTGGAATTTTTTTCATTATTTCTTCTGGCTCAAAATAAGAGTAGAATTAAGGTTTAATAATGTTCTAGATAGAAAAAAAACTTTTTTAGACTATAAATACATAATTTTTGATACTCTCAAAAATCGCATTTTTGCAAAGGGGTTAACCCATGCTTTTGGTAAAAAAATGCCACTTTTTTCTTGTTTGTTTTCGGTCAAAACAAGACTAGAAATAAAACTTACTGACTTTGTAGAGAAAAAAGAAACCTTTTTGACTATAAAAACTAGATGTTTCAAAGTCCTTAAAATCGCATTTTTCCAAAGGGGTTAACTCATGCTTTTGGTCAAAAAATGCCAATGCTTGGGTTAACCCCTTTGGAAAAATGCGATAGTTGGGACTACCAAAAATTCTGCTTTTTATAGTCAAAAAAGGTTTCTTCTCTCTCTTCAAAGTCATTAAGGATTATTTCTAGTCTTAAAAAATATTAATTTGGTGAAATGTTAATTGTTCTCTCATATTTTTTTGTGCGGAGTGCTGAAAATGCGAGAAGAAATAGTGTTTCGTGATTTTCTAGATAGGAAAAAATTTATTAAGTACTTTCCTTCAACGACCTCCCCTCTCTAAGGTCTTTCCCCTTCAACAGTGGGGAAAAATGCCTCTTATTTTGATGGACATTTTACTGAGTGAGTAAGCTTTTTCCGTTCTTTTTCTTGGCTAAAGACTCGTAAATGTACTTCGCTTCAGTGTTGCCGATGCTTTATCCATGATGTCCAGTATTCTTAATCTTCCTCTTCCACTTTCTTAATCTTGTTCTTTTGCTTTGGTAGATAGCTGGAAGTATTATAAATTAGCTGTTATAACTCTGTCTCAGATCTAAGAGGGCAACGCTAACCAATACAAATCATTTGATTAGCTGTAATGTCAATAATATAAGCATCTGTACCATACAGTGAGCTTATTTGAAAAAAGGAGAATTCTAAGCTAAAAATGACAGTTTTATGGGTCCTGGCTGATATCGCATAATTATTCCAAAATGTACAGTGCAGGGTATAATAATTATTGTCTTCTTTAAGAGAAAAAATGTTCTATCATGGCAGGTTTTTGTTCCAAATCAAATGGTATTTCATACATTTCACCACCTTGAGAGTAGTAGCCTCTTGCAGTAATTGTTATTTGGTACACTCATAGAAGGGTAAATTTGTAACAAAGGCAAAGTAACTTGACATTCATTGTAAACAAGGCCAGGAAAACAAGTGAAAACATTCTTTCTCAGAGCGACAGCAGTAACTGATGAGCATAAATTTAAAATGTTCCTTTCCTTACTGGGGTCTGTGGGCTTAGGGCTCTCGACCTGTTTCCACAGTAAACAGTGTTTGAAAATAAATTGACAGAAAAAATAATCAGTTAAACCGAAAACAGGATTGTAATCCTAAGCTTGGCTTACTGTGTATCTAACGTTTGCTGACGTATATAAAATATCCACCAAGCTATTTTATCATAAAAAACTTTCACTTTTAAACAAGTTTACAACATAAACTCAGGGCTCATCGATAAAACGAGAACACGACTACAGCCCTTGCAAATAAGAATGTTTAAACGATTTTTTCCGCCTAAAAGTACACATTTCAATTCAAAGTCAAATAAGTTGATTTTCTTTGAGGATAAAAGCAAGTAGAAGGTAACAAAATCATACCTGTTCATGCATCCATGTCTAAAAGTGCCGCATTATAACAGGTAGACTTCACGAGCAGGGCAAGCAATAAATTCAAAATGTCAACACTCGTACCTGTTAGAAAACAAGGACAGAAAAACAAAGGAGAAAGGATTAAAATGGAATCAATCCTTTATGTGCGAACAGATCTAAAAATCACTAAACCAAAGGAGATTTTCCAATACAAACATTGCTTTACAAATTCCCCACTAGGGGTTGAAAAATAACTTATTAAGGGTGAGGCCTTAAGACTATACTCTTTCTTTTTTTACCAGAATAAATTTTATAAACATAATGAGGCTGAAATCTGCAAATTTTAAGAATATTATAAAAATAAACCCAAGGCTGAGATTTTCAACAAGATATAATTAATTTTGTGTGTTGAAAATCTGTTAATAAAATAAAATTATAAGTTATAAACTTATCTAATATAATGGAGTCGAAACCAATAGTGGAATTGCACGCATTTTAGGCATCCTACTGATGAACAGTTGGGATACGTAGATATTTTTTAGCAACTACTATAATTTGCAGTCTGTCTACTTTGAATTTGAATAATTAATTCTTTCTGTAAACAAAAAACGAAGAAGCAAACTCAAAAAATGCACTAACTATAAAAGCCAAATGTTCAATGCTAATAACAGTTCGATGAACAGTACATTGATACCCCAATATATGCTGAAACGGAAATGGCATTAAACTTCAATTTAAGAGTAGTACAAGAATATTTTGAGCCTAAAATTTAGAGAACACTAAGAATATTCATAATGGGCCAGAAAAACAACTTTCTTAGACAAAAGAAGAGTGCACTCAGACATTTAAGAGGATAACAAGACTCAATATGAGAGGCTATTCAGATAAAATAATAGATAACAATCTGTTGGAAGTTTAAAACGTTCACAAAAGAACATCACTGTGTTTAGTCTCAACTCAAAAAATATCTTAATGGGATATGGCTTCTTACAGAAAGTCAGCCGTTGCTAAGAGAAATCGTGACAGTATATATTATAAAAGACCTTTCTACATGTGTAATATATTAAAAAGAAATTCATAACGTGATATACTCGTACCAGCCAAACTATAAAACTTGAAGATACAACAGTCCAACCAAAAGCAGCCATGTGTGGTCAGTCAGGATTCAGAACTCCAAATCTCCATCTAATAATTCTAAGCTCGAATTATGCACATATTCACTTTGACCTGGAAAGACTGAATAAAATTCAAAGCATACAAAGCCCAGTGTTATGGCCAATCTAAAACAACAACACTAGAGACAATGAAGAAAAAATGTTAGAAATCTAGGAAGAAAATTCACTAAACCATTACCTGTAGAGATAAAAAGCAAATAAAAAGTTAGAATAAGTTTTCGCTTTGGAAAAAACCTCAGTGAGAGGGGTATCTTATGGTTATTTCATTTTTATCTCCAGTATGAGTTTCCAATTTGAAAAGTATTCGATGAATTGAGTGGTATCCCTACGTTTCTCTGTTCCCTGATTTATTGTGTAATATCGTTTGAGTGTCAGCGGTTTACGCAAAATGCGTTTCAACACCTATACACCCCATCGAATTTCCACAAAAAATCAGTTTCCAAAGAAACCAGGATTCCCATTGTCTGTCTTGACAATTTTAGTTTGGTATCCCTACGTTTTTCTGTTCCCTGATTTATTGTGTAATATTGGTTTGAGTGTCAGCGGTTTACGCAAAATGCGTTTCAACACCTATACACCCCATCGAATTTCCACAAAAAATCAGTTCCCAAAGAAACCAGGATTCCCATTGTCCGCGTTGATAATTTTAGTTTGGTATCCCTACGTTTCTCTGTTCCCTGATTTATTGTGTAATATCGGTTTGAGTGTCAGCAGTTTACGCAAAATGCGTTTCAACACCTATACACCCCATCGAATTTCCACAAAAAATCAGTTTCCAAAGAAACCAGGATTCCCATTGTCTGCGTTGATAATTTTAGTTTGGTATCCCTACGCTTTTTTGTTCCCTGCTTTATTGTGTAATATCGGGTAGAGTGTCAGCGGTTTACGCAAAATGCGTTTCAACACCTATACACCCCATCGAATTTCCACAAAAAATCAGTTCCCAAAGAAACCAGGATTCCCATTGTCCATGTTGTTAATTTTAGATTGGAGTAATGTGGACCGTCTTCTCTTTAAAAAAGTAAGCGGAAAAATATGAATCATGATCAATAAAGTTTACTTGACAATTCCAACGCCTGCTATCATCACCTGTAGAGATAAAAAGAAACTAAGAAGTTAGCAAAAGTTTCCAATCTGGAAAAAATCAGTTCACAAAGAAACTGGGATTCCCATAAACTCAAAGCACTCACCTGTTGAAAGGCCGAGAGTGAGCAGCTTTTATATCATTTCCACAGTAAGGCAGCCACAGAAACCCTGAAACAATAATGAAAAGTTGAAATACACGTTGAAGTAGTCTTTTTATTAAAACAGGGTACATGCACAAAGTAGTGGTAACACTGATTGGGGTCTAATGGAGTTTTGTAGAACATAATGAATTTTCACTCTGGACAGAGATAATTGTCTGTTGATCATTTGCTACACAGTGCTAACAATGTACATGGCAGATAATAGATTATTAGATATGTACAGTTACACATTCTACCCTCTACGCGATCCACCACACAAATCACCAACGACTCACTCCACGCAGGGTTGACAGCGTAATCAGTACAGCAACAGCAGATCCAACTTGGGGATCATGCGTGGGTGCTTGGCCGAGGTCAAAAACTGTTCTCTTCGCCTCATGTGGTTCCCAAATTCCTTTTACTTGAGCTAATGCTCATTGGAGTTTATGGCTTGAACATACCAGATAGTACTATTCTTTCTATTCCTCCCAAGCTTTCTCATATGGACATGTTGAAATCTGATTTTTATACACCTTTCAACTGGACATGTATCATTTCCCTTTTGCCAGCGTTTTATTCCTACAAGGAGACAGAGATGTATAACGTGAATGTTATTCTGGACAAATAATGTTTACAAACAATGAATAAACTTCAATGTACTGAATCAGTAGCGAATGAGCACCCTGAGATCCTAAAAGCTTTCTTAAAAACTATTCCCACCAAAATAAAGCCCACTAAATGCCCAGTAAGAGAAAAAAAAAAATGAGGCAAGAAAAGCGAAAAAAGAGGGGAGGAGAGAAAGCGAAAATTTTGCTTTCTGCGCACGCCCGAACTTCGCAAGCTGATATTTTGCATCTGGATCAGAAGGCCATCAAGTGTACAACCTGTAAACCGGTTTGTGGTAAGTTTTAGCTCTTTACAGCACGACAGTGACCAGAAAAACTCTCGACTAGCTTTAAAACGCGTTTTTCGGCAAAATCTCCAGGAGCGAATGGGTTAAGCACAGTACCAAGCTTTTTGAAAAAAATCCACTTTTCAGGATAAAACAACCAAATCTGTCTATTTCATGTCAAATCAGGTGAAAAAGTTGGTAAAAGGCCATTTTTAGGTTTTTTGATTAACCCATTCGCCCCTGAACTGCCCGTAACCGCCCGTGCGGATCCACGTCCTTTCTACCCTTTGTGACGTCATCAGTTTTAACGGTCAAGGACAACTTTGTCTGCTAACTTGTGCAGAGTGAAGAGATCTTTCAAACCATACCAGAATGAGCACAATTCAGTCAAGGATACCGGAGAAAGAGGCAAAAAACCATGTAACATTGACCTGAAAATCTCCATGAAAATCTTGTTCCATTGCCCACCTACCTTTCCTTTCACCTAATCTTAAGATCCTAAAAGCTTTCTTAAAAACTATTCCCACCAAAATAAAGCCTAGTAAATGCCCAGTAAGAGAAAAAAAAAATGAGGCAAGAAAAGCGAAAAAAGAGGGGAGGAGAGAAGGCGAATAGTAAAAGTCAAGACTGCTGTGTCACTTTTAAACCCAAAAATTGTCGAAATTTTGCTTTCTGCGCATGCCCGAACTTCGCAAGCTGATATTTTGCATCTGGATCAGAAGGCCATCAAGTGTCCGACCTGTAAACCGGTTTGTGGTAAGTTTTAGCTCTTTATAGCACAACAGTGACCAGAAAACCACTCGACTAGCTTTAAAACGCGTTTTTCGGCAAAATCTCCAGGAGTGAATGGGTTAATAAATAACAGCTCTGTTGAGAAAGCTGTCAGTTATTTACTGTTACCAGTGTTTCAAAACAAGCATTATAATTTGTTTGCATTGATCAACTTTTATCTATGGACAACTAAATGCTTTTTTCAAACGTATTTAGATCAATTTAGGTTTTTGGGAAACTGCCCACCTACCCCTCCCTGGAGCCAACATTTTGGCTTAAGAAAGAAGTAAGTGATAATGATGGCTTTGGGGAGGGGTAGGTGGGCTCCCAGAAACCTAAAATTGATCCTATTACCTAGTATTCTTTAATACAATTGTCATCGGCTCATGAATAAACTTCCAGTTATCTAGCTGTTACTTTATTACACATTATTTTGATTCACCGTAATTTGGTTGTGTTCACTTTGAAGCCTTTTTGTAACATGTTCTAACTGAAATGAAGTAATGAAAGTTCACCTGGTGTTTAGTTTCAATAAAACTGGTTCTTATGAAAATGGCATTATTCATGTAGTCAGTAGTGTAAGGTATCGCCTCTATATATGGTTCATTATTAGCTAAGAAAGTCCTTGAGTTTATTAGACACCTTATCTCAGAAAAATTATCTTTGGCGGACAATAATACAGTGCAACAATATTTTTGACACAAATATACTTTCCAGAGGGTACCAAACCAAGTTGAAAATTTACAGAAATTCCAGGGGCTGAGGGGTTATGACAAGCACCCCCTTCAGTGTATAATGGAAATTCCAGGGGGGTGGGTCTAAGGTAAAGGAGCCCTTCATGGGGGGTATGGATATTTTCTGGAACTACACAGTAATAGATATGCTTCTTGCAAGGTTCCTAGTAGCTAATTTTTAATCTCTCAGGTAATTTTTATTTGTCCTTCTTGTTTCAACTTTATTAGCAAACATTGTCATACCCAAAAACAAAAGGAAAACAAAAATTACCTGAGATAAAAAATTAACTACAACATACACATAAATACAAAAATTGGTCTAATTAACTGTTTATCACACAGTGAATGGTTTTACATTTGCATCATGCATTCTGCTTGGTATCAAGGTATCAACAGCAAATTTGTTTTCCAGATAACATTATCTTGTAGCAGTATCCAGGGTCCGAAAATTATGCCTTCCGGTTGCCAATGCGACTAAAAATTCAGTACTGGCGACCAGAATTTCATAGCTGGTCACCAGCTGGAGACTTGTCTTGTGGACTTTCACATTTGAAGAAAATGATAAACATTTGAAACCACGAAGATATTTGCCAACAGGTGTCTTACATGTACTTTTTGTCCCGCTGATATTTTTTAATTCAAAGTGAAACGAATCTTCCTGTAAAAATACCTCCACAACAGCTATTATCAATACAAGTTGAATGTTTCCAAGTTGCCATGGTGCTTTCAGCTGAAATACCCTAAGTAGGTTAGATATGTGTGATTATACCGTACCCATTTTTCCACGGTTATGGCCTGGTACGAGCAACACGGCGGGTTGACTCATGTTTATGTTTCGTGTTTCGTGGTAATTATCGAAAGAAAATGGAGTTTTGATATGTTCAGTGCAGTCATGGGCAGATAGCTTTCTATTCCTACTTCCTAGGTCAGACAGCTTTATATCTCTGAAAAGTAATTTGTGGAAAAAAAAAAAGAAGACTTCACTCGTACACGTACGGTTGCTTTCTGGTATCGGGAGCAGAAGTACATACCATGCATTTTTTATTTGTGTTTAAACTTTTATTTGAAAAAAGGGGAGGGGAAATTTTTGGCCACCATTATTTTCCCTCTGGTGACCAAAAATTTATACTTGATCGCCAGTTGGTGTCTGTATTTAAAAAGTTAATTTCGGACCCTGGTATCTTGATATGCTACCTACCAGTTCTGCTGATTAAGGCAAACGTTTGGTTCAGGTTTGCATGCTGGTGGCCTCTGAGGGTTACAATGCACGCTTCATGTTCAATTTGCCACACACAGACACTTTTCTGGAAAAATAAACGTATTTCATTATTATCAGACCATAACTTTTACCTAGTATCAAGCCCTAGGATCTAACGGTAAAAACCGTTTCCAGTACCATGTCATTACTATGATCTTAATTATTACAATGGAACCAAAAAATCAAAAAGTTTTCCAGTGACATTTCCAGACTAAGAAATCAAAATACATAAATATAGTATTTTCCCACTCACATTCTTCACTGGTAGAACAATTCTTAAGACTCACCTTATATAAGAAATTTTTAAAAATGCCTCAGGAAACCCATAATATTCCACACAAAAAAAGGCATATTTCTGCATAATTATTTTTAAAATTTAACAAAGAATGTAATTTTGCCAGGAAAGATGTCTACTTTGTGTGATATATAATACCGTATTTATTCGACTATAAGCCGATCTCGGCTATAAGCCGAGACCCCAAACTTTGAACGTGTAGACTCGGCATAACAAGAACCAAAAATAAATCGAAAACACCCGGCTATAAGCCGAGACCCATTCATTATTACAAGACTGAATTGTTAACTATGGGAAAACCTTACATTTTCGGAAAAAAATCACATTGATTGTCATAAACGAGGCTTAGACGATAACACACACGCGCGTATACAAGAGATGCAATGGTGATTTATTATACAAAAAGCTTCCCTCTTAGAAAACACATGCGAATTAATAAATATTACCCATAACTAACTATTCAATTGAAAAGCAATGAATCATAACTCAGATGAATTAATGTGATCCAAAAAATGAATTAAAACTGTGTTGTTAAGCAGCATCACCAGTACCTAGACATCCGTAGCGTCTATCAAACAAGCTCGTGTTTGCAATCATTTATTTCAAGTCAAGTTGTCATCATGCCCAAGGCTCGTCACACGTCGCACAACCTCGTGCTTAAACTTAATATAGTCCCCGAAGCAGAAGCTGTTGAAAATAACTCTGAAATCGCCAGAGAATATGGCATCAGTGAGTCCATGGTCCATTGCTGGAGGAAAGATCAAGCGAACCTTTTTAACGGAGAGATTAAATTGTCAGCGAAACAGAAGACGATGGGATGCTTCACGCTGAAGTATCTGGAGCTTGATCAAAGAATACTGGAATGGTTTACAGAGCAGAGAAGCCAAGGTAAGTTTTTTGTCGAGCATTGATTTTGTATTTTAAAACAACAGAAACAAGATCACGAAATAAATCAATCAGCTGATTGCAGAGTGAATATGAGTTGAATATATGGGCGCGATCTATTCAACCAAAATTCCAACCGGTCCGACCGGGAAAATTGGTCCACCTCAAAAGGTGGACCCGTTTTTTCGAAACTTTTCCGGTTGGACCGAACCGATCCATTGAGTTTTGGACCGAAATTTCCGGAAATTTTGGTTGAATGGATCGCGCCCTATGACTCTCAAAACTATCGTAGTATCATGTGACAACATTGTGTATGAAATATTCTCATTGGCCAGTTTTCACAAATGTCAAAACAAATTTAAGACATGTCAAATTTTTAACCTTTCGATCGTTTGGTAACCTTCTCACTTCGTTTTGCATAGGAATAGCTGTTAGCGGACTGATGGTACGTCTAAAGGCAAAGGAATTCAGCGAGGATCCCGAGTTTAAAGCCCCCCTTGGCTGGTACCAGAAATGGAAGCGCCGCCATTCCATCAGCCTTCGCACCAAAACAACACTCGCTCAGCGTCTCCCAGAAGATTTGGAGTAGCCTGCGTGGCAGGCATTTGAAAGGGAAGGGAAAGGGGGTTTTATGCGCGGGAGAAATGCGAGGGACCACTCGCGTTTCTCTCGCACCTAAAACTCCCTTTCCCTTCCCTTTCAAACGCCTGCCACGCAGGCTAGATTTGGAGCAGCAAACAGTCAAGTTCCATCAATTTGTAATCACATCCCGTCAGCGTCACGGTTATTCCCTATCAAGAATCTTTATCTTTTCTGTGAAAACACATTAAATTTAACAAACGGCTCCTTTACGAGCCACCACATTCTTAAAAGTTAATAACCAACGATTGCACATTGTGTTTCTTCACTTTAGCTCAGCTTATACGTAAATACATCTCGATTTAGTAGAGTTTCCATGCGCCGGAAAATTTTTTTTCAAAAACTTTCGGCTATAAGCTGAGACCCCCTCTAGAGCCCAAATTTTAATTCACTTCAGTTTTAATTTGTGTAAAAATCGCTCGGCTTATAGTCGAATAAATACGGTATCTACGCAAAACAGACCCGAAAATAGTTCGAAAATATAGAGTGACTAGGAATTTTTAGACAGTTCACAGTCCCCTATATTTTCATGAGATCATCAAGATATATAGTCTGCTACACAGCCGTTTTTAGTGTCGTCACGAAACGCTCCTCCCCACTGACGGCTGCTGAAAACGGAACAACATTCCTTTCCCGCGATTAGCCAGTTAGAATTCAGCTCCCATTTTCTGGAAGGTGTTCGTGCCACGTTTGAGGTATGGTGACTCCTCCAATCACAGCTTTGCTTTTATCGTTGCCCAATGTGTGAATGACAAGAACAATCAAAATCGTCGCATGAAAACAAGCAATCAACTAGAGTAGTATTGTCGTAGTCCAGTCCTTTCAAAATTTTTGAGATAAGTAGCAACAGCAAGCAAGTTGAGCAAATATGATGCACAACATGGATGTGCTTATAAAGTTGCCGCGTATAGTTTTGGAAATCGCTTATCGATAATTTATAAGATTGCTTTTGTTTGAATCAGTACCCCTGGGAGTTTAGTCTACACAGTCTTAGCTTCACATGTACAATAACACAATGAGCACATCCGGCACATGAAATTCATCATACATATGTACGTTAATATATAGATTTAGCCAGGGCTAAAAGCGAGGCTCCCATTAGTAAATTTATAATTTAAATTAAACAATAAACTTGTATTCGAATTCCACAATTCAGTTAACTTTAGAGCACATTTATGTGACTTTTGAGGGAAAGGCTACCTGATTTTAGAGAAAAATAATTTGCAAACAGCCCAAGAGTGAACCAAATCTTACATCGAGTTGATAGCCTCATATGTACACTCAAAAACTGGTAATCATCTTTTATCACATTTAAGAGCCGTAATGGCTATTGATCACCGTAGATCAATTAGGCTTAGAAAAAAAACCAGGCCAACGTTTTGGCGTTCGCGACAAGTTTACTTTGCAAAATTTTGCCAACAAATCTGGGTGCGTGTAAACCAACCTTTTATACCATGGACAGAAAGCAGTATTTCACAATACAAATTGCTCTCATTCAATATTCATAAACTGTTAAAAAAATTTTCCAAAATCACCTATACGGCCATCCGGTTCTCACTTTTGTAGTGCGAGCTGTAGCGAGTGTTTGAATGAACATTAACAGAGTTACGCTCCAAGATAATAAAGAATTTATCATGTTTATTTTTTATTTAATGGTTTAACGCGCGGCATTTTGAGAACTCCTGCAAGCGATGTTCACTGAACGACTGAAAACAATCGGCATAGCGATTAAAATTGCAAGAGAGACTACTAACAATCAATAAAAGAAATATAATTCGGTGAAACATAAACAGAGACAACAATTTTCATTCAGGAAGACAAGTATTAAAGTGTCCCTAAATATCCTGAATCTTCAAGCTTCAAGCTTAAGTTTGCTGAAGTTTATGTTTTAAGCCAGCTTCCCGGTGTTTGTTTTTTCAAAGACGAACTCGAGGCAAGAAAATCGCTCAAAGCTTTCTTTTCCGGCTAGAATTATAACTAAAGATTCTTTGGAACATTTTCTTTCTATTTGCGGTGAGAAACTGTCTAAAGGCTTTTTAAAGTTCTGTAAGATTATATCAAACCAGATACTCGGTGAGATCGTTGTCTCAAATCTTACAAACGCGCATAAACTAAATTCCTGCATAAACTACGCTCCACTTCATTAAATTAGATACAAAAAAAAACATGAAATACAATAATTTCTCTGGCTTACCATTCGAGATGTAGCTCCTGAAAGTTATCAGGTAAAGCCAGTATCGCTTCAGACTTTGCAATCCTCTTACGCATCAAGCAAGGTGAAAACGAAAACGATGCCATCCGAAATCGGATTTCCGACTTTGACATGCGACGTTTTCTCGACCAAAAACCCAATAAACAAACTAGCCATGAGTAACATAAGACTCCTGATAGCAGCTGAATTTCATTTTGTACATCCAGTGGAAAAAGACAGTTAAAAACATCACAAGTTGACACAAAACTCTGTCAGCTTCAGCTGTTAAAGTAAACAAGATTCAAGATGGTGCATAAATTTTGCGCATGAACTCACCTGTCAAATTTTGACCAATCAGAGCATAAAAATTGGACGTAGAGTGTGACCAACGCGTGACCATTGTGAGAAAAAACAAAAGCAACTGTCTTCCCTGCCTGTAACAGCTGGCTGAATTTTCACGTCCGAGGTCAGTTTGCAATCAAAATTTTAATTGTGCAGCACATAAACACAACATATTTCATATGAATTAAGAAAAAAAATTGAACTTGAGCCTGCGATCACTTGAAAACTAGTTTACTTGTCAGCGGATAACTTCAAAAAATACTTGACCTCGACGGGTCGATACCTGAGCCCGTGATACGGTCAAGTGATACTGGTCAGCGGGTACTCTGTTTTGACAGCTGTCAATTGATCAAAACATTGATGTCCAATATGTGTGCATTATCAGTTTTCCTGTGCTCCCAAACTAGTAAAAGTATGAGATTGAACGTTGTTCGCGATCTAGTAAAACAGTTAACTGGTCAGCGGACAGCTTCCAAATAAATCACGTCACCTTGATGAGTTGACAAATGAGCCCGCGATATGGTCATGGGATACTGGTCAGTGGCTATCCTGTTTGGACAGCTGTCAATTGACCATATTGTTAATGTCCTATATTAAAGATGTGGACTTGCCAAGACATGCCTGAGACACCCCTCCCTTCCTTTTGATAGTCTCCCCTACCCCACCCATACAATCTGTAGACGCGTACGTACGTACGTACGTACGCTCGGTCAATCACGTGACAACCAAACGAAAAGAGGTTGACCATATTCCATGGGTATGGGGCTCTGTCCCACGCGCGCTTCGCGCGCGCGGGAGCCCCGCTAAAAAGAACCAACCGATCCTGGTAAGAGTCTTGTAGGCCTATCAAACCCTTTTTTTCACTTGGAATTTTGTTAACCGCTTAAAACAAACTTTACTGCAAACAACCTTTTCGTTGCTTGCAGACACAGAGCCCATCAAAATTCAGCGACGATTGATTGATTTGTCAAAAACTGAGAAGCGTGTTCGCTCCTAGCGCCCTGCGGCTCACGTATTGTCAAGTTTCTTATACATGATTGGTTTCTTCATTAGACCACAAACACAAAGGGAAAGGAAGGTGGTTCGGTTTTCAGCAGCCGTTAGTGGGAAGGAGCATTGCGTGACGACACTAAAAACGGCTGTGTAGCAGACTACAAGATATAGTGCATCTTACCATTAATGGTGGCCATCTTGATTTTCAAATGTGTCGAGGGGGCATGCGTCGGGATTATGCTGTAGGGGAAGGGGGACGAGAAAAATAGAGGGACTGTAATAACAGCAACTCGCTACGCAGCTCGCGTTCAGAGAGTGTGTTGTACCAGCAACACAGGCATTTGATTGGTCATTAGACAATAGATGTTAATTTGCGTTGACAATGGGTTTAGTTTAAGTTGCCAACACTGACAAGTTGTTGACAAGTTGTTGTTTCTATAAAACGTACGCTTCATAAAAAAGTACCAAGTAAGTACCAACACATAAGTACCAACACATGAAGGATTCTTGGTATTCTGAGAATGAATCATGTAAGCCAACATGCTTTTGAAGCAGCCCAGCCAGGGAATGTTGTAACACAGTTTCTGCCAAACGAACTGAAATTTAACACTACACCGGTTATCAAGAGGTTAATCGTTTTAATCTGTGGTGAAGCAAGCATGCTTAGCTCTTCGATTAGGAAAATGTTTCACCTGTGCATGTTTGTTGATTTTATTTGGAGGCATGGCCCAGAAACTGTATAAAATCACTGCTTCGAAAGGAGATATTTGTAAACACATGTAATAGATGCTAAAAGTGTCTGGCATGTTTTTTATCACCAGCAGAGTTTCTTAATTAATGAATGGTAAAAGGTGTAAAATCTACGGTGGCCCACAACGGCAATACACAAATATATATCATATTACTTCATTCTATATCTTAGTACACAAACATATTCATTGGTTGTGCGAGTATATTTACCAGTACAATAAAATATACACCAGTACAACAATATGTATCCCAGTACAGAAATGTTAATTTCAGTACAAAAATATAAACTCCAGGACGGAAAGATATCTCCAATTCTTAGTACACAAATAACAGCTCCAGTACAAAAAAAATTATCAATCTCTCAGTACAAAAACATAGGTTCCAGAACAAACATATTCATCGGTTGTGCCACTATATTCCTCGGTACAGTAAAATTCATGTATACAACAGTACAACAATATGTATCCCAGTACAGAAATATAAATCCCAGTACAAAAATAAAAGTTGCGGTACAAAAAAATTTACCGCGTCCGCTGGACAAGGGTAACGCAGCCTTGGCCTAAATGATCCCATAATCCTTTTATACGTCATTTTAGCGCCATTTTCACAAACCGTACAAAGCATCAAACATGGCTTCACTGGGTCCATGTTCATTCTGCTCTAAATGCGGATTTTGTTTTGAAAATCACCTGAACGACTACTTCGATTTTTGCCCGTCTTGTGGAACAGAGGTGAGTTCAGAGGTAGCAAGCGATGATGATGAAAGGTTGATTATCGAGTATTACTTTTCGAGGGGATATACTCATGAAAGTATTGTCAAGCTGCTTTCTAAACAGCACGGTATTCATATAGGGGAGCGAACACTGAGATATTGATTGCAGAGTTACGGTTTGCGTAGACGATGTCCTGTTTATGATTTAGCTGAAGTACGACAGCGTGTAGCTGAACAACTTGATGGTCCTGGTTCTATGGGTGGATACAGATCTGTGTGGCATACACTTCGACTTGACGGGATTCAAGTTCCTCGACAAGTAGTTGCAACAGTCGTGAGGGAACTCGACCCCTTGGGTTGTAAGATGAGGAAAGGGAAACGACTGAAACGAAGGAAATATTATGCTCCAGGTCCTAACTTTTGCTGGCACATTGATGGATATGACAAATTAAAACCTTTTGGTTTTCCTATACATGGCTGTATCGACGGCTGGAGCAGAAAGATTATGTGGTTACAAGTAGCGCGTTCAAACAATAATCCTGAAGTTCCAGCGAAGAATTTCTTAGAGTCTGTTACTGAATACGGCGGTTGTCCAGTCAAAGTGCGTAGCGATTGTGGCACTGAAAATGGTGTCTTGGCGGCAATACAGTGTGAATTTAGAGGTACAGCTGATGCACATGTGTTTGGATCGTCTCCTTCTAATCAGAGGATTGAAGGGTGGTGGTCGTTCTATAGAAGGAATCGTTCCACTTGGTGGATCAACTACTTCAAAGATTTGATTGAAAAAGATGAATTTCAGCCAGGAAACCAGTTAGAGGAAGAAGCTTTGTGGTATTGCTTTTCTAGAATTCTGCAAGAAGACCTGGACTTAGTAAGAGAACACTGGAACACTCACCGCATCCGGGACTCTAAGCATGACACTGTGCCTGGTAGACCTGATGAATTATTTTTTTTACCAGAATGTAATGGGGGAATTGATGGGCTACTTCTTCCAGTTTCTACTGAGAAACTACGTTTTGTGTCAGACAACTTGTTACAGCATGAAGATGAAATTAACGAATTTCAGAATTACTTTGACTACATTATGGCTAACAGCAACTTTCATCTACCAAGCAACTGGAGAGAGGCAGAATGGTTGTATCTGCAATTTGTTAGTATTGCTACCCAGTAGATGATGAACAACTGCGTTTGACAATGAGACCTATCAAACGTAAACTTTTTTTTCATTTTGTAAACCGTAGTGGTTTCGCAAGAACAACACTTTTTATTCTTGAGGTATAATGGCACCAGTCAGTAATGTAGTAGCATATTGATTGATGCTGCATGTGATTGTTATTGAAATGCAGAACTGCAATAATTTCGACCAGGTCACCATTTTAGTTGGACAAACCAGAAATAATAATGTCGGTCAAGTTATTTTAAATTTAAATTTCCTTCAGTACCATGTAAATCTTTAGCTTCAAAATGATAGTCTTTGGTATTTGATCTGATTGGTCATCGTTTCAGACCACAAATAAGATTTTGTTGGACAATGGGAAAATTTAGTCAGACATTAACCGATGAGTGACTGAATCAATGGGTTGAACTTAAAAACTTGTCAATTCCACTGATTTCCAGCTGCACCATATACTCAACTGAATACCTTAGTAGTGGTGACTTTTTAGAAGATTTACTCCTGAACCCGCCTGTGTGGAACCCCTTGTTCCATCATAATTATTTACGGTTTCCCAAATGAATGCAATTCAGTCAAACTGGCCAGAGAAACAAGCAAAAACCAAACAAGTAAATTGGCCAAAAAATTCCAATAAAATCCCCAAGACCCAGCAACAGTTCCAGAAGTGAACGGGTTGAACTTAAAAACTTCTCAATTCCACTGATTTCCAGCTGCACCATATACTGTAAACCCAAGGGGAAGCTTAAAGAGACTGAGGTGACAAGAACATCTATTTTACAAGCAATTATTTGATAAATTTCTATATCCTAGATATGCCTAATAATGATGTCTCAACCTACCGGTATGTGAAAGGACAGCCATTGGTAAATCATAACATCAAATGCACAAGTGGATAACTATGACTTAGATGTAGCAATATCAATATATTTTTTTAATTAATACTCCATGGAAGAAAGGTCAAAGGTAATATACAGTATCTTCCTATTCCAAAAAATATTCTTGACCTAAGGGTAACTGTAATAATCAAAGCAAGAATTGTTTTTTCTTTTTCCATCAATAATTTTTAAGAGATAAAACACTTAATTGTATCCAACAGAACAAACAGCAGAGTAACGACATAGTCCTTGGTGTCATTTACAAAGAGTCAAAGGCAGCATGGGTATGTCATGGGTATGACTTGCCCTACAGTGTGTGGCCTTACTGAACATTCTTTTTGGACATCCTTCAAGTCCAAAGAATAATAATTTTACAATAATTGAACAAATTTCAACATATTAAATGGCCGCAATAAGTACACATCTCAAGGCAAGATTAACATTCATTTTTAAACCAAACCAAAGCCCTCTGAATCAGCTATAGCTGAACCCATGATACTCTTCATGTCATCTGCATTGTCAAGATGCACAGGCAGGGTAATTTTAAGAGCACATGTGGATGTGGTTGGCCGACATCGGCATCCAACTACACAGCCATGCAGAAACTGTATAGACAGTTTCTTGGGTAATCCCAGTGGTGGAATAGTACTGGATCCAACTGCCCACTTCAAGGTTGTTTGCAAACCATCTGTATTGAGTGATTGTATGTAGTTGGTAAAATGATAGAATACATCTATCTCCTTTTGTTTCTTAACATCAGACAAACTGAAATCCACAAGCAGCTCATTAAGAAAAGCTGTAGCTGTTAAACTGGGGGCACTTCCTGAGACAAACACTGGTTCCCATATCAGTGGGTGCTCTCTTATTGACTTTAAGAGACCATATGTCTTCAATCCTTCTTCAAGTTTGGAGATGCTAGACAATATTGTAGGAGATTGGTCATGCATACAAATTGCTCTGTAAACGAAAGAACAAGAACAAACTAAAATCAGCCAGATACTCCTTGGAACATTAAATTTTTAATTGGCAAAATGGGACATAAATTTTAGCAAAAGGTCTCTTATTTGCATTCAAAAAAAATACCCACAAAACTGCTATTACTGTTATTCCATTTAACGTCATTTAATATAATAAATTGTTACAAGGCATTAGTAACACAAACACACTTGACTCCTGGATACAAATTAACCATTATTTTACCAAGGCAGTGTTGTGTGGTCTACCCGGGATTAGTGGAATGATTCATCAAGCTTTAGAGTGCATTATAATTTTACTGTAACTTCCCTGAGAGCAAAAAACTTGTTATCTTGCCCTATAAAGGGGAAAGAAAGCTTTGCTTTTGCAAAAGAAATTAAATTTTTCCCTTGCAGTCAGCTGACTTCATTAGATTTACATTACCCTGTCACATAAAGATGTGGGCATGTACATGTCTACAAAGAAAACCATTTAAAAAGAAAAACGGAACAAAAAATGTAGCTCAGCTATCAGCAAGAGTTAAGGTACAATGGTTTCCAACTATTAAGTGTTTGCATGAATCTTATGCATCAGTCAATTCCACCTGCGCCCAGCCCCCACAATACCCCCCCCCCCCCACCCCAGGCTGCAGTAGCCCTGGGAAGGAGGGGCTGGGGAGGTGGAATTGACTGATGCATTAGTGCAAACGCACTAAACGTTAGGACAGCTGTAACTGTATTGATCTGCATCATATGCAGTACTTACTCAATGATTTTTTTAATTGATTCTTTGTTTTCTCTTGCGGGTACACCATTATAGCCAATGCCTTGAAGAGTATCCAGAATTTGGTCTTCCATTAATATGTCTGAAAGTTGATCTTCTGATGCATTTCTGAGCTGAAAAATATAGATAACATAACACTAAAATTGTCAATTCTTGTTAGTGCCAATGAGTAATTTATTACTTTGCTGTTCATGAACACTTCATGTCATTTAAAAATGCATGCTATCACAATTCAGCTGCTATTTATAAAATCATTCTATTTGGTCAATAACTAGCAAGTGTTCTCTGAAGTGGATATCTATTAAATACAAGACTTTCAAAAGCATCTGTCACAAAGCACTGTGTTTATTAGGAGGTTCTTTTGCATAACAAAATTTTATGTGAATTAAAAAACAAACTGTTCATCTTTTCTTATCATGTTTTCCATCAGGGCCAAGTTGTCCGAAAGATGATTGGTGTAAAGCCAGGGTTATTTACCATGACAGTCCACATGATTTGTTGTAGTTAACCCAGGAATACTGCTAACTGGGCTTTGAAAAACTTGGCCCAAGCTACAAAAATAAAGTCTCTCGTATTGCCTGGAATTTTAAATATATCATTTGTACCTTGACACAACTTTCTTTCAATGATTCATCTTTCAGTTCCTCAATGTCAAATGATCTACTGACCACATTGTAAATTTCACGAGCAAGGAAGTTTGGACTTGGTCCGCCCTGGACAACTGACATGGCCATCACTTCCCCAGCGGTGACAAAGTCATCTCTTGTCACAGCTAACATGGACTTTGTTGGAAACCCATCAGGAAATAGCCTGTTTCTACAGTATTCAATCATTTCTATAAAATAAAAAAATCCTACATGAAGAACTTGAAACCTTTCAATAAAACAGTGGTGGGGGTCATGGAAGCCAATATCATACTGATATTATCACCCCTCTTACTGAAGACGCAAAAAGCAAAATAAATATTAATCCTAAGTCAATCCCTAGAAATTGAACTTGCCCACCTGAAAAGAACTCACGCTTTGGTCCACCATCATCAATTGCTGGTTCGCCACTAAAAGTAATTTTGATGGTGTTCAAGGGAGAGTAGTAATCACTGCGAGCTCTGCTAAAATCTGACCACAGGTGATTTCTTCGGACAGTGACCCTTATTTCCTCTTGCTGTACATTTGCTGCGAGATTACAGATTTGGTCTTTCAGCATTCCTTTCTCTTGCACAACAGCTTAAAGCACAAAATGAAAAGAGAGATACAACATCTTAGAAAAATCTGTTTACCTGCCCCTCCCCCTCCAAATGCAAAAGGTGGTAGTTTGAAAGTACATAGACAATACTTTTTTCCTCAAGCAGGACTGGGTCATTAGAAGTTAAGCAAGCTACAGCCTTATGCTTACTCACTGCCTAATTAACCACATAGGCAATTTTTGAACATTTACACTGCTTTAACAACAACCACACTCCTTATGATCATAGAACAATTTATCTTTTAGCTTGCCAATAATTTCTAAGCATACTTGCATATAAACTTTGATCTGCATATATTACTTAATCACATTGAAAACTTGAACTCCCACATAAATTAAAACTTACTAGATCGAGAAAACAAGTTCATCTACAGCTAAATCGTGCATCTACATTGTGCCAAAAATGCAATATAACTTATCATACAAGCACCACAAACCTGTTGACCTGGAACATGACGAATTAAGTGGGTGTGGATCTGGAAGTTCTTCTACAGACTGAGCACACCTATCTGCATGCTCCTCAATTGCACTGATGGGAAACATGCCCCAGCAGGTAGGGCAGTTGACCAGAAAGCAATCGTCCCCAACTGAAGATGTTGACGGGGCTGCTGCAGTGCTTTTTCCCCTTCCTGAACTAAAACTCTGCCTTTTTAGTGGAACAGGGTACAATGACGGTTTTAATGCAGGCTTAATGAAATCTTCATCATCACTGGAATCTTTGGAGGCACCATCACACAACAAATCGTCCTCTTCATCAACATATCGTCGAAGATCTTCAAATATATCTCCTTCAGGTAAGAGATATAGAGTTATTCGTGCATATCCAAATCCAGACTCTTCCTTATACCTCCTCAAAGTAAAGGGTTCCTCAGGACCTACGCCAGGGATGTGTTTAACTTCACTGCCGTCCTTGAAGGCCAGAATGTACTCAGATTGTGAATGAATAAACCTGCTGTTGAACAGAGTATGTTTCTTTACTGCAGCGAGGCGAATGCCTTCGGCAGATGCTGTTGATGGAACCTTCAAGGGCAAGGTTTCTCCTCGTTTGATCACACCCTTTTCCTTCATTACTCCCACGTTGATCGTTACCATTTCATCGTCGACTTTTCTCTTCTTGTGTCCGGCATGCGGTTTACGAGCAAAGAATGTCTTTCGCTCTGACTCTTTTTGAGACTTGAATGTATGAAAGTTGGGAAGAGAAAACGGTGTCGTAGTTGTTTCACAACGGCCACTAGGATATGTTCTTACTTTTACACCACATTTGGGACAAAACTTGAACTCGTTTTCTAAACAAAATCCGCATTTAGAGCAGAATGAACATGGACTCAGTGAAGCCATGTTTGATGCTTTGGTGCGGTTTGTGAAAATGGCGCGAAAATGATGTATAAAAGGATTATGGGATCATTTACGCCAAGGCTGCGTTACCCTTGTCCAGCGGACGCGGTAAATTTTTTTGTACCGCAACTTTTATTTTTGTACTGGGATTTATATTTCTGTACTGGGATACATATTGTTGTACTGTTGTATACATGAATTTTACTGTACCGAGGAATATAGTGGCACAACCGATGAATATGTTTGTTCTGGAACCTATGTTTTTGTACTGAGAGATTGATAATTTTTTTTGTACTGGAGCTGTTATTTGTGTACTAAGAATTGGAGATATCTTTCCGTACTGGAGTTTATATTTTTGTACTGAAATTAACATTTCTGTACTGGGATACATATTGTTGTACTGGTGTATATTTTATTGTACTGGTAAATATACTCGCACAACCAATGAATATGTTTGTGTACTAAGATATAGAATGAAGTAATATGATATATATTTGTGTATTGCCGTTGTGGGCCACCGTAAAAATCCCTGTCACGCCTCCTGAATGCGAGCTGCTGTGATGTTATTACGGTCCCTCTATTTTTCTCACTTCCTCCCAAACCGCCCCGCCCCCGCCCCCTAAGTAGTTTTGACGCTCATGCAAGATAGCAGCCCGTAACGCAAAGTGCTCGATTTCAACGATCTTACAGAAAAATAGAGGACTGTGAACAGTCTAAGGAATTTTCTACAAACTTATTTTCCAAAGCTGTTACATTATGCTAATGAGGTTAAAGCTAATTAATTAGCATAATGAAATTCAACACCTCGTGGTTTGCTGTTCACCTTCAAAAGACACTTCATTTTTTAGTTTCTAACAAAATATCGGGCTAAAAACTAGCACACATGAATTTACTGATAGAATTCATCAAAATAAACAAGGCTTTGAAGGCAAAAAGCTAAGCGGAAAGGAATTCCTGGCGTTTGAAGAGTATCAGAGAGTATGTGTGGAAGACATGGCCGGCTCGGCGAATTGCACGCAAAGATCTCTATACTGTTTTCTTACCTCGATTTTTACTTCTTATCCTCCAAAATCCTTCAAAATAATTTGCTTCACTTGTATTTGGTCAAAATTCGTCGATACAAGCTTTCATTCTTTGCAAAACCCGCAACAAACTCCTTGCCGCATTTCTCAGATAGCGTGAAGCTAATAACCCACCGGGGACTGGGACTAGCCAAATCTATTTGTGCGCCAAATTTGGAGACAACAGAAAGTAACGCAAAGTTTGGCGAATATATTTCGTTGTCGGTCCTGAAGCTCCTATATTTACACGACCGGGAGACAATTTATGAGACTCAATATGATTTGTAAGGCAGCGAAGAAAGAATAATTACATCACTGCAAACCGCATCATGTCCAGATAGATGTTACTAATGATATCATATATCGAATGATATCATTTGTTCGTGTGCATGCACTAGCCAAAATAGGCTTACACTTTCGTTCCTACTTTATAATTATCAAATCTAACTTTGATTCTGCTTTACAATTCTACATGACTTGGATCGATACATGTATTTACGGTGGCCCACAACGGCAATACACAAATATATATCATATTACTGCCTTCTATATCTTAGTACACAAACATATTCATTGGCTGTGCGAGTATATTTACCAGTACAATAAAATATACATCAGTACAACAATATGCATCCCAGTAAAGAAATATAAATTTCAGTACAAAAATAAAAGTTTCGGTACAGAAAAATATTTTTTAAAAACTTTGAAAAAAATCGGTAGGTACTTTATATATGATTATTACTATGTATCTAAATATATATATGTATAACACCATAGACCCCTATACATCACCATACATCCATGTCAGCACCCATGCATAATACCATGCACCTCTATACATCACCATATACCTCTTTTCATCACCATACACCTCTATATATCACCATACACCCATGTATAAAACCATGAACCCCTATACATCACCATATACCTCTATACAACATCTTACACCCCTATTCATAACCATACACTCGTATACAATGGTCATGTGTAGAGGTCTATGGTTATGTATAGGGGTGTAAGGTGATGTATAGAGGTATATGGTGATGTATAGAGGTGCATGGTATTATACATGGGTGTTTGGTGAGGTATAGAGGTGCATGGTGTTATACATGGATGTATGATGATGTATAGGGGTGTGTGGTGATGTATAGAGGTATATGGTGAAGTATAGAGGTGTATGTTGTTATAAATGGGTGTATGTTTAGTGGTATTTGGTGAGGTGTAGCGGTGCACGGTGTTGGATGGTGATGGATGGTGATGGATGGTGATGCATGGTGTTGTGGGCCACCGTATTTTTTAGACCACAAAAATGGGAACTTTTCATAAGGCCAAAAATCGCAATTTTCCAAAGAGGTTACCGTTAACCCACGATTTTGCACCAAAAATTCAAAATTTTTCCTTATTACATTTTTCGCAAAAAATAGAGTTTCTTCATGTTCTAAATTAAAGAGAACTCTTTTTAGACCACAAAAATGGGAACTCTTCATAATGCCAAAAATCGCAATTTAACAAAGGGGTTAAGCTTAAAAATAGAGTTTCTTGCTGTTCTAAATAAAAAAGAAGCCTTTTTTGACGGACCTAAGGGGTTCAGACCCTACCCCCCGTAAATGCTTTGCGGTCGTGGGACGAAAACATGTTTTTCTTACACGAAGTACATAGTAGGGTTTACCAACATGGCGGCCTCGAAGCTCGAAATCAATTTCCGCCGTCTTTTGGAACGCTGCGAAGTGATGGCCTCAGAAATCCAGGAGAATAAAGAAAACGTAAGCTGGAGGTTGGAAAAAGTGAGTTGTAGCATTCATCAAAAAATTGTTTTCTACTGTTTCCTCTCTAGGATTTGAACAAAGTTATCTGGTCGGGTTTGTAACAATTTTTTCACAGTTTTTATACTCCATATTGCAGTATGTTTTAACGTTACAGAGGCAAGCTACCGAACTGAAAAAGTCAGAAAGGTTAGTTTTTAAATGCAGAGAAATAAGACAAAGGTTAAACGAGCAATACGTTAATGTAAAATACTGCTTTTCAATGATAAGGTTAAAACAGCTGATACAGGTAGTCTTTTTTGTCGGAACCCTGTGATCTTTTTGTCGGTCCCTTTGAAAACGGATTCCTACTAGCTGTCTTCTGAGGGTACTCATCCATAGGGGGGGGTCGGAATAAAAATGGAACGTCCCACTCTGATGGGTCTTTATGTCGGGTCGATTGTATTTAAATTAATATTTTAGTCATCACAATAGAGCTTTTTTATTAGTACCTGACCTAGTTCAATAAAGGAGAAGAAAGTCTTTTCATATTAAAGGAAAGAGTTCAACGTCTTGGTTATACCGACAATGGACATAGCTAGTTCATTGTTTAATTTTGGTACCCCACTATTGCGGACTGAAGTATACCTGTATCGTACAAACGCGCTATAATGACAAATCTAATTAATTGATATCAACTAATCTGGCAATAGAAACCAGACCCATATGCACATTTCTCCTGTTACTGCATGTGTGTAGTAACTGTTAAACTTTTATCAAATAAAAGTGAACGTCTCTTTTACAGTGCAGTAAGTAAGCTCATCCATAACCTGGATTAGACGGGACTCCAGCCTTGAACATAACTTTTCTTGATCCTGTCGGCTTCTGTTTGGCGTAAAAACAAGTTGGGGGCCCGCACCCCTCGGCACCTTCCCCTAGATCCTAGATCCTGTCTATCAGTAGCGTAAAGGTAGACATCTCCCTTTGGTAGAAGGCAGCGGTTGGCTGGCCTGAGCTAAATTTAAGTTGTCTAGCAGTATACAACATTCTGAAAGGCAGATGACTTGTGTCTCTAACGTACTGTAGGCATCAGTGGTCAGGGATGTAGATAAAGCCGGGAGCCGGGAAAAATACCTGGTTGTCAACATAATTTTTCCAGCTGAAAAAAATGCAGTCTTTAAAAAGGCAACTGTTTTCTTCTCATGTTATCTGCCAATCAAATGCCATTTCCCATCGGTTATAAATTTAAGCTACATCCCTGGGCCCAGTTGTTCGAAAGGAGGTTAGTGCTAACCTGGGGTTAAATTTTAACCGGGGTTTCATTTTCTTTTAATGAAAAGCACTCACTCGGATAATTTTCTCTATTCTTTTTAGAGAATCCAACCATCAAGTTGTAGGCAAAGTGAATTAAATTGAATTTGCTTTTTAAGCTCTCATTTCTGAGTTCAAATTTCGCACTAACCCTGGGTTATCTTAACCCAGCTTCGAACAACCCGGCCCTGGAGGTTAGCTGATACCAGCTTCCGAGTTTCACTTTTTGGCACTCTGTAACTAAACTTTCTTCAATTCAAAGCAAACATTCGCATGGTGAAAAAACCTCTAATGAAGATACTGGTGGTTGTTTAATTTTTTGCATCACCAATAAGTGTAGCTAGCATTTCAGGTCATGCCGGCTCTTATGATTAAAAAAGCATACCTTTTCAAAAACTGGGAAATCAAAATATTTTGGTTCCATCAGCTTGTCGAGTCACATGTAAGATACATTTTTGGAAATAATCAAAACATTAAATATTAATTATTTTTTTGTCTTGTTACAGCAAACCAAGTCCAGACACAATGACTGAATACAGCAAGAAAGTAGAGTTCCTTAAAGGTTTAATAGAAACACAGAAAATGGTGAGACAGATCAATGTTTTGAAATCTTAAGATACGCATCTGTTGTTGCATTCAAATGGGAAAAATTATTGTTTAGGAATAACTAGGAAATGCTTTTCATCAGAGAATATACAAGTACAATAAATTGTATATCATTTGTATGTTACCGGTAAGTATTTTACCATTAGTTGCATGTAAGTGTGGACACGAGATAAAAAAACATGTTCTAATAGGGTGCCTGACATGCCGTTATAGCAAACTGTCACACCAAAGGTAATTTGTTTATATGTTCTTGATTGGCGTGGTCTGCTCATATTCCATTTACGTTTACACGTGACTTTCCGTATATTGTCTTCTGTTTTATTTACGTGAGTAAAACTTACATGCATATGCACGTAAAAATTATGGGACAGTGGAAATCCACCATCAGTCATAAGGGGAAAATCCAGGCACCCTTCAATTTCTACTGGCTCTGAAAATACCTTGATAATTTAGGTTTGTTAGAAGCTCTCACATTGTCTTTTCCAAGGGTTTGTTCCCTTTAATTTTCTATTGCAGTTATTGTATATCCATGTAAAATAAGACTTACCTTCACTTTGTTTTGTAGAAATCACCAACAGAAAAACTTCTCGCCAGTCGGCAGTTAGTGCGTCCACTGAGTCAAACATCCAATGCACAGACCACAGAGGCAGACAAAGGACGAACAGTAAACAGAGCACAAGAACTTCACATCAGGGCCAAGTCACAGATTAATAAAGAGATGAGAAGTGAACTTCTGGGAGAAGGTGAGAATAATGCAGCTAAAAATATTTCACTTCTGATACAATGCACTTGTAAGTTAGTTTATTTGATATTTATTTTTGTTGATTTTTGTAAGAATCATGCGCATTACTGGCTTACATTCCTCGACACATTACAAAGGTTTTCTTAGCCCAATATTTTCACAAAACTAAGGACTTTCAGGGCACCTTATCATGGCACATTCATTTTGCCTTGTTTTTGGTCATTTTGTGACAAGAAATACTTTGGTTTTTTAAAAGTAAATTGAATAATAAATTTAATTAATTTATTAGTGTTAAAAGTTAACAAGGAACCTTGCTTATTTTCCAGACAATAAGAAAGACAATCATGGAGTGCGAAACAGGTGACTGATTATATAATATTATTTTCACTAGTTTGGTCCCTTAGTCACTGTAACAAATAACTCTTTATTTTCAAATCCCCCATAATCACTCTGTTTGCTCCCAATGCAACACTTGGCATAAACTATAGTCTTCAAATGCTCCTGGGAGAACTGTGTAATTCCAAGGGCTTTTGAGAACAAAAACTTTATTTATATGCAAAACCTCAATCGGTGATAAAATTGTTGAGACATTGTATTCAAATAGGGTAACTTCAGAGAACAAAAGAATGCACAGCCTTCCCCCCTACACAATTCAAAGTTGGGGTGTTTGTTGTTTTCTGTACATAGCTTGAACAGCAGCACAACATTGCATGGAGGGGATGGGGGAGGAAAAGCTTTATTTTCATCTTTTGAAGTCAGTAAAACCTCAGAAAGCCCCTTTAGGGCAAAGTGTCTCAATGGATTTTGTCACCAATTATTGTAGGGAGGCAAACAGGGTGTATTATGTGGAAACTCCAAAAATGAAAGTCAGTGGAAGAAAATCCCTGATAGCAAGTCAGTATGACTTTTTAAGTATGCACTGGTGTCAACTTAATATTTTCTGCATCATGAACTGTTGGTTAGTGTTGAACAATCTGCCTTTTATAGCCTGTGTTCCAGCTCCTTCCCACACATTGTCTAAACCCTCAGAGTGTGTTCCATTTGAATGATCCAAATAAGGATCATTGACCTGTGATCATTCAGAAAACAGCACATCAAAGGACCCAATGAATCAATCCTGGGAAAGGATTCATCAGTTCACTTGATGTACCACTGCATGGTTTCAAATCGAGAGGGGCTGGATATGAGTCAGTTTATTATGGGCTAAACAACACGAGACCTATATCGTCAGAAAGAGCGAAATAGCAACATTCTCAAGTTTGGTGTTTATCGGCCCTATATTGAACGATATAAATAGATGTACGGACGATGTGACTGGCAATCCATACATGTACAGTGAAACCTGTATTAAGCGGACACCCTCGGGGAATGCTGTAGTGTCCGCTTAATACAGGGTGTCTGCCTAATACAGGTTTCAATATATAACATCATATGAGGTGTCAAATGCCATTCAAATGAACAGTGGAAGCATTTATAATACTCCCAGAGACTATGACAATAGACGTTTGCATTAATTTCTTTATCAAAGTAAACCAATTGATCATAGTACCATAAACATGGATTGCAACTCAAATTTGAAGAAATCAGATGAGTGAAACAAGCTCTATACAAACAAAACGAAATAGAAAACAATCCTGAACTGTGAAACTAATCAAATAAGTTCGTCAAGTCACATTTTTTTAATGTAAAAATCAAAAAATTTGTGGGTGGCAATTCGAGGCAAACTTTCGCATTTCCGGTGTCTGGCATGTTGGGTGGTGGAATTTCATTACAAGTGTCCGTTTAATACAGGTTAGCAACAATAGAAATGGCCCTTGTCCGCTTAATAAAGGTTTCATTTAAAGTAAATAAGGGAAATAAATTTGGGGACTTCGGCTACCGTCCGCTTAATAGAGGGTGTCCGCTTAATACAGGTTTCACTGTACATCTATTATAAAAGTGATTTTCAAGTTTACAGATAGCTGTATCTTGCTCGATATTGGCGTGATCGACACCACACTTTCATAACCTCAATCATGTGCTTTTTCTGACCATGTGGATCTCGTGTTGTTTATCCCATAATAAACCGACTTGTACCGAGCCCCTCTCAATTTGAAACTAGGCAATGGCTGAGTGATCTATGACCTGGATCATCCCAAAGGAACTCACCCTTAGTCTATACATGCTGTACATGTAGTGTCTGCCATGCAGGCTACTTGTTTTTGACAATCTTTTTTCTTGAAGATTAACAGGCAACAAGAAAAGTGATGCAAATGATGAAAGTATTGACTCAGTTCTACAATACCATCAGAACTTACAAGAAAATATAGCAGATGAAATGATAAAAATGGCTCAGAATATAAAACATACATCTGTCATGGCCAGCAACATTATTAAAGAAGATAACAAGGTTACTGGGATGTTTGTCCTTTCATAACAGTAAATACAGTCAACTCTCTCTAAGACAGACACCTTTGGGAGCGGCACTAAGTGTCCACCTTAGAGAGGTGTCCGTCTTATAGAGAGTCAAATAAAGGGAGTAAAGAAAGGCAGGGACCAACTCTAGGTGTCCCTTTTACAGAGGTATCCGTCATATAGAGGTGTCCGCTAAGAGAGAGTCGACTGTAACAAATTATTGGATGAGGTCTTTTCCTGACATCTGAAACAGACTAGGTCAAGTAAATGTTGTTGGCTGAAGCTGATAACTCTTACTGAGACTTTGATTATTGCGAATACCGTATTTCTTTGAATAATAACCATCCCTGAATTAATCGCCTCCCTCAAATTATAACCCCCCTTTGATGGAAATGTTTAAAATAATCGCCTTCCCCACCTCTATAGGTTACCCGCTAGGGATAGCCATTGTGGAACATGGAGGGTGGAGCTAAAGTGGAGTCTGATTCAGCAAAACTGATCAGTGATGATTCAAGCTCTGATGCCACAGAAATTGACAGCAAAAATTAATCAAGGAACCAAATTTGGAACCCTTTAATTGCCAATGTTCTTTTATCTGATGTGATTATTTTTTTATTTAATGGGAAAATAGAACAAATATTTAGGGCACGACTTCTAGTCAGCAATACTTGAAATAGTCGCCTCCCTCGAATAATCGCCCCTTTTGGTGCAAAAAAAAAAAAAATCACCCCCAGCTATTTAATTCAAGGTATTACGGTATCCCAAAAACCAAATCCAATAAGAAATGTTTTATTACACACGGTTGTGAAGAAAATAGTGTTATGATAAACACATTGTCCTTGAATACCAAGCTTTGTGCACACAATTTGAAGACTGTCATAAATATGATCAGCTACCAAGGTGACCCCTGGCCTCCTGTTATATATGTAATAGAATAAATATAGAACCAAATGAAATCTGTACCTGTTTGATTCCCTGCCTGCTTGTTTCCTGCAACTTGTGACAGCCATATAAATTTGTATCACTAAGTTTCTTTACTATTGTAGAGACGAATTACCCAAAATTTTGGGCAAAACCACTGCCAAGAATGCAAAAAGTCCACTTTTGGTTGACGTGCATTATTCAAAACAAAGGTTGTTAATGTGGACTCAAGTAAAGGCTTTAAACCGGCTCATATAAAGGATAATGCCTGAGCCCTAAGGCCTTGTTAAAAATAATGACTGAACGCCTGAGGTCATTATTTTTAACAAGGCCTTGGGCCAAGGCGTATTGTTTAATGTACTTTTCCACTGTTTTAGAACCAGCAATTCATAATAAGGATCTCCTGTTCCACCTCAGCGATCTGGGTTTTAATTTATTGAAAATAATAACTAATGCTCAAAACAATAGAAAGGTGCAGTAATAACAAGGAAGGCGTATTGGCAAATTGGTCGATTTAGAAAGGCTCTATGTACAGACACCAGAGATAAACTTTGAAAAACTTAGTGTTCAATTTTGTGTTTTGTTTTTTAGACCTTAGAGCAGTCAACAAAGCTTGCAGATTCAAATTTTGAGAAACTAAAACGAGAATCAGAAAGACTTGAGGAATTAACACAGACACCATGTTCCTGGTGGATTTGGATTATGATAATTACAGTCTGTATTGTGTTTATGTGGATGATTATATTTATTAGACTTTTCCCAAAGAAGTGATGTAGTGATAACCTTAAAGCAGAACTCTTCAAACAAAAAATTTTCCAAGAATGTACAAGATTACTATTATTATTCGACAATAATATGCAATAAAACAACTATAAAGAAGACTGTTTCAGCTTACTGTGTTTAATTTATCGAGAGTCAAAATTCTTCTGGCCCCAGTTGTTGTTTCCCTAATACTTATCCGCTAGATAGAGATTTATCTGTTGGATAGCACTTTCGAATGTTTGAACCAACAGGGACAGGGAACCACTTAATTGTCAATGCATTCAGCATGAAAGTACTAATGAAGGCCAATATTTTTATATCTCCTATTGGAGACATGACTGCATTGCCATTTTACTTGGTCATCTGAGCCACACAAAGGTCTAGCCTTGTGAAGGGTAAAGGTGGTACCAACAATGCTCAGTTATTTTAATACATGGCTATTAGTCAGGGAACCTGGGAATCAAGCCTGTGAACTTCCTGCAATAAAGCATTCTAGGAACTAAGGGTGATTCCAAAAGTCAGTACTGGGTGGCTGAACCATGATCAGACCAGTCAGTTTGAAAATGAAATCGGCTTTTTCAAAGAATGTTTGCTGAAAACTGTCTCTTTAATGCAAACTATTCAGGATGTGACTCACCTATCTAGCTGGATAGTTTTGATTAAAAGTAAAATTCTCATTATGATAGGAATGGTCTGGCCGGTCGGTTCTGACAATTAGAAAGCACTCTAAAAATAGTATTAAAACAAAGAAAATCAAACCTGAGGATAAATGAGGCTGAGGGAGGGGAAGGCAAAAGAGTAAAGTAAGAAGCGGGGAGGGGTGAGGCAAAAGTCTTGCAATCCCTAAATGGAAAATGACTGAATTGAGATCACCCTCTACCATCCGAAAGTTGATGTATAAAAAATCTACTATATTCTTGCTGCCTTCACAGCATTATTCACTCAGGTAAATGTACGTCAATAAATTTTAAAATTTATTTACACTGTAGACCTTTACTATGTTGTCCACTGAAAGGAGTAAATAAATTACCCAGCCAATTCACTTTACAGTTTCAAATAGAGAATGCAACTTGTAAGTCTCATCTCTTATTTTAATACGCGTCCTTATTCACTATGGAACTTAATGTTAGGGAAAGAATTTACTCGTAAATGACGAAATCACGGCTTTGTGTCAAACAAATATAGACGTCTCCCAAGCAACAACAATTCACAACAAAAATAAACTTTACAGATGCTTGTTTTCTTTCCTTGCATTGCCTTTTTGTTTCCAGGTGTTACGCGATCTGAGCGTGCACCTGCATTCTTCACTCGTTCAGTTTTCTCCGGGTGAAGTATATAGTACTTGTCTGAATTAACAATACTCTAAGGGTTGCTAAATATTGAATTCCCTTAACGGAGGTTGTATCTTTATGTACACTAATGGAATAAGAAGAGTCAGTGTAAAAACATGATTAAGATAAGCTGTCAAACTCACATGAAATTCACCTGAAAAACAACGCTCTCATGTGTCAACATGAAGTTAAATCACACTTAAATAGATCCTACAAAAGATTAACTACAATTTCCACTCAGCTTCCAAAGTAAAAAACGCATAAGTTGTGGCTTAAAATGAAAAAACAAGAGAGTCAAAAGAGTATTAAGCTTCAGTCTCAGTTAAAATTGTTGGTAGACTGCTGTCTTCTTGCCGCCCCAATGTTGGTGTGCAAGATTTGGTGAGTTAACTGCGATAAACAACATTCATTTGGGAGGACGAGGAGACCGGCAAAAACTGAACAAACAGCATTGGGTGGAAATGTCCCCAGTATTTTTGTTGAGACCGTAGTTAATAATTTATAAACTATTTCCCTCATTCATTTAGGCTATGTTCACACTTTTCCGATAGCTCTTGCTCTGACACGAAAAACCACATGTTCACACATAACAGTGATTTGGCAAACTTGAAAGTGGATTGTCATATATCGGGTAAGTTTCTGGAACAAACCTCAGGAGCACTTGATTGAATAGCTTGTTTCCCTAACAATATTATCTGCTAGATATCGCGGAATTATCCAGTAGATAGTAGAAAGTGATATGCATATCTTTTCAATTGGGCCTATGAAGTGGGAGAAAAACTGAAAAAAAACTTTCTTGACAATGTCAATGAATACAGCACTGAGAGACAAGAACGCAAAACCTTTTATGCTAGAATTCCCTGACTAAGGGGCTGTTTACATGAAGCGAGGAACATCCTAGTACCAGGAAGATCCTAAAAGGCAGATCATCCTTGCGCCATATGCCTTTTTCTGTATTCGGCTTACATGCAAAGGGTTGTACTTGTTCCTAGAGCTGGGATCTTCCTAGTACTAGGATCTTCCTAGCGAAGGCAGTTTACATGGTGCTAGGATCAGCTAGGAAGATCCTAGTACTAGAGAAAAAAAAACAGACAAAAATAGCGCATACCCGCGGGTCGTTTAGTGGCTAATCACGGCAATAAAGGCCGACCATTTCGTTTGGCGTTACCACGAGCTGATTATTGTGATAGTTGTACTGAAAGGAAGTTGTTAACGCCAGTAAAGAGAGCAGAAGGGCCCAAATTGTATGTTTGTTTTTGTCGCCCGCCATTTTTAATTCCTTCTCAAACATTCTATATTTGGGTAACACACGGACCAAAATTTTTGCATGTAAACCCAACGTAAGGTGGTCCACCTTCTAGGATCTACCTTCCTCCATGTAAAGAGCCGCTAATTGGGCATTATACTGATGAACAGTTTTTTGTTAGATATATTCAGAACCAGCAACTATAGCCGTCTGTCCCTTTGAATCCTTTTCTTTTCAAGCCACACTTTTATTACTCTAAACGTCTAAAAGTTGACTTTCCGTGCAACGCCTGAGTATAATGTCATGACGCTTTTGAACCTTATTTTACTCTCCATAGAAAGTTACAGAGAGTTCAAATGTGGATAATGATCGGTATTTTAACTGAAGTTTGTTTAAGTCATATATACGACTTTTGTCTGTAGCGCAATGGCTGTTGACTTGCAATCTCACTGTTTTCAGGGAGGAGCAATTCATCATTAAATAGTCACACAAAAATGGTAACCAGTCTTCACTTACTTCACTGCGGATGTTGACTGTCAGATTGAGTTCAGTTAATGAGGTGTTTTCTGGAAAATCACCATCACGTCTACCTGGATAAAGCCAGTCAAACTGTTTACAATGACTGTAGTCATTTAGTGTCAGAGTGAGTGTAGTTATCGACTTGTTTTCCGCTACACAACTTTTCAGAGAGCCTACCCACAATGCACAGCTCGAGAGTTGGTAATCACTGACTGTAACAGTGAGGGACACTATTGAATTGTTCACTGAGAGTCCTTCAATGAAATTCTCTATCCAGTCAGAATAAGTAAGGGTGATGTTGTTAATCGTAATGACCAGTTCCTTTAAAGATGAGGTACTTGCCAGTCCCAAACTGAGACCATCTACCCAATTCACAGGTATTGAATCGCCAGAGAAGAGTAGGAAGGGATGAAAAGAGATATTTCCACGTTCTGCGTAGTTGTTACTTGTAAGGCAGAGTTTTGTTAGTGAAGTGCATTCTTCCAAACATTTTCTCAGAAATTTACCCCAAAAGAAAGTTAACTTACTACCGTTGATTACGACGGAAAGTGTAGACAAGGACTTCACTGCCATCAAATCTCCAAATTTCATTACCTCGCCACGATCGTCAATTGAGAGACTAAGTGTAGTTAATGACGCCATTTTAGCCAAGCTGTTGATCAGCGTGCATTCCCAGCCTCTTGCCATGTTACCGTAGCTGCTGATTGTAAGACTTAAAACTGTCAATGAAGAACTTCGCAGCAAACTATCCCCGAGGTATTTCCAAATTCCTGGATTCATTGTGTAGTTGCACACTGTAAGATCCAGTGTAGTAAGTGATGTGTTTTCTGCCAAAGCATCACCTAGCAGACGTGGCCAGTCACTAATTACTTTATCGTCGTTAGTTATTTTAAGATTGATCTTCTTCTTTCTGGTATTCTTAACTTCAGAGAACACTGGTGTAAGTGATGCAGGATTGTCAATACAGACATCAAGAGCATTGCTCGCTTCCTTAGGAACAACACTGACGCCATGCAATTTCAATTGAACAGTTTCATTGTTTCGTGATAGTTCCTGAAGTACAGTTTCTGTCCCTGAGGTCAAATCGTCCCAAATCTCGATTGTTAGGGAGTGTAATGTATTTTGTCCTCTGACATATCTTTCAATAATGGTAGCAACACCATCACTTAATTTTCCATACAATTTCAATCTCAGGCTTGTCAGGGGGGCACGCACCAAGACCTCATATAAAGCTTCTGCTCCATCACATTTCAGCTCTCCCCAAATGACCACAGTTAAGTGTTGTTTTGTTTCCCACCCTTTTTCTACCACAGCAGGACAAAAATGAGCCACTTGATCACATGTAACACTGCTGCCTGGATCTGGATGAAAAGTACAGCTAAGTGACCCCTTATTTACTGAACGAAGATTTTCCACAACAGACTGCCAGTTGTCAGGAATCTCTCCACGGACAATCAGTACTAAATCGTTTAAAGAACGATTTTCTAGAAGACTGTTTTGTAGGACATTTGCACAAGAGAGACTAAGTTTGCCGTTAACACTAAGATCTAATGACTTGACTGCAGTTTGTCCCGTAATTCCTCTGCTAATAGCTGCAGCTTCCCTTTCTTGCATATCTCCAAAGATATTAAGGGAAAATGAGGCCAAAGCTTTATTTGATAAGAGCTTTCCTAAGCCATGGACCGCAGTATCACTCAATGATCCTCGAACCTGGAGGTCCACAGACTTCAAAGGAGAGTCCGCAGACAAAGCAGGTTCAATAGCACTGGCCCAATTCTCCCCCCACACTCTGTCAAGTTCTAATGTTACTTTGCTCAAGGCTTTGCAAGCCACCAATGATTCACCGATAGCAACTGCTGCGTCATAAGGGATACTGTTATTCACTTGTAGAGAGAACTCTGATAAAGTCGTGTTTCCAGATAGGCCGTTGTGTAGGGCTTTCGCTAGATCTGGTTTCATTGCTGGGGTGGAAATGGCAAGAGTCTGAAGCTGCGAGCAGGATTGTATAGACTCTGCAACACTCTTATGGCTTAAAACGCCTTCAGATGACTCACAAACAGTAAGCTGAACTGGTTTCTGTACATTTGCAAAGGTTTTGCAGGCCTCTAGAACGTGATATATATTGTCAGCATTGTAACCAAGGTCAATCGCAACATGCGTAGGGAACGGTATGTAGGAACAAAGAGTTTCTGCCATTTTTTCAGCATGTCCACTTTCGCTAAAGCTTTTCGCAAGGAAAGTTGCTGCTGTCCAGCCTTGATCCTTGTCGTCATGGTCTTCGTCGTTGTCCTCCCTGTAAATGTTGAAATACTCAATCCAGTTCCTCTCTCGGTCATCTATCGTCACTAGTCCAGACTGTTTGCAAGTGACCCAGTCCCATTCTCCCCAGTTCTTCAGCTCCTCGCCAATCTGAGTGAACAGAATGTTTGCATCTCTCCCAAGTATACCAGAAACAAAAAGAAACACTTCTCGATACTTTTTCACCAGTTCATGAAACCGTAGACGCTCAAACAACATTAACTCGTTTCCTCGCAACTTGTGAGCAATAAAGGCGGCAGCAAGGTACTCTTGGAAGGTCTTGTGAAGAAAATAGTATTCATGTTGGGGCTTAATCTTCCTCAAACTTTCTTCCTTGTAAACTAGGCCTATGTGACGAGATAACAAACCTTTGTACCTTCTTTCAAGCGCAGCTATTTCACTTTCACGAAAGCAATAGCGATCACTCAGCAGACACATCCAAGCTAGTTCTCCAAGTGCAAGAATGCTTTCTTCAAATTGCTTCTCTAAAGCGTTATTGTCTTGAGGAGCCTCAAGATTGTGTTTAGCACAATGTCTCCTTAAAAGGCACAGTACAATAACTTGGTAAAGTTCAGAACGGGAAGATGGCAAATTCCCCTCATAGTCCTCATAAACAACACAAAGAAGAAGTAAATTTAAAGGATTATTTCGCAGGGCATGTAACAGAGTGTTTTCTTGTATTTCCTTAATGAGACTTTCTCCCTTTGGTGAATGCAAGGGATCAACATTTTTAAAATGTTTTCTGATATACTCGAAAGCACCACTTTCTGTGAATCCTTTAATCTCCAAAAGGATATCGAAGCAATATTTTCGTCGTACATCAATTCCCCTCTCTTGCCGGGATGTAGCCAATACATAACAAAATGACAAAATTCTTCTTTGAAGCAGTTTATCTACAAATTGTTCCGATCCTTGGGGAAGCTCATCCAAACCGTCCAAAACGATTAAAGTTCTCTCCTGGTTATGAATGTCCTTAATGAAGTCAAACAGCCTCTCTTTGGTCTTCTCCTCGGTATCTTCTGGCAACAGTTGTTCACTGATGGTTTCCATTATATCTTTATGTATATCTCGACATTTCAAAAGCAACATCAGCTCGAATTTGGGAAAAGAACACTCCGCTGGGATTTTTCCATGTGCCCAGTCATACGCAAGTTTAAGGCAAAACGTAGTTTTACCGATTCCTGGACTTCCCTCTACTAGCGTCATAACATCCTCACCTTTGTCAAGAGCTGTGAAGATGTCGAACACATTCACCTCGTTGTCCTCTACCCGGAAGTCTGCTTTTCGCCTTGAGACGATTTTAAGTCTTGTGTAGACGTCATCCAGTGGCAACTCAAAAGTGCTATCCCAGAAAAGTGGTCTTAAATGAGAGCGCCTTTTGTATTCAGCTTTGAGAAACTTCACAACAACTGAGATAAAGCAACCTGCTGGAAACAAAAAGACCGGAAAATAGTCGTTAGGATTTCACACTAAGAACGTGTTAATTTGTAAAATGTGTCCGCTCATTATTTTGATCAGTAGAATGCCCAAAATGTCTCTTTATCGTCAGCGTACTTTTGAGTAAATAATTTAGAACAAGAAGACGCCCGAAGGCGTTTACGCGGGATGTGTTGGTGTAAGAAAGAATTACCGTTGTGTTGAATGGCAATGGAAAGTTGAGTAGTGTATGCAACAAATGTGTGCAGGAGAGACGGAGATGTTCTGTTAAGGACTAATACACTAGAAGATGAGTTACACACAAGGGTTCCTTTGCTACTCAAAACAAAACTTACATCAATATTACCACCATATATGTTAGGAGTATGGAATAGTTCACTAAAATTTGCATTCCTTTACTAATGTCCTCGAAAAATGCACTTCCACATTCAACAATAACATGTAATGTATCATACTTCCAATAACTATAGGGCTGCAAGGCTGTGCTCTAGGGAAGATTTCAGAGAGCCCTTCGGGCTCCCCAAGCATTTTTAGCTGGGGTCCCCGGCCTCCAAGTTGGTCGCCCAAATTAATAAATCGATGAGCTGTTACTTAATTATTAAAAATTAAACAAATTATTTTCTTAACAAGTCAAGCAGAATTTTGTGAATATTTTTTTCATGAAAAATCACATCCCTTTGACCTCCTGAGCGTGCGAAAAAAAAAAAACCCGCATGTTGTCATATGAAAGTAAGTTTTCGTGCCATGAGAAACAAGGGCAACGCCTCCGAATATTTCATGTTTTTTAAATGGAAAAGTAAAATTCTGGTCTGTTTAGGTATTTTTTATAAAAAAGAAAATTGGGGTCAAAAATAAGGGCACTATTCTTTTTACTAATCATGTTGATTTAGGTTGAAAAGAAAATTTGCTTATTAAGATTGACTGAGATCCCGTGGAGCTTTCCAGGAAAACTGTTATGATTTCAACGAAACCGCGGTGCCCCCCGGGGGGCTACGTGGGGTAATTTTTGCTGGGTATTTGCCGCTGGCCTCTCAAAGCCCCTAGACCCCATATTAGTCACTCTTGGGCAAATATGTAATTTTTGCGATCCCAACTTAGTCACTTTCTATATATTTATCTACCTTATCAATCCCTTAAATGGGTCATCAAAAAATGAATGGACCCATTTTTTAATAAATTGAATGAAGAACACTTTACTTTTCACCTACAGTACAAATATCCTGGTACGTTTGCCAACCGTAAATATGAACAACTCTCTTACCCCAAAAATCCGAAAATGTGCGGCCCCATTCTAGTAACTCTTTTGAAAATGCAACCCCATTATAGTCAATCCAGTCGTGAAAATGCGACCCCATCCAGTGGCATATCTCTCCATTAGCCTCTTATAAGTTAGTGCCCCCCCCCCCCCCCGGGCCGCCCCAAAAACTATTATCTCTTTTGAATAGATCATCTTGTTGTAAAGTCGTCGTTGAAGCGCATAAACGGAAGTATTTTCTTTCTATATTATCAGTGAAATGTTCAGGACAAATGTGGATTCGGTTAGCTTTCGCGTATTTATTTTTAGTGCGTGATACGTAATGCCTTGTCACGACACGAAAGACAATGCGGGATTTTATAGATTTATACCCCCTTTATACCCGATTCTAGAACAATCACAGTAACAGTCGTCTCTTTTCTTTTTTATACATCGTATTTTACTGGAATAACAATCTTAGTTATGTTTTAGCCTCGCAGACACAGCAGTAAAAAAAGGTAAAAATATTTAACTAACAGAAAAGACCGACTCCCGTGTTTATTCAGCGATTTTTCAAAATACGAAACTATTGTTTTGCGTCGCCGACCGTACTTTACGCCTGTCAGAGCAAAAGTAACAATTTGTTTAGAAAAACTAAATAATGAACTATCCTAATTTGAAGGAAAAATTTCAATGTTATTATGACAAGCTGTTACTATCGAAAACTGTGCAGCTTGTCACGTTCATAGTCAAGGATTATGTTACATGTGAATTCACGTGAAACGACCTTTGAACATCAATACAACGCGTGCCCGCTGTCCGATTTAACAACATTTTCTTAAAGCTTTTTGATAGACATGCTTCTTACTCCTACTTACAAGTCCTCCTCAAGAGTTTCGTAGTGAGCGGAGCGTTCTTTTTAAGCCGTGAAGCCACCGAGCGAGCTACGATTTCGCAAGTAATAAATTCTAGACATTCTTAGCTGTTTGACTGTAAATCAACAGAAACAAGAAACCAACACCAGCAAGTCGCCCGGCTGGGCCACCTAGACAATATTTTCAGTTGCCCGAGCCCAAGTCTTGCGCCGTTAGCTTCACTCGTGGTCCTCCTAGAGCTACGCTGTAATCTTACTTTTCCCTTCTTTGCTGCACTATCTTTTGTCTGCTTGTGCAATCCAACCTGACTTGCACGTGATTCGAAGTGGCACCCAATAAAAATCACACAATTTTTTCGGGACGGGCTCGGGATACGGGAAAGTTAAAAAAACGAGGCAATTTTTGACTCCCAAGACGACGAAAGGAATGCGCTACCGAATTTCTAACGCTGGCTGACTACGTCATCCCGCGTAATAAATAATGCTTCTTTGAAATCTTTACTGTCGTCCCTTAACATTTTCCCTTTGTTCATGTTTCTTGCTATGCACCAATAGGCTTCACAAGACAACGTTCAGTAAGGAATAGTAACTATCGGACAACTGGTGCCCTAGAGTTTGGGCTCGAACTGTTTTTACCCTCATATTCTGATTAAACCAAACACCTGTGTTTCATTTCCCCACTGACAGAGTGCCACGGAGAAACTATCTTCTTTGACACTTTGGGGTGAAATCAATTCTAAGCAGCTGCCACAATTACATGAAGAATACTTTCTCTGAAAATTCTGTCACTTAAATGATTCGGCTCTTATTGGTGTTCCATTAATGTGTTTACATGTAGGTCAACGTAATAAATCTCAAAAAGGGTTCTTTTTCAGTCTCGAAAGAGTTAATAAACTTCAGATGGAAAATTCCTTTACTGAGAACAAGCAAATAAACGAAAACGAAACATTTTTGCTCTTCGCAGTCTCTTAGTGACGCAAAAAAAAAAACAACAAACAAACAACCAAAAAGGTTAGGTTCTAAACTCTTCACAATCAAACATTCTTAACTCTTCAGTTTGAAGCTTGAGGGTGTTATTAAGGTTGTTCGAAATTGGGAGAGCGTGTCAGACGTGAGAAGCATACAATTTGCTCCAAGCACGAGTGACAGCGACTCAAGCCTCGTGAGTGCCTAACTTCAAACCTGAAGCAGAGTGAGCGGGCATAATAAAGCCTCAATCAATGAACACAAAATCATCCATTTTGTGTTACTTGCGATGCAGTGTGTGATACTAGTCCTATAGTCCTCAGAGCAGTGTACAGGATGTTTGTCACGTGAACCAAGTTTAGTGGCCTTACTTCCTACCAGTCTCCTGTAGCTCAGTGGTATATCTGGACCAGTAACCAGAACCTCATAAGTTCGACTCCTATTCGGGGAGCACTTGAATTTAATTACCAGCCGCCTGTATCGCTGACTGAAAAACATCTTCCCCACTAAGATGGATGTACATATACAATATACATAAAAAGAAACAACTAACCCTTATTCGAACTTGAACAAAAACAAACCTTACCTTCATCTTTCAAGAGCCTTGGGTATTTTGGAGCTGGAATGTTACTTGAAGATAGCGGCCTTTTGCCTCTCTTGGAAGACTGACGTTTCTTTGACGAGCCTAAAGTCCAATCAAATACTGTTTTTGTATTTTTCTCCATTTTTATTTTTTACCTTCACGATATATACAGTAATATTCAATCCTTATATCCATTCCATTTGCAATTGCACTAACTAGCCACATAAATATGGCCATTGTATTAACAAAGCTTGAAAAAGGCCTGTCCGGCATTCGAGCCCTGAATCTTGTAATTATTTCCAAACGCTGCATAACTCTATTGAATTGAACTAATCAAACAAAAAACACAGGACGAGACAGACTTGGATTTTGGAGTCCACACTGGTGATTCCGGATTCCAGGTAATGGATTTAGGATTCCAGTTGTTGAATTCCAAGGCCAAGGATTTCCAATTCCACGAAAAAAAATTCCTGAATTCCAGATTCCACAAGCAAAAGTTTCCCGGATTCTGAAATCCGGATTACCATTGGGCGATCAAGCCCTCTTTAGCTTGTACGTTCTGTTTTCCCAGAGGTCCAAGGGGAACTTGACTCTTTGTCTCTTTTTATACGCAGATCATGTTTGCACGTGAATAAGATGTAAACTGAAAGAAACAGTTCTCGAGAGTATTTACACATGACCTGCATTGGAAAACAAAACCTACAAGCTAAAGAGGTCTATTGTTACTTATCACCTCGACACCCAACAATGACCAGCATTTAGATGTCGCAAGCTGAAAATTTCACTGAAAATAACCTACAATATTCAAAACAACCAAGCCTCTACGATACAATGCAATTGCCTTATGCTGTGGGCCATTATCATTTTTAGCATGAAAAACGTACACCTGAAACAAGTATTATTTCTCGGCATCTAACATTGTTAACCTGTAACCAGTGTGAAAACGTTTTGACCTTGTAAGTCAATCTTAAATGAGTCTTGTTCACTGCTTCGACCACTTCTTAGTTATTTAACATCCCCACAAGGAATAATCATTAAGCCCAAATAGACTAAAGTACATCTCCCAGACCTTCCTACATAGACAGCAATGAATTGCTCTTGTCGACATATTATTTGTGTTTCTAAGATTCAAGTGTACCTTTATAAAGATGTTTTTCAGTTGGAGAGGACTTTTCATCATGACAAATCACAGTGGCTTTCTTAGATAAATTCTGCTCATCTGCACTGGGAACTAAACAAAAAAAAAATAACACAAATGTAGCGATTAATAATTTGTTACTTTTGACCCTCAGGGTTGGGAATAAGACGTTGAAAGGTATCGCGATTTTGAAACTCACTGAAATTGGCAAATGTAAGCGGACTTCACCGGTGGAGTTATTAAAAAGAGATTGATAATTTAATTGTCATTGTGAAGTTTTCACTAATGCTGTCACTGTAATTGCGTGAACTTACCAATATACATTCCCTAATGCCGGCAGATTACACAATACCAAGACCAATTTGTATTAAAAAGTGAACCTGTTACCTTGAGAAATGGCAAGCATTCGTTCCACAAGTCTGTTACAGTGATCCTGCCAGCTGTACATCTCGGCATACTCTCCTTGAAGAAGCTTGGCCTCTCTCAGTCGCAGCTTCCTTTTTTTCTTCCGAACAGCTTTGATTGCATTGGCCCAATCTTTAGGATCTTCTGATTCCACCACACAATGTGAACCAATCGGAACTTCCTTTAAGGCCTCGCCAAGACCAGAGTTCCCACTGACCAGCACAGGCAGACCAGCAGATAAAGCCTCAAGGGCGGCAAGACCAAATCCCTCAGTCCGTGATGGCATTATAGCAAGATCAACTTCACAAAACAACCGAGCTAACTGCTCTCTGCTTTCATTAAAACAACGCACAGTTAGTTGACTGCGATCAATGCCTTGCTGGAGTAACAAATCTTTTACTTTCTCCTCTTCGCCACTTGGAGCTCCAACAAACAAGAGCTTATAGGACTGTGGCTCGTCTTTCAACTCGGCAATAGCGCGAGCAGCGATGTCATATCCTTTCAGCTGAAAGTCTTCATTGTCACCACGTCCAAACACTAAGACACTGAATGTTTTTCTTTCTTCAGTGGCTTGCTTTACATCAGAAAATTCAGAGACGATGCCTGGGGTAAGATTGAGGACATCTTGATCCTTTCCACAGGCGCGGAGATAACCTGAAAAAGTTTCAGCCAGCTTAGGACCAACTGCTACAACTTGATCAGCTTTTTCACAGAGTTTTACCTCAGCCTGGTGCTTTTTCTCGCCTCTTGAAATAGCATCTGCGTAGGACTTGTACATTCCAAGCTCTTCAGGAGCTGTATGAACGACCTGAATCCATTTGCAATGATGAATTCGTTTCAGAATCTGCACTTGCCGACCAAGAACGGCCCCATGTCCTATCACACAGTCCACTGCATGGTTTTCAGGAAGAAAGGACAACCAGTCAACAGGGTCATAACCTGGCATTTCTTCTGCTTCAATAAGCTGTATATTGTGACTAGCTGCAACTTGTTTATCCTCTTCGCTGCACTGAGGGAGATAAAAACTGACCTCCACGTTGGGGTGTTTAGCCAACTGAATGGCCAGCTCTCGGTTGATAGTTGACAAGCCTCCTTTTGTTGATCTCCATTCACTGCTTAACAGAGTAACCCTCAATTTCCTCGAGGAACTGGATTCTGAATTGCTTGCATGGTCTTCCTGTGATGTAGAGGCTGTGCTAGGAAAGGATGACAATTCCTAAAAGACGAGTGGCATAAATGTATTAAAAGGTTTATTAAAAAGCTAACCTGAGATCAGGCTCAATTTTAGCAGTTCTCATACATTGTCTCTTAAGTAGTCCCACTAAAATTTCTCTTTTTGTTGCGCCTTGTCCGCAGGAATGTTATTTACAAAGAGAAACGAAAATAGAGCCCTATATCAGGTTATTAAAAAGCCTTTTTAATAGTAAGTTCTTGCAAACTTTAATTGAGCATTGTCTTACACTGCATTTTTGACGGCAAGTGCACTTGAAAAAATTGACTAGGAAAACAAACATGCAGGACATTTTTTGAGTTTGGGCTACCTGTGGTGTCTCATGTAAATGTATATCTCTATACCATAAATCTTCTATTAACCCCCCACCCCCTGCCAAATAAGCCCCCCTCCTTTTCAGAGGAAGAAAGTTATTAAGCCCCCAAACTCCTCCCCCTTTATTCTTAAACAATAGACTGTATTAATTAATTTTGCACTGTACACTTCACGTGGACTGGTCCAGTATGATTGGGTGATTTATTCATGTGCTTGAAAGGGAGTGGGACAAAGACAACTTGTAGGGTGTAAGTCAAAGATGACGCACGTTACAAAGAATGTCTCAACAGCGCAGTACACCTAGTGTGGACTACATGTACGTAAAGAGCACAGTTCACCTGTACCACACTAAGAGGTGTGGACTACATGTATGCAAACTGTCCATTTAATGATATGGAGTGATTAAAATGATCACTTAGTGAAAATGCTTTAATCATTAATCAAATTCTCTTAACTGCATGTAATTCTTTTCACCCTTAAAACCCAAATATCAAAATTCAAATTCTCATTTGTTGTCACAATTTGTTTTCAACAGAAGTAGTGGGGAGAATTTGTTGAAGTATCAATAATATTTTTATTATTAGATTCATCTTGTGTGATCAGGTCCTTAATTCTCATGACCACTGTGTTTTATAAAGAAGTGATACCACTAGGAGAAATTTGACGCTGATCACTCTTAGGGCTTAAAAGGTTAAGGAATGCACAGAGATCAGTCTGGAGAATTTGTATGTGGATACTGGTGCTTAAAGGGTTGAAACAAGCCATTGAAGCCCACACAGTAAGAGCTTATCTTGGTTTGAGTACTGTGAATTGCCAAGAACTATTCACAGCCCAACTTCCCCGGCCCCTCCCTGGATGGGATACTAGTCCACCAAAGCATTGCTCTCAATGGTATGTAGCCCGTTAAAAAAAGACACGAAATTAAAGACCTGTGAGAGGAGAGGCAAAGTGAGAAATAGTCTCTTGACTAAGATCAAAGTGCACGTGTCTGTGAGCCACAGAACTCAGAAAAAATTATGTAGTTAGAAAAATGTATAGTAGTATATTGGATCATGTCACCTTTTTACCAGATATTTAGAATTTAAAGCTCATAGAAAGAAATTCTACCCCAAATTTTTCTTCACTGTTTTCTTTGCTTATGTCTATGTTATCCCCTTGATGAAATTACATTTTTGAAAAAAATACACAGTGAAACCTTTATTGACAGCTAACTTTATAGATTTATCTTTATTAATAGACTACAGTACGTATTTCAAGGACGTAATTGAAAACTACCATCATCAATTCAGTCCTGTGTCCACTTTGTAGAGGTTATTAACAATAGAAATTTGCCAAATACAATTTATTTTAGTGTCCGCGTCCGCTTAATAGAGGTGTTTACTGAACAGAGGGTCATTATAAAGGGAAATATAAGACGTTAGTTTCAGGACCTGGCTTAGTGTCCACTTAATAGAGGGTGTCCGTTTGATTGGGGGTCCACTTAATAGAGGTTTCACTGTATGTATTTTCCTATAATTCCTGATAGTGCACACAATCTTTTGAGATTGTGACACTAGTCGTTCTGTTGTTTTCTACATAATTATATAGCTGTTAGTTAATCCGATATTGTCAACAAAGCTATTATCCTTTGATTTTTACGAATTGTCCAATTAAGGATAAATTTGGAAAGTTTCAGATAGGGCTTTCCTTCACAAATAGGCAAACTGTCCAATTTAAGAAAAATAGGACAGCTGGTCAGAGCCAATCAAATGCCAGAAAATACAATAGGCAATGCAAACTAGCCAATCAGCGCAAAGTCCCTGTACAACGCGCCAAAAAAAGTTTCGTTGGCTGACAACAGTTTGTCAGCAAACACATTGGCTTCTTGTTGCTGTGAACGTTGTTTTGTTTTGGCTTCTTGTCTGGGCCACTTGAAAGAAAAATGTATGACCAAACTGATGAAAGTTTGTATTGGAAATAATCAATGCATAGATTCTTGAAAATGTACAAGCACTGAAACCTTGGACAAGAATAAGAAAACACTGATACATACTTGTGTTTAGATGTTGTCACTACAAAAACAAACAGACAAAGTCTGCTGAAATCGTTTGAGGTAATGAATGAAATGTTTATTTTCAATAGTTTATGTATTTAAATTAAGTATTCCAACGTTGCTTTGTCTTCTTTATACTTGAAATTGTGGTTTTCACCTGAAGCACCACATCATTCAGATCACTGAAGGGGCTTTCAAAATTTTAATTGGCAACAAAATGCCATTTAAAGTATGAAAGAGCAATATTAGTACTACGTTTGTTTACTTGTAAAGAATAAGTTGAATGACACCATAAAAATAAACCTTTTTTAGATCTTGCAATGTGTTTTTGTTTCAACTACAAACAGATGGGTTCGAGTGTACAATGTCTCGTGTCTGTGACACGCTAAAAAATCTGGATTAACTAACCAGCTAGTAAGAGGACTACATGCTTGTCCAATTTGGAAATAATTGAAAATCAAAAAAATTTCTCTGGCAGCCAAATTGGACAAGGCCGTGTTTTGGCTGTCCTCGGAATTTTTTCATTCAATCATTTGCAAATTGGACAGCATGTAGTACTATTACATATACAATTAAATAATTTTTTGAGATCATAGATCATGTTTCATCTTTTACAAGGTACAGATCATGAATGTTTAATAAAAGGAGGAAACGCAAAAAGACAGAAAAAATACTCAGAATACACGTCTGTCTTAAAATTTGTGCTTAGTAATGTACAAAAGGAATGTTTCATTATGCACTATCAGAATCACTGAGAATTTAGTATTGCTTTTGAACTATATTGTTGTGAAATTGATCTTTAGTATGAAAACTTTAAATGGTTAACAAGTACTTTTGTGTATATTTTGAAAAACCGCCCTGAAAAATGGGTAAACAGTAGATCTATCACACACGCAACTGAAATTAGCCATGATGGGGGTCGGGGGGGATTGTAGGGTCCAGGGCTCAAAATAACGGCCGGTCAACGGACAATGTCCGGTCTGATCGTGGGCTTGACCGGTCAAACTCTTTTCTGGCCGGTCATTTTGACCGGTCATTTTTGGATGCTTGTCGCTTAATGCGTTTTGCTCTATAACGCTGTAATTCGCTGCTTTCTTTGTCTTTTTTTGCTGCTTTGCACTAAACCCTTTAAAAAAAAACGTTCAGCTTTGCTGTGATCAGTAATGTGACCTTCTTTGGGAAAACATACGCTAACAATAATCCGTTATTTTTTAGAAAACTAAAGGATGAGTGAGAGTTTTTGTCCATCAAACGTTTCACATCTACTTGTAAGAGGATTGTGAAAATCACCTTCGACGGAATTCGGACCAATCGATCGCTCGTCCTGTACTGTTTCTCCGCGAATAAATTTCAGCCCATCGATTAATTATAATAATTTCTTTATGTCGAACATGATCTCGTTTGCAGACTCGATTCCAGAATTGTCTGATAAAAACTAAGCTAATCGAGAACGAACGTCGCCTATCTCGGTGTTTAAAATCCTCCTTCTTGATAAGCCGTTCGCGATTAAGTGTTGCGCGACGACCCAAACGAAAGCTCTGCTGTATATTTATTGACTTCTGATGATGAATACGCTGTTTGTGGAACAAATTTCTCGCCAAATAAACTTCTTTGCCGCAATTATTTAGACTTTCGATCACGTGCCGGGCAACGAAAAGGATCAAGTTTCACCGATATGCAGATATAGGACGAACCTTGGAGACTTCCGACACCGCCGTACGATGATACTGAAGGCATATATAAACGGACATAAAACCGGCGAAAATCGTGGAAAGGAACTCAACAACGTGTGAATGAATTTTTCACCAACTTGCCGGCAAAAACCTGAACGACAATGCCGTACAGCGATCTACTGCCAGCGTAATTCGATATTCCATGGGCAAAAAAATACTTATAATATTCATTAATTTGACCGGCCAAAATCGGGGTTTGTCCGGGCTAAAAAATATTTGGCCGGTCATCATGACAGGCGACCTGCTGTCCGTTATTTTGAGCCTTGGGGTCACTGACTCACTAGGTATGTGCTGCTCTGCATGGTAGAGGTTTATGGGATCTTCAATCTTAAAAAAAAGTATTCAATTTCACTATTTAGCGTCTTAAACAGGGTTGCAATTTGAATGCACTTCACCTTAGACAGGGTCAGAATCGAAGGCTTTTAGCAGGAAAGACCCAACCAAACTTCTTTACATCTTATGCATAAGGATAGTTGAGACTTTGCCAGTTTTTTCCCGAGGTTAAAAATGAAGAAAGATACCAAGAAAAATAGACCTTCACTTGACTGACACTATAGCTAACAGATAATGAATTTTTCTTACCTCCATCAGCCTAGACATCACAGGAATCCTAAAAATCCTTTAACACTGCAGACATGAACACTACAATAGGAACAGAGAAAGAAAGTACACATTGTAAATAATGGTGCAATGTTGTAAACTACATGTACCATTTGACACTTTCCTTTTGTGGGGGTTTAATTCATATAATTTGTGGATTGGTGATTTTTTGTAATTTGCAACAACTAATTATTGGGATTGGTCCAGTCTGGTTTTTCTCCTTCTGAATCTTAACAACTCAGCATTATATTTTTTATTTGAGTCAAAATACAGGTAAACCAACATTTGAAAAATTTTCAAATGTTGGTTTACCTGTATTTTGTTGTGGGTAAATCAGTTCTCATGGTAAACCAGAATTTCATTGTCTCCTACACACTGTATATTTGTATGATTAATATGGGCTAAAAGAGAAAGGCAATTCTAAACCAAACTAGGTTTAAATAATATTATAGTCCTGGCCCCGGTTGTTCAAACGTTGGAATTATGGTGCTATGGATGAATCTCTAACCAGTGGATAGAGTTTTTCACCTTTTGTACAACTGGGGCCAGGTTTAACCAGAGAACAGATTTCACATACAACAAAATAAATACTGTATTATCATTCTAAGTTATTACAGTTGTGGAGGTCATATTTTTTGCAGCAATGTGTTTACTTGGGGCGGGGGGGAGGGCGATGGGGGTGGTCGGGTTTACTTCTTACAGCTGTATGTGGATCTTGATGGAACCACAAAAATTTCAAAAACAACCAAAATAAAAAGCCACAAGGTAAGATATAAATTAAATAAAGTAGTGATAAGTGGGCTGGCACTTTCAGGGTAACTTAATTTGCATTAAAACTACATATAAACAATCTAATTCTTTTTAAAGGTGTATTTTTCAAAACAACAACCTCTTTCTATCCCAACTTTATGAGCATTAAATAAATGCTTTTTTCAAAAGAAAATTTATCCCATAAGTATGCTGACAGAAGAAGGGGAATCCTGGACTCCACTCTCTGGAGGATACTGAGGTGTACATTCCCAGGGGGGGAGGGTAGACATCCTTCATTTATTTAACCTAAACAGGCATGTTCTGCTGAACAGGGTAGGGTTTATGGGAGTCTTACATTTTAAACAAGTTATAAAATTTCACTATTTAGCATCTTGAACACGGTGTCTTTTATTAAACTTGAGCTTTAAGTAATGGTCTGTGTAAAAACTAGGCAGGCAGATGGTAAAAATAATCGATTAAAGTTGTTAACTTTTAATCATTAATTTCAATTAAATCAAGGGTTCTGATTGGCTGAAATTCAAAAATTGCCAAAAAAAAAACAGTGAGAAATCTGACAAAAACAACTTTTTTTGGCTTTATTTTTCCCATTCTTCTATTATTCTTTTACCTCATGGCCAAGTTTAGGCATTGTTCTATGTGCCAATCAAAAGTAAGAGCGGAAAATGTGCAACATGCGCGACCTTGTTGTGAACCATCTTGGATGTGATATTTAAGATATGAGAAAATTTGTCTTTTACCCATAGAAATAAAGTCAATTTCATCGCTTAAATCTACATATTTCCCTTTATCGATTGTTTATTGCTTTTATTCAATGTATTTTATCATCGGAGTGATCGTGAAATTCCTACTGCAGTCAAGAGGAGATTGCTTTGATTCAGTGATGATTCAGAGTAATTGTGGAGAATAGCTGGGCACAAAGAGTAGAAGCGATAGATTTGTTCTTTGTACAGATCGATCTACAAATAAATTAAATTTCTTAAAGCGATGTGAAGCCGCCTGAGTGAGCTTGAGGTAAGCTGAACCCAATAAATTTTCGCATCTCCACATGATGTGACTGTGCAGTTATTTTGTCCTTTTCAAAATGTCAGTATTCTGTGTATCTTTACTCTACTCTAATTCGATTTGTTTTCTTTCTAGACTGTTTCATCGAACTAAGTGCAACTTAAGATGAACAAATTGAAATTTGTAATTTCGCAACAGTTGTAAGACGGCAGCCGCTTAGTCATCATATATAATACAAATGTAGCTCTCACTAGTTTTGAGTGTTGCCTGGTACGCAAGATAATGCAAGTTTGACTGTAACTGTTGCCTTTACTTTTTCTAAGAATGAAAGTAGGTTTTGCGGAGTGTGCGGAGACATCTAAGACTGCCAAGAGAGCTTCCTCTGAAACCAAATTCTCCGAACATCCGTGAATTTTTTTCTGCATGGACAATCGTCTTTTTCTTTATATGCGGGCCATTAGGATAACCCTTCGACATGATTTATGAATTTGTTGTTCTTTATGGTGCAAAATAAAAATGAGCGGCTTTTGCGTGTTCGCCATGTGAGCTTGAATTACTGCTGTTTCCGATCACGGTTTTGACATTTCCTTTGTGTCAGAGCCAAAGTAACTGTCTTTCACAAGGTCGCTGATTGATGTATTCCTGTGCCATTTTCATGTAGTTTTATATCACTTTAACTTTGCTTGGGTTTGGTGCATAGAAATCCACTAAATTTTAGATGTGTCATAGTTTTCAACATATCAAAGCACTAGACAAAAATTAATAAAAAGTTGTTTGAATGACTCTTTTGCTATCTTAATTCATTTCTAAAATTCAAACTTCGCACTTTTTGCCCTCTTGACCAATCAGAGTATTCAAATTTAATTTGATTGGAGAAATTAGCACCTAAAAAATAACTGCCACTATTGCACTGGCCTATTGTTCTTTTGCCTAGTTCTTACACGGACCCTTACTTAAACAGGGTGTGAATATTTGGTGATCCACAGTCTACAAGTGTGATTCCATCATTATTATTAACTAGTTTAAGGAAATGGATCAGGGTCATGAAATGAGTTTTCTTATCTTAAACAGGGAAGTGAAGAGAATGGTTTTTTGTTTAAATAGGATGAAGGTTTGAAGGCCTTTTGGCAACAAACCCCTACCCAAACTTCCCTTCAGTTCCCCCCCCTGCCCCCATCCCCGCCACCCCAGGGAATTTTTAATACTATATGATCTAACATTTCTTCTGCAGTAATAAAATTCTGATTGTGACAAAATTATCAAATAATTCAAAATAACTTACCAAAGCTTGGTACATGGATCCTTGACTTCTGAAACCCACACATCATGAAATCTGAACTGATTGGTAGCAGGAACGTTCATAATAAAATCAAGGGCAATGCATCAAGACAAAGAGCAGTTCACTTAGTTACATATTATTATTATTATTGCTTTTATAGAACTGGTGCTGCTGCAGTGCCTGGCTGATGGTACTGTCACTCACCAGTCAATAAGCCTCCTCCCCCCCCCCCCCCCCCCCCCCCCCCTCGACACTCAGCCAAGATATCCATGTACTGTAGCAGGGCATTTGACTGGCAGGCTTTGCAAATGTGACTGCGGGATTTGAAAAAGGACAAATAAAAATCCTTTTTCCATTTGTATTTGTAACACCTTCTTTGAGATGCTTCAATTCTGTGATGGTTTATGGCTTCATGCTTGTATTATATATCATGTACAGTGTACAGGACTGAATAAGCTTCCCCTCCCCCCAGGGCTGGGGATACTCTGGATTTCAAGTGACAGGGGTGATCGAATGGGGGCAAAAATCAAAACCCAAAAATATCCTTAGGGCTTCCAACAAAATACCCAAAAAATCCCTGGACCAAAAATTAACCCAAAAAAATCCCATGCCAAATTTCTAAGCCTTAAAATTTGCAGCAGGCTTTAAATGATATAACTCAAAAAATATGAACAATAGAAATTGAATGTTTGTGTTTGTTTACTCATCATACCATCTGAATCTTCAGATTGTTTTGAATACCCAAATAATCCCTTCTTAACACTTTAAGTCCTAATAGTGATCAACACCAATTTTCTCCTAAGGATATTCATAGATTGTCAAGAGAAATGGTTATGAGAATTAATAAAATGATCACCAAAGAGAAAATGCCTCGGTTGTTTATCAAATTCTCTTTATTTATTCTTTAAGGAAATGAATAGAGACCAGTTTGGAGAATTTGTATGTGGGTATTGGGGCTTAACGGGTTAAATCAAGCTCCCAGAAAAAATGCTTGCCAATTTTTTCTACCCAAAAAAATCCCAGCGTCTAAAATGTCCAAACCTCTAAAAATCCTTCGATCATGCATCCCTGTCACTTGCAATCTGGATTACCCCTCTGGGCCCCTCCCCACTCCTTCACTTTCTTAAAAAGTTAGGATACAAGGAAAACATGTTTCTATTTCCACTCAATAGACCTTGTCACAGTTTTCAACACCATCTTGACGAGTAGGCAAACGCATGAGAAATTACAGGGTTTGTATGGGAATCTAATTTCGAATACCGTAAAAACTCGTGTATAAGCTGCACTCGTGTATAAGCCGCACCCCCAACTTTCAAGCATGATTTTGAAAAAAAAAAAACAAAACAAAAATGCGCTTTTGTAAAAAAGGTGATCGTTTGTTCGCGCATCAAAATGTTCACAAATAAACTTGAGGAAATTTAATGTTGTGTATTTGCAGTGACATTTTAAATAAGTTAATCAACTCTGAAAATACCTTTTAAAAGGTTCTCTTTAATCAATTTCCCCATTTCCTGCGAAAGACAACAGTTCTCTTCATTGCTAAAGCCCACAGTTGAAATGAAAATGGAACGATGGAACAAAAATAAAGCGCTGGAGAATGCTACAAAACGATTGCTTAGTAACCACGCGTTTATTTGACGAGGGAAGTCTGGACACCAGATGTTTATAAAGACGTATGGAAACCATCGATCGGGGAAAAGCTTGCTGCTAAACGAGAGTTTAACAACCCAATGGACAAACACGCCGTGAAAGTAGTGAAGGACGACGAAACGGTCGGCCATTTGCCTCGCGAATTCTCTCGAATAGCGTGGTATTTTCTTGCACGTAGTGGGGAAATCAGCGTTGAAGTGATCGGTCGCAGACGACACTGTAAGCAGCTGTGCGGAGGAATGGAGATTCCTTGCCAGTTAGAGTTTAACTGCTCGAACAAAGCGCAGATGAAACGCTTAAAAGAACTACTGGCGAGCAAGATTCCGGTATAGAACCTGAAGATGCAAACAAACGGCTCCTTTAGGAGCCACCACTTCTACTGAAAGCAATGATCAACGACAGGTTTCAATATGTTTAATCTTTATTTACTGAAGGTTTTCAGTTCAATTTGTGACCCCTACAAGCCAGTTTACTCCCTTTGAGAGCAATGGTCTCGTGTATAAGCCGCACCCGCGATTTTTGACTCAAAATTTCGGCAAAAAGGTGCGGCTTATACACGAGTTTTTACGGTAATTTCCGTAAAATGGCTGTTCTGAAAAAAATATGATTTGTACACTAAAGTTTTATTCTTAAGGACTCTAATGAAAAAATTTGAGGGCATTACATGCACTAGAAGACCTAGAACCACTTTTTAAATTTCCTATACATTTGCTGTAAGAAAGTCCTGGGAAAATTACAGACAAATATGTGGAAAATCTAAAGCAAGCCTATGGAGAGGTATGCCCCCACAATTTTTTAGGACAATCCTTTGCTTTGTAGCTTTAGTTTACAATTGATATTTTTTTCAGAACAGCCGTTTTACGGAAATTATTCGACACTAGATTCTCATACAAACACTGTAATTTCTCACACATTTGCCTACTCGTCAAGATGGCGTCGAAAACCGTGACAAGGTCTATTGATGAGAGACACAATATTTCATGATATTAATGAGATCAAAAATAAGCAAACCAATCCATGTACACATGTTAAGTGTGTAATGGACCTGTGGTACACTAAAAATTACCAACCACTCTTTCAACAGATGAAAGGCAATAATGTTGGCTTAACGTTTACATAATTTACTTTTCTATGAAAAATTTAGCTAAAATAAAGCTACAATCCATTGAAAAGAAAACTTAATAAGCGACCTTCTCCCAATAAGTGCCCGTCTCCTCTTAACCGAAATTTGTCTCAAGAGCCCAGGCGCTTATAAGAGGAAAACAGTAATATTAATTTTAATATCATAGGTGACGAGTTACTCCTTAATTTTGGCGCGAAATTTCAGCGTTAATTTGTAATTTTACATGTGAAATTACCAAATTGCCGTGGCAACCTGCCGTACGTCTCCTTTTCAAGATGGCAAGGAAGTTTTAAAATGTCATCAATGAAGATGTCGGGGCATAAAAAGACGCTTTAGAAAACCTGAACACACGAAAGAGCACATCAAGAAGGATTCTTAGAGGTATGTTGTGGAAAAATTCTGAAAACTTAAGCCAAATTTTAGCTCTAAACGTTTGAGAGAGTAGAGTTCACGATCGATCAATACGATCGATATCCAGGATAAACAAGTCAAAAATCCTCGATTGCTAACGTAATTCGTCACCCATGATATTAATAGCTAATCAAATGGTATACTCGTGAAATTAGGGAATAATTTCACTTGCGTTTTGTCCAAATCCTAATAATTTCCCTCGCCTAAAGGCTCGGGAAATTATAAGGATTTGGACAAAACGCAAGTGAAATTATTCCCTAATTTCACTCGTCATCATTTGATTACACATACTTATTTTGCAAAGTTTTCATCTGCTCATTCCCTAATATATTATGAGAAACTCACAACCTGAGTCTGACGTCTGGCATCTGCCGTAAACGTGATTGTAAATCTCTTCAATGTCTGACTACATCGAAGGGCCAAATCATAATGACCATTTTAAATAAGGTGTCAGAAAACTTAGAAGCTGTAAAATGCATGGCTGGTTCTGCTGTAATTTACAATGCAAGACGCATTTCAGTTCTTCAGAGTCACGCGTATGTCTCGTGTACTCGACTGCAGAAAGATCACTGCTTGCACATGTCCTAGGGCCTAATAGAACACTTATAAGTTGCAGTTTTCTTTTCGAATGTAAAAGCAACGGAGAGGCCTTGTGAATTTACAGGAAGAAAGTTACATTATAAATTCAATAAGCTTACGCTTAATGCTTACCTAAACTTCAGGAATCTTGCAACGAAAATGCAGCCACGTGGAGGCCATCTTTGCTTCCATATAGTCACAGTTAGGCATAAGGAAACGCTTGGTGAGAAGATTGAATCAGCCCATGACTGCAAGACTGATGAAAACAGCTAGAAGTTTGAAAGTTCCTCACGAAATTGTACAGATTCTCTTCCCTGCACCGCTTCCGCCTCGGCTCCCTTGGCTTCGTAGAAGCATGAAGCGATGATTTCATTGGTCAAACGCTGTCACATGATGTGTCACGTGAAAAATTACCAGGATGGAATAGTCGAGCGGACAGAGGACTTGGATGCGGAGAAAATGGAACAATTTGTTTACATTCTAATGTGATACGTATAGGTGAAGAAGACACAACAAAACGCAAAAAGTGACAATAACAAGCAGCAAAAAATAAAAAAACAAAACAGAAAAACAAAGAAAACAAACAAAAGAAAGCAGCGGACCTTCATGTCAGCCTACTTCTCGCTGGGTGCCTCAGTAGAATCCAGGATAACGATAATACAGAGCCAGGAGCCTAAGAGCGCCGGCGAAAAAATGACGAGGAAAAAAAGCGAGAGGAAATCTCCCCTCGTTTTCCCCGTGTACGCTTTTTAAAACACGCTGCGGTCACCACAATCCGAACTCCGCGCTCTCGTTCCTCGTCCCTCTTTGCCCGAAACCGCACGGAGACACTTGGTACGGAGGCTAAGAAGACCGTTTAAGAACAGGCTAGCTCCGGGGTAAGACGCAGTCCTGATAGAACTAACCTTAAAATAAAAAAAAAGGGCAAGAACAAAGATGTCATTAAAAGAAGGGTTACAAGGTCTTATAATGGACAATACGCAGTTGTCAGGATTTGGCATCCGCGAATAATTCTTTATTCCACAATTACCTTTCTGCTTCAGTTTTACTAACATAAGCGAGGCTTTTTTAAGTGTTTTTTTCGGGCATGGGTGATTAGATGCTATGAATGGATTTGGAAGAAACGAACAAGCCAATGTCGTCTGCGCATCGAGTATCAGTAAACCGTAGAGGACCAAGGACAAACCCTTGTGAGTACTGATGACAGAAAGTGAGAGGCGAGGTTTTAGTCCTACTGACGCAAGAGAGGGCTTTTTATTGTTTTTTGTTTTTCGAACGTGGGTGTAGTGAGGGTGATGAAAGAACTGAAGTTGTCGTGTTGTAAATGCCACTTTGAGTTTTTTTTACCACAGTGGCAAATGATGAAGAAGGACACCCACCCGTCCCTTTTGATATCACTCCCTTCTCTTTCACACCCACCATAACAGCTAGACCTCACAAGCGGGACGAGGCTCTATCCTCCATTTGCACATCTCCCTTAAAACGCCTTTTTTGCTCCCCAAACATTTTGTATACGCATTGTCTTCAATTTTTCTTGAGGTGACTATAATACCCAAGAGAAATTAAAAACAGAAGTTCCGCAGAATTTTGGGGGACAAACAAGGTGTATTACAAGAGATGTGCAAATGTCGAATGCTGTTTTCGAAAAGCGGAGACTTAATTTACGCTTTTACTAAATAGACCGCATTCGTATTGTTAATACGTGACTCCAACTAGCATGCAGCAGAGCCTCATGAGTGGTAATTATATGAGTGAGCCTCGATTGTAAGCTTGTTCCAGTCAATTACCGCGACTAAGAATGGGCAGGTGTAAGATTCAAGCCCAACGCCTCAGCATCGCAGCTCATGGATGAGAGCATCTAAGCTGACGCAAAGGTATTTGTGCTCACCCAGCAGGATGTCATTCTTAGTCCCGGATTGATGGTCCAACCGTGTTTGAACCCGAGTCTCCCGATTAACAATCACGTGCCCTGAAACTATGCTGTAAGAGCAACGCGCGATTCTCGTTCCGTCCTCTCCTTTCCCTCTTCACCCCTATTGAGACGGATAATCTATCTCCAAAATCTGTCAACAATTGACGGATAAACGGATGGAAGAAGTCAGGGGGATTGTTCATCTAAAATTAAAACCGTTCTATTTTCAAATTAAGACATATGATCTGTAGGACGTGAATTATCCCATGGATAACCCTTCTCAGACTTGTAATCCGTCTCTAGTGTGAGAACGGCCAATGACTGTGCTCTTAACAGGACTTTCGCGAGGATTTGTTCGTGAATACTTTAAAGGTACTTCAGGGTGTTAACGAACATTAAATGAACAACCACCCCTAGAAGCCATATTGAGGAAAAACCAAGGTACATGTAGGCACAATAAAACTCACACCGTAAATATAGCACTTCCCTATTCTATTTGATGGTCTGGAACCACCAAGAAATCGGGACTCGAATGTAACCTGAATTAGGCCTAGTCCAAACGTCTAACTTTACATGAGACGAACCAAACTCTTATTTGGGGTCGAGCTAAAATAAGTTAAGATCGTCTGCTGGGCCAAACGTCGAACTAAGGACGCGTCGAACAGACCAAAACGCAATTTAAAAAACTTTTCTCCCAAACGAGGCTAAATACACATTATCATACAACTTTTTCATTTATTAGTTTAGCTCGTTGCGTGAGAAGGTCGACGGATCTCCCGGAGGCGATCTTCACACGTTCTATCCGTCTGAAGCAGACGGATAAAACGTGTTGGACAATCTAAATTCATTTGGACAAACTTAACTGAGCCAGACGTCGAACTTTTCATGAACTTAACTCACAAAGTTTGTTTCGTCTCATGAAAAGTTCGACGTTTGGCCCAGGCCTTACAAAAAAGAATTTAATACTAGACATTTTTACTTTACAAAACTTTATTTCGTTGAGTTTAAAATGAAACTACATTATTCTAAAAACCAAATTCGAAACATTTGATGCTAAAGATAGTTTGCACTGTTCTCTCTTGCTTGATTGTAATAAATGTTCATTGCTGATTCACAAATAAAGATAGTCGATTCACAACAGAATCACTCTTGGCTTAACGCCAACTAAACTAAATCATGGTGAAATACAGTTTAAATATTTTAATATAAACTAAATCATAATTTCTTTTCTGTATATTTGTCACTATCATACAAACTCTATTGAAATATAGGAATACTACACCAATAGTTAGTTTCAATATTTAACAATCCCTAAAACTACAAGGAACTCATGCTGAATTAACCTTGATCACACTGGATCAGAGGGCGCACAAGTCGCAATTTTAAGTTACAATATTTATCAAACTCTAAAACTACTAGTAACTCATGTTGTATTAACCTTGGTCACACTGGACCAGATGGCGTACAAGTCACAATCATCAGTTACAATGTTTATCAAAGTCTAAAACTACTAGTAACCGATGTTGTACTAACCTTGGTCACACTGGACCAGATGGCGTACAAGTGATAATCATCAGTGACAATATTTATAAAGCTCTGAAACTACTAGTCAATCATCCTGTATTAAACTTGATCACACTGGACCAGATGGCGTACAAGTCACAATCATCAGTTACAATGTTTATCAAACTCAAAAACTATTAGCAACTCATGTTGTATTATTAACCTTGGACTCACTGGACAAGACGGTGTACAAGTCACAATCATCAGTGACAATATTTATCACTTGAAGCTCTAAAACTACTAGGAACTCATATTGTATTAACCTTGGCCTCACTGGACCTGATGGCGTACACGAGTCACAATCATCAGTTACAATGTTTAACAAACTACAAAGCTATTAGTAACTTATGTTGGAATATTTGTAAGCTTTCCTTTTTGTTCAACAGTACTCCCGAGTGAGCATTTCTCTGTATAAATGTGTACCTTATTTTTGAAGCACAAGAAATTCTTGAAACTTTTGGCACTTGACTTACTCTACTCTCCATAGAAAGTTACAGTGAGTTCAAATGTAGATAGTGATCTATATTTCAAACGAAGTTTACTAAAGTCATATATGCGATTTTCATTTGTAGAGAAATGGTTGTTGACATTCAGTCTAAATGTTGTCAACGAGGAACTATTCACCAAACAATCACAGAGTTTTGGTAACCAATCTTCACTGACTTCCCTGCAGATGTTAATTGTCAGATTAAGCGTTGTTAATGACGTGTTATCAGCAGAACCCATTTTATCAGCCCAAGATGAGCGCTTGCCTTTCCGCCGTTCACCTCCCGAGTACTCGTTTGCTATAAGAGTGAGCGTACTTAATGAATTCTTTTTCGACAAACCATAATTCAGTTCGGGGACCCAACTCTCACAGTCTGGGAAAGAGGAATCACCGCTAACTGTCACAGTAAGAGTAGTCACTGACTCGTTTTCTACAAATCCTTTACAGACACTTTCTACCCAGCAATTATCAATACGAGTGATGTTGTTAATTGTCAGAGTTAGTTCATTTAATGATGTAGTTCTTGCCAACCCATCAGCTAAACCCTCGTACCAGTAATTAGGCTCCTCGTAATCACATGGAAAATCTGGATCTTCCGTGTCGTCGGCATAGTTGTTAACTGTAACGCAGAGTAGAGACAGTGAATTGTTTTCTTTCAAACAGTTTCGCAAAAAGTAACTCCAGAATTCTTCTAAATTACTACCATTGATTACAACGGAAAGTGTAGACAGTGACTTCATTGCCATCAAACCTTCACCCAAACTTTCTTCTCCAACTGTCCTCACCTCGCCATGATCGTCAATTGCAAGACTGAGTGTAGTCAATGAAGCCAGTTTGGACAAACTTTTTACCAAACTGCATTCCCAACCTTCTGCCATCTTAGTGTAGTTGTTGATTGCGAGATTTAAAACTGTCATTGAAGAGCATCGCAACAAACTCTCCCCGAGGTCTTTCCAAAAGTCTGCTGTCACGTTTGTCATGTAGTTGTTGATCGTAACATCGAGCGCGGTCACTGTCGTGTTTTCTGCCAAGGCATCACCTACAAGGTGTGTCCACTCTTTACTTGCAGCATCGTCGTTAATGATTCTTAAATTAATCTTTTCCACACTGGTGCTTTTGATTTTATACAACACTGGTTTAAGTGATGCAATACTGTCAATATAGACACTAAGGGCATTACATGACTCGTCAGGAAGGACACAGACATCATGCACTTTCACCTCAACAGTTTGGTCGGTACTTGACAGTCCCTGAAGAAAAGAACGTGTTCCTGGGGCCAATTCCCCCCAAACGTCGATTGCCATGGAGGACAGTGTGTTGTGACGTCTGACATATCTTGCAATGCAATAAGCAACATTATCAGTTACTCTTCCGTGCATCTTTAACGCCAAGCTTGTTAGGGGAGCACGTACCAGGACCTCAGATAGAGCTTCCGCCCCATCACAACTCAGCTCACCCCAAAGGACCACAGTTAAATGCTGTTTGGTATGTAAACCTTTCTCAACCACATCTGGACCAGGATAAAAATTTCTCAGTTGATTAGATGTTATTCTGCTACAAGAATCTGGGTAGAAATCAAAAGTAACCGATACCTTTTTTGCCAGACGAATAGTTTCCAGAAAAGACTGCCAGTTGCTCGGAACCTTTCCAAAGACAAACACTCTCAAATTATTCAGGGAACAATTTTCTAGAAGGCCTCTTTTCAGGCTATTAGCACCAGAAAGACTAAGGTTGCCATCAATGTCAAGACTTAACGACTTTAATACGGTTTGTAGTGCAATTTCTTTGCTGATAACATCAACGATAAAAGTTTGCATATCTCCTGAAATGTTGAGAGAAAGTCCGGTCAAAGCTCCATTTAATAAAAGTTTTCCTAAAGCAAGGATCGAAGTATCACTCATTGACCCACGAACAGAGAGTTCCACAGACGACAAAAGAGTGTCAGCAGACAATCCAGTTTCAAGACAACTGGCCCACGCCTCACCTTTTACCCTGCGAAGTAGAAACGTTACGTTCTTCAAGAATTTACGCGCAGCTAGCCAGTCACCGATGACGGCAGCTACGTAACAAGAAATACTGCCACACACTTGCAGAGTAAACGCTGATAAAGTTTTGTTTCCAGATAAGCCTTTATGTAGGGCGTTGGCTAGGTCTAAAGTCACAGCAGAGGTGAGAATGGTAAGACTCTCAAGCTGCGGGCAGGATTGTATGTACTTTGCAACAGTCTTATTGCTTAAGTTCTGCGCACGTGAAGAATCGCAAACAGTAAGTCCAACTGGCTTCTGCAAGTTTGAAAAGGTTTTGCAGGCATCCAAAACGCGATATATATTGTTTGTGTCGTCATTGCCTGGCGTTGGGTCAAGTTCTATGTCAACATGGGTAGGGAAGGGTATATAGGAACAAAGAGTCTCTGCCACTTTTTCAGCGTGTCCACTTTCGATGAAGCTTTTGGTAAGGAAAGTTGCTGCTTCCCAGCCTTCGTCCTCTTCGTCGTCGCTGTCCCGGTGATCCCAGTTCTCTTCCCTCTCTCGGTCATTCATCGTCACTACTCCAAACTGCCTGCACCGGTTCCAGTCCCATTTTCCCCAGTTTCTTAGCTCCTCGCCAATCTGAGTGAATAAAATGCTTGCATCTCTCCCAAGTATACCGGAAACAAAAAGAAACACTTCTCGATACTTTTTCACCAGTTCATGAACACTAAGACGCTCAAACAACCTTAACTCGTTTTCTTGCAACTTGTGAGCAATAAAGGCGGCAGCCAGGTACTCTTGGAAGGTCTTGTGAAGGAAGTAGTACTCATGTTGGGGCATTAACCTCCTCAGACTTTCTTCCTTGTAAACTAGGCCTATGTGACGAGATACCAATCCTTTGTATCTTTTTTCAAGCACAGCTAATTCACTTTCACGAAAACAATAGCGATCACTCAGCAGACACATCCAAGCTAACTCTCCAAGAGCAAGAATGCTATTTTCAAATTGCTTCTCTAAACCGTTATTGTCTTGAGGAGCCTCCAGATTGTGTTTAGCGCAATATCTCCTTAAAAGGCACTGTACAATAACTTGGTAAAGCTCAGAACGGGAAGATGGCAAATTCCCCTCATAGTCTTCATAGATAACACAAAGGAGAAATAAATTCAGCGGATTATTTCGCAGGGCATGTAACAAAGTGTTTTCTTTAATTTCCTTAATGAGACTTTCTCCCTTTGATGAATGCAAGGGACCAACATTGTTAAAATGTTTTCTGATATAATCAAAAGAGTCACTTTCTGTGAATCCTTTAATCTCCAACAGGATGTCGAAGCCGTACTTCTTCCGTACATCAATTCCCCTCTCTTGCCGGGATGTAGCCAAAACATAACAAAATGATAAAATTCTTCTTTGAAGCAGTTTATCTACATAATGTTCGGAATCTTTGGGAAGCTCATCCAAACCGTCCAAAATGATTAAAGTTTTCTCCTGGTGATGAATGTCCTTGATGAAGTTAAATAGCCTCTCTTTAGTCTTCTCCTCCATATCTTCTGGCAACAGTTGTTCACTGATGGTTTCCATTATATCTTCACGTATGTCTCGACATTTCAAAAGCAACATCAGCTCGAATGTGGGAAAAGAACACTCCACTGGGATTTTTTCATGTGCCCAGTCATAAGCAAGTTTAAGACAAAACGTAGTTTTACCGATTCCTGGACTCCCTTCAACAAGCGTCATAACATCCTCACCTTTGTCAAGAGCTGTGAAGATGTCAAACACATTCACCTCGTTATCATCCAGTCGGAAGTCTGCTTTTCGCCTTGAAACGATTTTAAGTCTTGTGTAGACGTCTTCCAGGGGTAACTCGATGGTGCTATCCCAGAGAAGTGGTCTTAAATGAGAGCGTCTTTTGTATTCAGCTTTGAGAAGTTTCACAACAACTGAGATGTACCAACCTGCTGGAGAAAAGAGATCGGAAGTGTTTCTCAGTATCTCTGTATAAACCAGAGGGTTTTACACCAGGGAATGTGTTGAAAAGCTTCACAACAACTGAGTTGAGCCAACCTGCTGGAAACAGGGAGAACGGAAATATTTCTAATTATTAATTATTCAAAATATTTCTCCGTTTCAGACTGGCAAAAATCCCATGGATAATTCATCATAACCAGCTACTGTTGACCAAAATGTTCAGTGAGAAATCTGAAAAACGACGGCAGCAAAATTGCCACAAAACTGGACAGTTAACCAAGAAGACCTGGGGAGGAGGTTGCGTTGTTTTGGACGTGAGAACAAAATGGTGGAACATTTCACTCGTTTCGCGAGGAAAAAATAAGCGAACTATTGGCGAAAAACATAGTCCGAACAGCAAGAATACAACTCGACGGACGACATCTGCTATTTTGAGAATATTTGAAGAACTGAACAACCCCTTATCTCCTAACCTTGTCGATAAACAGGCAATTGAAGATGAACTTAACGTCAATGGAAGTAAGCATGTTTTAGCTTTTCAACTAGGAATTATTTTGAATGAAATTAGAACAATTATTGACTTCGGTATCTCAGTACAAACCAGAGGGTTTGACACTAAGAACGTGTTAATTTGTAAAATGGTGTCCATGCTTATACGTTAAAATAAATACGCCACCTGCAAATATAATCTTTGCTGTCGTCTCTTAATATAAGGCAGCTTACGGAAGGACGGCAGAAAGAAGAGGATTTTGCCAAAACGTTTGTGTGTACCAAACGTGACACGGCTATAACTTGCGAGTCTTGTAGTGATCATCACGTAGCAATACTGTGCTCTCGCATTTTACAAAGGAATCTGTTTAAAGCAAGGTGAAGTTCGGAGGAAAAGTTTTTCAAACAAAATTATTGACACGCTTATCACACAAAGCTTCCCGTCTTCTTTTCTTCGGCTTCCTTTTGCTTAAGTATTTGGTCTTTCTGGCTGTACACAAATAGGCTTCATAAGATAACGCTGAATAAGGAACAGTAACTATCGGACGGCTGGAGCTCGAACTAAATTCAAAACTTATTTGTTAATACCAAATTTCTGTGCTCTATTTCCCCACTGATACAGCACCAAAGTACAGAGAAACTAAACATTCTATATCATTTTCATTTCGTAGAAACCAAGTCTAAGCCGCTGCCACAATTACACCAAATCTACATTCTTTGTAAAATTACCTCGCTTTTAAGATTTGGCTCTTGAAAAAACCGTATTCGTACACATCAGCGGGGATCCATCGAAGGATTTTGGTAAAGGTCATAAATCTCAGAAAGGCTTCCTTTTTTGTCAGAGTTAGTGAATTTCAGTGTGTAAATTCCTTTTTCGTAACCAATTTACCTCTAACTTAGTGAAAGAGCAAACATATAAAAGGAGAGGAAGCATTTCTGAGCTTCACCTCTCTTAACGACGTAAAAGGAAAAAACAGTTAGGATCGAAACCCTTGACCATAATCTTTCACTCAAAAAACTGAGGCGGCACTGGAAACTTGACTAGGGTTTGCGCCAAAATGTGCTCAAAAATTCTTACCTCGCCTAGTTGTGGCTTCAGGGTTTTATAAAGTACGTTCGAAATTGGGAGAGCGATTCAGATGTGAAGAACGTGTAATTTGCTCAGAGCGCGAGTGAGAGTGACTTGAGCTCCTTGAGTGCCCAACTTTAAAGCGGAGGCATAGGGGGCGGGCAAAATAAAGCGTCAATCAATGACAAAAATCAACCACCTCACGCTATTACCAATGCTGCTTCCAATGCAGTTTCTTATAGACTATAGTCCTTTAGTCATACTAGTCCTACAATAGTCCTAGCAGTATGCAGGATGTTTGTCACGTGAACCTAGCTTAGTGACCTTACCTACTACGAGTCTCCTGTAGCTAAGTGGTAGAGCATCTGGACCAGTAACCAGAACCTCATAGGTTCGACTCCTGTTCGGGGAGTAGTTGAATTTTTTACGAGACGCCTGAATCACTGACTGGAAAACATCTTCCCCACTAAGGCGGTTGTACATATACATTATACATAAAAAGAAACTTGAGCAAAAACAAACCTTACCTTCATCTTCCAGTATCCTTGGGTACTT
>OZ037787.1:6956651-6959151 GCA_964035525.1 Porites cylindrica | reverse complement strand
ACTAAAACAACGCACAGTTAGTTGACTGCAGTCAATGCCTTGCTGGAGTAATAAGTCTGCTGCTTTCTCTTCTTCTCCTCTTGTTGCTCCAACAAATACAAGTTTGTAGGTCACGTCTTTCAACTCAGCAATGGCTTGGGCAGCAATGTCATATCCTTTTAGCTGAAAATCTTCATTGTCACCACGTCCAAACATTAAAACACTAAAAGTTTTTCTTTCTTCAGTGGCTTGCCTTACATCAGAAAATTCTGAGAAGATGCCTGGGGTAAGATTGAGAACATCTTGATCCTTTCCAAATGGACGGAGATAACCTGAGAAAGCTTCAGCCAGCTTAGGTCCAACTGCTACAACTTGATCAGCCAATTTACAGAGTTCAATCTCCACTTGGTGCTTCTTCTCACCTTTGGAAATGCGTTCTTCATATCCTTTGTACATTCCAAGTTCTTCAGGAGTGGTGTGAACGACCTGAATCCACTTGCAGTAAGGATGAGTTCGCTTGATGAACTGCACTTGCCGACCAAGAACAGCCCCATGCCCTATCACACAGTCCACAGCATGGTCTTCTGGCAAAAAAGACAACCAGAAATTTGGCTCTAAACCTAGCATTTCTCTTGCTTTAATGAGGCGGACATTGTGATCTCTGGCAACTTGTTTATCCTCTTCACTACACTGAGGGAGATAAACACTGACCTCCACGCTGGGGTGTTTAGCCAACTGAATGGCCAGCTCTCGGTTGATGGTTGACAAGCCTCCTTTTGTTGATCTCCATTCACTGCTTAACAGAGTAACTCTCAATTTCCTGGAGGAAGTGGATCCTGAATCGATTTCATGGTCTTCCTGTGATGTAGAGGCTGTGCTAGGAAAGGATGAAAAATCCTAAAAAAAGAGTAACATTAATTTACTAAAGAGTTTACTTAAATGACGAGAGACTAAATTCATACAAACTGTAATTACACAATGTAAGTTAAAAAACTCAAGGATAATAATTATTGTCTTTCATTGAGGTACTTTGCTAAGACTGTCTTGACAACACCTTTCTGCATCTGCTTAGACTGAGTTCCACACTGAGAACTGAGGACTATACATATATCAATTACCCACTTAATTTCTTGAGTCCGGCGGGGGGAGGGGGGGGGGAATCATCAGCAACCTTTTCAACATTCCAAAAGATGTACCTAAAACAAGCTAAAGGGCCTGCAAAGCAATGGTGTAGCATAAAGCACCATATATGGAGTGAATATTACAACTCCACCCCCTCCCCCTCCCTAGACTGGATGGTAGTCCACCCCCATGGATGGGAGAGGTCCTTAAAACAAGCCAAAGGGTCTGCACAGTTAGGGAGTATCTTGATTGGAGATGCATGAAGCACCAAGGAGTATCAGAACTCACCCTCTTCCCCCTCCCCCATGGAATGGGATGCTAGTCCACCACTAGGGTTAGGTAAATTATGCCAGCATAATTTTGGGCATAATTCTATAGTCGGAGAATCAAGTAATGCCGGCACAATTGCCTTTTTTTTTTTCAGCATAAAGAGAATTATAATGAAAACAATCATAAGCCCCTCCATGTGTAAGCCCCTCCAAATATAAGCCCCCCAAACTCGTAACGCAAAAAAAAACTCCGTTAAATCGCCCCTCCAAATATAAGCCCCCTGGGGGGCTTGTACTTGGAAAATTGCCCTCAAATACAAAGTAACACAAAGCAAAAACGGTAAATTTACTTCCAACTATAAGGCTAGCACAATCGATTTTGAAACGCAAATTTCCCTCCGTAGATAAGACTCTCTGAATATAAGCCCCACCAAAAATAAGCCCCTGAAAAAGGGCGTTTGAAAAATATAAGCCCCGGGGCTTATTTTCGGAATTTTACGGTATTTCCAAACTGTATTGAGAAATGTTTACTTCCAAGTGCTTTTAGTGAGGACTAACATAGTCAAAGGCTTGATTGCTACTTTCAATGCCTTGTTACACAGTTGTAACATTTTGTTAGGTTGCTAAGACTGGCCAATTATCTATCCATCATGGCTGCCAGTTGGAAGTTTGTAACTGATACAATAAAAATTAATGTTGCATACATGTCTGCCAAGATCAGTCAAGGATAATGCTACTTTTTGAACATAATTTTAGGCAGAATGCTGTTGTTTTAAGGCTAATGCTCAAAAGCATAAAGATAAAATTTTCAAGCACAGCATTGCCTCCAGCAGTACAGCTGTATGTTGCCATCAAACACAAAATAAATGTTCTGGGTGAAGACTGTACATAATGTGATAAATATTTTCTTGTCTAGGAAAATCAGGTGATGGAACAGATAGCCTGGGCTATAATCAGAACTTCACTGATCCAGAGTCTGACATGATCTGATCATTACCTCTTCACCAACAAATTCAGAACCACAACTCAAACTTCTGATTAACCTCAAACCTTTCAGCTAGCTCTTAGAGTGAAGACACAATAATTATTACATCAAGAACAACCAACCTTAACTGAACTATTCTATATGT
>OZ037787.1:6939151-6951651 GCA_964035525.1 Porites cylindrica | reverse complement strand
CAGTAATAAAATTCTGATTATGACAAAATTATCAGATAATTCAAAATGACTTACCAAAGCTTGCAGTAATTTGATACATGGATCATTGACTTCTGGAACCCACACATCATGAAATTTGAATTGATTGGTAGCAGTAACCTATATAATAAAATCAAGGCCCATAAGTGTCAAGACAAAGAGCAGCTTTCCCTTAGTTACATATTACTATTGCTTTAGTGCCAGAGCTGTTGCACTGCCTGGCTGATGGTACAGTCATTCACCAAACAATATCCCACCCCCCACCCCCCCTCCAAGCCCAGCAAAGACATACAACAACAACAAAATTTATTATTTATAGTGCACCCTTTCTATAGAAATAATAAAAACTGCATTACAATAATAACTAGTCTTTAAGAATAAAAATAGATTCATTTTATAAAAAATGTATGTAAGAAAATGTTAAAATTATATACCGTTATATACCTGTTAGGTAAAATATATACATGTGTTCTAAAAAAATAAAACAGATAAATAAAAAATAAAAATAAGAAAAATACTAAAAAATAAAAATAAAATAAAATAAAATAAAATAAAATCTAACAAAATGCCTGAGAAAATAAATAAGTCTTAAGTACATGTTTAGAAGAATCAATATTTTTGGCTTGTCTAAATGGGAAAGGGAGATTGTTCCAAAGGACTGGGGCCACCACCATAAACAATTGATCCCCTAGGGTCTTTTTCGTTTTAAAACACAGACTTTCTAGTAATATGCCATTATAATTATGATGTAATTGCTACAGAGCGAGCGCAGCAAGCAAGCAGCAACATAATCAGGATTTAAGAGAAAAATATAAGGTGGGACAAATTCGCAATTCATCACTAGTCTTTTTACTAGAATGCATTGCATTTAACCAGAGTGCACTGTGCCACTTTTTACAAGAGTGCTCTGTGCCATTTTTGAGCAGTTCGGTGAGATAAATTTTCTACAGCAGGGTGAGAGGTCTTACCAAATTTAAGACATGCAGGAGTACAGTCTTTTAGATGAGTATGATGGCTAACTTGGGGATTGGATTTAAAGAGCCTTTGACTCCTCCAGGCATTAAAAGGCATTTGCTCTTCGCCGCAATATTGATAATGTATGTCTGCAAATTGTTAGAAGAAGCGGATCGTCTAGCACGCGGATGATGGCAGTTTTTGTTTGTCTTACGGATTATAGTCTTCAAACGGTCGTAATTCGACTTTGTAGAAACTTTAGAGATTGTTTTGGTGGGGGTCTTAGTTTTCATGATTACGAAAACTAAGATGGGTCTTAGTTTTCGAAATTACGAAAACTAAGACCCCTAAATTTACCGTTAAATTTGGCCTAAAACTCGGTGGAAAGGATCGAACATGATATAAATTGACAGATCAGACCTATTTCAGTTACAATTTGACTTTATATTTCGACGGATTCGATTTTAGGGGGTCTTAGTTTTCGTAATCTCAAAAACTAAGACGGGTCTTAGGTCTTAGGTCTTAGTTTTCGAGGGTCTTAGTTTTCGTAACACCCGATCATGAGAAGCTATCTGTAACAATTTTCCACTTCCATGAAAATTCGTGGGAACCCACTTTTCTTTCTTCTAATGTACAGAAACATTTTTCTTGAAACATGTTGTTAAACATACTTTAAAATTAAAGAACATCAGTGTGTACTATTATTTACAAAAAAAATTCAGTGTCTATTAAAATGTCAGAAGAATATTTAAAGTCAATTTAAGTATTAAATGTGTCTGTACTAAAGTGTCAAAAACTCCAGACTCCTCGTCGATCCAACTTAGACAACTAAAGAATTATCCTCCTTTGAAATGTTCGCTACAGATCTTGTCTTTTCATAAAGAGATTTGCGCCTCATCGTCAGTTTGAACAGTGAAATTGTCCCTAAAAGACCACATGCTAATTGTTTTTAAACTTTTGGGGTCATGCCCTTTTTTTTGGCACTGGAAGCCATAACAATCGCTGTTGTTAACTGTAAAACATCTTTCATGCGTGAGTCATCAGTAACGGCGGTGCAATGCACTTTGGGAATGATTCAAGATGATGGGCGACAGAAAAATGCGGATGTTTTTTAAAATTTCATTATTACACAAGCTGAGTCGTAAAGAATTGCTTTACTAGTTAGGAATCCGAGTGGAAAAAAACTATATTTGTGTATTTTGATCCCTCAGTCTGAATATATCAGGATATGTCACTAGGAAACTATTTTTCAGTTCCGTTATTTTAAGATCACGTTAATGACACGGTGCCGGAAATGATCATTACCGTGAAATCCTAGGGCTTGCACTTAACGCATGTGTCTGTGATGAAATGCCATTTTCTTTACTTCACACCACCAGCAAATTCAGTTACACTGAAATGATCACACCCAGCATTTTTCAGTACCATTTCTAGGGCTGATTGGCCAATTTATGAGGTGGCTGCATCAGAAAGTGGGTCATTTTTCATGGCTAGTATTAATTTTGGTTTTACAAATGAGCTGCTATTACAATACAGACTTTGTAAAGAAAATGGCCATTTTAGAAGAGAAAAATGTAAAAGTTCACAGACACATGCACTCAGCTAATCCATAAGCCCTATTAACTAGGTTTGTTTCCATGGGAAATGAAAACCAAGCTAGAGTATGGTTAGGTAGTGGAAAACATTAAACACTTATTAAATGACTGATCCCAAGGGAAACTCTTAATTTTGCTACCCGACTCAAAGAAAACAAAATTAACTGTTTCCCGAGGATCCAGTCTATAAGAGATTTGTATAGCTGGAAATTTTGAAGCTGGAAATCCATTAAACTTTGCTGTAATGGCCGTCGTCAGTCAACATTATTTTGTGGGCAACAAAGCACTGTTACCCTCTAACATTCTACATTTCCCAATGTTGCCTGCTCAGAGATTTTGGCTAGGAACAGTTTCATTGTTAGATGTCACTGCCCTCAAAGTAACCAATAAGAGTGCATGCTGTTAAGAAAAATTTCTTGCTATATAACGAAACATGCTATTTTTATTTAATTTTTCTTTTTACTCTCACTAAGACGGACAACTTTGGGACCAGCACTTTATGTCCATGTTGGAAAGGTGTGCGTTTTATTGGGAGTCAACAAAAAGGAAAAAGAAAGGCAGAGACCAACTCTAGGTGTCCGTTGTAGCGAGGTGTAAGTTATAAGAGAGTTGACTGTATTCCTAAGCAATTTTATTTTGCAAAGTTTTTATCTGCTCGTTCCCCTGGCTCACTCCTTAATATGAGAAACTCACAACCTGAGTCTGACGTATATCATCTGCTGTAAACGTGGTTGTAAATCTCTTTTTAAAATGTCTGGCCATTTCGAAAAGCCAAATCAAAATGACCGTTATAAATTAGGTGCCCGAAAAACTTACATGTAGAAGCTGTCTAATTAACGTAAGCTTATGGCTACTTGAGCAGAAATTTACAAAATGCATTTCAGTTCTTCAGAGTCACGCGATCAGTCTGCGTGTATTAGACTGCAGAAAGATCATTGCTTGCAGATGCCTTAGGGCCTATTACAAAACTAATAAGGCGCTTTTTTTCTTCTCAAACATAAAACGTTAGGAGAGACCTTGTGAATTCATGATTGTAACTTCGATAGGCTTACCTAAACTACAGGAATTAAGCAACGAAAATGCAGCCACGTGGAAGCCATCTTCACTATGATTTCGTCACAGCTACATAATTTAACGCTTGGTGAGAAGATTTAGTCAGCCCATGATTGCCAGACTTATAAAAACAGCTAGAAGTTTGCAAATTTTTCACGAAATTGGACAGATTCCCCCTCACCAGCCGACCAGCGTTCAGGGAAATAACTTCCGTCTCGGTTTATCGCTGCAAGAATGCTTTTAATTGGTCTAACGCTGACATGTGACGTGTCACGTGAGAATTGATCGAACTTGTAAAGGTGGAAGAGCGGACGTGGGGCTTAGATGGAAGGAAAATGGAAGCATTCCAATTGAACACCAAAAAAAGCAAAAAGCATAAAATGTGACAATAACAAGCAGCAAAAGAACACACAGCTTCTCGCTGCGGGACGTAATGAGCTAGGGGAGCACTCAGCAAAGTGTTATACGAAGAGGGTCCACTAACCTTTCCCCCACCCCCGTATCCTTTTACATACCATTTTTGACAGAAAAGGTACCCCTTTCGTATACCTTCTATTGACAAATGACACCCCCTCTAACTGCCGTAAATGCACTATTATTTGCAGATCATAAATAAATCCCTGAGCCAGGAGGTATTTGTGGCTCTTTAACAGCCACAAAATGCATCCGTTATTTATCTCTAATATTACCCTACCCTGTAATGTACTTCTCTTATGGAAATCCCCATCCATTCATATACCTGAAGCCTGAAAAAAAAAATACTCCTTTCGGGCGGAAGCCATGGAGCCTCTCCATATAGGCTATTATAGGGAGTACCCCCTCCCCGGGGGGGTGTAATAGACTTTTAAAAAGAGCTAAAATGAAATACGACGGTGATGTCAAAGGGGTCATTGAGAAAGAGTCGAAAGGTCTTCTAATGGACAATACAAACCTGAGCAGCTCTTAGGATTTCTCGTTGATATAATGCTTTATTCCGCTACTACTTTTCTGTTATAGTCCTACTAACATAAGAGAGAGTTTATTTATTTATTTATTTATTTTTCAACATAGGTAATTCGATGCTATGAATGGTTTTGGAAGAACTGAATAAGACAGAGTAATGTGACAGTGTTTAAGACCAAACGATAAGGTAAGTTAATGTACATGGTGAACTGTAAAGGGTCACGAACTGAGCCTTGTGAGTACTGATGACAGAATACGAGAAGCTATGCTGTAAGCGAGGGTTTTTTCGTATTGTAGCAAGGTTGATGTGAGCAATAAAGTTGTCATGTTCTAAATGTCGCTTCTTTTGAGTTTCTACCAAAGTGGCAAATGATGAAACAGGACACCCACCCGTTCCTTTTGATATCACTCCCTTCTCGTTTCTCGTTGACACCCACAATGACAACTGGACCACACAAACAGCTCTTTTCGCAAAGCAGAGAGACTTGATTACGCATCCTTCTAAATAGACTGGATTTGTATTGTTAAAAACTAAAGATGTACGAACCTTGATCGTAAGCTAGTTCCAGTCTATTACCGCGATTCAGAATTCATGAGGGGTGTTGGATACAACACCGCGGCAAAACGTCTACGCATGCGCCAGGTTGAGCATTTCCGGTCTCTTTTTCAGTCACACTTTCCAGTCAGATCAAAGTCTCCCGCGCGCTCTCGGCTTCATTCTGTGTGCAGCTTGTGGTTCAGTTGTTCTGCTTTATGCTGCTCGTGAATTTTACTATTTTGTAGTTATTGAAATTGCTTTTATGGATAACCAGGCACAGATCACTGAAACAGTTAGTCGATTAGATTCAGAAAAGGTAAGATGATAATAACTCAGTGTATAATTTTGGCTAGAGCGTCAGGTAAACTGATTTTCATTCACGAAAATAAAGTTTTTGACTCTTTATTTTTCACTTGACCTGGCTGAAACTAAGACATAAAATTAAAACGTTATCATTGCAAGCTTGTGTATTGTAGTTCTAATTTTCAGTTCTTCAGTTTCCAAAGTCTACATGTGTTAAAGCCGATTCAAACTTTATTTGGAAAACGACAACACACAATCGCTTTGTAGTTTTGTTTACCAGTGGGTTTTCCCTTGTTTTAAAACGAAACTCTTCTGGGTTGATTTCCATGAAACATAAGCTTAATTATACTGTTGAGCCGGTTGGCAGCAAGTTTACAACTCTAGTTATTTATTTTTTCATTCTCAGAATCAGAGAGCGAAAGCTGGTTCAGTGGCTTTTAGAAGTCGAACTTTTCATGCCATGTATTTAGCAGCTAGAAGTTTCGTGTTTGCATGAGATGCAGCCGAGCCGCTCAGTCTGAAATTATTGAAGTCTTCAACAAAAGAACAACCATGTAAAAGAATTAAATAGGCATTTTCTTGAATGAAAGTCATTTATAGGCATGTTTAGTTTCCCGGTGACTGCAGTCATCAAAGTCAAAGTTGTTATTAAATCCCGCCCATCTTTTGTTTTGACTTCTCGTTTTCTCTGATAATAAAACAAATTATTGAACGGACCAAAATTTTATTTCCTGGTTTTTTTTTTGTGATAATGATGACGTCTTTATTTTGGTTTCTTTCATAAGTATTGTTATTCTTTTCTTAGTTGTCGCCTTCTCCCAAATTAACTTATGCCAAACCAGTAGCATGCAAGGAAGCCAGTAAAAACAAATTCGTCTTGTCGAGCGCTCGCGACCTGCAAACTTCAAACATCATTTTCACCGTTGGTGCAAACAGATAACCATGTGGTGCAAAAGTTTGAGAATAGAAAAATATATAAGCTTTCGAATGAAGTGATTTTTTTGGCCCCCTTTTTTGTCTGTTTCGCCCTTTTTGCTTTTAAACTTGGCGCGACGGCAAAGTTATGCTTACGCTATTGGTTTATATACTAGACCGGAAATAAAAAGCTGACCGGATATTAAATTTTGTGCTCATGCGCATTGCGTTTTGCCGCGGTGTTGTTGGATACGACACCGCGGTCAAACGTCTGAGCATGGATACAAGGCCAACGCCTCAGCATTGCAGGCTCATAAAAACGAGCATTTGAGCTAAGGCAACGATTTCTCGTGTATATCCAGTAGGATATCACCGCTTTTTAAAAAACCCGTCTCGGTGGTCCGGCCTCGTTTGAACCAGGGCCTCCAACCCAACAATCAGGTGACTTACATTTGTGCTGAACAAGTCGTGAGTTTTAAGTTATTTATGTCACCGTAATTCCCCACTCCAGAAACTGTTAGGGGAATGTGTACAAACTCTCGGTGCAACAATTTCTGGAATCCTTTGGGTGAACGTTAGATAGTTTTCTATTGGTCGATGGTATCCAAGGCAACCATTAACCAATCATAGGTAACGCTTTTCCACTCAAACGATCCCAAAAGTGGTTGCGCCGAAAGCTTGTACCCTTTACACTGATAGTTTCTGGAAGGGAATAATTTCACGTTTGGACAAGGAAAGTGGAAAAGCATGCTCGGAAATCTTACCTCGTTCAAGTGTCGACTTTAACAGAACAAACCCCGGCCTCCATACTACAGATGCCAGTAATGAAACCGTTCAATCTACACACAAAATCTGATCAACCATGCAAACGTAATCTTTGTTGGTGACGTTCAATACTTAGAGGGTGGGGAGGGCAGGTGCAAATTTGAGGAGGGTCACTGACAATAACTCTGAGGACCACATAATCAACGCCGGATTCTTCAGGCAACAGTAGTAATGTGAAGTATATGAAATAATTCATATTTGAACTGCGGTTGTAGATGAAAGTGAAGAATGATCATCGCAGTAAATTTTCCAATTTAAGCAATTGGAAAGAAGAAGCCTGAAAAAAATCAGGGCTTCAACGGGATTCGAACCCGTGACCTCCGCGGGGGTTCGAATCCCGTTGAAGCCCAGATTTTTTTCAGGCTTCTTCTTTCCAATTGCTTAATTGGAAAATTTACTGCGATGATCATTCTTCACTTTCATCTACAACCGCAGTTCAAATATGAATTATTTCATATACTTCACACCATTTCACTCCTCACGGGAGATATGAACTCAATAAATTGACCTCGCTCCCAATGTGTGGCTTCATAGCTCAGTTGGTAGAGCAACGCACCGGCAACGCGGAGGTCACGGGTTCGAATCCCGTTGAAGCCCTGATTTTTTTTGCTTAAATTGGAAAATTTACTGCGATGATCATTCTTCACTTTCAACAGTAGTAATCTTGAAAGGAAGCAGATAAACTCCCACCTTTAACAACATTTGATAGCACTAATGGTTTGAGACAAGAACAATGCAGCTCTCATTGTGATAAATCAAAAAGTATTAATAAGTAATTGAGAGAGTGAGTGAGAAGGGGGAGAGGTTATCTCGTAACCAGATTTCCCACGGCGTAACACAGAGTGAGATCTAGGTACGAGATTAGGGAGAGGATCAACAAAAATGTGCTTCATAAAGAAAAAGATGTGGAATATTTGAACAAAGAATGTCTTGCATTGCACAAGTGAGCTGTCCCCCACCTTTACCCAAACTACCCTCGACTGTTACTAACCACTGGGCTCTAAACACCACTTTTTAAGAATTTGTTTCTCAACATTTTCAAGGAAATTCAGGTGTTAAAGTCTAATAAGATGGTGACTCCTCCAAAAGCAACGTTTGCTAGCTTGTAGTTGAGGCGCACAAATTTAACTGCCCGCAGGAAACCTGACCGCAAGCTATTTCAAGGTCGCGCCGAGAATTTAAATATAACCTGCAGAGAGTTTTCACATGACGTCACGCACGACATATCGCTGTCCCAAAATAGTGAAATGGCGGCCATGTTGGTGTTCCAAACCAATCCTGTGGGAGTCGAACCTTTTTCTTAGGCAAATATATTTTTTTGTTCAATGAATTTCTAAATCTGTTGGCCACGTGATTAGCCACGTGAGTGAAAACGTTCTATATTAACAAGAAATTACTCAGCCTTTGTACTTTTCGAATTTCTTTAATTTAGTTAAAAATGTAACTATAGAATTCTGAACAACGAAACTTAATGCAGTTAAAGCTAAAAATAGTAAGCATTGTTCTCTTTTACTTCCTTGTAGCAAATGTTCATTGCATCCACAAACCAGATGCAGTCGATTCATACTAATCGCCCTCGACGTAAAGATATTAAGCTACACTAAATTACAATAGAAAGTTACGTTCTTTGAAACTAAATTAAATTTTTTCCCTATTTATTTGCCATTATCATACAAACTTCACACAAAGAACAACTTTTTTCTTACGGAAAACATGCAAAGTTATCATTTCTATAAAACTTGGCCTCGCTGAGTTTTAAGTCGAAGTGATAGCAAACTTAAGCAACGAGAACGCTGAACTTCCGGACGTCATGAATAGCAACCGGAAGTTCGATGTTTTGCTTAATGTAACGCTTCTGTCACACACAATGAACTTGAATGCCTTTGTTTAGAGCACTGAAAGGAAAGAAGTATCAACTTCCGGTTGTCATTTTTGACGTCCGGTAGGTCAACGTTCTCGTTGCCTAGGGTCCCTAATAATTTTCAATTACGACATTAATTTTATCAGACTCTAGACTAGCAACTAATGTTTTATTAACCTTGGCCACACTGGACCAGATGACGTGCAAGTCACAATAATTAGTTGTAATATTTATCAAACTCTAAGTCTGTAAGTAACTCATGTTGTATTAACCTTGGTCACACTGGACCAGATGACGTACAAGTCACAATCATCAGTTAAAATATTTATCAAACTCTAAAACTACTGATTCATACTGTATTAACCTTGGTCACACTGGACCAGATGGTGTACAAGTCACAATCATCAGGTTACAATACTTATCAAACTCTAAAACTACTGATTCATACTGTATTAACCTTGGTCACACTGGACCAGATGGTGTACAAGTTACAATCATCAGGTTACAATACTTATCAAACTCTAAAACTGCTGATTCATACTGTATTAACCTTGGTCACACTGGACCAAATGGTGTACAAGTCACAATCATCAGGTTACAATATTTATCAAACTCTAAAACTACTAGTAACTCATGTTGTATTAACCTTGGTCTCACTGGACCAGATGGCGTACAAGTCACAATCATCAGATACAATATTTATCAAACTCTAAAACTACTAGTAACTCATGTTGTATTAACCTTGGTCACACTGGACCAAATGGCGTACAAGTCACAATAATCAGTTACAATTTTTATCAAACTCTAAAACTACTAGTAACTCATGTTGTATTAACCTTGGTCACACTGGACCAGATGGTGAACAAGTCGCAAAAGAAAAACGAACTCCAACATTTAACGAAGCCATAAGGCTTGGGATTGGGTTACATCGTAGAACCATGTAATTTGAAATGACCATGGAAGATTTAACGAGACTAAGCAATAAGGTGCAATTTCCAAACTGACGTCACATTCAAACTATGCTGTATAGTGTGAACAAAACGCACCAAAGTTGGTTACAGTTCAGACTCCGCTGAAGTTGATCATACTTGTGTAGTGAAGGCTACGATGGAAACAAATGTGACGATGTCTTGGTAAAATTCTCTCTTTTGATATGATCAGTAGTTCAATTTTAACAAAAATCGAATCGAACACGCAACGATTTTACACTGAACGCAGCAAGTCCAGTTCAGTTTTGACATGAAGCAGCAGGTCACAGTAATGTCGTTTTTAAAAAAGGAACTAAAAAACAAACAGAAAACTGAAAAAATTTCTTATCCGTCATCAGATTATGTCACGCAAAAATTAACACTATACAGAACAGTGTGAATATAACGGCTTGTGACCGGGCTTCCACATGAACAAAAAATTCCCAGTATCAAAGGAAACGTGTGTGATGTGGCTTAAAACAGAATGACTTTCCGTGACTTTATATGATCACGCGTGGCCGTAACTTGATTAGTTTAGCTAGACGACGAGTGAAAAACGAGCAGTGTTTGGTTGGCTTAGCAAACAGGTATGAAAAAGCATGTCTTGGAAATATTAGAATCTGCAGTCGTTAACATTCACTAAATGAACGAAAGACATGACGGAGCGTCTTCAGGTTATTAAGTTGTGATACATTTCTATTTCAAGCCACATTTCTAGTGTGAACAAATCGCACTCGATACTGACAGTTGTTTGCTCTGTGAAGCACACCAATAGAAATTGTATTCTTCTGCTGAATCAAAGCCTTCATTAATCACTTTCTTTTCCATAAAAACTTACCTCCAGATCAAGTAAGGATAATGATTTGCTTTCTAACGCAAGTTTTCTTAAGTCATATAAACGACTTTCACCTGTAGCACAATGGTTGTTCACTTTCAATCTCAGTGTAGTCAACGAAGAGTTTTTCCTCAAAGCACCGCAAAGGTCTGGTAACCAGGCATCACTCACTTCTCTGCTACTGTTGAGTGTCAGGTTAAATGTGGTTACTGATGTGTTTTGTGCCAAACCTTCAAACACTCCAAGGTGCACTAAAAGGGATCCTATATTCGATATGCCTTCACCGAATTCATTTATTATGAGACTTAATGTAGTTACAGACTTGCTCTTTAACAATCCTTTTTTGAACCGACTGACAGATTTCACGAAAATCGTTCTGTCTAAGTGATGACAAAGTGACAGAGTGATCGTAAGTGTGGTTAATGACGCACTTAATTTAGCCAAGCATCCTAATAAGGAATAAGTATCAAAATGATTAACACAAATTGCCAGACTGAATGTATTTAATGACGTTGTTTTAGCTAAAGCGTCCCGAATGGTATAGGTATCATCACGCACACTGTATTCACCCGTGTTGAACGCAAGACTGAGATTTTTCACTGACGTACACTTTCGCAAACAGTAATCCACAACCCTTCCCCAAAATGGAACCATGCTGTCACTATGGACTGCAACAGAAAGGGTAGACAATGAATTGAAACCCGCCAAAATGTTCGTCACTTTAGTCCGGCGAAGGCCAGCACTATGCCTCTCACTGTAGTCATTTATTTCCAGGCTGAGTGTGGTAAAAGAAGTTTTTCGGGCAAAGCAAGTAGATAGTGTACGTACCAATCCTTCAATGTCACAGCAGTTGATTGTGAGACTAAGAGTTTTTATAGAAGGACTTCGCAACAAACTTTCTCTAACGCCTTCTCCTAAGTTTCCATCCATCAAGCAGTTGCTTAATGTGAGATCAAGAGAAGTGAGTGATGTGTTTTCTGCCAAAGCAACACCTAGATGATGTGTCCACTCCTTAATGGCATCACTGTTGTCGTTGATTGTAAGACTGACTTTTTCTTTGCTTGTATCCTTAACTTTAGCGAAAAACGATTTCAGTACCGAACGATTATCGACAGAGATATCAAGCAAAAGGTTCGATTCCTCTGGTGCTGTATATACATTTAAATGAACGCTAAGGTTACTTAGTGCGGAGAGAATTGTTCTTCCCTCCGGTGACAAATTTCCCCAGGTATTTACGAACAGAGAAGAGAGTGTCTTGCATCCTCTCAAGCCACTTGCGATGGAAATAATGACATCATCAGTCAAGTTGCCGTGCACATTTAAGGTCAAAAGAGCAATGGAGGAACTAACCAAGACTTTGCATACAGCTTTTGCCTCTTCACAACTTAGCTTACCCCAAACATTTACAGTCAAGTGCTGATTTAGTACTAATCCATTTTCAGGCAAAACAAGATCAACAAGTTCTTTTGCTATATTGTCCCACGTGTTTGGATATAAAGCATAGGTAACTAGGGGCTCCTTTGTCGAGTAAAGGGTTTCCACAACAGATTGCCATTTATCAGGAAGCTGCCCATGGACAACCACTTTGACATGATTTAAAGAACTATTTTTTAACAGTCCTTTTTTCAGTGAACCAGCACCAGCAGAACTCAGCTTTCCACTAAGACATAGATCAAAAGATTTTACAACTGTC
>OZ037787.1:6899151-6934151 GCA_964035525.1 Porites cylindrica | reverse complement strand
GCAAAGTTGAAAGCCTATGGTCTCTCAATCCGCCTTCAGTTTGATGTCATCCTATCTACTGGGTCGTAAACAGAGGGTTGGTTTGCACGGTGTGTGGTCAAGTTATTCAGAGTTTAGGGCGGGGCTTCCACAGGGGTCCCTCCTCGGGCCACTGTTGTTTAATATATTCATAAATGACTCGAATTACGCGGTCCCGGACGTGTCTTTGAGATTATACGCTGATGACACGACTCTGTATGCATCACATATCTCGCCCATTGCCCTACAATTTGTTTTGAATCAGGGTCTCAGCCGCCTGTCGGAGTGGTTCGATTCAAACTATTTGTTGATAAACAATGTCAAGACGCAAGCCCTTCCGATCGGTCCTTGCAAGTACGATTTTGACTTAACTTTGAATGGTTCTGGCGTTACCAAACTTCCCTCTGTTAGAATCTTGGGCGTGGAACTTGATAGCATCTTCAATTTTACAGAGCATATTTCTAGTCAGCTAAAATAGGCGGATGCGAAGGATGGCGCACTTAGGACAATTAGGCGTTTTGTACCTATGGACTTTATGCTAGCATTATACAAGTCCTTCATTTTACCACATCTAGAATACTGTAGTCCCCTCCTGTTAGGGGTGGGGAAAGTCCAGGCCAATAAATAATTATTGTCATCTCATAATCATTGTTATCTCATAACAATCATTGTCTTACCAAGAACTCTTAAATATATGTAAGTTGGACACTTTTTTGGAGTGTAGGACAAAGCAGCAATCTCTGATCCTATTATTTAAATGCATTAGGAATATAGGGCCGAAAGAGCAAGAGAAAAGAGAAACGTCTTACAATTTAAGAGAAAATGGTGTTAATCTTTGCGTTCCCAAATTTAATCTTAATTTTATGAGGAACTCTTTTACTTACAATTGCGCTCAACTATGGAATAAGCTTCCAGAAGATGTCAAGCTGGCCGATAATGTTAATATTTTTAAGTCTAAGCTAAGATCAATTCAGCTGTAATTTTTACCTTTTTATAATTTTGATCTTCATGTGTACATACATTATAGATTATATATTTAATTTTTTATATACTAGATATTATTACTGTAATTGTAGATTTAATACATGAAGGTGGGGGACCCCAGGTAGGTGAGGTAACCCGCCAGTCCATATAATCTCTTATTTTAATTTGATCACGTTTATATGTTAAGTGGGGTGACCCGCCGCATGTTACCTCACCTTTCTGGGGTCCACCACCTCCATGTAAACAGGCCCTTCGAATGACAAATTATCTCGCCATAACTCGGTCTAGGGGTGAAAGAGTTAATATAGTTCAGCTTCTGAATTCCTGAGGCCTATTTACCACATAAAATCAGTTGAAAACAAACAATCAAACCAGAAAAGCATCACTGTATTTCGCCACACGACCTTTGCACAAATAAATCATTAGGCACTAAACCCTTCCCCATAAACCATCTCGCAAGGAATTGACAAGAACAGGACTTGACTACAGTTTGACGAAATGTGACAAAATGCGAACAAAAAAATTCTGTACTCACCAGGCTCAATTTTGCGAAATATGAAGCACGCTCGAAATAGCGAGAGCGTGCGTCAAACTTGAGAAGTTTAAGTTTTACTACTGAACAGACGACAGTGACTCCAGCATCTTGAGTATCCATCTCTAAAGCAGGAGGGGGAAGAGGTGTAGCAGGGGGCACAAAAAATTTTAGGAACACAAGTTTGTCCTTGCAGATCTTTTTATACTTCCTTTGTTGCTTTCAGTACTAAGACGGTTATATACTTTATCATGCATAAACAGACTTTACCTTCATCTCCCAAATATTTTGGGACTTTTAATGCTGGAGTGCTACTTGGAGACAAAGGCCTTTTCCCCTTTTTTGAGCCTGAAATAAAACCAGACTAACAATGATCCATTTATTTTTGCCTGTACATGCCCCAGCTAATTCCCTACTAAACTTGTGTTTGTACGTTTTTTTTTTCAAACAGGGAATTCACATGCACCTCCCTGAAGACATTTTTCAGAAAGAGGTTTCTCATAGGCTAAACAGACCAGCAAGACTATCAAATGAAAAAGTAAACAATAATCAATTCTTGTATACAAATTCAGTCTTGAAAATAACTACTCGCAGAGACAAGCAACTAAATGCCAAAGTAGTGGAAAATCTTTGACACAAATTACACCAATTTTTTACTCCAGCCTAGAATCCATTGGACGTAGGGGAGACTTGATTGCCAATAAAATTCAGTCAAGGTTACAAAGCAATAAAACAAATTAAAATCACAATGTTTTGTTTGGTCATTTTACAGAGTTGTGACTTGGGTGGTACTTCAAATCTGCTTTCTCATTTTATGGGTGTCACGGGGTCCCTTCTGAGTAAACAAGGTATATCATAACTTTTAAGAATACATGTACATTTCTCAAGACTGATATAACAGATGAAGCAATACATGTAAAGCGTATTTTTAACTGACCTTCTGAAGAGATTATTTTCATCCTTTCAACAAGTTTATCACATTGTTCCTTCCAGCTGTACTTTTTTGCATATGCACCACGTACAAAATCAAACTCTCCAAGTCGCATTTCCCTGTCTTTGTGACGGACAGCTCTGATTGCATTGGCCCAGTCTTTAGGATCTTCTGATTCCACAACACAGCTTGAACCATGTGGGACTTTTTTTAAAGCTTCCGCAAGACCAGTGTTCCCACTCACTAGCACAGGCAGACCAGCAGATAAAGCCTCAAGGGCAGCAAGACCAAATCCCTCAGTTCGTGATGGCATTACAGCAAGATCTACTTCACAAAATAGATCAGCTAGCTTCTCTCTGCTTTCATTAAAGCGTCGCACTTTAAGTTGACTAGGACCAATGCCTTGCTCGACTAACTTTTTTGCTACTTCCTCTTCTTCTCCCCGTGTTGCTCCAACAAAAACAAGTTTGTAAGTCACGTCTTTCAACTCAGCAATGGCTTGGGCAGCAATGTCATATCCCTTCAGCTGGAAATCTTCATTGTCACCACGTCCAAAGACCAAAACATTGAATGCCTTTCTTTCTTCAGTAGCTTGGTTTACATCTGCAAACTCTGAGAAAATTCCTGGGGTAAAATTAAGAACATCTTGATCTTTCCCACAAGGACGAAGATAACCTGAGAATACTTCAGCCAGCTTGGGTCCAATTGCTACAACTTGATCAGCCAATTTACAGAGATCAACCTCAACCTGGTGTTTGTCCTCGCCTCTGGAAATGCGTTCTTCATATTCTTTATACATTCCAAGTTCCTCTGGAGCGGTATGAACGACCTGAATCCATTTACAGTAAGGATGAGTTCGCTTGATGAACTGCACTTGCCGACCAAGAACGGCCCCATGTCCTATCACACAGTCCACAGCATGGTCGTTTGGTAGAGAGGACAACCAGTCAATGGGGTTGTCATAACCTGCCATTTTTTGTGCTTCAGTGAGATGGACATTGTGACTTGCAGCAACTCGTTTATCTGCTTCACTGCACTGAGGGAGATAAACGCTGACCTCCACGCTGGGATGTTTTGCCAACTGAATGGCCAGCTCTCGGTTGATGGTTGACAAGCCTCCTTTTGTTGAGCTCCATCCACTGCTTAACAGAGTTACTCTCAGCTTGTTACTGTTTTCTTGGCATCCCTGTGACGAAGAAGCTGTGCAAGGAGGTGACAAATCCTAATAAAAGAGTAGAGTAAAATAAATTACTAAACACAGGAGCCCAAAGCAATGGTAGCATCTTTCTGTCATACAAGGTCCAGGTGCTTGGTTAATATTACTTTAACATCCATTCTCAGTTAACATTAATAACATAATCTGCCACTTATAAGCCCGCCTGAGCCCGGCTTATACATCTTCATAAGGTGTTTTATGAGGGCTTACATCTTAGCGGGATTATAACCATTATACTACTTAGAGCAGTGGTATTTCAGCTTAATTTGAAATACCTACATGTGAAAATTACAAACCTTTTGCGGGTAGTGGTATAAACAAATAATAGCATGATTTGTACGTGATATTTGGCATAAATACCACTCGTGATATTTCAAAGTTGTCTCAAATTTCACTCACCTAACGGCTCGTGAAATTACGTATAACAATTTCGAAAAAATATCACTCGTGGTATTTACCGGGTATGCCAAATATCACTACAAATCATGCTATTACCTATACGAATAGGAAAAGCCTTTCAAAACAAGTTAATAGAAGGAGTGTGTATAAAATGCGAGCCAGCAAGCCATGCAGTCCATTGAAGATTCATTAAAAAAATACAAATTAAAAATCAAAAACAGTCATACAGAAAACATTAACTGAAAGCTAACCGTTTTAAATAAGAGTTTAACCCTAAACAGCGCTTAACCCTAACCCTAAAATGAGTGCTTACCCTAATCGGTAAAATGAAAGCTTAACCCCCTGAAGGCAGGAGTCTCCGAGAAATGTCATTCTGACGCAGTCTTTTTGCCTCATTGAGCTATGATAACGGCTCAAGTATGGTTTGTAATGTATGCACTTTTTGGTAAGTTCACAGCCATCAGTTTTCCTCGTAAGTAGCTGCCTGATGAGCATCATTAAGCATGACGGAAGCTAAGAATCCACTTTCTCAAAGAAGCAAGTATGTGATGTACTTCCTTATTTTTGCGATTTTGCCTTGTTGCTCGCGCAGTGGGAAAATAGCCGCTCTGAAATGAAGTAGCTTTGGGACTTGACTACTGATAAATTTCTTGACCTACCATAGCATACATGTATTTTGGAATTTACGGCCACTGAAAATGACCTGCGAAATTTCCAAACTTTTGGGCAATAACTCGATTGGAAACGCTTGATAAGCAGAGTGGCTCATTTGGACTTAGGAGCCTGGATAGCAAGCAAAGAAAGACCGAGGAGTGGGATTTTCGGTTTTGGCAATGTGAGAAATGAAACGAGAGCCAAAAAATGCTCTCTTACTCGCGTCTTTGTTTACACAGTCTTGACTCTTGTTCCTCGTTCCTCGTTTTTTTTCCCTCCAAAATGTAGCATCACAGTATAACGTAACTTACTGTTGATCTAACGGAGAATTCCAAACACTATTGTCGTTGTACTCTTATAAATCCTAACAGAGTCAACCATACTGTTATAAAACAGTAATATTTACAGGGCTTCTGATATTTCGCGGAAAAAAAGCAAAATTTCGCGGGATTTTCAGAGGCAAATTCGCGGAAAAATCGGCCAATTTCGCAAGATTTTCGCGGGAGAAAAGTCAAATTTCGCAGAAAAATCGGCCGATTTCGAGGGATTTTAGCGGAAAAAAGTCAAATTTCAAAGGATTTTCAGGGGCAAATTCTTAGAAAAATTGGCTGATTTCACGGGAAATTTCAGGGGGAAACTTCGCCAAGAAACAATCAGTAAAAAGCGGCCGATTTCGCTGGATTTTTTTTGGTAAATTTCGCTAAAATCGATCAATTTTGCGTCGATATGACCAGCGTTATTTAACGTTTTTTTAACAGGGATAATCATTTGCTCTTTCAACAGCAGTTCGCTCGAGAAATGAGCAAATGCTAAAGCTCTTAACATTATGGTAGTGCCCAGTTTTTCGCAACATTAATCTAAGAACGCCTGGTAGTTTTTGGACATTGTTTAATCGTTGCAGTGACGAAGTTTCAAGATAAATTTGGACGTTTGGGGTGAATAAAACAGGTCTAATACCCAAGATAAGTATTAAATATGTTTTGCCGACATGTATTTGGAAATATTTCTGGGGAATTTCGCGGGATTTCGCGGAAATACCTGAATTTCGCGGGTCCGCGACCGCGCGAAATATCAGAAGCCCTGTATTTATAATAATTAAGTTTCAGTTTTATTTCTGTAAGGTATTGGATTTAAAGCCCTTCTAACAATCCATGACAAGTGAACATGTTTCTATTACTTTGACGGGGCGATCTACAAATAGCATATTTCTTTCTTGTGAGGAAAGACTTTTGACATGCAGGGAGAGAACTGCAACAAGTTGAAGTTTTTCCATGGGGACTGTGGGTGGGCTGCTTGTTGAACTGCAGCTCCCGTGCAGGCTAACTGTACATCATCGAATACTGTATTTAGATAATTATTCCATGTGGATATAAAAAGTCACTTCTAAGAAAGAATGTTGACTTTTCATTTGCAACGATGATTTCATCATCGCAGTTTCCTTCGCTATTCTTGAGCAGTTACAGTCTTTCTCAGTTTTGTTTTTGCATGCCAAGCTGGGCGAACACGTTGCATTGCGATTTGCATTAACCCCACCCCCACTCAAATGATTGATGAAACAGAAAAACCCGTCTGAAGTTTGCAAACGCACAGGTGCAATACAATGAATTTGGCTGTAAAACAGTGGAGTCTTGTACGGCTTGTTTTGGCTGGCACAGCTGTCAATTGGTAAGTCTCCAAAATGTATCAAGTCAAATAAGAATTTTTTTTCTTACAGCTGTAATAATCATGTCAATAATACCATTATTTAATAAAAACATGTGTGATAGGCACAAATAATGCAAGTATTGCACTTAGTAACTTTGATTACCTCTGTTAGTCTGGACATCACAGGAGGCCTAACAAAATACTTTAATCACAGTCACTGCAATAGGGAGACAAAAATAGAACAGTAGAGTCAATACTTGTTAGTATTTACCAAATCAGTGAATAGCAATTTTCACGTAGAGTTGATACCTGTTAGTATTTACCAAATCAGTGAATAGCAATTCTTGTGCATTTTGATTGGCTCGGCTGAGCCTGTAACTGGGAATAACTTTAGCTATTCACTCTTTTGCCACCAGAGCCAAGATGGCATCTTGAAGCTGAGACATTTTTGGAAGACAAAATTTGAGCGATAATTGAAACAGTCATAAAAGCAATACCAAGAAAGTGACGAACTTTAGCTTGTCGGCATTTATTGGTAGGTAGAAAATTATTTTCATGCTGAATTTGCAACAAAATTGTAAAATGCACTCGACAAAATGTTTGTAAATTGTTAACAAAGTTCCTACCCAGTGACATTTTCAATTTACAAAAAGTTACTTTTTCCTTTTTTATCCAACTGATTTGGTAAATACTAAAACAACTATCCCCCTCAGGGTCAGTGAACAGCACTAGCACCAGCACTATATTAATATACCTCGATGATTTACATCTCGGTACATGTACATATCCACCGCTTTTCACCTCTCCTTCGGGAATAGTTGTATACTATTGATGATTTAAAGGGCACCAAGAAGCAATCAGTTTCCTGGAAAAGCCGGATCAAGGATCAAGGATCAGGGATCAGGGATTTGTTGAAAATATATCAAACAAATTACCCCTATGTGACTCAGAGCATTGATCAGCATATGTGACTTGTATGCTCAAGCAAAAATAAATCTGCAATGATTTCAATGATGAATTTCCCTCGTAGCAAACATGTCAATCACGTTTTTCTGCGAATCACGGGAATTCCGGTGATTGATACACAAGATAACATTCGCCGACTTTCGCACTAGCCCCAAGAACACTTGATCACAAGTTGGAAAACTGTCTATTCTTGATTCCAGTGTAGTTTTCAGGGATTTTCAATGCATAAACAACGCAAACGTCTGTAATTTTATTCTTTAACTAGAGAAACGAAAAGAGAATGTTTCCTAAAACATTTGGAGACACGGCCATTAAAGGAACAACAAAATCACCACTATTTTCCGATTCTTTGCATTTTCACCCAAGCATTAGCAGGTCTACAATTCCGATCCCAGGTTTGCTCTTTGACATCGAGTTTTTTCTGATCGCAAAAAAGTAGTTTGAAAATTTCACGTTACATGACACCAAAGAGACAACCGGCTGTGAGTCGTTCGCATGTCTGAGTGAAAATCAGTGACGTCATTTGTTCATAACGCTGAGGACAAGAATGTTGTTATCAGGGTTGTCACTAAGATTTCAAGTTGCCGGGTAAATACAACAAGTAGGCAGGGAATCAACCGGCTAGGGATTTCTTTTGGTTCTATTTTTCTTCTATTTTCCAATAAAGTAGCCGGGGGCCACTCTCTTAGTAGCCGGGAAAAACCCCCGGCCCCTGGCTGTTAATGACAACCCTGTGTTATTGCTCATCTTGGTTAAGAGATCACTGATATACACGATTAAAATAAAAAAACAGCCTGTCCGTCAACAGCGATGTTATCTTGTGTTATGCTATATAAATCACTGGAAATTCTTGTTGCTCGCAGAAAACCGTGATTTACAAGTTTATAGCTGTTCAATAGCTAGTCAGTAGGCAAAAATTGGCACTGCCAATTTATTTTTGCTCGAGCATACGAGTCACGTATGCTCAATGCTCTGAGTCATGTAGGGGTAATTTTTTTGATATATTTTCAACTGATCCCTGATCCTTGATCCTGCTTTTCCAGAAAACCGAAGCAATCTAAGGTAAGAAGTTAATAATTTTAGTGTCCCCAATTAGCTACTATAAGCTAATACTTAAGACACTATAATACAGGTTTTGTTGTTGCTGTTGTTATTGTTGTAGGTGTTCATAAACAAAAAAAATTGTTGTATGATCTCAAGTTGCTAGAGATTCACATGTGATAAGGCGAATTGAACTACATAATAGCAGTGGAGAGAGTAATATTAAAATGAGAGGCGGTTGACTTGAGATGATCCCCAAATCCAAATGAAATATGTTTAAATGTACAGCTTAATTAAAATACAAGAACATTTTGGTAAACAAGTTAAACTGAGGATTAAATTGAGCCACAGCAATGGACCATCAGGTTATGTTAAAAGAATTGGTGCAAAACTTGCAGTCAGGTCCAACTTGAGGTACGCAGCAAATTAATGGGCCGTTTCCAATAGTTAGTCACATGATCACCTTTCTGTTCACTTGAAAACAGTTAACTTTGCAAAAATTATTTCAGCAGGAACAAGCATTACCGGTAGTCTGTCTTTCAGACAATTATGTTGAGTTGTTTTCTCCTCTCAGCAACCTCTTAGTTAACTAGCCTTTTACGCTGTCCAGTGACGTCACTATACCAAAACCGGGTAGTGATTTTGATTGGTTAGATTGTCCAAACATGTGCATAATTATGAATAATTACGAGAAATTTTAGTGGGGTTGTCATTTGATATTCAGTGGATAGCATGCCTGGTATGCTTGCGTGCAATCTTTATCGTAAACAGCTAAATTCCCCTTGTCTTTGAAACTATGAATAAAATATTGTTAACTTGAACTACGAATGAAGAATCATTGTGGAGAGTTGGTAGGTTTTTCATTTAGAGCCGCATCGTGTTTTCAGCAGTGACTTTGTCTGTGTGAAGTTTTCAGGGATTTAATATAAGTTACAACAAGTTAGTTCAGAGTACCGCATACAGTTGACAGTTTAAACGTAAACCATGAACAGGGCTCTGCTAGAGCACAGCCCTGTGGCCCCTGGCACCTAACGTTTGCCCTCAGGCGACTAGAAAATCTCAGATTTTTCAAACAAATTTTATACTGGGCACCCTAGATCTTACAGTTTCAGAGCACTGGGCTCCCTTCAATTTTCCTTAGAGCACAGCCTTGATGAATTACAATCAAAAAGAGTGACGCAATTTTGCATCAAAAATTGTGGACATTTCCAGATGATATTTCTTTGTTTGCCAGTAGAAAATCACTTTTTTACTTTTTGCGTGAATTAAGCAAAGGAGTAGTAACGTCACTGGATGGCATTAATGGCTGGTCTACACACTTTTTTTTTTCAATAAGAATATTGTTTTTCCGGCCCAGGATGAATATTCTTATTTTTCTGCCGATTTTAGGCTGAATATATACACACTGTATTCTTGTATTATTCTTAAATTGTGGCACGTGACATTTCCGTTTTGTAATGTATTGGGGTATCAATTATTTCAAGTGTTCAGTTTCTAGAACTGTATCCCATTACATTCTGCACATGCTCCATCGCTCAGCGAGGTCAAGATGTCATGTCAGACATCACCTGGTCATTTTGGCTTGAAAAAAGCATTTCTCACAGGAAAAACATATAATAAAATTTTATTGTATTGTATTAATTTACAGATTCTCAACACTCAAAATTATATCCTTTCCAAAACCTTAGCCTTTAATTAGAGTTTATGTTTAAAATACAGTGAAACCTGTATTAAGTGGACACCCTCTATTAAGCGGACAGTAGCCGAAGTCCCCAAATTTATTTCCCTTATTTAATTCAAATGAAACCTTTATTAAGCGACACCTCTATTAAGTGGATGCGGACACCTAAAAAGTACCTGAAATTGTCATTTCTATTGTTGCCAACCTGTATTAAACGGACACTTGTAATTAAATTCCACCACCCAACATGCCAGACACCGGAAATGTGAAAGATTGCCTCTAATTGCCACCCACAAATTGTTCGATTTTTACATTAAAAAACGTGACTTGACGAACTTATTTGACAAGTTTCACAGTACAGTATTGTTTTCTATTTCGTTTTGTTTGTATAGAGCTTGTTGAACTCATCTGATTTCTTCAAATTTGAGTTGCAATCCATGTTTATGGTACTATGATTAATTGGTCCACTTCAAAAAAGAAATTAATGCAAACGTATATCGTCATAGTCTCTGCCGGAGTATTCAAAATGTTTCCACTGTTCATTTGAATGGCATTTGAAACCCCATATGACGTTATCTATCGAAACCTGTATTAGGCGGACACCCTGTATTAAGAGGACACTACAGCATTCCCCGAGGGTGTCCGCTTAATACAGGTTTCACTGTATTCTTAAAATTTCCCAAATTTCAGGCTTGATATTCTTATAAAATATATTCTTATTAAAAAAAGAGTGTATTTAGACATTGTTGAGAGGAGAAAATGACTTGAAGTAATCATCTGAAATTCCAGCTAAACTAAGCATACATGTTGTATTAAAATTAGGTAGACAGTGTATAACCAACAATGGGTGGCAAGAGTTGTTCTTGCCATACAAAATAATCCTTTTAATCATTGGGCACTATTGCAATCACTACCTTATAAATTAATATATGACGGAAAATTTACAGGCTACCTAAAGGCCTGTCACCAAGATGCCAGAACCTTTGACAGTGTGACAGTCAATGTTTAAAAAATCTTGTACGGTAATAACCTAATATACAACACAACAAAGTCTTACCACAGCTTGTCATATGCCTTAACACCTCATATCCACACATGATGGAACACGTTATAATACTCACTGACCAACCTTTAAAATACAAATCAAGGCCAACAGTGTAATTTGAATTAAAAGGGAAACAGTTTTTTTATAGACTGTGCAAAAGTACTTTTATGTGTATGTTCAGAAAATGTTTTGTCAAAAAGAAAAGTTTGCAGTTTTTTTTCTCCCTGATGATGACTTGATTTGCCAAAAACTGGGCAAGTATTTAGCTAAAAAAATAAAACGCATGCCAAAAATAAAATGCATGCTCATCACAAGACCCATCTGAATACAATGAAAGTTTACTGCACTCAACCACCGCAGTTTTGCTAATTAAGATTCTTATTTTTTCGACCACTCAGTAGTCTTCACTTGTTCCAAAGTAATCAACACTTTCAAGTGATAGAATTTCTGGACCAACACGTTTCAGAAAAGCTCTAAATTTAATCTTTCCTAAGCTTTCTTTGCAAAACATACATGGCTTCAGTCTCGCGATGATTCTTATTCCCAGTTCAACGGTCTCCACTAGTCTATGTATACCCGTTTTCACACCAAAACGGTACAAAAACCCTACCCGTTGGGGTGGCAAAGTTCTATATGGCTTTTATAAGGGAGCACCCCCTCCCCCCCCCCCCCCCCAGGGATAGGTGAATCTTTGCTGACTTCATTGTTTACATTTTTCCTCATAAGCATACGACTTACTCATAGAAGCCGTGGGCATATAAATGAACTAAATGCAAAAGTTAAAACAGGTGATTAAGTTGAGCAATTTGTGCAATTTTCAGCTCTTTGCAAGCAATATTGAAGGAAATATCAACCATCAAAAACTGCGAAATTGCTGTGTGGCAAAAAAGTTAATGAGCCATACATTATCTGTAAAATTTCGAGTTTTTAGAAGAGAATTTCTCCGAAACTATTCGGTGTATTGGACTCAAATTTTCAGAGATAACCGAAACTGTTATGCCCTTTCAATATTCAGAGTGTTTATTTTATTAGCGTCATCAGATAGTGATAAGCATATGTTAATGACGCAAAAAGTGTAAACAAAGGTTCGCCTATAGATACCATAAGGACAGACGCATAAATTATAAATTATGCTACCTGTTTGTAGACAACAGAGTGAGCTTACAAAAAGTGTACAAACTATAACATTTCTCCAATTAATACAGCTGGAATTAAATGGTCTACCAACTAACTAACGACCGGGTAAATGACTCATTCTACTAACAGAGGCTCAAAGTGTTCGTCAAAGGAGTGTAAGCATTCCGATTTTCCTTGTCAATAAGGTAATTGAGTATGAAATAATTTTGCTCCTCCGACTAATAAAATAAGATCACCGTAAAAACCTGACATGATAAGATGCATGCAATCTAGTTGGAGGTTCGATTAGAAGACACTAACAGAGTCACTTGAATACTAAGTTCAGTTCTTACCGTGAAATGTGTTAAATGCCCTGGAAAGCGGAAAATCTGCAAAGAACATGGCAAGAAGCCTCGCGATCGAGCTTGATAAGTTTACATAGCTGGGCGCTTGCTGACAAAAGCAAGTCAGCCCATACTTGCGGGAATGTTCCTAACAACAAGAAGTCAAAATTTTATGGCTGGAGTGGATAATAGAGAACAAACTTCGCAAGTATTATCCACCAAATGCCCTCAATACGTTGACGACTCAACTTCGTGTGGTTGTGCGAGAGCCGATGAAATTGTTAAAAACGCCCTCTAAAGGATCTCATGACTTTAATCACGTGATAAGGAAAACTTGGAACTGAACTGGATTTGGTATTCCAGGAGATCAGTTGAATGGAGTCTACCTCTCGAACAACTTGTTACCTCTAAAAAGAATTAGTGTTACCATATATATAGTAGATGAAAAAAGCCAACTTCGACATTCAGCACATTGCATGTCACTTCGAACTGACACATTTTCTGGGCGATGTTTTGTAAACATTGAAATTACCAGTAAGAGCAAGGTATACAGAAAGTAACACATGCGTGGAGAGAGGCCTTACCTAAGAGAAAGGAAATACATAGTTGAAATGTCTCGCTTTAGCATGTCACTTTTTATGTTGACTTTAACAGGTTCTAATTGTAAGATAGCCTAACTATAAGCTGGCTCCAAAGTCGTTGTTTTCGTTTTGTGTTTTCTTCCGGGAGCTGGGATTTAAGGTTCCAACCTACTAGGTATGTGAAAGGGGTACCGTTTGTCAGTAAAGGTACCGTATTTCCGCTAATAATAGCCGTCCCTCGATCAATCGCCTCCCTCGAATAATCGCCCCCTTTCATGGAAATATTTAAAATAATCACCTAGCTCCCTCGAATAATAGCCCCTCTCCCCACCCCTCTCGTCATCTTCCTTTTATCCCCTCCCTGTCGAAGTACAGTGTGATCCAGCAAAGATGATCAACTGACGATTCAAGCTCTGTAAATTAACCAAGGAATTAAATTTGGAACGCTTAAAAAGACCATGTCCAGTTTATTTAATGAGATTTTTTTTTCCATTTAAAAACAAAAAACAAAATATTTAGCGCACGACTTCCAGTGAGCAATATTTGAAATAATCGCCCCCTTTTTGTGCGAAAAAAGAAATAATCGCCCCAACTATTATTCAAAGAAATACGGTATTTACCAACCTCGTCCCCAGGGCTTTTCCCTTAAAAAATGGGTGGGGCTTTTCCCGCCCCACCCATTTAAGGGAAAAGCCCTGGGGACGAGGTTGGGTATTTACGATACCATTTCTATGAAAAATGATTTATAAACCCCGAAGGGTACTCTGGTTAATTTTTGCCGGGCATGTGGCGCTGGCCTCTCAGAGACCCTGGCCAATTATAGACCCCATCTTAGTCACTTTTGGGCAAATGTAATTTTCGCGATCCCAACTTAGTCACTCTTTTTTTATGTAAAAGACCTTATCAATCCTTAAAATAGGTCGCCGTAAAATTGATTGACCCATTTTCTAAATTGAAGGAAGAACACTTTACTTTTCACCTACAAACATTCTGGTACGAGGGTACGTTTGCTAACCGTAAATGTGAAGAACTTTCTTACCGCAAAAATCCGCAATTCTAGTAGCTGATGAAATGCAACCCCATTATAGTCAACCCAGTCGTGAAAATGTTTTGAAAATAATACAGTGAACCTCAAAACTCAGTTAACCAAACAAAGTGGACCGGTTTGTGAGCTAGAAACTTAACTGTGCTACCATTCAACAGGTATTGATTTCAAAATTCGCCTTCTTAACCCGAAAAGTTACCGGACCCATCGAGAAACATACCCTAGAATGGTTGTTTCGACATCCCGCCTTTTCCGTACTTTCAATCCCGAATAGTGGTCCTCTATTTTTCCTTTAAATGCCGAATCCTGCCCTTCAAATGAGGAATATTCCCACATCCCGCAAACATATCGGGACCCGTCGATACACCTTTTATTACACCCCCCCCTCCCCGACCCCCAATCGAGCGGAGCACCCCACGACAACTCATTACGGGTTGCACCCCAAAGAGGGGCAACTTTCTCATTCTCACGATTGAAAGAATCTCGCAAATTCACTACACCAATCAAATCAATTCGGTCAAGGAACGGAATGTTAATAGCCCCACCTGAAAAACACTGCAATCGCTTTAACGTCTTAAGGATAATTTTTTAAACAAAATGCGGTTTCCCCGATTTTGGGAAACGTAAAAACACAAACTGCTTCCTGTATGAAGACTAAGACGAAGAGAGATGATTACCTCACCAGGGAGAGTGCGGGTAGAGTTGATTTCCAGAACCTCTGGAATTTCTAGGTACGCCTCTGGACAAGCAAAAGTTTAAGACGGAATCTAATAGGAAGTAGAATAATTTTAGTTTCCCGTGGACAAAAACCTCATACCAGAATAATTTCAATCCTACTGGATTCTTTTTAGCACTTTTTGAGGGCTACAAATGTGATAAGTTAAATGAAATAACCTTAAAGAGAAGGTTCTTATGGGAGCCCGAGAAAACAATCTTCAAAAGCTTCAATTTCACAAAATGAAATCGTACTTAAAACGATTTTACCTATCATTTTCTCAATTCCTGAGAAATTTGAAATTTATTTTCTCGGGCTCCCCGGGAACCTCTTATTTGGAGTTATCTCATGTAACTCATTACAAATGAACATTTCTAGCCCTTGAAAAGTGTAAAAAAAAAAGAATGCGATATGGCTTAAAAGGTTTTAGCCTGCGTAGCAGGCGTTAAAAAAGGAAGGGGAAGGGGAAAAACGCCTGCCACGCCGGCTAAAAAGATTGTTGTTCACAGATAATTAAAATTACTCAATCTGATCGGCGTGCTAAAAGATACGAGATCGAGGCAATGAGGGGATTCTACCAGTGATAAATTGAACCAAAGCCTCAAGTTGGTGCCGTAAAAGGAAGCGGAAAAAGTATCCATTTTTACCCCATAAAACGACACAAGGTTTGGGAGTTGCAGACTTTGATGGTTGAGGTTTAGTTGAAAATGTTATTTCTCTTGTCTTCGCTAGATTTTTCTCCTTCTCACTATGGGGCTTCCATTCACACATTACCCTGGGTACCAGAGGTTGTTTCTCGCGTGCGACGGGGAGCTTCGTTTTGTCGGCCGAAGGCCGAAGACACGAGCGGCGAAGCTTTTCGCGCGGGTCACTTTTTAAGACTGACCGAAACCGGAAACCGCGCATGAAAAGCCTCTGGCACCCAGGGTATTCACACATAAGAACGATGACAATTTTCGGCGGGATACGGATGGGTGTTTACACTACACCGGATATCTTTGGCGCCGGTACGGAAACCATACCGGATACGGCTTCTGTGTACACATAACAACGGTGATTTCGGTGTGATTTCTTTAATGTAGCCTGTACACGGACGTTGTTTTATTTTTCTTTTCGTTCTTTTGGAAAACACTGGCGTGCGCGAGAAAGAAAAATATTCCATCCTCCCTCACCCCTACCCCCTTGCGCTGGCGGTCAATAAATCCCCCGCGGTTCACTTTTTATCACGCGCGCTCGACGGACTTTGAGGAGAAAATAGAGGGTCTGTGAACAGGCTATCTGTAACGGAGCGAAGCTGCGCCTGGCGATCTCTAAAGTGGAGAGTCAAATCGGTTAAGTGGCCACATTATACGTAATAGCTTTTGTGTCGGCACTAAAAGCTGTCCGGTATACAGTGTCAACATAGTCGAGTTCTGACTCCTCTCTCTGTCACGCAAAGCCGGGAAAGAGAGAGAGTCTCTCTCCCAGCGTTTCGTCACATAGAAAGAGGGAGGGGAGAACTGGAGCGAGTGTGAACATTGGTTTAATGTGACGGTCTCTTGCATTCTGTTTGTCTGAACGACTTCAAAGCAGTCAGAGGAGATTGTGAAGTTAAAAACATATAGGTTACTTTGTTGTCCCAAGACCGCGAAATATGGCTTCCGAATCTTGGCAAAATTTATCACACGTAAACAACTGTAACAGGGTAAACAAGTACAACGAGAAAGAAAAAAGACCATTGATTTTACCTGATTATAAAATTTAATTGCACATAGCTGCTCACATCAATCACTGTAATACACTACTAAGCGACACAGCCAAGCCTGACTAAAAATACCTAAAATTATTTGGCTCTTCAGCATTTTTAAGCCTACCACTAGGTAATCTATACAAACATATTCTTAGCAAGCGAAAGAAGAACGCAAAGTAATGATATATAATACAGTCAAAAAAGAGAATGCAGTTTCTTAGTCTGTGGCTTGTCATACGCAAATTCACCACCTGAAAAACGAGAAAAAATCTGGGTCGAGTTAACTTACGCAAAGACTTCTGGGACTGTTACAAAGGACTGAGAAAAAAAATTGACCAATAGCTGACCGGCACGTCCCTTGTAGCGATCCCAGAATCAATTGCGGGACACATTTCGGCACCAGTTTTCCTCCTATTTCTAAGCAGCGAACAATTAACAAATTATTGCTTAATGACAAAAACCGTTGCAGACAGAGGATTAGAAGTTAAAGCCTTTGTCCCCTCAAAACCAAAAAAGAGGAAAATACAAAAGCTTTACTAGAGAAACAATAATTATCCAGCTTATAACAGTGTAAATTGGTGCAAAGGTTCTGATTGAAAAACAAAATATTTGACAAAATATACAGATGACTTGATTTTTTTGTACAAAATACCCAGGCTCCCCTCTCCCATCCTCTACCTCAATATGCATTTTGTTGAAAAGGCTCTGGGAACTAGGATTTAAAAGAGGAGTGGAGCCTGGGAACTAAATAACTCAGGAAGGGTTTTCTGTTTAACAAAGCCAAAGGTTTAAATCAGAATGTTCCAAAGTCTGTAACCTTGGCTCCTATGCAACAGTTATTTCGTTCACCATACAGTCTCAGAATACTGCCATTTGATGAAAACAACACTTGCTGTGTTGCAAATAAACATAAATAAAACAAACTCAGGGGAAAATGCTTTGTTCCTTTTAGAATCAAACTTGAAAGATTTAAAAATACATGACTTGTACACAAAATGGAATAAGAAAAACTGCCAACACGAGGTTTAGGCTGTACACACCAGCCACTTAAAATTTTACATCCCTTCCAACGAGGGAAAAGTTTAGTTTCAGACATTTTTCATCGAAGTCTCTGGACTCTTCAAACTACTAAGAACTATTCAAATGTACAAAGAACTGTGAAAGATGAAAGTAAAAGGATTGACGTTTTTACAAAGGTCTCTCAATCCCAAGACCATTTGGAAAGAGAATTAGAAAGCCTGTTTTACAGAACTTAACGCAATAAACTGGGAATGCTACTGACAATGACAATGAATACAACATAGCTTGCAAATAACAAGATAAAGGTCTTGATCAGAAATCCTGAAATGGCAATACTGCACTGCAAGCAATAATTCTTTCTCTAGTAATTCTTGCTCTTTGTAGCACTACAGCTCAATGCTCTGGTCTTCCTCACGGTAAGAAAATCAAAAGTTCAAAAAAGCCCTTCACAAAAGGTTTACATCTTCAACTTCACAAATCTGTGTCATACCAGGTTCCCCCTCGAGGAGGGGGGTGTGCAAGAGGTTGCAAGGCAGGGTCCCCTTGGTGGAAGTCGTAACCTGGGTCGTGAGAATAATCCATTGGCTGATTGTAGTCAAAGCCATCGTGAGGATAACCATAGCCTATAGGCGGCATATTGTAATTTGGGTCATGGAAGTCTCCATCCATTGGCTGAAGAAAGAAAACAAAAAACCTCTTAAGTTAGTGTGCAAAGACTAGGGGACTAGAAGGCTGTACTTGGCTGTGCTCTAAGAAAAATAGCTCTCTGATGGAGAGAGAGCACAGTTTTTTTAGTTTTTTGTTATGGACAGTGTTAGAAGAAAGTTGATGTTGGTCACCGTTGGGGCTTAAACAATTATTAACACATTGAGCCCTAAGATCAACATTTGAATTCTTATTTGTTGCCCCTATTCACTTCCTACAGAGGTAGTGGGGAGAAGTTGATAAAATATCAAGCAAATTCATCTTGTGTGATCATGTCCCTAATTCTCATGATCACTCTGTTTTACAAAGCATTGATATTACAAGGAGAAATTTGATGCTGATCACTCTTAACGCTTAAAGGGTTAATACTTCAACATTCACCACTGACAATACACTCCTTACCTCAGGCCAAGGGGCATCATCTCGGAAGAGAGAACTCGTCAGCTCCACTGACAGCCGTTTTTTGTAATCTTGTGACTTATCTTCAGACATACGGAAAAGCACAGCAGCAGCATAAGCAGCGATACCCTCATTTCTTGAATGAAGCAGATCGGTTAGAGGAGCAGTTGCATTTTCAGCTTCTATGGCTTCAGCGCCTTCTTTGTCTTGGGCTAGTTCACAGAGCACTCCTGCAGCAACACGCTGGATGTTCTCAATGGGACAGTATAGAAGCTGAAAAAAGAAAGGATCATTGTCTTGTTACATTGTTTTTAAAATGTACCGACGCCAACAGAACTCACAGGCCAATTTTCGCATTTCCACCAGATAAATTTTCAAAGTATAGATAGACACAAAATGCAGCGTGGAAAGGAAGTAGTCTCCGATTATAAGAGGCTTGAGGATTTTGCTATTGGGCTGGTGAATTCAGTTCTTAACTTTCCTAATGGGCAAGTGAGGTTTTTTGGGAATTCAAATTACAGAAGAATAATATTGTAATCCTGGTTTCAGGCGAGTTGAAATAAAGTTTGGGCTAGTACATGCTAGTTACAGCCTGTCTGACTATCTTTGCACCCTGAGAATGCTAGTATATAATATAATTTTTTAAATTGATGAATTGAAGATTGCCTAGGTAACAAATCAAAATATCAAGGTGACAGACCTAAAAATGCACCAGTATATTTTTGGAACTGAAATTCTCCAAATTCCCTGAAAAATCCTCATTCTTCACTGTCCACACATTTACAAGTGGTGCATCTCTGCCAAAAAATGTATTTATTACCTGAACAAACAGTGGAATGCAGTGGAGACTTCTTATAACAGCTCTGTTGTGTGCTTCTCGTGCCAAAATATGGAGTGCGCCAACACACCCATCAACAATGTCTTCCATTCTGACGCCATCAATTACCACACTCTGCCCAGGCCTTCTCTGCATATCTTGATGAGAACGCATCATAAGTTGAACAAGCTGTGGCAAGCCTCCATGCTCACGGATCGGAGTATGATTGAGAGGGCAAAGGGCAAGATTTCGCATGAGACCAATAACAGCCTTGATGAGCGGCCAACGGGACGGTGGGTAAAGCAGTTTTACAAGGACTGGCAAGCCAAAATGAACCCTAACTGCATTCTGGGCTTTTTCAGAATCCTCATGACGGCTGGTTAGATGGCGCAGCGCACAGACCTGAAAGGAGCATACAGTGTTAGACCACCTCTAATAAAATGTAACTACAATCAGCGACAAAATTAGTTGAGATACTTTGCCCTGAAGGGCCTTTCTGACATTTTACCGACTTCAAAAGAGGAAACTGTAGCTTTCCCCTCCCTGCTTTTGTAACACTACAATTCTTAATTAACCACCAATGATGAAGACAGCAGACATAGCCAACTAACTTACCGCTGGCTCAGTGATCTCTTCTCTGTCTCCAGCCTGCATACACGTCCTCACCAGGGCTTCAATTCCACCAAACCTGTACACAAGCTGTTTGTTATTGGGGTTATTGCATGTCAGGTTGGACAAGACACCAGCTGCGCATGTCACGACTTGAATATCATTGGATGACAGCAGCTGTACCAACATCTGAAGTAAGTTGTCAAGTCCATCTTCTTTGGTAGCAGCATCTGAAAGGTTGCGAAGTGTCCACAAGCAGTTCTGGACGAGCCTGTTACTCTGGTGCCCAAGATGCATAGCAAGGGCTTGCATACCTCCAGCCTGAGTAAAATATAGGCAACATTAACTTCAACATCACTAAGTATGTACCACATCATTAAGTAACCAATCACAGGAACAACTTTCCTTCAGGGCTGTCATTAGAGAGCTTTAGCACCAACGATGGCTACGGCAGGGAAAAGGTCACTTTAAAAATGAATTCGCGTTTTTTCAAACTCGTCCGCGTTTATTCCAGTTCGCTTGAAATGTCAAAAGTGGGCAAATTTCCCTGGAGTTGATTGCTTGGGGACCGCACCGAAGTTTAGAAGGAGAAAGAAAAATTCGTTGCTGCTTGTTTACAACTTCCATAAAACGTGAAATTATGCATTTTCACATCGTAGTCGTGTGGAGAAGGCAAAGAAATGTACAAAAAAGTGTGATGCATTTGCAAATGTGATGTTTTGCTTAACAAGTCTATTGCTTTTTTGAAGTTCTTGCTGCCGTCGCCGTTGCCGTTGCTAAAGCTTCCAATTAAGGGCTAGGAGCCGCGGATTTTCCCTGCCTATTATGAATGTGACCCTTGCTACTTTTGAAGGAAATCAGAAGAAAAATAGAGCCAAACAAAATCCCTAGCTGTTGGATTCCCCAGCTACTTGTACCAGTAGCCCGGCAACTTGAAATTTTAATGACAGCCCTATTACTTGTGTTACTTTTCAAAGCTGTCACAACTCATCATGAAGTTGGTTGCATCCACAGATCACATAAATTCAACCACTCGGTTTTTGTGTTCAGGATGTGCATTGTTAATTTCTTCTTCTGTCACCCGGAATAAATAGCAAGCAACATGAGGGTAAAAACAAGAGATAAACATGTTCCTGGAACTGTACAAAAGCCCTCTTTCCAGATTGAATAAAAAACTTGAAGAAAATATTATTGCAGCAAGTAAATGAAACAAAACACAAAGCTGAAAAAAAACTACTGTTTCTTACCTCTACAATAGCTTGCTTGTTGTCAGTATCCACGGACAGAACTTTAAGCACACGACTGGTTGTGAAGAGGAGTTTCTCGTAGGTATAACTTCTCATGATGCGCACAAGCTCAGCTGGCCCACCAGATGCCAGGATAATCAGTTTACTTTCCTTGTTACCATAAGCCAGCACGTGGAGACAGTCTGCATTCAACAAAAGACAGGATATTTGTCTACTACAAAGAGTTCACTTTTTTAAAGTTGACACTATGAAAGGACACTTGGTTGTACCACTAAAGTAGAAAGCAAGCCTGTGCTTAACAAAAAATTCAAGAGAGCCCCGGAGCTCTAACCTATGCAAGAAGTAATCTTTCTAGTCTAATTTTGAACCAAAAATGCAGTGAGGCTGACAAAAGGAATTAAAAAAAAACAACAACAACACTTATATCATAACACAACCTCAAGGTCTTGTACCTGTTACAATAGCCAGAAACTTGACATTTGTGCGTCCAAGCAATGCCACCATCTTCTGAAGACCTCCTGCCAGTCTGACAGCCATCTTGGCTCCTTCTTGATGAAGTAGCAGATTATGTAAAGTGGTGATAGCATAAAAAACCACTGCTTCAACAGGCGACTCAAGCATTCTCACAAGAGCAGGGATGCCACCAGACTTGAAGATAGATAACAAACCTTGCCTGCAAATAAAGGACAAAGTTTTTAAATTAATAACTGAATTTACTGTGATAATACTGTTTAAATGTGTGATACTTCATGACACAAGACTTTAACTTCACTGATTTTCACAAAAAAAGCTTTTAGGACACCTTTTAAAGTCACAACAATTGTCACCGTCACAAAACTCGTCAGCGTCACAACATATGAAACTCGTCACAACATATGAAGAGTTGATATACCTGTGATGAGAAAGGTTGTGTAATGTACCAGCTGCGCATCGAGTGGTCTCGGGATCAGAGGAGTTGTTAAGAGCTTTTACAAGGGTAGCGACCATCTGTGGTGAGTTCATGATGGCATGACGACTGGCATCTTTCTTGGACAGCTGATGAACCATCATGGCTGCTTGTCCAACAACAACCTAAAACACAGATATTTGTGAAAACATAAATAAAATCTTCTTGACAAAAAAAATTTAATATTAAGACTTGTGTATTGTCTTTTAATTTTTATGAACTCATAATGCACATATAATATTTAAGGGTGATCCTTTTTTGATACATTTTGTTTGTTTTTGTCATGCTTCATGGCAAAATGACTGTCCTTTATTCTCTATTTTGGTTTGAAAGGGTTTGTTTTGTTTATAAAAATTATTATCATGATTGATAAAAGTGGCCTGCCATCAAAAAGCTGAAAAGATTATATTCTTTTTGCTTGCACACAAGTGAAAATTAAACAAAATTCTTATCAAGGGATTCAGGTCAAACCAAATATTTCTGAGGATCCATTATGAAATTTCAATTCCCAACACTGTTACTATGGTCTTAGCTATTCAACAATTATTTCTTGAGCCCGAATGGGCTCTGAGTCAATAGCCCATGATGCCGAAGGCTGAATGGGCTATTAACGCAGAGGCCATGAGGCCAATTAGTAAAATCCAACTAGTTGGTCAAAAACATCAAGAATAAAAAAGTTTTAGCTACTTACAGCTAGACTTTAATCCTTTGCCGCCAAAAAGCCGGCGCTTTTCGCTACTAGTGGGCTATAACATATAGCCTAGTAGTAGTTCAACCAATCAGAATGCAGCATTGATAATAGACCACTATTTGGATTTTACTAAAAGAGTATACAGTCAACTCCCTCTAAGACGGACACCTTTGGGACCGGCAGTAAGTGTCCGTCTTAGAAAGATGTCCATCTTATAGAGAGTCAAATAAAGGGAGTAAAGAAAGGCAGGGACCAACTCTAGGTGTCCATTTTAGGGAGGTGTCCGTCTTATAGAGGCGTCCGTTAAGAGAGAGTCGACTGTAGACCATGGAAAATTGTTAACAATTTGTTTCAAGGAGGGTACTCAGTGTGCAAAGAAAGTGGTGTCCGACAGCCCGGGGCTAATGGATTTTGCTATTGGGCTAGTGAATCTTGTTGTTAACTTGCCCGATGGGCAAGTGATCTTTTTTGAGGAATTCGAAAAACAGAAGAACTGTAAGATCAATTCTGCTCTTCCAAAAGCTTTTGGGCTAGTTGAAATGACGTCTGGGCTAGTAAATGTTAGCTTCAGCTTGCCCAAGTGGCAAGCTGTAGAAATGATTTTCTTTGCAACCTGGTACTACTGATTCAAAAACTACAGCTGTATAGATTCCCAATGCTGACTTTACAGTGCCTTGAACAAAATGTCGTCACATCACTGAGTTACTTACCTGGTCTTCATCATTCAACAGCTTGGTCAGTTCGGGAATGGCGCGGGTCGCAAGATCAGCATCATCCTACAAGGTATAAAAAGAAACTGCTTAGCTTAAATTTGTCTGAGATCTTTGTCTTGTCTTGGAGAAAAAAATTTGACATTTTCACGATTGACCACTCCAGAAAATACCATAACATACCATAATGCTCTTTGTTTGTCACCCCAAAATTTTGCATAAGCATTGTTTTCAGTTCCTCTTGAGGCCATTTTAACTCCCAAGAGAAACTGAAGACAATGCTTATGCAAATTTTGAGGTGACAAACAAAGAGCATTATGGTATGTTATAGTATTTCTGGAGTGGTCAATGTTGAAGAAGCCACGTCAAAATTTTCAGTATTGCTTTGGAAACCTGAAAACACATCAGAAGAAAACCTAAACTAGTGATTCAGTTTATTCATGTTTATTCTACTAGTAAACTAGAAACTCAATAACCGAACTCCGTACTTGATTTCCTCACTAGCTCGAACTAAATTTCCTTTCCCTTTATCAAATTTTCACCGAAATTTACCCCGATAACTTGAATTTTCCGCTAACTCAAACTGTTTTTTGTTCCCCTAAGGAGTTCCACTTACCGGGGTTCTACTGTGTAACCAGACTATATTGACATATGTTTCCAGTTCTCAATGGCTAGTATGGAAAATGATGCAGCTTGGTTTAACTCTTATAGTGTCAAAATATGAACAAAACCAAATGTGCTTTGTTTTTCTTTCTTTTAGGGTTCCAAGAATGACAAAAGATGACAGAGAAGAGTTTTACTCTGAGCTCAGCTTTGACCACAAAGGTGAGGTTATGTGACTATGACATAACCCCTCAGTCATGATGTTAATAATACAATGTACCTGATAATTGATGAGGTTTACAACAGCTTGCTTTAACATTAGCGATGGCTCTGCAAGCCGCTGTACAGCAGTCGAAGAAGCAGAGTCAAACTGCGTGGATGGAATATGTGCTCCTTCTTCAAGAGTTTCGGGAAACATAGCTTGACGGATACGCTGGCTGTTTAGAAAAAAAAAACCAAAGGATGTAAATAAATGCACAATGAGCAATATTTCTAAAACTTAGAACAATCCTGCAGGCAATCATTTCGATAACATCTTACCGCCAAGAAACGTTTTGCAGAAACAATATTTTCGATCAGCCAAAAAATGTCAGACCCCTCTAAAATACTTTTCAATCAATGTAATCATGAGATGCAAGTTGCACGTACCTCCTTGTAGAGACAAACTGCTCATTCATGGCATGCATATCCTGATCTGAAAAACCTTGCTCCCACTCAAACGTCATATGTGTGGTCTTCATGTAGTCGTCATCATCATCACCTTTGATTGAGTGTGTGGTGGTAGTCGCACCGGACATGATACCGGAATCATGATGGTGGTATTGTTGATGCCACATTGCCGTCTGTGCTTCCTTGCTCATTTCACCATGAGGTATGCCGCCAAGTCTGCTTGTCTCCATGGTGAAAACTGCAACAAATAAATTTCTGTAAATAAAGCTTTCTGATTACTTTATAATGGCTGCTAAATAACCCTATTCTTACAATATGGCCCTCCTCTCTGAGGGCAGCAAAGGTGAAGGAAATTCAGTATTTTGAGTGGCTACCTGCACGAGGGGGAACGATGGACTTTTAAGATTGCCTGCTTTATAGGTCCTGCTGACAATTTAGGCCATACAATAACTCTATTTATTGGGGTTCATTGGCAGAGATAAAATGATAAGATATTGTGTTTTAAGAGACCAAGACAAGGTCGAGATCCATAATAAGACAAAAAAAGGACTAAGCCAATGGCCGTTTTTATACTAAAAATGCATTATCTGTCTGGACGAACTTGGGCAAACATTTGCAGTTTGTCTGGTTATGCGTCTCAAGTATAAAGACAGGCACAAGGTGCACTAAGCACCTGGACCAACTTTCCTTCTAAATATGTCTTGAATGATGCACTATGAAAGGTAGTTCGTCTGGATGCATTATGGTTCTTGTGCCCTTCTTTATATATACTAAAAATACATAACAAGATCCACTACAAAATGTTTGCCCAAGTTCATCCAGACGGATCACCATCTTGATAGTATAAAAGTGGCCAATATCAAGTTATCTTTTAAACTCATATTTCAGAGATTGACAAGACATTCGTCTCAAAGAGGAAGTTGTAAGAGTGACATTTATTTCAACCACAAACAAGTTTCCCATTAACTTACAATAAATTCAAGGTGGCAAACTCAGCTATTAGAGGTTACTTATAACACAGCTACAAGTAATATTATATGACAAAATACTCGTGAACAAAATATGTAAGGTGGAACCCTCTCTTCCCTAACTCCTTGGTATAACAAAGGATAATAATTCCTCTCCCCAGTAAGAGTAAAATATATGGAAAAGAACCTTTATATAATAAAGCTACAAAGTAGAGAACATATTTTGCCAGACCCTTAGCCCTTCGTTATATCAATGTTCCCCAATAGTTAAGAGACATGTAAACCAAGGCTATGCGCTAGAACACTTGATGCTGATCTGTCATAGCTGGTTCAGAAGAATGATCAATTAGAGCAATTTTAGCGTAGCTGGCCATGCATGTACTAGCATCTCTCTCAACATCTTGTGAAACAGAGCACACGAAAACAAACGGACCCATTCTCATTCAAGGATATGGCAAAGGTGATCAAGAATGAGTATTCGAAAATCAAACACCAAACAAATAAGCCATCATTATTTGTACCTTGCACAACCTAAACATCTTAGAAATATTGAGTGATTCAGACAAGGCATATTTCTAATAACTAAGAGTAACATCTGATACCTAATATCACGGGCGGCACAAGGCAAAAGCTGGCACTTGTACCATTAAAACTTAAAAGTTCATCCACGCCAAAAATAAAAGCCAGACAAAAACAAGATTTTGACATCAGATCAAGTTTCCTAGACCCCAAAATTTTCGGTGTATCGCTCACCATTCTCTGATATCTCCCAACTGATTATGTAACAAAAGGAACAGCACTCACCTGCGGTAAACCCTTTCAGCCTCAATATTTAAAAAATACAAATTCTCCATACTGAAATCCAAACTTTTACTTTAAGAATTAGTTTGGAGAATTTGACAAAATATCAAAGCATTTCCCTTTGGTGACTGCGTTTCGTTTATTCTCTTAACCTTGCCTTTTGATCATGTATGAATATTTTTGGGAGAACATAAATGTTAGATATCAAGGGGTAAACTTGGACCTCTCATGAGCCAACTCAAAAGTAAGTTCAGTTTGTACAAAATCTACATTCTCACCTGAAAAGAACTTGCTGAAGTATGCACTTTTTTAATTTTTGAGATGGCACAAATCGTTTTGTATCTTTCTGGTTGTAAATGGGTTGAAGAATAATGTGTTTTGGGGAATATTTGTTATGAATGTTACAACGATCTTGCGTCTGAGCGTGGGTTTTGGGAATTTTAAGAGGACACTAGAAAGAAAATAGTGACTATGACCAATACAAGTTAGATGAACTTGACCCAAAGTATTGCTTGACTAAGAAGTTTACCTACGTATTTGCATATGCCAGAAAAGACGACTAATGCAAAAGGAATTTTGTATAGATTGGTCCTATGATTTGAGACTGTAACATTCATGTTGCCCTTTTACAAAAGTCCCTAGCCACAACAACCAAAAACCGGTTATGAATGATGTGGTTTATACAAAAAAATCTGTCTAATGGAACCAACAAATGAACCATAAAAAGAGACCCAACTCTAATTAGCAAACCACGCTCGGATGCTTCGTGTATTTAAAGCATGTAATGAAGAAATTTCCTACCGTTTCACCGCTGATCGAAATAACCGTAAGTTTCTAGCGATTTTTTTTTTCACACGCTAAAAAAGAAAGAGACAGACAGCTTAGAATTACGCATACGATCAATACTACGGGATTGAATAAAAGGGCAGACAGTTTCCGAGTGTTTTGTCCCTTCTTTGTGACGATACGTGACTGCGGACGGAAAAATAGTTCCGAAGCTTATCAATGCACTCTTTGTCAGGAAGGTAAACATTCATCCATGTCGCGGACTTAAATGAAATTCTCTTCCACCCAAAAAAAGCGTGACAAATACATACATTTCCTTCAATTTTCTTTAAGACGATTAACTCAGCAGTTTCTACGTAACTTAACAACTGCTTACCTGCATCTTCTACATTCTCGAACCTTAACACTAAAATAACACGGGCCATTTAACATTATTGTAAAAGAGTCCTAGGCCACAAGATGTTCGTTTATGGCGATTGTTACTTCACTTTGTATATTAGTTATACATAATACATATAATTCTTAGTTTACATTATTTCCTTACCAACTTTTACTTCTTTAATTTGGCATCTGCCAGCTGGAAATCAAAAATCTGCAAAGGAAAGTTAAGGTTCTTGTAACTGTTCTTGCATGCACACTAAAACATACTCAACTAAAGAAAGGAGAAAACATTGTTTGTGACTTTGCCGCCTCAACTTTCCAATTGATACGTAAATCGTCCTTGACATAAAAAATCTTTTTCCTTGACATATCGGAAATAGCAAGGGAAAGATCTGAAGGTTGTCACCATCGCGACGTAAAGAAGTTTGCTTCGAGGAGTAAGGCCAGGGCCATATCAGTATCGTGCGAACAAGTGATTGATCGATGATTCGAAAAGGTACATTTCAAGCGAACTTTAACTTCATTAAAATTTCCAGCGCAAGAAAACATCACTGGATTTTAAAAGGCTTTTTTGTAAAGGTGCATGTGGTACAAATGACAGAATAAATCTCCTATTATCACTGCCTCCACACAGCAAGTAATCGTCTTCTTCGTGTTAAAAACATGACTGCTGCGTTAGACAAAAAAGGAACACTGGATTTGGAATGAAACTAGACCCGCTAAATTACATTAAAGGTAATAAACTGTAGCAGTTGCAGAAATCAGCGAAGGGCATATGGAATTATCGGCTTTTCAGAGACATAAATAACTATGTTAGCGCCGTATTGTAATACACAACCAAGCGAAATCAGGCAGCGGTAAGATACACTTAAGCTTTATATACCTCAACGCGCCGAGATCAATTCACCGAAAAAATAAATCAAAGAAAAGCGACGCTCAATCATTTCGAAGTATTAGGCACAAACGGCTATTTAAGGAGCAGAGAAAACTCACAAATCATGCCTTTGCCGACCAGATAAACGCTTCAAACACGCGGGATCCTGAACTACCGAATTCAAGGAGACAACTTTCGGCGAAAAGAGCTCCATTGTTCACACAAAAATACATTACGTTCCGAAAACGACCATTTCTAACCGAAATATATCATCACAAAGACCCCCACAAAGGAACAAAGCTAAACTTCAACCTAGTTTCATCTATCCGACAGGTACTTTCACTCGCCAAAAGGCCGAACAAACCTCAAATCTTTTAGCTGGTAAACAAGCGTTTACAACAATAAACTCCTTTCAATATTAGACATGGCGCGTTTCTGCAGAGCAACAAACAGGTCTGGAAATCCAATTCCAACCGTTTGCTACTTAAATTTAGACGAACAACCATACCTGTGGAACTAGCCTGTATTCACCGTCCCTATTTTCCGTTGCAGAAGTCGTTTGAAGGTGAAATGTTCACTACCAGAAGGAATCCTAAACAGTCGCGAGGGTTTGGCAGAGAACCGAGCTAAGCGTGGGGACGATTCGTCGACTTAATTACCTGTCAATCATTCGCACACAAATATGCATCTTTTAATCAGCAAAATGGATTTCATCAGATTACCCCCGAATTTGCCGTCGTTTAGGAGCAAAAATAGATCTTTTAAAGCCACAAATATGTAATATTTCGCATAAATACTTAACAATCAGGATCTAAGCGTTATTCTGAACTCCAAAAAGAAGAGCTTGTCGCCGAAATTTGGTAAATTGTTCTTCGTATGCGCTTAGTAATGCGAGAAGAATTTGACAGGCACGCTGTTAATACTCTCAAGGGATTTGACAGGACTCCTCCCAAATACTTTAACAATTCTCAACAAAACAAAAGGCAGCAGAATTTAGCGCTTTTTTGTCTGTTGGATGCGCCAGCTACAATAAATCAAACTATTGTTTTCTTCATCAGTTTATTTCCACAATTAATAAAAGAAGTGATTTGTATCGCTGGGAATTTCAAAATTATTTTTCTTTCTACCCGCGTGAGAAAATGACAACTATTCTTACGGGGTAGGGCACAGGTATATATTGTCCGTCTCATGACTACAGCTAGTTTGTATTTGTTAGAACTGGGCGTTAGAACGTAAACAATATATTTGGGGTGAGAATTTCGCCTTATTATTGGTATACTCTTGGAAAAAAAACTACTCATCCACCCAAAAAAGTAACAAACAAAAAAATGCTCACGAAAGAATTAGAAAACGGAACTCGCGCGCACTTCGAATAGGCGAGTTAGGTTCATCCCCCGCGCACGCGAATCGTCCTACGCAGTATTTTCCTAGGGAATCCGTGCCCCGGCTAAAAGCTCAGCAAAATGTCGAACACTGTTGTGTATCTTATGTTGTTTCTGAAAAAAATTAACAGGTTAATGAACGATCTTTTTGGGATACAATTTTGTTCCTTATATCTAGCCGATTTTTTTAGGCACTAACGAAATTTGCAGTCATTTGAGCGAAAAGGCATCAACAGGCAGGTTCCTTACGCCCGAGAAGCTCCAAAATCACAGTAACGAAAGAAAAGGAAAGGAGAAAAAGAAAGAGCGAGGAGAAGAGAGAAAAACAGTGGTTGCTCTGTTAGTTTTTGTAACATAGCTACTTCGGAGTTAATCATGTTTTGGCCGAAAAAAAAACTGTTTGACGCAAAAGGTCCATTTGGCGATTTCGTCATCAAAAATCCGGCTAGACATGTTTTAGCATTTTCTTTGAGGGTGCTGAATATGTCACGACCTTGGCGAATATTAACCACTGACTATTCGGGTATACCGTTCGCCTGGCGTTTGGGTAATCTTTCCTAACCTGCTGATATCCATAACTCGCCTGTGATTCATGTGTTTAAATTGGTGTCCGAAGAAGGACGATTTGACTGACCGAACTGATATAGCGCACGAAAAAGTTTTTATAGTTTGTTTTTCTTTCTTTTTGCCAATTGTAGCGGTGTAATATTATGACTGGATCAGTTACTTGCGTAGTTTCTTTTGTGAATTTGCTCAGAGAATGGTCGATTTTGAAATGCCAGATTGTAAACGAAAGTTCAGCCTTAACTTTTTGGCAGTACAGTCGACTCTCTCTTAACGGACACCTCTATAAGACGGACACCTCTGTAAAACGGACACCTCGAGTTGGTCCCTGCCTTTCTTTACTCCCTTTTAATTGACTCTCTATAAGACGGACATCTTTCTAAGACGGACACTTAGTACCGGCCCCAAAGATGTCCGACTTTGCGAGAGTTGACTGTATTTTTCAGCGATTTTTGTCGGGTCAGTCATATGTGGCAAGTCAAAAGCGTGATGATGATCCCGATGATGAAGATGACAACAACGACGAGCTTTATTTGCATGACCATACAAACACATACAGTATTGCAAAAGCTATGTTTAGGAATCAAAATTACAACACAGGGCGATTACGTTACTTTGATAATAATTTGTCACGAACATCAAAACAGGCTGAAATATATTTTATGAATTGTATATTGATAAAATAATTAGTAGAGTTCATCAGTTCATTGATCAAACCGTTTATAGGTAACTGGGTAATATTTGGAATCAGAGTCTTGGCTTTATATTAAAATTCATTCTTAATCATAGAGGATGTAGGACATTGAAAAAGAAACTGAAAGTGATGATGATAATGATGAAAGGGACAGAGACCACAGCCTGAATTATATAAAACTACCTATGGACTTAGATCCACTCCTAAGCAAATCTCAAGGCTTCCTCACTGAGTTAGTTTCACCCTTCAGTGTCTAGCGAACAAATTGCAATGCCGGCGGCTTCGGAAAGCGAAATTGCTTACGAATGACTCTTGTTTCCCTCTCACAAAATGAAGGGGTCAGTGTTCAAAGATTGGAGTTGCGTCTCTGAGGGACGTGAAATACAAGTTTTGTTTAAAAACACGGACTACTGAATTCCCAGTAAACTAAGCAATATGTAGGTGCGTGTGTCAACTTTTGATGCATCTCTCAAAATTGCTGAAGTGTTTTCGCGGCCCAGAAAGTGCTTTTCCTTATGCATTTTCCAAACGATTAAACGTTCTTCGGGGGTCATTTAATGTTCGTGCAAAGTAGGCCAACATGCTTCTCGAGCCTTGTAAAATTTTCAATTTTTTTTCCATTTGAAATTTATTAAAAATCACATTTCTGCTAAATGATTTTTGTGCACTTACTGAATAGCCAGTTTCGGGACCGAATTGTTTTCGGGAGTTTTGAAAAAGCACACTTGCAAGACTCAGTAGTACAGGATTGGAACTTGAAAAAACGTTCAACTCTTGCATCGTTGAAAAAATCACAGCCACGGGCAAAAACCCAAGATTAGCTTCACAGTTCATCTTCTTTCACGCCTGAGTGGACGGAAATACAGTAGATCTACTTGAGTTATAAATAACTGCTACACTTAAACACGTGTTACGACACAATTCATGTTTCCGTCGAACCGTGAAAAACTGTTATGGAGTCTTGTTACATAATGTCCATAATTTGGATACAGTACACGAAATGAATTCTCAATTAAGGCTTAATGATTTAACTTAACAATGAGATTCAGTACTAAATTGAATGTAACAGCGCTAAAGTTTCGGCCTGAAAATAAAAACTGAGATTCTTCTCGTAAATCATCCGACACGCACGGCTAATTCGGAAACTAATTATTAAAACCCCTCGTGGTGGGAAATATATTTTTTGTCAATGGGTGAAACCACAAGGTATTACGTTATATAACTTCCTAAACGCAGTGAGATAACAGCTTTACGCCTAAAGACAGAGCCCCTTTATTTAGCGTGCACTCAACAAAAGAGATACAGTTTTTGCCTGCGTACGGACGTCTTCTATTTCCTTTGATGCAAGCGGAAAAGACGTCCCTTTTCCGCGTGCAACAAAGGAAATCAGGAGACGTTTGCAAGCAGGCAATACAGTTTGAGCTGGATATCCTACTACTTGAATAAATGCATGCTTGAAGCTGCGAAGGATTTCAGTCCTGATGTCCCTGTGGGTCGAGCTACGAAAGCTGACAGAGTGCGCGAAATATTGAACGAATCAAAGTGATAAAATCTGGATAAGTTGAACCTTTAAGTTCCAAAGGTGATCAGCATCAATTTTCTTCTAACAAAGTCAATGGATAATCAAGCTAAAAAATTACGAGAATTAATAAATTGATATTGGAACATACTAGAGAATTTGTATGTGCACTGTGCCTGATTGGTACCTCTGGCTATTTATATGCGCTAGCCTGTTCTAAGCGTTCATTACACTGAGTAGCGCGAACGACCGGAAGAGGCTATTTATTCGCAAACCTTCCATCCGAGGTGAAATCGCGTGTTATAGAACTGTAGTAAAGATGCCATCAAGAGAAGAACTTAATATATAATTAGCTTGTGGTCGATAACGGGGTCGCAAATCAATATTTCGACTTCCTTGGAGAAAATGGATGTGGTCGAACGTTTATCTGTTCCCAAAAAGCACTTTACCCAATATAAAACCACTGCCGGTCTCATCATTACTCAGCGTCGCTTGATCACTGGTCCGCAATGTGAAAACACTAGCTCGAATCCTCCGGTGGGGGTGGGGGGGGGGGGAGCGTATTCCCTATGATGGCCAATACGGTGAGGCTTCGCCCGAAAGGGATATATTTTTCAGGCCTTACGTATATGAAAGGGTAGGGATTTCACTCGTTTTTAAGTATATAAAAGAGTAGGGAAATCTGTCATTTGGGTCTGTAAAAGGGCGCAAATGGGCTAACAAATGAATTTTGTCGCTTTAGAAAGTCGAGAAAACGTTCTATTTTTCTGATTGATTCCTAGTTAAAAGACAGTGCATTTACAGCAGTTAAAAGGGATGGAAAGTTCTAAACAAGGTATGTGAAAGGGATACCATTTGTCAATAGAAGGTTTACGAAAGGGGTACCTTTTTCGTGAACAAATGGTATATAAAAGGGTAAGGGGTTGGACCTCTCAGCTCTCCGTATTAACATGTGTTAAGTACCCCCACCCCCCGCGAGTCCTTTACAAGGTGCTCGAGAGATTTCGTGCGAGATGACACGAATGACTGGCCCAACGAGGCGCAAGACTCGTCCCAGTCCCACCAACTGAACTAAATACTGCCACCAAGTACCCAACTCTACCTAATCTCTCGCTTTTTCTCGCTCCTTATGGCGGGAACTCCCGCCATAAGGGAGCACGAGTAATCAGGAACCATAATCGGGGCAGTAACGGTATAACGATCGTAAACAAAAAAAACGCACGGAGACTAAGGAAAGAAAGGAAGCTCCCGGTGTTAAAGTGATATGGGCATCCCCATACCCAAATCCCTAGTGATGTGGGCATCCCCTTCTCATGTTACGGTTAGGGTCACAGGGGATGCTTTTAGGAGTGGCGATTGAACATGCAAGGGCCAATTCGAGGAAACACAACACGATCACCTTGTCTCAGCAAATGTTTTACTATTAACGTACCAAAAAAAAGTAAATTCCTTCAAAGAGCGAAAAAGTAATAGTTACAATACAGAAAAAACTACCTAAAGGCCACTGCAAAACGAAATTGAAGAAAACGATGAAAACGAAGCCGCTTACCAAATGCTGAGGATAACAAGGGTTGGTGGTTAGGGAAACCGAGAAAAAAAGCTACTGCCACGAACACAGTTACACTGATAAACACGTAAAACTCTGGTAAAAAAAGGGGGGGGGGAGATAACAAACTATAACCGAATTTACATACAGCACGTAACAAAGGAGCGTAAGTAACAAAATTACAGGAGAGCGAAAAGAAAAAGAATACACGATAACAAGTAAGTGCTAGAAAGCGAAAACAAAGGGAAAAAATTTGCCCCAACAGGTTTGCCCCAAACGCGGGGATGCCTATATCACTGTAACACCGGCAGTTTTTCCTTCGCCATCTCGTTCCCAGATCACGCCGGTCTTTCAATTTTTCCCTTGACCTTGTTTTTCTGACTTCCCTTCCGTATCTTAGAGCCTGGCAAAAGCTTGGCAAAAGCTAG
>OZ037787.1:6886651-6894151 GCA_964035525.1 Porites cylindrica | reverse complement strand
CTTTTTCCCAAGATTTTTGTTGAAGTATACTAATAATTATTACAAATAAATGCCTTAAGTGCTCTTTTAAAGGAGAAAGGTGAGGAAGCGTTGATGATGTTGGTGTTTAAGGTTTTGTAAAATTTAGGTCCTTGATAAAAAACGGAAAATTGCTTGGTTCGAGTACGATAGAAAGGCAGACGAAATTTACACGAGTTTCTTGTATTATACGAATGAATTTGACTTTGTAAGGTAATTTACAATGAAATTTTAAAGGTAGAGTATGGTTTTGATAGGAGTACATGAATAAGCCTAGTTGTATTAATTATATATCATGAAATTTTAAGATACCAAGATTTTGACAGATTGGATCAGTATGTGCATTGAAAGTGGTTTTAGCTATAGTTCTGATCACTCGTTTCTTTAAAATCAGCAAACTTTGTGCATCAAGCGTGACAATAATTTTGTTTGAAACAACTTTTCGCCAAACTTCACTTTCCTTTAAACAGATCTTTTGGCAAAGGACCAGAAAACATTAGTGTGAATTGAAGATTACGACAAAACACACAAGTGATTGCCCTGTCACATCTGTCCCACACAAGTGTTTTGCCGTCCTCTTCTTCCTGTCGTCCTGTTGTGTAAACTTAGTCTGAAATGTCATACCTCTCTCTCTCCCCCTAAACTCCGACGGGTTTGGGGGGGTGAAAACGTGTGACATTTCAGACTAGTGTAAACTCACTATTAATATAATCTAAGTTGCCTCATTGATGGTCCAAACACTGGGTTTACACCTTTAATTCCTAGGGCATTTATCAAGAAAACGGTCTAGAAAACTTCAGTCACGTGTGTCGAACACACATTCGAAGAAGTGACTATTACTTTTTGGTTTTACCTTTTTAAGGTTTTTATAACTGGCGAGATTATTTTCAGTCAATCATTTATTCAGGAGCCCATTATCCGCCGCGAAGAACTCCCGGCATACTGGGCCTATGTCAAGGTGCTTTCACAGGTCAGTCATTCATAGACACATTCTAGGGTGTGGAACCTCTGTATGCGTGCACTTTCGAAGTATAAATTATTACTAAAAAAAGAAAGCCAGCTCTAATTTGCAAAAACAAAAAAGCAAATCCTGAGGAATTCTGGTAATAGTGGTAAAATGGCGACATCGTGCAAAGGGCCTATAGTGACCCGAAGTTATCACCTCGCGCGGCCGTAAACTGGTATCTCTTTTGTGTCCCGCTTGATCATGGGAACGAAAACGCAGTGAAATCCCTTTCCCGTTCCCCTTTCCATCGGGCCATTTGATGCACTTGTAATCTACGATTACTTCTAGTTATATCAAGGCAAGGCTAAGACATATTTCAAATTGACTACTCACCAGAAGGGCTACAACGGCAAAGAAAAGAGAGACGACGGCGGCAGGACCAGAAAACAAAATTCTTTTGTTGTTATCCTCAAAGAACTTAAAATATTTAGCAGTGCAGTACACTAGAGCTACAACCATTCCATAAAGAGCAATCTGCAAGAGAAATGCAAGCAAAGATTTAGCCCAGGTAGCTGGGTAGGAAACTCCAGTCGGCGCTTGGGTGAAAACGTCGTTTAGGTTTACATTTTCATTTCAGTTTGAAGGGATACGTACCGGGTGTATTTTCACTGTAAAAACAGAGTAGTAGCGTTCAAGGTTGGACAAAGTTGAAACATGAATTTGATCGTATGTCTAGCTAATATTAAATTCAATATGGCAAACAGCAACAGCCATTTCAGTGAAGACACTATTAGGCTACGATCAAAATAGAAAGTTAGGAATTTGGAGTCAAACGAATCCTAAATTCGAGGTTCCATTTTATTGCGTACGAGTTAAAATTCCCAAGAAAGGTCACGTGGTTATCTCTACTTATTGCCTTCGTTGTGGTATAATTTATCAGGGGTTGGGAGACGAGTATCAACAGTAATTTTTAGGAGTTTATTTATTTAAATTATTTGTTTTTCTCCTTATTATAGTGCGACTTGTCGAACCGGGGCACTTGGTTTTGGAAAACACAAGATTCTCAAGTTTTTTTGCAAACGAACCGATAACATACATCAGTAATCATTTAATAAATTCTTCAGTCGCCATGGTCTTATCGTCGAGAAGTATGGTGCAGCCCTGCGGGAGATGAGATTAGCAATCCAGGCTTGAATTGCACCATCGTATCCTTACATTACTTATTTATTACATATTGTTGTATTTCAGATCTCGGTACTTGTGCGCGTACAATTTTATTTTGAGCGCGCGCATTATTTGTTTATTTATTTAATTGACGTGTACATTTAGTTCGTTTATTAACGTCTTAATTTTACTTTGCGTTATTTTCCTCACTTATACATTGTCCGTGACTGTGCTCACATGGTGGGTGGCTCCTTCTAAAATGTTCTGCAATTGGTATAGGATTTAATGGAGCCGAAACCAATTGTGGAATTGCACGCATTTTAGGCATCCTACTGATGAACAGTTGCGACACGTAGATATATATATTTTTAGCAACTAAGAATACATGAATTTGAGGGCTGTTTCCTGAGAGGTCAGGTAAGTTCAAACGGTTTTAAAATTTTTAACGATTGCATAGTTGAACCTTGAATTTTATTGGTCCATTTGCAAAAAACATCTTGAGAATCTTTTGTTTTCAAAAAATGTTGTGATTGGATAATCTTCTTCCAAGTGCTCCGGTTCGAGTGGTCGCACGGTAATTGGCCACAAAGCAAACTTTTGGGGTACCAGTAATTGTGTTACCACTATGGAGTAATTTTCTACTACTTTGTTGTAGGGATATTAGCACTACTCCTCAGTCGTAGTCGTAAGCACCAGAGGGAATTATTTAGTAACCTGCGGAATGTAGCACAACTAAAGAAAGAAATACACTCACATATCTGTCCAGCCACGACCGGAACCACCATTCACGAACACTGTCATTTTCATCAATAAATAATTCTTTTATTGCCCACTGAGAAAATATCCATTGACCCAACGTCTGAGAAGAAAGCATACAAGTTATTGACAAAAACCCGCGTTTTCAGAGGTGGTTTTCGCACAGCCTGCGTAGCTGGCAGTTTTATTGGAGACGCCGGTGAGCGCGGGTTAGAGGCGAAGGAATGAAAGAGTGAACAGAAGCTTGGAGAGGAATTCTGCCCGATTCTCCCTGTGACTTCAACGCACGCTCGCGCTCCCATATCCCCCGATCGCTGCTCGCTAACAAGCGTGTTGGAGGGCTAACTTCCCTGACTTGTTTGACATTATCGCGTTAATGAAAAACATCCTGTTGTACCGGCCTTAATTAGCCTGAGTGCAAAGGTACCTTATTTCCTTAATGTTAATTTGAAAATTGCAAAATCGACGGTTTTCAAAAGAGTAACCGACGTTTCGGCAATGCTACCTTTTTTGGGGTGCAAGACATATATACCGTTAATAGAGACCATTAGATTCGAAGACGAGGACAACTACGAGTACGAGATTTGACTTAAGGTTTTTTCACGTCTTTTCAAAATATGGACTCCCCGGAAAGCTTCATTTTACCATTTTTCACTAGCAAAGTTAGCACTGTTACCTTAAGTGAAGGAGGTTACACCCTCTCTCGATCGTAAAATGATAAAACTTCTAACATTAGATAAATTGTTTCCGCCACTACGACAATCGCGCTAAAACTCCTTGAAGAATGACGACGGCTACCACGTTTTCCCGCCAAAGGGACGCTGGCTCACGGGCGTGCACTACTTAGTATTGAGAGAATCTCGTACTCGTAGTCATTCTCCTAAAAGTTTGCAAAGACCTCTGGGACTGTTACCAGGGACAGGAAAAAATGGCCAATAGCTGACTGGCGCGTCCCCGGTAACGATCCCAGAAGCAACTGGGGGACACATTTCGGTTGCAGTTCCCCATTCGTTTTAAAGTGGCAAATATCTGGGAAGGAATCTGAGCGGGACGAGTTGGCTGGCAGTTCAATGACAACTCACTTACCGGCAAACTCCAAATGATTCTAATTCCACAAAAGAGTAAAAAGAACTTAATCAACATTGTCAGATAATGTTTGTAGTTATCTGCAAGAGTCAAAACAACATAAAACAATACATTTTTGAAAGTGTATGACTGAAGTATTCTATGGTATTCTATCCTCTGTAACGCTGCAGCCCTCCGTAGCAACGGACGAAAATAAATCTCCACCATAGACGAAACTAAATCTCAGCTTTAGTCTGCCTGCAAGCCAGCGCCGTAATCTCTGTTCTGAAGCAGACGGATAGAACGTGTTGGACGACCCAAACTCATTCAGACGAACTTAACTGAGCCAGACGTGAAACTTTTCTTGAACTTAACTCACCAAGTTTGGTTTGTCTCATGAAAAGTTCCACGTTTGGCCTCGGCCTTAGACTGCAACAGCTCTGCACTGGCAGCACGTTTTTTGTACATTTCTTTGTCGTTGCTGCACGACCGCGACGTGAAACTGCCTTATTTCACTTTTTAACTTAGGTACAGTCTGTTCGAATTCAACTCCAGAAAAGTTCGCCAACATTTGATAATTGAACGAGATGGAATAAGAAAGAAGGAATTTGAAACAGGGCGTGTTCATTTTCGTGAGACGTTTTCGCTGCCGTCCCCGTCATTGATGCTTAAAGGACTGTTTTTAAAGAGGTGGTGGACCCTTGGTGAGTGGCGTAACCCGCCTGTCCATATAATCTCTCATTTTAATTTAATCACGTTTACATGATAGGTGGGGTGACCATAAAAGAGATTATATCTACAGGCGGGTTACACCACCTGCCTGGGGTCTACCACCTCCCTGTAAACAGGCTTTAAGATCCCTGTTACTGGCTGGGACGCAGGCTATGAGCCTATTAGTAAAATCCAACAAGTGGTCTATTATCAATGCTGAGATCTGATTGGTTGAGCTACTACTACGCTATATGTTATAGTTCACTAGTAGCGAAAAGCGCCGGCTTTTTGGCCGAAAAAAAAGGATTAAAGTCTAGCTTTAACGAGCTAAAGTTGTTTTGTCTCGATATTTTTGACCAAATAGTTGGATTTTACTAAAACAATTATTCCTCTCGCCCTCATGGCCTCTGAGTCAATAGCCCATGAGGCCGAACTCAGAGCCCATTGGGGCTCAAGGAATAATTGTTAATTAGCACAAGAAGAAAATGTTAGTTCAGTGGTGAAAAAAGTATGAGCATTACACCAATTTTCTTCGCTCCCAATGCCTGATCGAAAAACAGGTTTTCTCACCTTTAACAAAAGCAGCTGTTACCCTTGGCCACGCGGCTACGAAAAGATAAATCACCACGAACCAAAACGACACCAGTGGAACAAAATAGTAAAATTGATATGGACGGCCCATTACCAGGCACAAAACAGCCACTAGGATATTCATTCTTGTCATGACCTGAAAGAAAATAGAGTCAGATTATTTCCCAAGGATTTTGCATTCTGTCCTACCCAGAGTCCGTTTTTGTGACTTTGATTCTGATTCTTTGATTTTAGTGTGGCTTTGATTCAGGTAACTGCAGCGATAGCATGGACCGCTTACAAAAAGGTCTTGCGATCTCTTGCGATTATATTGAAATAAACATAAAACAGGTTTCCATATTATCACGCGATTGTCAGACTTTTAGCGGTCGTAGCGATCATATCATACATAGACCAGGCGCTTTGAAATCCAGAATTTAAGTTCCTAAATATTTATCTCTCATACTCTACAGGGTTCTCAAAAAAAAAAATAAATAAAGAAAGAAAAAAATTGAAGTAGCTGGCAATATGAAAGATCGAAAGGAACAGAATGCTGGGGTAGATGGGTGGGGTCTGATAAAATGCATTTTAGTGCCTTTGGAGCGACCACGTAACAAAGTTTAGCCATGACGGAGATGACACCTTTAATTACCACATCTGCTTCATTCTATATCAAGTTTGTTTTTATGGAACAAAACCGTTGAGAAGCAAATACGTTGTTGGGATTTATCACCGCATTCACAAAATTGTTTTCTGTAAGAGGTTATCCCCCCGCACAGCTGTTTTTATCTCGTCATGAAACGCTTCTCCTCTTGACGAGGAGCGACGTTTCACAAGACGGCAAAAATCGTGGTTGCGTGGGAGACTCGTGGGACACAGAAGCTGGTGCTACGTGGACGGAAGCCTGCGTGGCAGGCGCCGGTTAGTTTTGATTAGTTTTTATAAAGCGCGCGCTTTTTCGAAATTTCTCCGTTCACCCCTCTAAAATCCCGCGCCTGCTACGCAGGCAGGCTAGGTGGGCGGTGATTGCCCCAGTTTTTGTTTAGTAAAAAGAGCCTGTATTCAGTATTACAGTGGAACCCCGCCTTACGGCCACCTCGGTAGTACGGTCACCTCGTTATTAAGGCCATATTTTTGCGGCCACTCAAAATAGCCACACATTTTTCTTATGAAAAAACCTTGTTAATGCGGTCACCCGTTAATACGGCTAACGGCCACACTTTAAAATCCCAAACAGTAGAATCTCTATAATTTCACCTTCGTTATTACTGTTTGTATAAAAAGATCCAGAAATTTCTGAAGCAGCTTTTGAAATTTAAGCACCACCTTTTTGGATTTTTGGCAATTTTCAGCAACTTTTTGGCATTCTAGTGAGCAACTTTTCAGCATTTTACGAGCACAATCGAAACAGGCCTATGTGTTACCTCTGACACAACCTGTTCCCAGGGCATTTCAATAAGATAAAGCCCTAGGGAAAAGGTTTATCTATATCATCATTTTTATTATTTTTTTTTTTAAGAGAGATCTGCCTAACTAGTGATTACCTGGCAAAATCTGTAGAGCCCAAAGTCTCCTTTGTTCCAAAAGTATGAGAAATGTCCATAACCGGTTAGGAATAGGTAGGATGCCACTAAGAGCCTTATGAAAACGTAAATTGGAAGAACCTGGCAATAGATAACAGTAGAACTATGTCATACATTTTTAGGAAGGTTGCGGACATCTTGCGATCGAAACTCCGTGCATCATCTTCCCTTAGACAAACAGATCACAGTGACAGTGTCTCCCTTTTAATGGTGTGGCGCTTATTTTCCGCGCAGCACAACTGAACTAAAAAACAAACGAGTATTGGGCGGTTTTTCACTAAATGGAAAAGAAAACTTTGGTAAGAGTCACAGCAAACGACAAATCAAAGTAGGAAAAAGAAAGTGCTTTCCGTAGGTGTTCGCGTTTTCATTCTTTTGTAGATTTCTACTACTCTTGCTCTGGTCTGTTTTTTCTGCTTTTTCCACGAAACATTTCAGTGAAAATAATTTTGTCTTAGAAGGCAACGATTTCGAGAGCAAGTCGTTTACGAGAGGTTTTGCAGAACTACAGAATACTGACTGGAAAACGTATGGCGACTTTCTATGGATGGTCACATAAGCATAATAAACTGTAAAGAGCTGTGTCAAGTCATGGCTGTGTAAACGAGTGCTTTGATTCACACATCTTTTATTACCTTACTTGCTCCAGTGTAGTGATACAACAGAATAACCAACTGCATCCAACCT
>OZ037787.1:6714151-6881651 GCA_964035525.1 Porites cylindrica | reverse complement strand
GTGAGTTCGTACACGACGGCTATTGTCTCGATCACGGCTTGTCTGGCTCATGCACCAAAGAAATGCTCGCAGTCAGCAAACTTTCAGTTTGATACAAAATCGCTATCTGATTTCAAAATATTGTCTGCCCGAAAACTAAAGACGCTTTTCCAAAAATACAAGCTTGAGCTTACAACAGGTGTTCACGCTTGCATCGGTCAAGCGTCTTGCGTAAATACTAGGGAGTTTTTAAAAGATACCACGACGGCTGACAGCCACGAAAACGTCGCATGGAAAAGTGAATTCACATTTTTTCAGTCTCTATCATGATTATTCCAACTCGCTTACTTTGTCAAATGCAAGCGAACTCTTCTGGAGCTGAATTTCTATTAACCATATCCGAAGTTCATGAAGAGAATGAATTTTGTCATTGCTTGTTTACGTCCTTCACAAAACGTGAAATTAGGCATTTTCACGGGTAGTCGTGCAGTTGACGGCAAAGAAATGTACAAAAAAGCGCGATGCACGTGCAAAGTTGTTGTTTTGTCTTGCGAAACTATTGCTAATTTGACTTTCTCGTCGCCGCCTTATCTTAAACTTCCTATTATTTACGATACATTGTGATCCGTCAAAAACAGAATATTCTCGGGGCAAATTGAATTGCTCCTACTGATAGCATCCCAACGTTTCTTGTTAGGAAAGTAGAAAATAAAACTTTTCCTTGCACGCGCAAGCTTGGTGAACGAACCGGGCAAGTGTGGCGAGACAATAGCCGTCGTGTACGAACTCACGAAAAGAACTCAGGAGAAACTGTTCGACGATTGGGCACAATAATACAAAGCATTTTTTGTGCCCAATCAGGAGGCAGCACCTGCTTGAATTTTTTGAAAAAGTTCGGTGAGAGTCGGTACCCAGGGGCTCTTTCGCCCGTACTTGAAAACATTCGTCCCTCCTTTTCTCCCGACCCGACTGACTGCCCCTGGGTCTCCGAGGATGGCATCACGTTTACGTCAAACGTCAAACGCAAATTTGTACCACGTGACCACGTTTCCCCTTTGCTTGTCGCCTACTGTTCATTATTTCTACACATAAATTAGTAGTTTCACGCAACGTTTTATCCATAAGAATTTTCTGAGCTGTCTTTATCTGCTCATTTTCTAAAGTAAGCCCCGGGGCTTATATTTTTCAAAGGTCCTTTTTGAGGGGCTCATTTTTGGAGGGGCTTATATTCGGAAGGGTTTATCTACGGAGGGAAATTTGCGTTTCAAAATCGATTGGGTTATTCTTATAGTTGGAAGTAAATTTACCCTTTTTGCTTTATTTTACTTTGTGTTTGAGGGCAATTTTCCAAGTACAAGCCCCGGGGGGGGGGGGGGGCTTATATTTGGAGGGGCGATTTAACGGAGTGTTTTTTGCGTTACCGGTTTGGGGGGCTTCTATTTGGAGGGGCGTATTTTCGGAATTTTACGGTATTCTCAACTTGAATCTGACGTTTGCCGTTTGCGATATACGTGGAGCTTAAACTCTCTCTTAGCTTTAGAATACAGTCGTCTCTTTTCGCTCCTCTCCTCCAGCGACGTTTTGCAGGAGTGTCTCTCCTGTCAAACGTTCCTAGCGGCGAAGAAAGGGGAGAAACGGCTGTATTCTCAGGGTCAGGCTATTAAATCATGAATTAAACATTTGTTTTTACCAAGGTCGTGATTGACTCTCCATAGTGAAGTCCATCTGAAGTGGCCTCAGGTCTTTTAGAAGCTGCATAAAATGAAGTCCACATGACTGTTATGGATGAATTTTCCTTTGGACTGAAGCAAAGAGACAACTGTAAGTACATTATAAGTAGGTTGAGTTTGATCGACCGGGTGAACATAGTTGAGTTGTAGCACGTCAGTTGATGGTATTAAATCTATGGTTATTGATCTGATTGGTCAGTTAGGTTGTTGTTATGGGTCGTCCATCAGTTAAACCGTGATGTTACTGTAATTGGTTCATTTCGCTTAAAATTGTTTAGTTTTGTTTTGGATGTATTCGAAAGCGGACATTTGACAAGTTACTGGGGCAAGTTTGGCCCCCTGGATCCCCTCGATGTGAGTGATACGCGTGGTGGAATATATCAAAGTGATGTTTATCTGTGGGAATTATAGCTTGACCAGTAGATGAAGACGAAATTTTTAAACCCAGGGAATGGCGTCTCTCTTGTCCCATGGGGGGTGGAGCGACAGATGGAAGACATTTCAGACTGCCTGATGGGTAGGTCTCACTTACTTTCTAAGTCAATTTACTTACAAAATTTCTGATACAATTGAATTGAAGAGTTCAATTTTCTCGTTAGTGATCGTTTTCCGAGCTGGGTGAAGCTTTCCTTCGACAACTGGTTCTGAAAAAGAATGAAAACAATAAAAGCGTTGAGGATGGTGGTGTTAAAATAATGTTCTGACAATCCAAAACAATGTAGGAACAGTGTTACTATGCTGCACTGAAAATGGTTGTTGCTTTTCATTCCATGTATTTAAACATCACTTTTACTTCAGCAAGATGTTGTAATTTTACTACACCCAGTTCAATAGGGATGTACGGGATCACCACATTTTTCACACTTTTGATAGATGATTATTTCCCCCCTGGGAGGTCCCCCAGACCAGTTAAAATGATTTCCCCCTTGGGAAGTCCCTGAGACCTCTCAGAATAAGTTTTCCCCCGGGAATTCCCCCAGACCCCTCAGGGTGATTTTTGCTTTGGCAAGTCCCCCAGACCCCTCAGAATAAAGGAGGTGATGCCCCTTTCCACAACTAACCCCCCCATCTTCCCACCACATTTGTAAGCACTTTTCCATGTTATGTATTCCTCCCTACATGATGTTTTTCTCCTTCTTCTTCAAACTTTCTAGAGACCTCTGCCAAACTGCTGGTGGTTCAGCAGGGCTGTCGTTAAGAAGCAGGGACCAGGGATTCCCCCCGGCTACTACGAACGTGGCCCCTGGCTACTTTCATGGTAAAATAAAAGAAAAAAAACCAAAAGAAATTCTTAGCTGTTTGATTCCCCGCCTACTGGTTGAATTTACCCAGCAACTTGAAATCTTGGTGACAGCTGCCCTGTTTAGGAATCACTTTCTCTATTAATGACCTACGTACCTTGCTGGATCCAGATAATCACTGGGGGTGGTGGGAAAGGACTTGACTTCTTGAGCAACTTTGGTTTCTGAGTTTCATTTCTCTTCTTTGCTACCAAACTCTCCATTGAACTTTTCACCTTGGTTAAATTTTCTATCAAAAAAAATTACCAGTAAAGAAAACATCAAAAGATAGACCACCTACTTGACAGACATGAATAAACAATTTGTCCCCAGGGGGGTACTCTGGAATAAAGTGATGGAGAGGTGTGAGAGGTGTGTTGAACCCCAATATAATCCTATTAGCTCTAAACCAGACCCCCCAAAAGTCCAGTAAGCTCGAGCCCAGAGCTTGAACCAAGAAGAAACACTTTTTTCTCAGCATAAAATCAATTTAACATCAAGAGACTTTCAGACAATTTAAAATTTTTCCATTGAAGTTTAATTTTCAGGGCTCGAAATTGATTTTCTGGCTAACTAACCCTTCTGGTTAGTGGGCATAAATTTTACTAACCAAATTGTAAAGTTCATTAGCCAAGAATCTGTGATTAAATAGTGCTAATAAATGCGGCAAATGTAAAGACGGGTTGGCTAAAATTACATAAACTGTTTGAGAAACACAATCTTATGCAGAAAAGAAACACATGTAAGAACATTTCCTATGACAAACATTTTTACTAATCGTGTTGCGTTACTCAGTCGCATTTTTAGTAACCAAAACTTTGGAAACTACTAACCGTTGGTTAACAGGTTACTGTTAGTTTCAAGCCCTGATTTTCTTTATTCACTGTGCATCCTCCAAAAACATTTTAGCCTACAGGTATTCTTTAGGAGTTGAGTGCAGTAAATTTGGTACAGGGAACAACCAAGTGAAAAGCTGACCCCATAAATGACCTTAATGCCTTTTATCTAATAAACTCCCCTTCTATGCTGCTAAAATTTTATTAATAGATCTAACAGATGCCCCCTATAAGAATTATTCCATAATACTAGGAATTAGCAAAAAGGATCAAAATCATATGCAGTTCATTCAGTTTCTTGCTTGATTGACGAGCCTTTGCGTAGTTTATCTTGTTCAACGTTAAGTTTAAAGGAAGGACAGATTAACGATGGTAACACAGTAACCCTGAGCAAGGATTCTGACGTCAATGTTAATGGATTTGGAGGAGCGATATGGATCTCTAGACAGCAAATTGCAGATTGCAAATTTTAAATCCACAGCTTCCTTTTCTATTATACTGGGGTATTGTAACTGACTACGGTACTTAAAGACTTACGTCCATAATTCATAACTGCATCCAAGCCTTGGTTCTTTATTGTCCACTGTAATGATAAATAGATAAATATTACCACTATTAGCCCCAATTAACATGATCATAATTAACATAAGAGTTTGAAGACAAAGAAAATTGAAAAATTCAATCTACCGTACTTCCTTGAATAATAGCCGGCGGTGATTATTATTTTTTTTGCACAAAAAGGCCGGGGCAGTTATTTCAAATATTGCTCACTGAAAGTCATGCCATAAATATTTTGTTTTATTATCCCATTAAATCAGAAAATGATCACATCATATAAACTGAATGGGCTTTTTAGGTGTTCCAAATTTGATTCCTTGAGTACTTTTCAATGTCAATATCCTCGTTGTCAGAGCTTTAACCGTCAGTGATCAATTCTGCTGGATCAGACTCCACTTCAACTTGACAGGGAGGGGATAAAAAAAGGAAAAGATGGCAAGAAGGGTGGGGGGGGGGGGGCGATTATTTGAGGGAGGCAATTATTTCAAATATTTCCGTCTGAGGGCGGAGATTATTTGAGGGAGGTGATTAACCAAGGGACAGCTATTATTCGAGGAAATACGGTAAGTTAAAATCATTTTAACCTGAATTTAATTTTGACCTACAACATTTACAACTCAATGGAATTCTAGGAAGAGGTGTGCCGCTGAGGACTTCACACCCCGACCCTGTTTAAGACCAAAATTGCTCATTTCGCTACCCTGTTTAAGACAGGAGACACTACTTTCTGACCCTGATTTGTTTTGTTTTGCATACAGAATTACCTAACTTTTTACACTAAAATTGTGGAAATAGATGTTTAGGAAAAAAATTATTGGTATTATAAAAAATTAATATAGCTCGCTCATGGCAAGTCTTTACACTCTTTGAAAGGCTTCCAGCCCAAAAAGACACCCTGTTTAAGATGCTCAATAGTGAAATTGTATACCCTGTTTAAGACTCAAGACCTTGAAAACCATACCCTGTTCAGCAGCACATACCCATATGGGCCAAATAAGGGAGTGCCCCCCCCCCCCCCCGCCCCCCGCCCCCGCCAGGATCAAATGAAGTTAAAACCCACTCACCGTTCCACTGCCTGTGATGATCAGATGCGGACTTTCTTGTGGATTCTAGAAAAAAGGAAATGGCATGTACCAGCATTTTCACTGTAAGAATTCATACTGTAAATTGTAGTAAATGAGATCTTAAAGTCATTAAGATGGAGTAGTGATTAAATTAAATGGAAAAAAAGGTGGGAAAGTACACGTATATGTTACAGGTCAAATTAAATTCAGGCTAAAATATAACTTAGTTAACGTCGGTTGAATTGTCAGTTTCCTTTGTCTCCTGGCCCTAATTATTGATGAATTAGGGCTACGAGACAAAGGAAACTGAAAATTAAAAGTTTAAAAAATTTTAACCTCAATTTAATTTATTTTAACCTGAAACATATACATTGGTGAAACAGGAAGACGCATGCAAGAACAGATTTAAGGAGTAGAACATGGATGGTATTAAAGGAGCTGTGTCACGAATTTTATCAAAACTCTAACAGTAGAAACTGAAACCAAATTAAGTGAAATATTAGAATAAGCACTCAAAACATTCAAAGAAGGTATCACTAACACAGCAAATTTTACAAAAGTAAGCATGGATGGACAAGATTAAGAAGATTAAAATGAATTAAAATTGTGGGTTTTTGAAAACTTGTTAGCCTAACAATTTCCAAACTTCATCTTTGTTGTTTTGGGAAGTACCTTTTTTAGACATGAAGCAGTGATTTTGTCTTTTACAAGACATTAGTAATTTCTTCATTTACTTCAAGTTCCACAGCGCATAAGGAAGCATAATTGGCAATTAATTGACAGAGTGAACTAGACAGACGTGACACCTTCAGGAACTCAAACCTCAGCCATTTCTGAACATGCCAATAAGAATGGGCATCATCCATTTTGGGACGAGGTTACAGTGTGACCGGAAAAACCATGAACACCTGAAATATCTCGGGAATGTTTAATGTGTTATGACCAGTCACAAAGATCAGGAGATACAAACTACCCACAAAACCACAAACTAATTAAAGTTCTTGCTTGCAGTTCAGTTTTCTCTTACCTGATTGGCTTTTTTTCCTGCAACACGATAACATTCCAGAAATATTTCTGGCATTCACGGTTTTCCTGGTTTGACTGTAAGTCTATTGACCGACACCCTCACTGGTACTTTTGTGGGGTAAAAGAGGCTATTCATGTAAGAACTCACCCCAACAACATAATTAGCAGGGATTCTGACAGGTCGCAGAAGAAAAAGTCAAATTTCACCAGATTTTTAGGGACAAATTCGCGGAAAATAGGCCGATTTTGTGGTTATTTTCAAGGCAAATTTCGCTAGGAATCAATCGGCTTTGCACTGATCAGACCAGCGTTTTTAATGTTTTTCTAACAGAGGTCATCATTTGGTCTTTCATCAACAATATGCTCCAGAAATGAACCAATGGCAAAGCCTTTAACATCATGGTTAGTGTCCAGTTTTTCGCAACACAATCTACGCTTAGTAGTTTCAGGATGTTGTTTGCACGTTTCAGTGACGAAGTTCTAAGATAAATTTGCAAGTTTACAGCAAGTAAATAGCCCCAATAGCTGAAATAAGTTTCAAATATGTTGTACAGACATGTAGTCAGTGATAAGTTTTCTACCAAATTTCGCAGTATTTTTCGTGTTTTTGTGAATTACGCGGGATTTCGCGGATTTACCTGAATTTCACGGCTCTACCACCACGTGAAATATCAGAAGCCCTGAATTAGGGACAGTGGAATTGAATATTAGCCCACTCTGTTATAAAGAACAATGTCAACATGCTTGGAAAAAACAAGGCTGCCAGGGGCTTTCATAGACATTAGGGGCCGACCATTTAACTCTTGAGGGGGGGGGGGTGGGTGATTTTGAAAAAAAATTTCCTGCAAGCGCTTGTCGGAAGAAAAAAATTGCATGCAGCACAAATGTAATAAAGAGCTTAAGGGAAAAAAAGGGAAAAAAATATCCTGCCCACCATATTGCTAAAAAAAAAAATTCTTGATGACCAGAAATCACCCACCCCCACCCTCAAGAGTTAAATGGTCGGCCCCTTACAGCATTTCATTTGTTGTTGTAAATTATAATCAACAACTAATTTCATATTATGGTGATAAAATAAATAGAGGATATTACATGGCTGCGCAGAGATAAAAAATTTCTCTTCAAGTGTTTAAAAATGTTTCACGAGTGAGCGCAGCGAACAAGTGAAATATTTTTTCAACACAAGAAGAGAAATTTCGTATCTCCAAGCGGCCATGTAATGCTCTATTTATTATATAAACACCAATGAAATACCAAACCATTTCACTTCAATAGTTTTTTGGTGTGAAAGGGGCAATTTATTATGTTGCCATAGCAATAGTGATATTTTCACGTGTGAAGATAACATGTTATTTTCACATGTGAAGATATCAAGTTTTTATACGAAAGCTCACCTTGTATTTCATTGTTGTTTATATAATAAAATAAAATATTACCTTTATCCATTCATCATATACACTCTTCATAAAAAGATTTACTTCTGGTTGCCAATAAAATGACTGCAAAAGAATTAAGAGAGACTGACTCAATTGGCCTGACAAGTTTTAAGGATTTAAGGATTTTCAGAAATATTGAGATATAATAAAAAAAAAAAAACTTTATTTTCTGTCCAGAAACTAATTAGCTGTTAATCAAGAAAAGCTACAACCCAAGTCAAAACTCCTGGGACACTAATACAATACAGCTCTAGCTTGTCAAAGTGACACATTTTCTCTCCCCCCCCCCCCCCCCCCCCCACCTAGTGCAGTGTTGAAGTCATACATATAACACAATGGACACTATTTAATTGGGGGAGAGGGCGTTAGTAGAAATAGGCTCTTGTAAAAAAATTCCTTTGCTTTTTTCAGAGGTACAATATACATGTAATGAGTTCATTTAGCAATGTGTCTTCGCACATAGTGTCCTTGAGTGTCCCAAGATGTTTTGAACAGGATTGTATACAGTTAAAAAGGGGTGATAAGGCTAAAACTATATAATTACTTCATAAAATAAAACTCAGCTAAAATATTTTAAATACCATTAAAATATTTAAAAAATATATTTAGCATACCACACTTGTATTGCTTGACTTGTCAATATAAGATAAATCAGTATGCTGCAAAAAAAAACAATCACATAAAAAGTTATTGGACTGAAAAGAAAAAACAACTTTCCCAAAGGCATAAATTTTAGAACTTTACCAAAAGTTAACTGGTGCAAACTTAATGAGTAGCTTTAAACTAAGAGCTATAACTGCATTATACAAGGTCATCTTAGGGTCAGTTTTCTTCTCAAAATACATTTAGCATAGCTTAACCATCTCACATGTGCAAAATGTGCAAGCCTCACACACCTGTAAGGCGTGTGAGGTGAGAGAGAAAAAAAACTGACTGTCCTTAGCGTCTCTTCCGAGTCTTGCTCTCTGTTTTCAGTCTTGCTCCAGACCTTCTGTTTGTCTCCTCTGGCGTAATTGAATATGCAAAAATACAGAATGTTTTGCAGTCTAATTCATTTGCAGAATACATTACACATGAACAGTATATTCACTGCCATTTGTTGTATTCAGCCCATTGTATTTTTGCTTTTTAAGCTTAAAATAAAAAAAAAACATACTTCAAAGGGCAAATATGAAAACTGTTTGAGTATGTTGGAAACTAATCCACCCTTTAAGGGTCAATGTCATGCTACAGTTTTTGCTATCTTTCAAAAAGCTATAACTTGTATTTGAATCAATCCAATTTGAAAAAAAAATGATGGTGCAGTTTCGTTATTGAAGACTATAATAAAAAATTGGCCATTGAAAATATTTTCTGTCATCTGTTACAATGGATCGCAAAGATGACATGGATTAAAATTTGAAAAATTGGAACAACTTAACCCTTTAAGCCCCAGTATCTATATACAAATTCTCCAAACTAATCTCTATATATTTCCTTAATTGTTAAAGAATGAGTTAAGAGAATTTGATAAAAGATCAAGGCATTTTTACTTGGGTGATCATTTTATTAATTCTCATAACTTATCTGTTGACAATGTATGGATATTGTTAGGAGAAAATTGATCTTGGTTACTATTGGGACTTAAAGGGTTAATGCTACGCCTGCATAAATCACCAACAAATAAATTTTTATGGTTAGTGTTCCCTGATAAAATTTGTGTGACATCTTCATAACATTACAAGTGGAACAATAGGCCTTTTGCATTAGTTGATCACGTGATCAACTTTCTGTAAACATGAAAACAGTTCACTTTTGAAAATTTTGTTATCACGGGTTGAAAGAGCATAGTAAAATTAGGTAACATGTAAAATTTCAGCCTTATATCTCAAAAGAAGCAATTGCAAAGGGCCCCGGAAAATGAAAGGATTTGTATGGGGAAAACAAGTCTTGCCACTTAGTTACGCTGGAATGGTTTTTCATACAAATCCTTGTAAAATTCGAAATTTTTAAACTGTCGCAAAATATTTCCTTAAAGCACTACCTTCCTCAAATCTCCTTTTAATTAATTTATTTATTTATGGCAGGCAATTTGAGCCCTTAAATGGGTAACCAACTATTGCAAAAAGCGTATTTGTATTTACGTAAAGGCACTAAGTTATGACAGAATTGACCTAAAATAATTATAATAATTATAGCAATATCATCATGATATAGTCTCTTAACCTTTTAAGCCCAAAGATCCACATACAAATTCTCCAGATTGATCTCCATACATTTCTTTTAAGAATAGTTGAGAGAATTTGGTAAAAGATCAAAGTGTTCTCTCCTTGGTAATCAATTGAGTAATTCTCATAACCTTTACTTTTGATGATCTGCTGATGTTGTTAGGAGAAAATTGATGTTGATCACTCTTGGGACTCAAAGGGTTAATCAACAAACAGTAATGTTTATTATATGTATGTCCTCATCTTACAGCAATTCCTCTGTCTTTGACAGAATTTAAGCTCACTGCTTCCACCAATTCATAGTACAACCCTCTGGTTCTTGAATCACCAACAAATGCAACAGGATGATTCTGTAAACATGTTTTCAATTCACTGCAACAATGAAAAGATATTAAGTTGATTTCATAATGTTGATAACAATATAAACAACCTAGCTGATCAAAGGATGGTTTTAGTCATAAGCATAAGACTTAACAATCTCAAGAAAACAGAACTTTGATTCCGCTCACAACTCTGTCGTTTACAATTGAGTGAAAACTGGGTCGTCAGAGTCGCAAGCAGAAGCCAAAGAACTAAATCAATCTCAAAGTGTAGGAACGTGCATTGTGATTGGTTTATCCAGGGTTTGCAAATTTTATTGATTAGTGGAGTCAGTGTGACTTCTGCTTCACAAATTTTGGAGTCATTTTGGAATATTTGGAGTCAAGTATCAGACTTTCCAGCACGTGGTCCCGGTATGTATACACCATTGTGAGGGATATGCGAAGTAGCTGTGGCAGTCCGCTGACCTGGAAAGCTCAAATCCATGATAGCGGTCATCGAGTAAACTTTGATGGTAATTAACCCTCTTCCTGTTTTGTTACGTAGTATAATTCTTTAATTTTAATGATTTAATTAAGGTTTACAACGTTTACAATTAACGTAACTTGTATTTGTTGCGAAAAAGGTAAGGACAAAACTGTGCTTGTTACCAAAAATTTCTGAAGTCAAAGTGGCTCCCTGTTTCTTACCAATAATTTTTGGAGTCAAAGTGACTCCCTCTGTAACCTCAGTGGAGTCATCTGAACAATTTTGGCGTAAAATACGCCAGATTTGGCGTATTTTCAAACCTTGTTTATCCTTTTGCTTCTGCTTCTGACTTCAACAATCTGGTTGTCACTAGTTTCAGTAAATGACCGAGTCATAAGCAGAATCGGAAGAAAATGGAAAAGTTCTGTTTCTTCCAACTCCAACTCTGTCAAGCTTATGACTCTGCTTAGGACACCGATATTTGATTTTCACAAGGATATAAGCGCTCTTACGACCCCTCTTATGATTTTGACTCCGAACTCTTTCGCTGGTGAAAACCAATTTAAGCCCACATCTTGTTGTATAATTACTGTTGAGCACAAATTAATGTATTGTAGTGTACAAACCTTGATATATATGAATGCAGCATACACCCATGTGGCTGCCAAAAACTTCCTCTCCAACGTCCAGACCTAAACATACTGGGACAGTTATCAGAACCTGTTTGAATAAAATGATGTACTTTGGCATGAGCCACAAAAAGACATCCCTTAAAAAAACGGGCTGTTCATTAGGCAACATAGTATTCTCCATTTACTTCACAGAATTCTCTGGCTAACGTGCGATAGCCTATGACTATTTTCTATTCAGACATAGAGCCTCTTTCACAATATTCTCCTGTAAAGTTACATCCTTTCACCCACTACTAGAATTGTTAGTGAAAACCCTGAAAAAAGAAATAGAGGGGGCATAAGACATTTTTGAGTGGACCCTAAAATTGAAGTAGGGGGTTTAAATGTCCAAAACAGGGGTAAACTGGTTAAGGGGATCTAGACGCACCCGAGCCCCATCCCCCCACCCCTCACCAACTAAACATACATGTACCCATAAGGTCCAAATAAATATTTATGTTGTTGACCAAGTACTTTTAGCTTTTGTTTGAAATGAGATTTTTCCTGGTAAAAAGCATTGGCAAAGAAATGCAGAAAATTTTTGCTGCTTAAAAAAAAAAAGAAGGGAAAAGAGCATCCTTCTAACAAAAGATATTTATACGACTGGTACAAATTGCCCAAATGAAGTAAACGTTATGTTCCCTTGTAAAACACCATGTCTTTTTCATTATTGAAGCTTAATGTCAAGTACAAGTCAATGTAGTGTTACTAACTAAACATATATCAACTGAAACAACATTCCGGAGAAACATTTTTTTAAAAAATTGACGTATGTTTTTAAGCTAGCGTTTTTCTAAATACTTAGAACAGTCATTACATGTAAGCAATCTAACTGAAAGTCTCATACATAAGCTTAATTGCGTTTTGGGGCAATTATCGATCTTCGATCGCGATCGACACGTGTCCAAAACAATGCACAGCGAAGTCCAGAATATTGCGATACCACAAGATAAAATGAAAAAAAAAACACGTAATAATTATGTAAACCAGCAGCAGCGTTTGATTCACAGAAAATCTAATAAAATAGCAAGCCGGTACCGTACCTTCGCGAAGAACTCGCGCGAGATGGATACAAAACAAACAAAGAACAATGAGGAACGCCAGCGTTTTGCACAATATTTCGATCTTGGAAGCTGCGGTTGGAGGTTTCAAAGCATCTTTTCCACGTTCATTTAATTCTTTGGAGTTTTTCTCTACATCGGAGAGATGTAAAATAGCTCCGTTTTCCTCAGATAAATGGACCGCCATCTTGAATATTTCATTCTTCTGAGACACCTTGCCCGGGACCCAGGACTCCGCGGTAAACAATTTGTTTGGACTCCCCTTCCCCCTCCCTACTCGGGGCGACTTACCCTCCCAAAGAAAAACAAAAATCACGACATTTTGAGATGCTCCAGTCCCCTGAAAAAATCTCAGAAAAAGCGTCTAATTTTGAAATAATATTCTTCACAGAAATTGTATATTTACAGACCCTCTTTTTTCTGTTTAGTGAGCTTAGAGAGTAGGCCTGGCTGTCCCGATTGGTCCGATTGTGCTCGTAAAATGCTGAAAAGTTGCTCACTGGAATGCCAAAAACTTGCTAAAAATTGCCAAAAATCCAAAACGTTGCTTCCCAAATTTCAAAAGTTGCTACCTAAATGTCTTGATATTTTTATGTAAACGTTAATTCACAATAAGTGCTAACATCGGTTAAGAAAAATAGCCTGAAAAACTGAAGAGTTGCTCCTACTTCGCTAACTAATCATCCTCTTTGAGTGAAATCTAAATTTTTTCTTTTAAGTTTACCTTTAGTATTTTCTTGTGTTTATTTGTGCGCTGAACGCGTTTCAGGCCCGGGGGTACCCCTAGGAATTCTTGGTGGGGGTGTGCCGTCCGGTTGTAGTAGCTTATACAGGGGAATACCCCCTCCCCGGGGGGTCTCTGGCCTCTTAGGTGCAGATAGTCCATGAGTCACATTACCGTATTTTATTCATTCATAAGAATAAATTATAGGAGAAATATGTTTTGCTTTACAAATTAGCAAAATGCGCATCGAATTTCTCTTATAACTTACCTTGGGCGTTTTCTTGTGTTACATTAATTGCCGGTTTGAAGTCTCTTAGCCATGTTTAAATGCTTTTTTTGGCCGGCGAAACGTTGTGAAATAAAAAGTTAGGTGTTCAAACGGGTGGGTAAATATTCAAGAAAATTCGCATAAATTGAAGTTTTCTATGAAAATGTCAACGACTTTTTCGGGCTTGAAATGTTCTCCTGTATTTTGCTCAAAAATTGCTCAGAAAGGCAAAAGTTGCTTAAGGTTGCTAGAACCTCAAAACTGTTGCTAAAAAGGTGCCGATCGAGCACAATCGGGACAGGCCTAGTAGAGAGAGCGTAAAGGAGCCACAGCGCAGTAGCCTGCGAAGGCCTGGCGATTACTTTCCTTTCGTGAACACACAAAAGAAAGGCGATACTTGGGATGTCCGAGTAATAATAGGGAAGTAGAGAATAATACAGAAATATTCAAGAGACCGAAGGTACTAACGCATAGGTTAACTCAATTTAAGTGCAAGCTACTCAATACAGAGAGGAAAAAATGGCGATTAGCCCTTGAGTTATATTTACACCTTGTTTTTTACGAAAGGGCTCTTTGAAAGGCCGGATCGACTCCTGAATGACTGGACACATACGCGCTCGCTTACGACTACGCATGGCACTCTGATAAGTCCACGATCTACTGTTGCCGAGGAATGTGAGAAATCAATCGTTGTCCTCTCGATGGATTGAAGATTAAAGCGTGAAGGCAAATTTTACTCCAAAGACTAAATCTGTTCCTCGTTGGGTGAAAGCCGCGATTGTTTTCACGACGCTTCCACTAAAGCTATCCGCTTAAATTAAGGAGAGCTTTCCTGCAGCATCGTGGGCTACAAGCGTACTGTCCTCGTCAGTCCTTACTGCGAAACGTCCCTTGCGGCAAGGAGTGAGTAGAAACAGCTGTTTTCGCAGGCTACAAAATCACCTCAGATCGTCACGGCAAGGTGAAGACAGACTACAACTAGGTTTTTATTCAAACCTCTCTATATTTTCAAACGGCTGCATGACCTCCTCGAGGTAACGTTGAGCGAAAGTTTTCAAAATGCTTGATGGATTGAAAGTTGTTCGAATCAAGTTTTCCTTTTACCATAAAATCTCGTGGAAGACTGGAGTTCCTACCCAAGCGGATAGCTCGACGGATTTGACGGAATAAACAAGATGACAACACATCCCAGAATGCTCAACGACCGTCACGGTCCTTTGCAGGTAAAAATTGCACGTTCAGTTTATGCTCTTCATGTGCTTATGTTTTTGTTAGAAGCACCCACGGAAGAGATATTTTACTTGATCCTAAGCCGGTGTATAAGATCACAGACGTTTTTCTCAGGTCTCAAGACCTCAAGGAACAAGAGTTTACCGAACAACTTCACCAAACGGAATCACTTCCTTTTTCAATAAGAGTGATTAGCTTCTTCGCCCCGCGGTGCGTCCTTTTCTCGTATCGCAACCAGACGAACTTCTTAAAGCTCATAATGAGAGGAGTCTTGTCAGCCCTGTTCACTGTTGCTCTCGCTGTTTTACCCACACAATTGAAAGGTTCTCCTAAGTGCTTGGTAAGGGTCAGTAGTAAAAATGAACTTGATTTGTTCATTAAGCAACAAATTCGAAAGAAAAACAATTTAAGTTTGTTGATAAGTTTCAATTCATGCATGAAAGAGCTCTATGTTTCAAATAAGATTTACAGTAGTTTTGTTTCCATTGTTGTGAATTTGCCTTTTCAATAAAGAAGAACAATGCATTAGTGACAAGTTTTCTAAGGCTGTATCTATAAGATACATTTTCTTTGTATTGTAGACTTCGCGTTTATCATTTCGTCGCAACAAAAAAAATAAAAAGCTAACAGAACTATGTGCATAAATCACAGTAAAACTAAACCGATTTCTCCAGATACTACTACAGTCAAGCAAGTGACACAGCGAGAAGAAAAAATCATCCTTACATCTTTTATATTTAACTCACTTAAATTAACCCAATAAGAATGATATGAAAACTATGAAATTCCGCGGGTAGTTCGATAGATATTTCGCTGTTCGAATTTTGACTTGGGCAGTGGCAGTGCGCTAGTTTTCCTGTCAAAACTATTATTGATAATTATTGGCTTAAAAATTGCTTTATTTTCTTCTTAAAATTGAAGTATTTCCTCTAATTTAAAATTGATTAAAATTTCTATAACATTTTTGTTTTTCAGAACCTTGATCTTCTGACCTACGAAGAGGAACCTTGCACCACTATGAGAACAGGAATGATTCGTTCTTCTTCTGATAGCGCTCACACTCTCTTAGAAGTCTGCTCCAAAAGAAAGTGGAAGCCGTACTTTCCCCAGTGTAACCCTCTTAAGGGTTGCTATAGCAACCGGGTCGCTGGTTTGGTTGGGCATTGGCGTATGGATGAGCAAACTGGAAACGAGGTCGCTGATGACTCAGGCCATGAGAACCACGGCTCCGCCAGCGGCGCCGTGTCTAAGCTGTCCAAGTTCTCACGTGGACGTTTCTTCAACGGTAATAGTGCACAGGTTACCATTCGAAACGCTGCCATCTTAAATTTTGGATATTCGAGCTTCACTGTTGTCGGATGGGCGAAGATTTTGGATCACTCATATCCGCTGACAACCTTTGCTGTCAGGAAAGGGTTTGGCTGTTATTATGGACCAGGCCGTTCTGGATGGGTTCCCGGATGGGAAACAGGACATGGTTACCAAGCTAAGGGTCTGCTCGTGTGCATCCGGGATAAGCGGAACAAAATGGTTTCTCGAGTGCTGTCATTCGACAATGGCTACCAACCGCCTCAGATGCTTGGCAAATGGGTCCACTACGCTGTTGTGTTTGATCGTGATCAACAGAAGAAAGTTTTTGTTTACGTCAACGGCAAAAGGCAGTCTAACAGCTTGGATATCTCAGCTGTTCAGGGAAGTGTGGATAACAGCAGACCACTTGAGTTCGGTCAACTTTATGGCTGGAAAACCAAGGGGACCCTGGACGAATATAGACTGTACAACAAAGCCCTTGACAAGTTCGAAGTTGCTGCCATCTACAAAAACCACCTCATGTAACTAAGCAGCGTTTTTTTTCTCTTGTTTTGCTAAATGAGGGTATCGTATACAAAAACGTAGACTGTAATAAAGTACTTTTGGCAACAGGAAAGTGTCAAAGCAATACTCTTTAAAGTGAAAAAAAAGAATAAACTTGGGGAGGGATATCTACTCAAAAATTATTCGGCTTTTTTGGTCAGTTGATATGTTTCTTTTGCTTTCCGTTGTTCAGTTTCTTAAAACTGTATATTTACGTTTGTAATCAATTGAATTTTTCAAGTGCATAAAAGAAGCTAGAGAAAGTTTTGTGTAAGAGTACGTATCTCACCAAAGGAATCTCTCTAAAAAACCCTAAACACTAAAAATCTCTCTGAAAAACCCTAAAAAATCCCTCTAAAAACTTCTTGGTGCTGTCTTATCGAAACATCGTTGTTAACCCGTCACTGCAAACAGGAGCCAGGGTTCATGTCTGTGCCCACCCAGATCACAAACCTTCCTCCCCCCCCCCCACCCCCCCCCCCTCCCCGCAAAAGGGTCGCCGTCCTCTGATCTTTTGTCCGATGTCGTTCCCAGGGTTCTCTATTACCCGTCAGGTAGGAGAGAGAACCTGGGAACTAGGTTGCTTGAGAGCCTCAATGACGGTGACGACAACGACAACATCGCGAAAGCAGTTGGTTTAACAAAAACTCTGCACGTGTGCAGCACATTTTTTGATACAGTTTCTTTGCCTTTACTGCGAGGTGAAAGTAGAGGCCTTACCTGATCCGACAACGGAGACGTCCATGAAAACTTCCCGGAGAGACAGACTCCGCATCCTTTCAAACCAATAGACCTTGTCACGGTTTTCGATGCCATCTTGACGAGTAGGCAAACGTGTGAGAAATTACAGTGTTTGCATGAGAATCTAATGTAAAATAAAATTAGCCATTCCATTTCTTCCCGCTCCCCACCCTCCCATAAGTAATAAAAGGAGACCTTTGTAATTTTTTTTTAAAGACGCCGAAAACATTTTGGACCCGTCAGATGCAAGCTGCAATGGTGCCGACAACAAAAACTACATAGGATAGCCTTCCATTGGGGGGTGGGAGGGGTTGAGGGGGGAGGGGAGGGAGTGCGGAAAAAAAATGAAATGTCCCGAACCAACTGACTACGTACGTTGTTTGTTGTCTAAAACCGACGAGTCGACATTTACTTGAACTTTCCAAAGTAGTGTTTTTAAGTCCTAATGAGTTGAACGTGGTAAAATAAAATAAATCTAATTATTATTCTACAAAAGTGGGGCCTGTGACCCCCCCCTCCTCCCCCCACCGAAAAATAGTGAGGGGGCCAATATCTTTTATATGCAATCATCCGTATAACACCTTGCATTACAACTGTTTGGTTCTTCTTATACACTATGCAGCCGAGGTGTGTTTCTGAAATATATGTACACTTAGACGTCCTCTAGTATACGAACGAAGATGCATTTCCGGTCGTCGCTTCTCCGCACCCGAAAAGCTCACAGACGCAAGCTACTCAACACGACTCGATACAGTTGAGTAACGAAAAAATGGCGACTAGCCCTTGAGTTAAATTACCACCTTTCTTTGAAAGACCGGATCGACTCAATCAGTGGACACACGCTACTAGCGCGCTCGCTTACAGCTACACACGGCACTCTGACAGGAGCCCATTACGGCTCCTGACTCTGATGAGTCTCTGATCTACTGTTCCCCATCGAGGAATATAAGAAATCACTCGTTGTTCTTTCGATGGATTTGAAGATTAAAGCGGTTTGAAAGGCAAGTTTCACTCTGCAGACTATAAATCTGTTCCTCGTTAGGTGAAAGCCGTGATTTTTTTTGCGTCGCTTCAGCGATCCCCCTAAATTACGGAGAGCTTGCTTGCAGTCCTCCTCCTCCTCGCGGTACTTTTGGGCGATAGTTTTCAAAATACTTCATAGGTCGGATTCGAATCAAGCTTTCCTTTGACTGAAAATTTCGTGGAAGACTGGAGTTCCTACCAATGGGGACAGCTCGACGGACTTGACGGAATAAACAACACATCCCAACATGCTCAGCGACCGTCAAACCTTCGCAGGTAAAAATTGGGCGTTTACTTTATGCTCTTATCTGTTTGTTAGAAGCACCCACGGAAGAGATATTTTACTTGATCCTAATCGTTTAAAATCACAAACGTTTTTCTCAGGTCTCAAGACCCCAAGGAACAAGAGTTCAACAACTTTATCAAACGGAATCACTTCCTTTTTCAATAAGAGTGATTAGCTGCTTCGCCCCGGGTGCGTCAGGTTTTTATATCGCGACCAAACCAACTACTTGATGCTCATGATCAGAGGAGTCTTTTCAGTCCTGTTCATTGTTGCTCTAGCTGTTTTACCCACACCATTGAAAGGTTCTTCTAAGTGCGTGGTAAGGGTCAGTAGTAAAAATGAACTTGATTTATTCATTAATTAAGCAACAAATTATCGAAAGAAAAAAATTCGAATTTGTTGATAAGCTCTGTGTTTCAAATAAGAGTTACGGTAGTTTTGTTTCCCTTGTTGTGAATTTGCCTTTTCAATAATGAGGAACAAAGCATTAGTGATCCGTTACATGCGACAAGTTTTCTAAGGCTGCATCAATAAGATATATTTTCTGTGTGTTGTCGACTTCGCGCTTATCATTTCGAAACGTTGTGAAATAAAAAGTTTGATGTTCAAACAGGTGGGTAAACATTCAAGAAAATTCCCATAAATTGAAGTTTTCTATGAAAACGTCAGCTTTTTCGGGCTTGAAATGTTCTCTAAACCTATATTTTGCTCAAAAAATTTCTCAGAAAGGTAAAAGTTGCTTAAGGTTGCTAGAACCGCAAAACTGTTGCTCAAAAGGAGCCGATCAAGCACAATCGGGACAGGGCTAATAGAGAGAGCGTAAAGGAGCCGCAGCGCACTAGCCTGCGAAGGCCTGACGATTAATTTCTTTTCGTGAGCGCGCAAAAGAAATAATACAGAAATATTCAAGAGACCGAAGGCACCAACGCATAGGTTTCCTCAATTCAAGAGCTTCGTTCCCGGTGCGTCAGGTTTTTATATCGCGACCAGATCAACTTGTTAAAGCTCATAACGAGAGGAGTCATGTCAGCCCTGTTCATTGTTGCTCTCGCTGTTTTACCCACACAAATGAAAGGTTCTTCTAAGTGCGTGGTAAGGGTCAGTAGTAAAAATGAACTTGATTTATTCGTTAATTAAGCAACAAATTCGAAAGAAAAAAATTCGAATTTGTTGATAACTTTCAATACATGCATGAAAGAGTTCTGTGTTTCAAATAAGAGTTAAGGTAGTTTTGTTTCCCTTGTTGTGAATTTGCCTTTTCAATAAAGAGGAACAAAGCATTAGTGATCCGTAACACGCGACAAGTTTTCCTAAGGCTGTATCTATAAGATATATTTTCTGTGTGTTGTCGACTTCGCGCTTATCATTTCGTTGCAACAAACTTAACATAAAAATGTTTACAGAACCATGTATGAGCATAAATCATGAAAAAAACTAAACCGAGTTCTCCGCATACTACTACAGCCAAGCAAGTGACACAGCGAGAAGAAAAAATGATCTCTACGTCTTTTATATTTAACTCACTTAAAATAACCCGATAATAATGATATGAAAACTATGAAATTCCGGGGGTAGTTCGATAGATATTCCGCTCTTCGAATTTTGATTTGGGCTGTGGCAGTGCGCTAGTTTCCCTGTCAGTATAGCCCAAACTATTATTGATCATTATTGCTTAAAAAATTGCTTTATTTTCTTCTTAAAATTGAAGTATTTCTCTAATTTAAAATTACTGGTGTGAAGTTTCAGCGACTGAATCACCTAAATTCACTACACAATAGTAAGAAATCTATTTCTTTAACATTTTTGTTTTTCAGAACCTTGATGTTCTGACCTACGAAGAGGAACCTTGCACCACTATGAGAACAGGAATGATTCGTTCTTCTTCCGATGGCAATCACACTCTCTTAGAGGTCTGCTCCAAAAGACAGTGGAAGCCGTACTTTCCCCAATGTAACCCTCTTAACGGTTGCTATAGCAACCGGGTCGCTGGTTTGGTTGGGCATTGGCGTATGGATGAGCAAACTGGAAACGAGGTCGCTGATGACTCAGGCCATGAGAACCACGGCTCCGCCAGCGGCGCCGTGTCTAAGCTGTCCAAGTTCTCACGTGGACGTTTCTTCAACGGTAATAGTGGGCAGATTACCATTCTAAACGCTGCCAACTTAAATTTTGGGTATTCGAGCTTCGCAGTTGTCGGATGGGCAAAGATTTTGGATCACTCATATCCGCTGACAACCTTTGCTGTCAGGAAAGGGTATGGCTGTTATTTTGGCCCGGGCCGCCTTGGATGGAAACCCGGATGGGAAACAGGACATGGACCCCAAGCTACTTACAAGGGTCTCCGCATTTGCATCCGGGACAAGCAGAACAAACTTGTGGATAAAAGCATTGTGTTTGACGGTGGCTATCAACCAGCCCAGATGCTTGGCAAATGGGTCCACTACGCTGTTGTGTTTGATCGTGATCAACAGAAGAAAGTTTTCGTTTACGTCAACGGCAAAATGCAGTCCAACAGCTTAGACATCTCAGCTGTTCAGGGAAGTGTGGATAACAACAAACCACTCGAGATCGGTCAACTTTATGGCTGGAAAACCAAGGGGACCCTGGACGAATATAGACTGTACAACAAAGCCCTTGACGAGTTCGAAGTCGCTGCCATCTACAAAAACCACCTAGTGTAACTAAGCGGCGTTTTTTTCTCTTGTTTTTGCTAGATGAGGGTATCGTATACAAAAACGTAGATTGTAGTAAGGTACTTTTAGCAACAGGAAAGTGTCAAAGCAATACTCTTTAAAGTAAAATAAAGAATAAACTTGGGGAGTGATATCTACTCAAAAATTATTGGGCTTTTTTGCTCAGTTGATATGTTTCTTTTACTTCCCGTTGTTCAGTTTTTTAAAACTGTATATTTACGTTTTAATCAATTGAATTTTTCAAGTGCATAGAAGAAACTAGAGATAGGTTTGGTGTAATAGTACCTGTCTCACCGAGGGAATCTCTCTAAAAATCCTAAACACTAAAAATCTCTCTGAAAAACCCTAAAAAATCCCTCTAAAAACTTAGAGGAGCCAGGGTTCATGTCTTGGCCCACCCAGATCATAAACCTTCCTCCCGCCCCACAAAACAGCGCCGTCCTCGGATCTTGAGGTCCAATCTCGTTCCCAGGGTTCTCTATTACCCGTCGGATAGGAGAGAGAACCTGGAAACGAGGTTGCTTGAGGTCCCTTCAACGACAGTGGCAACAACGAGAACGTCTCGAAAGTAGTTGGTTTAAATAAGCAAAGCAACAACTCTGCACATGCCCACACTTTTTGATACAGTTTCTTTGCCTTCACTTCGAGGTGAAATTAGAGACCTTACCTGATCCGACAACGGCGACGTCCATGAAAACTTCGCGGAAAAATAGACTCCGCATCCTTTCAAACCAATTCGCGATTATCCCAAGTCGCCCAGTTACTTAAAAGAAGAGAATTTATGTTTGAGCTTAAGAGATGGGGCGGCACCAGAGTTCAGACAGAGATGGCAGAATTTATTGACCACTCCAGAAATACCATAACATACCATAATGCTCTTTGTTTGTCACCCCAAAATTTTGCATAAGCATTGTCTTCAGTTTCTCTTGGGAGTTAAAATGGTCCGAAGAGAAACTGAAAACAATGCTTATGCAAAATTTTGGGGTGACAAACCAAGAACATTATGGTATGTTATGGTATTTTCTGGAGTGGCCAATTGCCTTGCCGTTCCTGTCCTCAAAAAAACTTAAAATTTGGTCATTTCACGTCGTGGTCTTGCAGCGGCGGCAGAGAAATGTACAAAAAAGCGTGGTGCACGTGCAGCGTTGTTGTTTTGCTAACTAATTGCCTATTGCTTTTTGATGATGCCGTCGCCGTCGTAGTATTGTAAGGTCCCTAATCCTTTACGCGAGGAAGTAAACACAGGGCAACCAATTTTAATTTCTCCTTTTTAACTTGGATTCGCTCTCCAAGAATTTATGAATTCCTAAGGTGAATTTTCCTACATTTAATATTTTAAGCAAATTCGAATAATCCTCGCAAAGTTTGAAGAAACCCTAGAGTTTGTTTAATTTATAGTGGCGTTTTCGTAAAAGTCGCCGTCATGGTTGCTTAAATTTCACTAAACCTACCCATAGATAAAACAACTCAGAAATTAAAATAAGTAACCTGCATGAGGTACATATTGTCAAGTTAAATTGTTATGATCTTAATTTTATTTTTTCCCCTACTTTTACCATCTTTATTTCATTTCTCTTTCTATATGTTTCCCATTTGTTCGAATTTTCTATAAAATAGAGATGAAGAATATTTACAATTGGATAATTAAAAGCCGTATTGTTAAAATGACAGCTGATTTGTTGACGACCCATTGTCATTCCCTGAAAACCGGAAAGTCCATTAATTTGTGTTCAAATACCGCCAAATATTGACAGCAAGTAAAATTGGTAATTGTAAAATATTGCAGTCAACATTACCAAATTAATAGGGACTTTTTTTGGCTAAATGCAGAACTCCAGTGCAGTCACTTACTCTTATTATATGGTCGCTACCTCTGGGCATGAAGACACTGGACTATGTCTCTTTACTGCCCGCTGTTTTAGAAGGTATGGCTATTTAACAATTATTCCTCGAGCCCGAATGGGTTCTGAGTCAATAGCCCATGAAGCCAAAGGCCGTATGGGCTATTGACTCAAAGGCCATGGGGGCGGGAGGAATAATTGTTTTAGTAAAATCCAATTAGTTTCGAATTAGTTGGTCAAAAATATCGAGACCAAAAAACTTTAGCTAGCAAAACGCGATTCAGCCGCCAATGTTTTGGTTTTCAAAGCCGGCGCTTTTCGCTACCATTGGGATGTAACATATAGCTTAGTAGTAGCTCAACCAATTAGAACGCAGCATTGATAACAGACCATTAGTTGGATTTTACTAAAACTTGTTTATCCGGCTAATTGATTTATATATCTTAATTTGATATTGTCGCGTTTGACCCCTTTTTCTTACAGCAAGGTACAATAATTAAGAGCCCTAAGACTCTGCGATAATGAAAAAATATAGTTTCCTGGTTGGTTACTACTGAGTGATCTAACGCCATTAGTCTGCATAGCAAGCGCTTCCGCGCGAGTTCTTCGAGAAAGTTGGGACAATAGCAAAAAAATAAGGCTATAACGCCATCGATTTTCTTCGATTTCCTTAAAGTCCCTCCCGCCGAGTATCCGCGGCTATCCGTGACTTGCGCTGGACATGTTTGTTTTCAAGTAAAAATTTCGAAATTGTGAACGAAACTTGTTTTTGGTTGGCGAATTTTACTCACCTAACCGAATTAAAATTCATGAATCTCGGGAGGAAAATAAAATTCCTCTAAGTGATCCCACTCAATACCGTCATTATATCCTTGGTTCTGACTGAAAAGCTTTCGCTCGTATTCAAAGGCAAAATATCCTCGGCATTCAGGATAAGTCTTGTTTAATGTACACTCCACGTAATTGTCAATTCGTTTTGTGATATAACTCAGCGGAGCCGGTCCGTGTGATAGTAAGTGATAATGAAAGTCCCGTATGTCAAATTTTGAGCCCAATCTTCTTTCAGCATTTTCGCGCATGTCTATAAAAGCCCGCTGACCGATCATGTACGCGGTGGCCTGTCCGGGACCACTCTGATATCGCGTCACCTCTTTTCCCGCCACGTCGGTGTCGTCCCAAGCATAATGCCTGAAGAGCTGAATGGCTTGTTCACGTGACATGCCCTTGAAGTGAAGTCCAGTGTCCACAATGAGGCGCAAAGCGCGCCATATTTGCCATTTTAGCATTCCATAGAATCTCAGTGGATTTTCGTCATATACATCTGAGAAAGAAGGGAAAGACAGATATGAAAACCTACTTAACAAACAGTACTCAGCGGCGGCGGAGCAAAGTAAAAAGTGGGGGGCTCAAAATAAAAATACCCCCCAACAAAAAACAGTGAGGGGGCTGAAGTCCCCTCAGTCCCCTCCGCTTCCGCCGCCTATGAATATAAAGGGCACATCCGACCCTCGATAAGGCCAGTACCTTATATATGCAATCATCCATATAGCACCTTACATTACAACTTTTTGGTTCTTCTTATGCACTGTGCAGCCGAGGCGTGATACTGAAATGGCTAATATATGTATACTTAGACCTCCTCTAGTATGCGAAAGATGACGTGTTTCCGGTCATCGCTTCTCCCCACCCGAAAAGCTCACAGACGTTACTTAGCAAAGAAGTAAGAAGGCCATAAACTGAAATTACGTGGAAGTCTACTCAACTCTTCACGTGGGTCAAATTCTTGACATATGATGGGCTTCCACTTACCCCATTGGGAATTGCGGATCTAAGAATAAGTTAAGATGGTTTGTGATGGAAATTGGTAGAATGTAGGCAAAACAACAACATCATCATCAACAACAAGGCGTTTCATTGTCTAATACTGATTTCGTTGCAGGATCACTAGACAACAAAACAACTTAACTTTTCAAGTTTAGCCATTTCACATCTTGCCCATCGAAAACCAAGTTAAACTGCACTTTTATACGAAAACTTACAACAACAGTCGGTGTGATCTTACCTGTTTCCATGGAAATAAGAGGATTCTCTGCGTACAGTGCCCAACCCTCTGAGTAAGCAATATATCGGGTCTTTACCAATGCGCTCACTAATGGACCACACCAGTCCCTAAACAACAACACATTTAATGAATTATTACATAGAACTATATGCAAAAATAACTTAAGTCAGTCACTATCGTGCTAAATGCTGTCGGTCGGTCAGTCAGTAATTTAAGCACTTAGCCTGGGTTGCAGGCAATCTTTGAAAAAAAGAGAAAAAAGGGGAGATTCAAAGAGGGTGGGCGAGAAGGACGCGCGCGCGACGAAAAGAGATCGCCAGTGGCGCTGGTCCACCGTTCGTGAGGAAGCAGAAACACGAAATAACCATGAAAAATTCTTTCTGTAAATTAGTCACCGAACTTTCGAACTTTCAAATTTCTAGAACGAATGAAATTAACGAAGAGGACCATTTCAAGAGTAAGGACTATTAATCTTACAGAAAATTTTCCACGTATCCCTGAGACTGAAGATGATGCCCCGGCCTGGCTTCGTGAGCGCTCGTAGTCCATTCGGAATACTTCGGACCCATGCGGTCTAAAAAGAAAGGCATTCGGAACCAAGCCGGTTGGCTGCAGCTTCGGGAACTTGAGGTGTAACTCTGAGCTGAAGTGGACGGCGTGAAGTTTATGGCCACCTCAACTGGGCAGACAGGAGTAGTCTTGCGGGGGCCTAGGGGCAAGTGAAACATCCGTAGTAGCTTGGGTTCTAGTTGGCTGAGAGTGCTACGTGAAAAATCGAACCAGCGCTGCATGGCGGCATAACGGTGTGGACAGAATTTACGGGCCCCTGAAATGACACAGAGAATGAGCATTAGAAAAAATTCAGTTATGGTATAGATCACAAAAGGTCGCTATATGTTATAACGAAGTTCCTTTCCAACTATTCCGGTGGTGTACAATATTGTATACATTGCCGAGGACTTCCTTACATGGAAATTTTCCGCTGTATCAGTTAAAGTTATTTAGGCACGCCTGTTTAGGTTGAGGAGAAAAAAATGTGCTTGTGGTTCAGATACTAGTATTTACGTAACAAAATTGTATTAATTTATCATCATTTAACTTGATACAATGTCTAAATTTAGCATAAGATATCAAGACATTAACGATTTAATCAGTAAAAGCCATTACTATGACTAAATAACTGCTCATCTTTCCCTGTGCACATATATCCCATGTGCGAAATTTGCACAGTATTAGATTTAGATTTAGATTTAGCACATGATTGTAACAATAAAAAAGACAGAGGGCAGGTAACTGATGTAAGTAAAGCAGGATAGAGGATATATGAAAGTTTCTGACTTGGGGCACAGAAGAGTGTCCGTTTCCCTGGTGTCCGTGTTAAGCGGGGTAATTTCACAAAATATAATATGGGCTTTCTATCAGGACAAATTAAACTGTCATATATCGCCCTATGTAAAGGAATCCAAGACAGTTTAGGATTGTGGACTCCACACCATGGACTCCGGATTCCAGGTACTAGTTCCGGATTTTCAGTCAGTGGAACTTGGATTCTGGATTGCAATCGTTCGTGGGATTCCGGATTCCCTGAGCTGTATTCCGGATTCCAATGCACAGGATTCCAAAATTCCGCAAACAAAAATATCGCGGATTCCGGGATCCGAATTCTCTTACATCGGGCGAGTTGAGTTATATACGGGTGTTCGTATTAAGAGGATTTCCGCAAAGCGGTGGTTTCACTGTACCATAAAAAAGTATGGAGACCAGTGTGGAGAGAATACAATTAAAGAGTAAACTCACCTGCTTCGCTATTGCACTTTCTGTGCGCTTTATCATTTGATTCGTTTTTAGGGAAGGGTTCTTCATTGAAGTACATAGATGGTGAATGAATAAACTGGCGGAATAATCTCACGGCTTCGCTCGTGTTTTCCTTCCCTGTTAAAGTCTTTGCGATGTCAACGGCTTTGGGATAAAGAGACCTCAGCATGGACCAGCCCAACTGGTGGACAGATTCTTTGAGCGTACATGAAGGAAAAACAAAAAAAGGGTTAAAATGATTGCAGTATTTGTCTTGTAGTTTCCAGAGCAGGAGATTTCATTCAGTACAGCAGTGGAGTAGCTCTTTCGTCTTAACGAGTAGCAGCTAAGTTTTTTTTGGAAAGGGAGGAGGAATAGAGGCATTATTTCTGTTGATTGTTTTATCGTTCTTCGCTGGTCATCCGAGAATTGCAACATTGCAATTTTTTTGAGGGGGAAGGGAAAGAACACTAAGATTTGAATTCTCTTTCTTTTACTCCCTCGTTAGCTCTGCCTTATGCCTATGCTATTCAACTGATCATACTTTCTACTCTCCCCAGTCGTTTAATTAACGTCTCTTCTCGCCTCAAACCACGTGCCTTATAACTAGTCGAATAGACCTTTTTACCGATATGGCGGCCATATTGAATTTATTCGATTTAAGGAGTATTATAGGATGCCCAGGGGGCATGAGCACATTTCGTTTGCATTTTCGAGCGCTTTTCGGGACATTTGTTCTTAAAGTTTTCTTAGAATAAGATTGTAATGGGAAAAAAGATCTTTGTGCCGTGTTTGGATGTAATAATGATCTCCTCTTTTCCGAGAAATATTCAGTGAAAGATTATATTTCTAATACCGTACTAGAAAAAGGCGCTCGTTATTACATCCAAACACGGCACAAGGATCTTTTTTCCCATTACAATCTTATTCGAAGAAAACTTTAAGAAAAAATGTCTTGAAAGGCGCTGGAAAATGCAAACGAAATGTGCTCACGCCCCCTGGGTATCCCATAATACTCCTTAAATCAAATTAATTCAATATGGCCGCTGTATCGGTAAAAAGATCTATTGCACAGACTTGCGATGGTTTCCTGCTCTGCTTAATCTCGCTTTCCAGATTTTCTTTAAGAGAAAGACCTTTACCGTCTGGAAAAGGAAGCTGGTTATTCTAAATATGATTATATTTTGTGGCTTTGAGGTTTCAAAACGAAAAAGATGCTCAAAAAGAGGAAAGATGGCGAACGTGACGTCACTCACCAGCGGTGTCGTTGGTTGTGGTAAAAAAGCGCATCGTTCTCTCGTACCCAGACTTTCCATCGATCAACTCCCCAGTAGGAAGGCGCCTGCTCGCAGGCTCAGATACATTAGGGACTCCATTTTTGTACACATAACGAACCGGGCGATTGAAGAGTCCGCTGGACGCATTACTTGGCACGCAATGTTTCAAGTGATCATGCGCCAAGTATTTGAACAAATTTGCTAAAGGGACACCAATATGGCTGATCAGGCTCTCCACCAATGACTGTTCTAAATTGACTCCTTGCTTTTTGAACCACATCGCTGAAGCGTTTTCAAATCGCATTAGGAACTGATGAGCCAAAAAGGGATATCGAAAGGATCCTAGTATGACGTCTTCTTCCCTGAATCCCTCCGCTATTTTAGGGTAGACCTGGCTGAGACAGTGCAATCCTACTTTGCACTCCTCGATCGATCCAACCATTCCAGTTTTTACCCCCAGTTTGACATTTTCGTGATATTGCCGAATTCCTCTTGAGAAGCTTTTCAAAGCGTCTATTATGGTCTCCAAGTCTTCCACTGTGCGTGGAGAAAGCTTCTTCAAGAATGCGCGAAAATGGTATGGTAATCTAGCGATGACTTGCTTGTAGCAGAATCGGTTGGGTCCCAGCATCCACTGACCTTAAAATAACAAGGAAAGGAAAGCAAAAATATGATCAGTCTTCAAGCGAAGGACCAGATCTGTCAAGATGCCGAAAAAAACAAAGGTCACCTCCTTCAGAGGTTGCGTCGCCCTCCTTTTTGGGGTCAGGTGGTCCGAGTAGAGGCTTTGACCCGCTCAGATCGTCTCGGATGCCCCACCCGACATTCTTATACAAGAAAGCAACTAACTCACACAGAAACGCCTTCTACTCAGGTGAGGAGGTACCAAAAAAATGGTTCAAATTTTTAATTTTTACATCTCGTTGCATGCTTAGTGGCGCAATTCCAGTCTACACCTTAACGAACACCACTTGATTTTCTACTTATGATGGCGGACTACGAAAACTCTAGAATCATTTTCATAAAGAGAGTTTTTTTCCAAAAACTTGAAAAAATGACCTATGCGCCTTCAGTTTTGCCACAATTTCGTGATACAAACTTTCATTTCGCTTTCACGAGATAAACTATTCGCGATTTTTTATTTACCTGAATAATAGTCAAAATCATACACATTTCCAAAACTATGCTGCAGAAAATGATTCATTTTCGCCACTGCTTTCACTTCTCTAGCTTTCATAAGCTCCGCTTTAAAGTTTATCGTCTTGAGTTCCTGCAATAATGCCTTTGATGTGTCTGTAATCTTCTTGATACTTGACGGGGCTGGATCGAACGCTTTAAAACTGTTCCTGACCTCGTCAGGAGTTACATGAGGCCGGTATGGCACTTCATAAGGATGTAGCTCGTAGAAATGGGTGTTAAGCTTCTGTATAAAACCGAGAAGACCTGAGGAATGAACAGAAATCAGCAAAATGTAAGGTCTAGGCGAAACGTCGACCTTTTCATGAGATGAACCAAACTCTAATTTGAGTCGACTTAAATTAATTTAAGATCGTCGTGTTGGGTCAGAAGTCGATCTTTTAGGACGCGTTGAACCAATCAACTGAATCAGACCAAAAAAGTTATCTTAACAAATTAGTAGTAGGGCTTCAGCAAACTTAACCCCGTTGGTGTCTTCCCCTGTCTTCCCTCGCAAAAAAGTGGATTCCCTTTATTAATAGGCATATGGGTCTAGTCTATGACGTCACCTCGGAAAGAAGTGTCTTCCTGCATACTAATTTGGATTAGGTTTACTAATGAGCGTCACTCTACTACAATAGGAACAATAGGCTTGCCTAGACTTGCCCGGTAAGTAACTTGAGCCCGGTTTTCGGACCGTCTATTAAAAGGAAAATAGGAATAAGAGAAGCGATCACCTAGCAACGCGAGAAACGGCTTCCTATATCTTATTTAGCGCTAAAACTCATATATATAAACAAAACACATGTGCACAAAGTGGAGTTGAAAAGTCTTTATTTCCGTTTAGTTTATGTCTTCTTATTGAGCTCTAAAACTCGGATACATATAAACAAAATACACAAAGTAGAACTGAAAACTCTATTTCAATTTTGTCTGACGTTTTCTCCGTTCTATCTCGAGGAAATGAAAAACTATTAAAGTCTTGTAATTTCACGCACGGTTAATCAGTTAATTATGCGATTTCGCAAGCCCAAAGTTGAATACAAATTAGCTCTACAGGAAAGACCCAAGGGAGAGAATCTTGACGTATTATTATAAAACAAATAACTTAACAAGGATCAATTAAAACACGCGACTAATAATTGCTAGCAATAAAATCTGACACGAGATACCGTTTAAAACAAAAAGAGTCAAATACACAGCGATTTGAAAGAAATCTATAAAAACAGTCAAAGAAAGCAAGTCATGTTTTACTTACCCCTCTCCCTTTTCAATTTTATATCCCTCCTCAATTTTTTTCTTTTTCTCTTCTCCACAATTTTATTGTTTTCCCTCCTCCTCCTCCTCCTCCTCATTTTTGTTTTCCCTCCTCCTCCTCCTTCTCATTTTTATTGTTTTCCCTCCTCCTCCTCCTCATTTTTATTTTCCCTCCTCCTCCTCCTCCTCATTTTTGTTCCCTCCTCCTCCTCCTCCTCATTTTTATTGTTTTCCCTCCTCCTCCTCCTCCTCATTTTTGTTTTCCCTCCTCCTCCTCCTCCTCCTCCTCATTTTTGTTCCCTCCTCCTCCTCCTCCTCCTCATTTTTATTGTTTTCCCTTCTCCTCCTCCTCATTTTTATTGTTTTCCCTCCTCCTCCTCCTCATTTTTATTGTTTTCCCTCCTCCTTCTCCTCATTTTTATTGTTTTCCCTCCTCCTCCTCCTCCTCATTTTTATTGTTTTCCCTCCTCCTCCTCCTCATTTTTGTTTTCCCTCCTCCTCCTCCTCCTCCTCATTTTTGTTCCCTCCTCCTCCTCCTCCTCCTCCTCCTCATTTTTATTGTTTTCCCTCCTCCTCCTCCTCATTTTTATTGTTTTCCCTCCTCCTCCTCCTCATTTTTTATTGTTTTCCCTCCACCACCACCACCACCACCGCCACATTTCTATTGTTTTCCCTCCACCACCACCACCACCACCACATTTCTATTGTTTTCCCTCCACCACCACCACCACCACCACCACATTTCTATTGTTTTCCCTCCACCACCACCACCACCGCCACATTTCTATTGTTTTCCCTCCACCACCACCACCACCACCACCACCACCACATTTCTATTGTTTTCCCCTCCACCACCACCACCACCACCGCCACATTTCTATTGTTTTCCCTCCACCACCACCACCACCGCCACATTTCTATTGTTTTCCCTCCACCACCACCACCACCACCACATTTCTATTGTTTTCCCTCCACCACCACCACCACCACCACCACCACCACATTTCTATTGTTTTCCCTCCACCACCACCACCACCACCGCCACCACATTTTTATTGTTTCCCTTAAAATGTGGTGGCGGTGGTGGTGGTGGGTGTGGAGGGAAAACAATAGAAATGTGGTGGTGGTGGTGGTGGAGGGAAAACAATAGAAATGTGGTGGTGGTGGTGGTGGTGGAGGGAAAACAATAGAAATGTGGCGGTGGTGGTGGTGGAGGGAAAACAATAGAAATGTGGCGGTGGTGGTGGTGGTGGTGGAGGGAAAACAATAGAAATGTGGCGGTGGTGGTGGTGGTGGTGGAGGGAAAACAATAGAAATGTGGTGGTGGTGGTGGTGGAGGGAAAACAATAGAAATGTGGTGGTGGTGGTGGTAGTGGAGGGAAAACAATAGAAATGTGGCGGTGGTGGTGGTGGTGGTGGAGGGGAAAACAATAGAAATGTGGTGGTGGTGGTGGAGGGAAAACAATAGAAATGTGGCGGTGGTGGTGGTGGTGGTGGAGGGAAAACAATAGAAATGTGGCGGTGGTGGTGGTGGTGGTGGAGGGAAAACAATAGAAATGTGGTGGTGGTGGTGGTGGTGGAGGAAAAACAATAGAAATGTGGCGGTGGTGGTGGTGGTGGTGGAGGAGGGAAAACAATAAAAAATGAGGAGGAGGAGGAGGGAAAACAATAAAAATGAGGAGGAGGAGGAGGGAACAAAAATGAGGAGGAGGAGGAGGAGGGAAAATAAAAATGAGGAGGAGGAGGAGGAGGGAAAACAATAAAAATGAGAAGGAGGAGGAGGAGGGAAAACAAAAATGAGGAGGAGGAGGAGGAGGAGGAGGGAAAACAATAAAATTGTGGAGAAGAGAAAAAGAAAAAAATTGAGGAGGGATATAAAATTGAAAAGGGAGAGGGGTAAGTAAAACATGACTTGCTTTCTTTGACTGTTTTAATAGATTTCTTTCAAATCGCTGTGTATTTGACTCTTTTTGTTTTAAACGGTATCTCGTATCAGATTTTATTGCTAGCAATTATTAGTCGCGTGTTTTAATTGATCCTTGTTAAGTTATTTGTTTTATAATAACACGTCAAGATTCTCTCCCTTGGGTCTTTCCTGTAGAGCTAATTTGTATTCAACTTTGGGCTTGCGAAATCGCATAATTAACTGATTAACCGTGCGTGAAATTACAAGACTTTAATAGTTTTTCATTTCCTCGAGATAGAACGGAGAAAACGTCAGACAAAATTGAAATAGAGTTTTCAGTTCTACTTTGTGTATTTTGTTTATATGTATCCGAGTTTTAGAGCTCAATAAGAAGACATAAACTAAACGGAAATAAAGACTTTTCAACTCCACTTTGTGCACATGTGTTTTGTTTATATATATGAGTTTTAGCGCTAAATAAGATATAGGAAGCCGTTTCTCGCGTTGCTAGGTGATCGCTTCTCTTATTCCTATTTTCCTTTTAATAGACGGTCCGAAAACCGGGCTCAAGTTACTTACCGGGCAAGTCTAGGCAAGCCTATTGTTCCTATTGTAGTAGAGTGACGCTCATTAGTAAACCTAATCCAAATTAGTATGCAGGAAGACACTTCTTTCCGAGGTGACGTCATAGACTAGACCCATATGCCTATTAATAAAGGGAATCCACTTTTTTGCGAGGGAAGACAGGGGAAGACACCAACGGGGTTAAGTTTGCTGAAGCCCTACTACTCAAATTTCTCTCGAATAAAGCTAAATATACTAATTATGATACAAATGTTTGATCTATAAGTTTAGTTCGTCGTATGTGAAGATCGAAAAAATTGTACCCGAGACGATCTTCAGATGTTCTATTCGTCCGTTACGTGTCGGACAATCCAAACTCATACAGACGAATTTCAGTAACTGAGCCAAACATCGAGCTTTTCATGAACTTACCTCACTGAATTTGGTTCGTCTCATGAAAAGTTGGACGTTTGGCCTAGGTCTAACGGCCTGCAGTTACAGTGAACACCCTCATAATACTGGAGATACTGCAGATAAAAGATCTTCCATATACGCTAAAATTTGGGTAGCCTGTGTACAGCTGCTGGCAGCTGCGCCCTCCCCTCAAACAAGTATTCCCAAGAGTCCCCCCGGGGTGTTTAACACCTACTAAATTCCCTAAACAAGGTAACCGAAAGGTTTCGATTTGAGTCCTCTGTTAAGCTCTAATAATAAAAGAAAAACTTTTTAAAGTTACCAATTAAACGAAACATGAGTAATTGATAAAAGTTAAACCTAATAACTCAGAATGTAATAAGTTAAAAAACAGATCAATTTCATTAAGTTTTATTTTAAGGTTTACGCGGCTCGATTCGAATTTAGTTAGAAATCTTTGGCAGCAAGGGCTAGTTAAAAAAGTCTAAGCCTTTGAAACGCGCTGTTTATCTTATATTTGATTTCAAATCATATAAAGACGGTCATAAGGCGAAGTAAAAATGTTCATGCCTTGCATATCGTTATAATCCAAGCATTATAGACTTATACAATCCTTGATTTTTTGTTTGGGCTTAATGTCATAACCTCTTAAGCTTGCGGATGGCAAATACCTTTATTCAGTGCTTTGTCGTTAGACAATGAAGGGGAATAAAAGTCACTATATTCTGAGAAATATGAACTCTCTTAATCGTCAGATACTAAACCTGTATGACATGTAACCTTTTCCAAAAAAAATTAAACTATTTTAAGGAAAATTCGAATTAAAGGACCTCTGCTATGAAGTGCTTTGGTTAACTGTATTCCTATTCTTCCTAATATTTTATAAAAGATTTTTTTAAAATTTACTTTAGTTATAGAAGTGTTAATGTCATGTATTTTAGTTTAAAGGAAAAGGTGGGTATGGGAAATACCAACTGAAGAGGAAAAGTAAAAAAAAATGTGATTACTTTAGTACTCGCTTTTATATGCATCTCAAAACAAAGAGAGCACATGCGCGAACATAAAAAAAACACTTGTTTTATATAGGGTGTTCTACAAGTTGATGAGAGTGATTCAGTGTAGCGGTTAAAACAGGCACAAGCTATTTCAGGCTGTAATTACCAATATTGTTCAGTTATAATATCCAAACATAAATATTTTGGTCACATATTTAGCAACTGTTACAATTTGCCAAACATTTGCTATCCCCATATTTGCAGAATCTTGAATTTATATAACTGTTGCAGTTAAATGAAATTCTCTCACCCGTCAATTTCTCACTCGACTCATTTTTATACAAGGTAGTTCACTTAAGCTTTTTTTTTGCGGACAAGAATAGATTATGGTTTTTTTCCTCCTTAGCGAACAGTTTATTTAACCACGTTCGAGTTCAACTTATAAACCTGTGTATCTTAATCCTTCGAAAAATGACTGAAATCCTCCGTGCTATGCTCAGATAAAGGCATCATCTTTGTTATAATTTTTAGGATAGAAAGACAAGTTCATTTTCCTAAGGTTTTACATTCCATGTTTTAAGCAGATCACAAGTACTACAAATAATCGTTATTTTCATTTTTTCATCTTCTAGCCGGTTTAGGCCTTCGAAAGATAACATTACTAGCTAACCACGACGTTTCTAATTTCAAAGCTTGGCGTTCGTGATCACGATGAAAAGAATCCGACAAAGGTAGTTCGAAGGGGGAGAATAAGTCGGTTTCCGTGTGCGTGATAGTATGATCATGCTCGTGAATTACAAATTGATATTTAAGCCTTAAGGGCCCAGCTTTTGAGATTGAGAAGCAAGTAAAGATAAAGACGATATCAGCCTTGAAATTCACGATATGTGCCTCGGGAGAGTTGTGTATATACGTGACAATAAATACGCCTTAAGAGGCCGTAGGGATTCGCTTCGCTTAGTTTCATAATCTTTATATAATTACTACCGTTACGTAGCATTCACTTTAAATAGATTTTCTTGAACTTCCGGAAGGTTGCAGAAGGCTAGTGTAGTGTTTTGATATCTTTTAGCACTCCGCCTCTTATCTGTTATGATAAGAAACTAACTAAAGATTGGTGATACGTTGAATACGCCAATATAAGCAAACAAAAAATGAAAAAATACAGAACATGGATAGACAAACGGTATTCATATAGCCAAACGAAATTGAATGATATCAACATTGCCTGATAAGTTATAATGTTTTCTTCCAGTGAACACAATTCTGGACGGCAAATTATGAAAAGTATAGTAAAAGTTAGAACAACTTTCAACCATTAATGGATCTGCTGGCGGTGTATCACCCGGATTCATATGTTTTGCTTATGCATGGGAGAAAACAATTCACTGTGCATTACTAAATTGAGGTGCAGGGATTATAAAGACATCATATTTGCAAGCAAGGAAATCGTAATATATCGAAAAGGGGAGAGAAAACGGTTATGATGAGACCAGGAGAATCTAAAAGACTGAAGTCAAATCAATCGTTTAATGCACTAGTCGATCACTCAATAACAGACGTGAGCTACAATATGTTATGTAGGATTGCAATGTTTTTGGTTAGAAATATATTGCAATACCTTTATTGCAAAGTAAAATCTCTATGGTGCACATGGTTCCAGGGTATTAAATTTTGCTCCCGATCTTCAACAAATCCCAGATTCGCAAAATTTAAACAGTTAAAACCGAACCTTAGCTTATTATTTGCAAATCACTTGGCAAAGAAGAACTAAAAAGCAAGAAATAGGGAGCTGCAGATTTGCAATATTAATCCTCACTACTTTTTCCTTGTAAGTTCTTATGTATTAAGAATATCCGGCAAAACAAAATCTTCGCCATGTTACGAAAGTTAAGGCATCTTTGGCACATGATTTATATTTTTCTAAGAATGGTGACCTTTTGGCTAAGACAGTACCAGGCCGTGCGAGGCTAAAAAATTTGTTTCAAAGCCCTAAGTTTCAATAGGATTTCATAGTATGTAATCTATTATATCGATACTGAGACTTTTTTCAATTTATTGCTAAAATTTGACTTGCATGGTACATGTATTTGTTACTGTTTTAGTGCTCATCTGGAATAGTTAGTAATAAAAAATTAGTTGATTAGTTAAGATTCTGTTGGGCTTAAGAACTAAAAATGTTAGCGTTGTCTCTTTTCAGTTGAAAACAGCGTTTATCAGCAGATGAACAGATGAAATGGTATATCACATGAGACTAGGATAATATGTGAAAGATCAGTTTAGGGGCTCACCGTTTTAGATGTGCAAATACTAGGGCGTGGTTTGGCAGTCCAGCTAATTTTAGTTTTATCATCTTAAATACAAGGCCATGAATTTTAAAGAAGGCTTTAATAAAAACGTAAGCTGTTTTTCTAAAAATCTACACAATTACTAAAGATTCACGAGATCATGACAGACTGATTTATGATTGCCTCTGGTTCCTACATTTTAATTAACAGTAGATTCTAACTATTGAATTGTCATTATTCCCAGGGTTGCTGAACTTTAAGAAGCGGTAGACAGGTGACTGAGACGTGTAACATGTTTAAAATTTTTAAGACATGCGCAATACGCCGGACGATAATCGCGCCAGGCGCCCGCCTCTCGATGACCCTGCGGTTTATAAAAGTGAGTAATCCACTCATGAAATCATTCCTAGAAATACCTGATATTGCAGTAAGTTCCAAAAAAAAAAAAAAAAAATAGCATAACAGAAAACGAACTTGAGAAGATCTAAGATAAGAGCTAAGATTTAAAAAGGTGTTTCTAACTTATAAATGAGAAGTTTATTTCGAATATAGACAACATTATATTATTCCTACTAAATAGAAAGTAACTGCGTAATGATTAGGTTGTGATTGCTCATCATTCTTTTTCAAGTGGAAAATTATAGATACAAGTTAAATTTGGGATTTGGGTTGTTAATCGGCTTCCTTGTTGTCTATCCGGGCGCCAAAGTTCTTAAATTTTCGATTGTCCCTTTGTCTGGCAAGATGTTCAATACGATTTTGCGGTTTTTAAAATCGGCAAGTTTCCCATTCTTGGTAACAAAACTATTTTAATTTTTTTTGTCTTACATGTTGGATATCACAGGAGCTAAATCATGGGCCTATTTAGCCACCACCGTCATTGGAATGACAAATGTCTGCTAGCTGTTCCGTAAAAATTTATAAGTATAAAACAGATTGTTGTGCCCGTCAGAAAAAGAGATTGATTTCGAACTTTTGTTCCGTTGCCCCTGTAGTGTAATGCGTACACTCAAATAAAACTTTACCAGCCACACATTTCGGTATCTTTGAAATCAGGAAATTTTCTATTTGGTTCGGTAAAAATTTCCTCTATAATAAGTTTTTATATCACTATAAACGTTTTTAACTTCGCACTCATAGCGTCCATAATTAAAGAGACCGTGGTTTTTTAGACAGACAAAATCTTCTGATGGGCGACCATTCCAATGAAATCTGGCCTTTTATCGACACATGTGCTCGGCGCTATTTGTTTTTCCCCAAAATTTCTTAATTAATATAAAATTTGAAGTTATCCTTGAATATAATCAGCATACTAGAGTCTGTTATGTCAGCCGCCGTTTACGCCGTGTACAACGAGGCCTTCTTCACTAGCCATTTCTGACGCGATCATCCTGAAAGACTTGTTGTTTTACGGTATGTGATCGCTCACTGGCGAAATCTCTTCATCCGCACTTTTACATAGCATCATTCAATTTTCAGTATTTTTGAAAATAAAATTGCGATTTTTTTCTCCAGATTTATAGTTTCTGTCACTTAATGTAAATGACTTTTCTTTCCATTAATTTCGCCATGAAGCAGCGCAGCCACTGCCATTAATCTTTCGGTTTCCGACATGTAATTTGGTATTGATTAATAAGTCTGCAGCAATTATACTTTCAATTGCTCATTATATAGCTATGAACGAATAAGGAATGCACACTGAGTCGTATTCTTCTGTATACTAATATATTACATAAGCTGCTGCGAAATGTAAGTGATTACTCCCTGAAAAGTAATCAACGCAATTTTGCCTTAAAAAGTGGAAGCTTAAATTTTTGTACAACACGAGATTTTGTTCCTACTGTTTTTCAACTACTTCATGTTACTTAAGCTGCAATTACTTTTCAAGAAATTCTCTCCATGAATTATTTAAAATTTTCATTCAATCATTTTTGCTGCATTATTACGCCTTTTAAGCTATTAAAGATTGTACGTACTTGTACAATACTGTATATTGAAATATCTTTGCTCTGCAAATTGATTTCTAACTTTCGAGTCGATCTGTGGATGAAGACTTAAATGTAATTATTCAAATGAAAGCTACTGAGCAGTACTTTGCTGTGGTACTGTTTATTGTGCGGCTGTACAAGGTGGTTCTAACTTAAGAGTGTGGACAAAATCAACATTTTCAAATGTGACAATTCAAATAAAAACTTCTTCGGCAACATTTTCTTGTGATGCTGTTTACTACTTTATTACTCTAGTACTTTTCTGTATTTGAATGGTGCTGCTTATTACGCTGTATTGGGGGACTAAATTTTTCCTAATTCTGCGCGGAACGAGGACGAAATCGTACGATCACTGAAATGAAAGCTTCGGCTTTTGCGTATGGCTCAATTTTTCCCGTACGCTGTTGTTTGTCTTACTAAGTACAGTTTTCCCAGTTTTATCTTGTGTTTATGAACCAAATTTTCTCAGTCAAAAACACTTAAGAGAAAGGTCAGGTCACTCGGCCTTGAAGCTAAAGCGATGCGATCATTTTTGTAATGGCTGTTTCAAAAAAGACGGAAAAAAAACTAATTCTAAGCTGAACGGAATTTTCAACGATTAATGAAGGTTTTCAAAGTTAAAACATTTACCATTCCTTTCCGTTTTATTTTGGTGATGTTCATCGTGAGAAGTCCAGCATTTTTATTCATTCTTCAGTCTGAAATGGCACAAATTTGGCTTTGTTTCTCCAAAACTTATGAAGTCCCGTTTTAATTTTTGACGATTTCCTCCGGGCTTTCAGAGATTGCGCGAAATCTTTCTGACTCTCATCAGTCACGTAAATGTCCCTTCAAGGTTCCTAGGATAAACTCAATAAACTATTAAGCCAACACGCAACAACTTTTATTCGTTTGCTATCAAAAAAATATTCTGTATGCGGAATCAGTTTTACTGAAATACAAAATTCATGCCTCAGTGTATAATCACTGAAACTCCAGGGTGAAAAAAAGGTCTCCGTTTGAGTTCATTAACTATTACACTTCATAGCGAGAGTCGCTAATTTGTTTTGACCATCGAATAAAGTAATCATTGCTTTGTTGATTTTTTCATCATTTTTTTGACATTCTTGCTCGAGGACATGAAAAGGTTATTAAATTTGCATTTATTAGCGACTGTTTCGCTAGAGGTACCCAATTTTAGTGATTTTAGATGGCTCCTAACTAATCCTCTTGAATTTCTTTGTTAGAAAAACGTTTACAAAATGTGAAAAGTGCCTTAAAAAATTTATAAAATAACAAGTTTATCCTCATTTCAATAGTCTTTCAATTTTCTCCATTAACAGAGTTCTTTGCAGTCAGAAAATGAATATTTAATTTTTTTCATCTGATGACAAGATTTATAAATCACAGAAATCATCAAAACAATCTCGTAAATTTGAAAATCCGGAAGATCTATCGCATTTTTCGCTTGCACAAAATTCTTTTTTGGCTTTGACCTTTGACCACGTAATTGGTCAAAACGACATGAGCTATTCGTTAAGAGTTATTGCAAAAGTGATGCCTTTATTTGAATTGTAAAAGACGTAATCAATTGCTCATAAAAGCGGATTAGAGCCCTGGTTGTTCGTAGTAGTGGGTGGTCTGTGTTTTTTTTCACTCCAAAGTACTAACAAACGATTAATTAAAACAACAAGACTATTCTTGTTAAATACCTGATTCTTTGAACTCCCGCGAGAAGCTGCAACTTTCGGTGAAATTCGGGGTGACCGATGTTTGAATCGAGCAATCGTTATTTTGAGGTCGTGTGTTCTCGGTTGGGTTTACCGTTGCGGAGAATAAATTGTTATTTTGCGATTCTTTCATACGTAGAAACGCAATGCCGACCACCAAACATATTATTCCAGTCGTCACTACCGTAAAAGCAAATACGAGGAGTTTGCGCGATATCCGTCCCTCTTTTCGAAGTACTTGGGTTTCTGTACTTCCCACGGAGTCCTCGGGAAAATGATTGCCTTGTAGGAGCTGCAATTCATGGTTCAATGAGCCCATAGTTGAATGAAGCGTTTGTTCCTCGCGTCTTGAGATAATTTGCCAAAATCCACAATCTTTGGACATGCACTGAAGAGCTTCGATCGCTGTTACTGCCGCTAAAACCGCAAATTGTCGACGACTACGATCCTCTTATTTATCCACAGTGCTTGTAGACGACAGCGGCGGAGATCAAGTTTCTTGACTGTGGATTTGTTTCCTCGCTAGCTTATTCAATCTAACCAGTGGAACAAATGAGAACAAGCTCCGTTTAAGATCTTAGCACAAAGCATTCTTGCTCTAAATCCACATCTAAAAACACAATTAACTTAATTACAGAATATGGTACCTGAAGTCATTCGGTGGCTGTTTGATTTTTTGAGGTCACCTTTCACAGGCAGGCTAAACCAAACCAAAGAGGATATGTACCCCATATATAATGATTATTTCCTTAGAAAGCTCGCGGCGGACAGACATTCATACATAACGTGCCGTGAAGGCGGTCGCCCGTGGCTTTATAGAAACATCCGATCAATAATAACAGATTATCGCCATCCGCCTAATGGCATATAGGTTTATTTTTGTCAGAAGTGCTAATATAAATCCGTATTAAAATCTGGTTACGCAGACCTTCTTTTTAAAGAACCGCAGACTGGTTCTTATATAAGGTACTTAAGACAATAAATTCCTTACGAGGAGTTCTCGAGGCTTCTATTTCTAATATGATCTAACGTAAAGCTGAGGGTAGGTTTAATGAAGATAAAAAGAAATGTGTCAGGGAATCGATCTTCAGTAAAATGTTTTAATTACTGCTCAACGCACTCGGATTCTCTCAGTCAAAGGCTTAGCTTCAGGCCAAAGAATTGTCCTCACAAATAAAAAAATATTCACTTAAAATGACTTACCCTCAAAGTTTAGTTACTAAGAAGCCATTGGTCGTCGGTTGTTGCAGTAAATTCAGGTCTTAAACGCCATTCCAGTTCAATTGCTCGACAACAAAAGATATGACACATGTAAATTTTGGAGTTACAAAGCTCTTGATACAATTACCTTTATTGAAAAAAGACGCGAAAGATAAAATCTTCAAAGAGGAAATGATTTAAAATGCAAAGGGGTTGCTGCAAAATGCGCAGTGGACGTGGCTTCGAAGTCAACATTCAAAATTTTACATGATCTGTTCTTGCGCTCTTAAACAACAAAAAAAAGTACAGAGCCAAAAAGTATTGAGGCATATCCTTCAAAATTTAAGCTGAAAATTTCAACAAGAAGCAAAAACAAGCAAACAAACAAGCCACAAAAACACTGAACTGCAAATGTCGAATGCAAGCAGAATGGCACGAACATACACGTACAAGGTAAACACAATTTTTGATTGTATTCGTAGTTTAACTCTTTACGTCAATACCAAATCACCTTGCTCCTCTACAAAAATAAACTATAAACTTAGGTACAAGATATTAGCTTTAGAGGAGTAAAGTCTCTAACGTCACTGAATCGATTGACCGTAACTAAGTGTTGCCGTTTTGGGGGTGAAGATGTCTGGTTTGTTAAAACCATTGAAAGCTCTGCTCAAGACATGATTGCAATCATTTTGATCAGCTGAAAATCTAGGGTCTGTCTTCGTGCTCCCCGTTAAAAAAATACATACCGAAATATTAACAAGTGCTTGACTTTTTGGCTTTATAGCTATGCAGTTATTTGTCATAGTTAGTCAACAGGGACAACCTGAAGCTACCGAATTAAACAGCAACTGACCTGTCGGAATTCTGGCAAACTGTCATGCAGAGAGTTTTCATTTGAAGCAGGGCTCTTAGAAGTCCTAAATTGTAACCAAAATGAAAGCAACTAAGCAGTTCTTTCATGTAGGTCTGTTTAGTGTGCTGTACAAGGTGGCCCTAACGTTTTAGTCTATGGATGAAATTTTATGATGTGACCATTCAAATGAAAGCTACTGAGCAGTTCTTTACTGTGGTACTGTTTATTATGCTGTACAAGGTGGCTCTAACTTTTGAGTCTGTGGATGAAATTTTATGACGTGACCATTCAAACGAAAGCTACTGAGTAGTACTTTCCTGAAGAACCGTTTATTATACTGTACAAGGTGGTTCTAACTTTTAAGTCTATGGACGAAATCCTATGGTGAGACCATTCAAATGAAAACTACTGCGCAGTATTTTCCTGTGGTACTCTTTATTATACTGCACAAGGTAGTTCTAACTTTTAAGGCTTGTGGATAAAATCCTTTGGTGTGACCATTCAAATGAAAGCTACTGAGCAGTACTTTCCTGTGGTACTGTTTATTATGCTCTACAAGGTGGTTCTACCTTTTGAGTCTGTGGATGAAATCCTATGGTGTGACCATTCAAATGAAAGCTACTGAGAAGTACTTTCCTGTGGTACTGTTTCAGGTTATGCTGTACAAAGTGGTTCTAACTTTTGAGTCTGTGGATGAAATCCTATGGTGTTACCATTCAAATGAAAGCTACTGAGTAGTACTTTCCTGTGGTACTGTTTATTATGCTGTACAAAGTGGTTCTAACTTTTGAGTCTGTGGATAAAATCCTATGGTGTTACCATTCAAATGAAAGCTACTGAGCAGTACTTTCCTGTGGTACTGTTTATTATGCTGTACAAAGTGGTTCTAACTTTTGAGTCTGTGGATGAAATCCTATGGTGTGACCATTTAAATGAAAGCTACTGAGCAGTACTTTCCTGTGGTACTGTTTATTATGCTGTACAAGGTGGTTCTAACTTTTGAGTTTGTGGATTGAATCCTGAGGTGTGACCATTTAAATGAAAGCTACTGAGCAGTACTTTCTGGTGGTACTGTTTGTTATGCTGTACAAGGTGGTTCTTACATAATTTTTTTATCCTTTAGTTAGGTGTGTGGTGTGACCGTTCAAATAAAAGCTTCAGAGTAGTGTACTTACTCTCCTCTAGTACTATTTAATCTGTCGGTTTATTTCCGGGCTCCACCTTCTAAATATGAGGGTTTCAAATAGGATTTTTCAATCCCGTAATCCCGACAAAAATTTTCGTTCAAAGCCGTGATCCCGAATGTTATCTTCGGGATTTAGGGATGAGGGGCACTCAATCCCTGGATACCAGCCATCAAATGAGGCAAATCTTGGATCCCGAAAAGCCAATCAAGGGACCCTCAAATTTGTGAATGAATAAGGTCTTGTATAGTTTTATTAATTTAGAAAAGTTCAATTGCTCACTCCCTTAGTCGCTATTACTAACAACAGAAATAGAAGTGAAATACTGTTCTAGTGAGGATTTAAATTGCTATAAATTTAAAAATTAAAAAATAACACCCGAGCTCTCTGATGATGCTGTTGATCGGCGGACGCTCCAATTTGAATAGCTTTTGATTTTTAATCTCACAACAGTTAAAGGCCACACTCGAACAATACTTTACTTTCAAACATGCTGCTTGCAATAAACACAGATTATAAAAAGAAATAGGGATTCAGCCGTGTGGTAGACTGAACAGTTAGTAACGAACTTGCCAAATTCTAATAATAGGAACCTTAATTAGTTTCAAATCAAAACCAAAAATAAAATCAATTTCAAGATAATAAAGCTAATATTGACCCCTAACTAAATACAAATTTCGCTGTTGTTGATACTCATAATTTCCTATTTCAGGATCTTATTTCGGTCGGTCGTGAATCGTAACATGCCTCAGGTTTCGATGCGGTCTTTTTTATCAATCTCACATAGCACAATCGCGGAAGTACCCTCAATAGAACCGATTGTTTTCTCTGTAGTTTCTTGTTTATTATGTTTTATCATGTTTTGTTCTTCTTCTTGTTGTTGTTTTTCAATTCCTTAAAGCGTTTTAATTTATCCAAGAGGGCTAAGAGCTCTCGTTATTTTATTTTACGAACAGCGGTTTTTTTCTTGGTTTGTTTTCTTTCTATGAATATCAAAGAAAGAACTACCGCGAAATTACAGTACAAGTAATCACCCGCAGTCACGTGTTCATATCACGTGCGGAGCTGAGGGCGTCCACATACAAGAGACCTTTCCACGGTTTCTTCTTTTTTGACATGGTTAATTAAGGGAATTACGTCGACTCCGCTGGAACGAGCGCATCAAAATTAGTTTAAAGGTGATTTGTGGAAAACTGACGAAGAACAGCTCCTCAGAGTCGAGGAATTTTTTTTGACGTTTTTATGGTGCTTTCCAACTTTGCAGAGCTTACGACGTATCACTTTCAGCCGTGGCAAGTTCACTAATTCTAAGATGCGTTTTTCAGATTACTGATGAAGTAAGCCACTGACTAAAGGAAAAATAAGTCTAAGAGAATGAACCTTTTAAAATGAATATCACTCAATGGACATATTTCCACTCAAATCCATGGTCATATTTTTTTTTTCTTGGAAAAGTACGATTTTTTTATGGTATCGCTATCGAAGCGGCCTAAACGAAGATGCAGTAGTAAAAGTAAGCGAACCACCAAGTATATGCTTGAAATAAACTCTCTATATCAGGGCGATTCAGCCTCCCAGTACTCTATATTTTGTGCAAAGTTTGAACCCATCGTTTTTTCACCGTTTTTCCTTCTCAGTAGACAATCCCTCAAGTTTAAAATATCAGCAAGTCCACAGCGACAAACCGTTGAGTGGTGCCGGATCTCAAGTGTTTATTTATAGTAAAGAGATAAGGGCGGCTACATTATGTTAAGAGAAATCAAGTCATTTGTTACTCAATTATTATAAAGTTTTAGGAGCTAAATTTGTATCTCATAAAACCATGTAAGTACTCGTATTTCCAGTATTTCAACAATAATCAGCCAGGTTATTTTACAAATATATTTGAAATTAATAGAAAATATATCATATCATTTATTATTGGCGATCTACCTCTAACATACACATTAATTTAAAAGAAAAATTATTGCAGGAGTTTCATTTAGTTTAAGGGGGCAATTAATCTCTCTTGCTGATAGGTAAAATGTATATCATAGAAGCGTAAAGGGTTATGAATTCTTTGTGTTTTGCAATGTCAACTGATCAAGTGACACTCCTCTTTTACAAAAACGCAGCTTTTTAAGCTTGGTCTACGGTGGCTCGTAGGGACAAAACACTTCCCAGAATCCAAAAACACTTCCCAGAATCCAAAACGCTTCCCAGAATCCAAAAACACGTCCCAGAATCCAAAACACTTCCCAGAATCCAAAAACACGTCCCAGAATCCAAAACACTTCCCAGAATCCAAAAACACGTCCCAGAATCCAAAAGCACGTCCCAGAATCCAAAACACTTCCCAGAATCCAAAAACACTTCCCAGAATCCAAAAACACGTCCCAGAATCCAAAACACATCCCAGAATCCAAAAACACTTCCCAGAATCCAAAAACACGTCCCAGAATCCAAAACACATCCCAGAATCCAAAACACTTCCCAGAATCCGAACACACTTCCCAGAATCCAAAGCACGTCCCAGAATCTAAATACCAGAAATACACTTTATATAGTTCATCGTTCATAGCACGTTTTCAGGGGGGCTTTTCTTTGGGTTAATTTCGTCAGCTATAACCTTAAGAAAATGTGCCAAGCATTTCTATAATCATACAGGTAAGCCACTTTTTCCGAAACTTTGTTACCGCCTCCATTTTTATTTCTTTACTTTATATTAATTCAATAACCTTGCAACTTCTCAACTGGTCACTTGAGTTGTTAATTCTGTAGCAAGTTTTGTCGTCAAAAAATTGTCGCACTCACCGTGGTTGTTTCTACTTTCAGTGTACCCTTGTTTTTTTGCATGCAAGAAGAACTCTTGGGTTTTGGACAACCGAATGGTGCTTGTCTGAAGGACAACCACTATATTACATTCGGTTGTCCAAAGATCTTGGATAGCTTAGACACCGCGCTTCCGGCTGAGCCGTGATTTTCATGGACTGAGTCGTCTGCGACTTCGTTTCCGGTTTGCTCATCCATGCGCCAATGCCCAATCAAACCACCGACACGGTTGTCATAGCAACTCTTACGAGGGTTATACTGGGGAAAGAGAGGCTTCCACTGGTTTTTGGAGCAGACTTCTAAGAGAGTGTGACCACTCTTAGAAGTGGATCGAATCATTCCGCTTCCCATGGTGGAACAAGGTTTCTCTTCATAGCGCAAGAGATTAAGGTTCTGAAAAGACAAAAGTGGGTTGAAAGTGTAGCAGTGTATTAGAAGATACCAAACTGACCAAAGGCAAATCTTGATTTTACGTAAATAAACCGAACTTGGTTTTAAATGGGTTTTACAGCGAGACCCCGGCCCGGGGGGGGGGGGTACTGCCATATATGGGCTATATAGGTATGTGCCGCTGTGAAGGGTATGGTTTTCAAGCAGTTTACTCTAGGATAGGGTGTATAAATCAGAGCGTTTGGGTCTAGAATAGGGTATCATTTTTCAGGAAACTGATCAGTTGGTTGAAGATTTTGTCTAGACAAGGTAAACAGCTACTCTAGGATAGGGGAATTTGGGGAATTTACTCTAGTATAGGGTAGCAAAATTCAGCTGAACTAGCTCTGGTATAGGTTAAGGGTTCCAGGGTCCCAGCGGCACATCCCCACCCAGAAATTCGTAAAGTACCCCCCCCCCCCCGGGGACCCCGGTCAATCCTTAAATTTGATACTTCCCCCCGCCCGCCCCCCCCCCCCCCCCAAAAAAAAACTAAAACAAACCGGCTCCAAAATATATAAACTCAATGGAGTCACACAAGTTTCCTGAGTTCTTGTTCACTTAAATTAGTTATCGCTTTAGCTTTTCATAGCTTTAACTTACTACAACGAAGAGACTTGCCGCACATGCGTACATCCATGCATATTGGACATAATTATAAGCTTTCCCAAGGGAACTGAAATGGCGCTGAAGGTCGTCTGGGGCGTTTGGTCGTTTCGCTTCATCATGAAGCGAAACAACCGTTAGTGAAATGACTTTGTAGCAAAACGACCGTCTCTGGAGGGTTTACTGATCCTCGTGTAACCGCTAACCACGTGATTCCAGCGAATTACCCAATTTTTTTGTGGTGTTTCACAATTATATGAGTCTTTATGATGTCTTGAGAGCAGCTTTTCTACATAATCCTCAGGGAAAGCTGACACCATGTAACTTAGACGAACGGAGAATTCTTTTGTAAAAGCACTGTTGGCCATAAATCGAGATAGCGCAAGACTGAATCAACCTTAACCTTACACACTTCTTGTTAACTTTTATGAGAAAGATCACACTTCAAGGACCTTAAATTAAAAATTTCGGCGCACGTCCCAAAGTGAGATCTTTCAGGTCTCCACTTGCTGTGTGGAAATCATAGAATAAGATGTCGTGAGCAGGGCAACCGAGCTATAGAGAAGGTTAAAGAAGGAATGCCAGAAGCTGCCATGTGCCATGAGGCACGAAGCACAAAAGGCAAAACATGAAAGAGGAAAAAAACTACTTCTTCATTATGATACAGTGTAATAGAAATTATAAACGTTAAGAAAACCTATGGTTCTCTTACCCCGCCGTTACAACACCCACAGCATTCTTGGCCCGTAGTTGTAAGCTGAGGAGAGCTGTTTATATTGATTGCGCATTGTGTCTTTGCAAAACTGATAACGTACAGCGTGAGAGCCACCAGGAATCTTTTCACTGCGAGCTCACTTCGTTTTCTCAGTTATTTCAGGTAGATATAGCAGACAATGACCCCAGATAACTTGTTTGGTTTGCAATTGTACTGTTAAGATCAGAGCTAGACGCGCTGCTTGTTTCTTAGCGGCTTGAGTGTTTGAAACATGAGAGGTGAGTTTACGTTCCGAGATGAGCATCTAAGTTCTCCTTTCAGCATCATTTCTTAATAGTACATAAGGGTCTTGAGAATAACACAAATGATCGATGTCTTGATTGTCAATCAAATTCTCCTCATCATTACCATGGGAAATGTGGGAAGAATGTTTCGGAGAATATACATGCTGTTGAAGGTTAATGAGTGATGTTGCAGCGCGTCTCAGACGTTTCAGCTAAGATCGTACAGCTTAACTCTACAAGTGCGTGAGGAGTGCAGAAACTCCAAACAAAATAAAATTGGATACAGTAAGTCAAAAGTGCGCACGAAGGTTACAAATTACCTGAAAAAATTACTTTCAAAGTCACTCATAGTAAATGACATGCATAAGGAGGACCGGCCTTGGACGAAAACAGCGCGGGGGCAAAAAGAAGGTTACTTTGGTAGCAAAACGTGGTATGAAAAATAAAGTTTAAAAGACAAAAAAAAAAATTCGAAATGGGTAATGAAAACTGAATAGGCTCTTTGCATGACTTGACCACTTGATCAACTTTCGGTCAACACGAAAGCAGTTCAATGTTGTTAGCACAAGCTGAAAGAGCATATTAAGGTGATTCCCTAGTTTTGCACTGCGCATCTCTTACTGCGCATAACAAGATGACCGCCGTAAAAAAACAGCACGTGAAGTAATATTATTAAAATGAAGTTGACTGAAGAGAAACGCTATTGGAATTTTTGCTTGCTGTTTTTTCTTGCCAAGGTGAGACTCAATGTGTTGGGAATGTGCATAACGTAAGCAGGGATTAAATTAACTGCAAAAACCGTGGACGAAGATCCTGCTAGTTGTAAACGTTGGATCCCTAGAGAAGAGATCAAATCAGCCAAAATATAAAGAACAAGAACGAGAAGTCCGAAGACTACAGCAAAGCTGATTTAAAACAACGTGTATTGTTTTTTATAACGTAACAAAACAGTAGGTGTGTTGCTGAGTTCGACCACCTCTCGGAGAACCTCGATAATGGATGTTTAACTTGTGCTTACTCACTTTGATTTTCATTTAAACACTTTCTTTATCACATTGTGTCCTAAATGTGATATCTCGATGTAAATTCTGTAAAAACGGATTTTTTAATACTTTCTTACCCTTTCACATACATTCTATTTTGAAACTCGCCCCCAGTCCTCTCTCAAAAATCGGAGAAAATGCGTTTGGTGCACACTTTCTGCAGCTCCACCTCAAAAACGAGTACGGTGACTCCCATTTTTTATTTCATGACTTTAATAAGGACAGTGCTTCCTTTTGATGAGAAAAAAATTGGCACAAATCTATGTTCAGTTTTTTGGCAATTTTACTAAATTGTACGGATTGAGCCATCACGGGTCGAAAAGCGCGCGTCCGGCAGGGCAGAAAAACCGCGCGTCCATTTTAATTCTACTTTGGAGCGTAAAGTAAAAACAAGGGCATTAAAAGGCATTTTCTGGTACGTAAGTGGATAAACAATACATTAAAGTCAAATTCTGTGTGATGCCACATGCATCATCGAAAAAATCTTTCCTTTTTGTTTAGTTTTGGGCTGCCCGTGGTTTTTGTAAAAGGGTCCTAAATAGCCGTATTTGTCAGCATTGTGACATCAAAACGAGCACGGTGACCCCCACTTTTTACTACTTTTTTATCATCTTCTTGACTTGTTTCATCAGTGTACCAAGTTTTAGTTACAATCTATGTTAGGTTCTTTTACTATGGAATCACCTTAAAATTAGGCAACCTGATAATTTTCAGCCGTATAATTAAAAAGTAGCGATTGCAACGGCCGCCGAAAGTAAGAAGCATTTGTACTGAGTAAAACAACTTTTGCCATCCAGTCACGCTTACATGGTTTTCGGCTCCTGTTATTGGTTAATTGACTGGGAAACAGCCACGGTTGACCAAATTTGGAAGACTTTTGCCGATATCGGTAAATAATTTTTACCACACAACTAGAAAATTTACTTACCTTCAATATCCCGTAAAGCTAAATGCTCCAAGTGCAACGGAGTCAAAGGAAACGCTGAGAATTGCTAGTAGGATCGAAATTTTAAGATATTTATATAAAGCTTGGTAACCGCGCCTAAATTTCCTTGCTTACTCGTCAAAATGGCGTCAAAAACCATGTCAAGGTCTATAGACGCATTACGCTCCAGTGAGCAAACATAAAGAAATGAGGATGAGGGTCGGGTGGACAATTTCATACAAATCACTGTATTTTGTCCACCCGAACCTCGAGTTGGTGCATTTGTTGAAAGTAATGCGGGAAAGGACTATTGACGTCAATTTTACAGATATGAACAAAAAAAGGTTACAACTGAAGGCATGGTAGCTCAGCTGTTCTTAGTACAACTGGAGAAAATGGCGGGAGATCGTTTTCACATGACGTCACGGCGGCCATATTGGTGTACAAAACAATGGGGCGGCGGCCATGTTGGTCTACCAAAAAAGGCCTGTCGTGATTGAATTGTTTTCTCATGTAAAAACTTTCTTTTGTTCCAAGAAATTTGCATAGCTGCTGATCACTGGAGAGAAAACGATCTATAGCGATATTCACGCTAACGTCACCTATTGATATTAATGCGCCAACTAGAAGTGCAGTGGTTCTTATAACAAAAGATTCTCGTTTCACTCGCGATCGTTATAAATTCGAATAACTAAAATGTTTTCTAAACAGTGAGTATAGTTACTTGTAGAAAGCTTGGTATGATAAACATCCCTTCATAACTTGAAACTGCATGAAAACAGGCAAACGGTTATGAAGATGGAAACGTTGCATAGATTGAGGTAAGCACGTTTGGTGGACTTGGTTTGATATATTTTGAATGAATAATAAAAAAACAGTTATTGGATTTGGCTTTCGTATGATATGATCAATTAGACCAATCTCGGAGGGTGTTATCCACCTCGGCCGTTAACACTCTGCTCGATCCCCATAATTCTTCACATCATACTCTGCTTCATCCTATAATTGCTTATTATTGTATGGCTAAATCTGCGAGCGAGTAAGATGAAGCGAATCCTGCATTCTGATTGGCTACCCGAGTCCATCTTGCCCGCTCGGGATATCCCGCGTTAGTCCCGCAAGAAAAAGACCTCTTAGTGGCCATATAATAATTTTGTCTTGGCAGAAATTCATACGAGGTCCTGGTCTCGGTCAATAAAAACGCAAAAAAGAACGAGGCCAATATCCAGCCATCTTGACAGAAAAAGCTTGGTCAAAAACGTGTATGTATTACCTGCGGCCTCACCAGGACTAGCTCAGTCGGTAGAGCGGTTTAATGCAGGGCAGAAGGTCGCGGGTTCGATTCCCGGGGGCGTGGGCGGGCCATTACTAAGAGTCTTAAAATAACCGAAGAGGAAGGTACTTCATTTGCCCTGCAAACGGCTAAATATTTGCGTGGCTCAGATGACCACGCACTGTACAAATGGCGGTCCCATCTCCAGTACGTGACAGCGACACAGAGTCCTCAATAGGCTATTTGCGAGTTCCAGTTACTCTCACTTTGAAAACGAGGCTAGGTGTAAAATCTTTCAAGTGAAAACGAGATTTATCAAAAGCTTCACACTTAGCCTCGCTTTGAAAAAGAGAAGGGGTAATTAAGAAATAACCTATTAGTACTTCGTCGTGGGGAAGAGTTTGAAACAAGGGAGCTAATGTATTTGAGGGCTGTAAGTTATGGAGCCTACTTTATCCCTCTCGGAAAACGTAAGGATTAATTCAGAATGAACTACAATTTGTCATGGCCCCATATTCCATATTGTGCATTCTTAAATTGCGCTGAAACCTAAAAGAGAGGCAGACAAAAACACCAGGTGACTGTACAATGCTGATTTCTTTGTTTGCTAGTTCATGGAGTTTACATTTTGGTAGAAACTGATTAAATCGCCCTACATTTTTCTCCCAGTATTTTAGGTAAAAAACATTGTACGATAGGAGTAGCTGTTATTAGTCACGGCTAATGAACAGTACACGCATCACAACAACTAACCAAGAGCTCAATCCAGGGAGCGATTTTAATTAACAATAATATTTTAATATTTTTAAAACACAGATGAGGATAATCTCATCTGCATATGCTACAAACACTAACACCAGTTAGCATTAAAACTTAATCTAATTTTATAAATCCATCACTGCGTGCGTCCCAGATTGATGTAAAGATTACAAAGATCGGAGTAATTTCACAGCACTGTTTAATATTAGTCACTGCTAATAAACAGTGCATGCAACAAATTTACTCCGAGCATGCATCTGAATCCAAAAAGCATTCTAACTACTTAAAAAATAATCCGTAAACTGACAGGTAGGACTGATAATCACGGCTGTATCGCTTACACAAACCAAATTTAAATCCTTGTATTATGCCTACATCACTATATAATATGTATGTAATGATAAAACGTTGAAAGATCATGTTCATCGTATTGTCAATCCTAATTTTTTTTTTTTGCCAGTATATGGAAGTGACACTTTCGTAATAAGAGAATTGAATGCTTGCTCATCACTTGGAAGCGTGTATATTGCTTCAGTGAATCAACATTACGGAAAAAATCTATGATCAGAGTCATATCACTTAACACACTGAACTGGTATTAGTCACTGCTAATGAACAGTTCATACAAAAACATTTACTTAAAACCTGGATCTGAATTCAGAGAGTGACTATTTTGATGATAAATTTGCATGGTAGCATTATATTGTACAATCGGAGTAAACACACTGAACTGTTATTAGTCACTGCTAATGAACAGTTCATACAATAAATTTACTTAAAACCTGGATCTGAATTCAGAGAGTGACTATTTTGATGATAAATTTGCATGGTAGTATTATATTGTACAATCGTAGTAGTAGTAGTATTATATTGTATTATATGTACAATACATTATTCACTGTATATTGTACAATCGGAGTAAACACACTGAAATGTTATTAGTCACGGCTTATGAACAGTTCATACAACAAATTGCTTTAAACCTGGATCTGAAACCAGAGAGCGATACTTAGTTTTTTAAATAATACTGTTTAAAATTGCAGATAGGTCATAATTCTTTCTGCATCAGCTAAAATAACTGACATTGCTAGCAAAAATACAGCACTGCACTATATAGCTTGAGCCTCATATTCACCATATTCAGTTTCACAATGCTGATTTGTGTGCCAGCTCATTTTATAAAACTTGGAAACTTACGCTGCATCTGGACGCATTCTAAATATTGTCACAGCTAAGTAAATCAGCATGAATATGAAAATGAACGCACTGAACTGTTATTAGTCACTACTAATAAACAGCGCAGGCAACAAATTTACTCTGAACCTGAATCTGAATTCAGAAAGCAAACGTACTGTTACATTCTTGCTAATCTGAACTTGCAGATAGAAAATTTAATCTCATCTGCATCACTTGAAAAAAGCTAACATTACTTAAAATGTAGCATCATGTAAACATCACCGTATATATGTAAATTATGCACAGTTTAAACCACAGGTTCAGGGTATTGTACAATGTCATTTTGTTTGCCAGTTCATGGGATCCACATTTTCTTGACAATATTACAGATAAAATCACTCTGTACTTGAAAGCACGCGTGTATACTGTCCTAGCGAGACACATCAACAAAACGTACGACCATGGAAATATTAGCAAATACACTGAACTGTTATTAGTCACTGCTAATGAACGGTTCATAAGGTTGTGCTCATGTGCGTCATATTGTACAATACCGATTTGTTTGCGAGTTCAAGTAATTAGAATTTCTGTATAAAGTGTAAAAAACTGCTCTGTAAAAAACTGTAAAAAACGGAGTAATATCACCAAACAAACTAGTCACTGCTAATGAACAGTCAACTGCACCAGGTAATACAAGGGTAAGCCTCAACATTGGGACCCTGGGGACATCACACTGGACTGTTATTAGTCACTGCTAATGAACAGTCAACTGCACAAGGTAATACAAGGGTAAGCCTCACTATGGGTACCCTCGGGATGTCACACTGGGCTGTTAATTTTCACTACTAATGAACAGTCAACTGCACAAGGTAATACAAGGGTAAGCCTCACTATGGGTACCCTGGGGACGTCACACTGGGCTGTTAATAGTCACTACTAATGAACAGTCAAATGCACAAGGTAATACAAGTGTAAGCCTCACTATGGGTACCCTGGGGACGTCCCACTGAACTGTTATTAGTCACTGCTAATAAGTGAACAGTCAACTGCACCAGGTAATACAATAGCAGACTCACTATGGGTACCATGAGGACGTCGATTTCGTCACGTCGCGCGTTTACCATCAAATCGTCGGTTGTTGCTGCAAACACTTCGCGGCATAGCTAGCAGAAGCCGAAAAACTATGCATCATGGAGTTTTGAGCCATCATTTTGGAAACAACAAAGTTAACTTTTCTTGACTTCATTCGAGCACGTCGCAGTGTATAAAGCATTATAGGAAAATAAATTTAAGCACTTCTAAGTTGAGTTATAAACCAAGAGCACATTTCTTTTGCAGCGTCTCCGAAGGGGGCCCCCACATAAAAGTGACGGGGATGCTCGTCATTTCGTTTAGGGATAGGAATTGCAACTTTTGATGTCACTTAGAGTGCCCAGAACGAAAAGCCAAAATTTTCCCCATACAGATATCAGTTGGGGTAAGATGGGTTCATTCTCGTAGGGCTGTGCATAAAGATATATCTAAATAAAAAAGCCAAACACCACCATACTTTGTTGAAGTACAGTCTCCTTAAGCGCTTGAATTCTAATTTTCCGACGAGCATTCCCGTCCCTATTATATGGGTGTCATCCAAAATGTGGAAATACTAAAATTAGAGGGATATCGCAGGGATATTTTCAATACGGGAATACCGAAATGATTGTCGCACAGGTGGTTGTGGCTCATTTAGTGTCCAGGTCTCTTCGCGCTTTTGGTGTGGTGAGCAGGGTTCCTTTTTCACTCTTCATCGAATGTGACTCCCTTTTCTTGTAGTTCTGCCTCTGTAAGTAGGCGATATCGCCTCCCAAAACCCCTGACGGGGGTCTAAAAAAAAAGACAAAAAGCAACGTAAGTGATCGTGAAAATGGTAGCCATGATTGTTTAGCGAAAACAATGGTGTGTATAATTCCCTACCAACCTCAGCGTGATCGAAAAAGTCATTACTTTAACGAAACGCACACGTAATCGTCCTTCGAGACGGAAAACTTTGTAAACAGAGAAATTCCTCTTTTTGTCTAACCGGCGATCAAGCGTTCTCTTTTTCGGTGAAAGCCCTTTCCCCCTCGCCTCCAAAACAAAACAGCTGACAAAAGGGGAGAAAGATCGCCTGATCGAAGGTTACGTTTTGTCCTGGAGTTGTCGCACCCGCGGAGGAATTGAGAGGCTACTACTGGTGAGAAAAAGTAGAGAGGCTCTTTGCGCAAAGTATCGAATGCGATGAAAGAATCGAAAGCTTGCCAATCTGCCTTATTTCATTACCCTACTTAACTTTAAGTGTGAATGCATTTTGCACGGAAGTACAGTGGAACCTCGATATAACGAACCTCTATATAGCGAAGTCCTCCGTATGACGAACGATTTTCTTTACCGCGGTGATAACAAAATAGATGAAAAAGAACCTCCATGAAACGAAACCTCGTTAAAAGGAACAAAATAATTTTTCCAGTCCCTTGGCCCTTCGTCATGCCGAGGTTCCACTGTAATCTCTGAGGACACAGTTTTCATGTCTCCTACTGGAGGCGGGACCGACAGGTCTACCTCATTGGAGCAACGCATGGAAAAGGCAGTACCTTCACTGCTTAGTTGTTTTAAGTATAAGTACAGTCACGGTAATGAAACCCGCGACCTCTTGCTCTACAGTTAAAAGCGCTCTTGACTACTGATTTCTCACGGAGCAAATTAAAAAAAAAAAACAGCAATGAAGGCAAAACAACCACAACATGCCAATTGTTGGCTTGAAGTACACTGTACAGTACAGTACATTGGTTGAAACTTAAGCAAACGTGTTTCTCTCTTTACTAGTAAAATTAGCTGCTCAAGATTGTCCCCACTTCACCTTAAAAATGTTTTGTAGAAGGTGAGGTAAATACTGCCAAGCTAAATCATTTACAAATCCTTCGAAAATACAAAAATACAGCGTTTTCACATGATATCACGGCGGCCATGTTGATGTTCCAAACCAATCCTCTGGGAGTTGAACTCTTTTCTTATGTAAACACTTTCTTTTGTTCCAATAAATTGGCGTAGATGACGGCCACGTGAGTAAAAACGCTCTATAGCTTGTTTATTTCGGGAAGTTATGAAATGTCTAATAGTTATTCAAATTTTGACATTTCGTAAATAAATGCTTCGCTGAGCGAATCCCTCAGCAAACGTATTTATTTTCTTTTTTTTTTTTCCTTTTTGTCATTTCGCTTTTTTTAGCCTAGAACTATGATTAGTACGACTATCTAATATATTTATTTTAAGATTTACTGTAGCTCTGCCATTGATTTTCCCATGTGTAATTATGATAATATTTTGTTCTAATTATTTAACTGAGGGAGCCCATTCCTTATAAGCCCAGTGGCTTCTCTTGGGCTTCCTCGCCATGAGAGTTAAGGTAATTAGATTTTATTTGACTTGTTTAATTTTTGGCAAACAAAACAATAAACAATAAACAATTGTTTTAAAAGAAACTGAAAAAAAAGCTGTTTAAAAATTATAAAAGCTTTCCGCCACTGTCAATGAATTCAGCGTAAACATAATTTGATCTCACGAAATAAGTAACATGTATCCTGCGTGCAGACGATAACTAAACTCTGATTAGTACCGTCTGCGAAGCAGCGCAGAGATCCTTGTTCTGGACCCCCAACGGACTCATCGAATTACCGGAAGTGCGTTTCGAATTCCCCTTCAACCTGATTGGCGATCACGACAAACAAAACAAAGACCTTTCTTAACTGGCCAATCGTGGCGCGTACTCAAATCTGGGTACACAGCTGGAAGTCCAGAACAAGGATTTCGGCGCTGTTTCGCAGACGGAGTTAACCAGAGTTTAATTTCGTCTGCGCGCAGGCTAAGTAACATGAAGTGTAATTTCCTAAGCATCAACTCATAGTACTTTCAACCTTATTGGCTCTTGCAACAAACATCCGAACATACAAAGATACAAAGATACAAAGATACAAAGCCACAAAGATACATACGCTCACACCACTGACATATGAGCTATTTTTTCAAAATAGCTCAATAATTGGAAAATAAAATAAATGTAAATTACAAAAGAGAAACTTACATTATAATCTGAGTAGAAGCCCACAATGTTCCTTTTATTTGCTAAAGTACACAGCTCAGTGGCTTCTTGCTTTGTCAGTTGAACCCCCTTTAGATAGAGACTATGAAGCTGAGACTTACTACCAAGACACTTGATCAGTTCACTTACTCCGCGGCTCAGTGGATTTTTGGCAAGCTCCAGGTACATCAGTTTGGGTGCGCACACTAGTGCATGGGCTAAAGCTGTGACTTCCTCCTCACTTATCTGTGTATCATTTAGTACCAGCTTTTTCAGATTAGGCACACTGTACAGGTGTTTGGCAAGCTCACTTATCCCGTGACCGAGTGAGTTGTTTGATAAGTCAAGATCACTCAGCTGAGTCACATGCTTTAAACTAAGGGCTAAAGCTGTGACTTCCTCTTCACCCATCTGTGTATTACTCAGGTCCAGCTTTTCCAGATGAGGTACACTGTGTAGGTGTTTGGCAAGCTCACTTATCCCATGACCGAGTGGGTTGTATGATAACCCCAGAAAGCGTAACTTATCAACATACTTTAAAGCAGTGGCAAGTGACTCACACTCTTGATTCCCCATACCAACACTACGTAACTCAAGTTCAGATAGTCGAGGCACATGGTGAAGATTATTCAGTAAAATGACAAGTTTACCAGGTTCACTTGTTGGGTCCTCATAAATACCCTCAATTTTAATCGCTCTCAAATATGACAGAGAGTGTGTCAGAGTCTGGTCAGATGTTTTCTCAGTTAACTGCAAAGAGTTGCAAACATCATGATTCTGTAACTTGTGATCAGGCTCTTGAAGAGAGGACTCTGGTGCTGATGTAAGCAGCTCAGTGGGCACGACGAATATAATGACATTTGCATACAAGACAAATCTATGTCCGACTTTCTTAATGAAATAGTCAAAAGGACATAAGTGTCGGTTCCTATGGAGGGATATTACGTCATCAGAACATGTCACAAGAACAGGGTCCAAATCGGACGTGACAGAGAACCTTTGATCATCCCACAGTGCCAATTCATGCCCTACATCAAAAAATACATAATCTGGTTTATGGAAATTTGTTGATCTCAGGCAATGTTCGCTGGAAACTTTAGGCAGTTGTTTCTTCTCTATCAATAAAAGACCATTAACGCATTGCAGAAATGAAGGATAGACATTTTTCCTATCTGAAGCAGGGCAAGAAAGGAAAAGATCGAGATTAAAACGACAAAACTCTCTTTGTTCTTCAGTGAGCTCCTCAATAGAGGGGTTTTCACTAAAGTTGTAATCAGTCAGACCTTCTTTTTCTCCTATCATCTTCAGATGGATAAAACCAGCAACGGTAGCTTCTGATGACAACTCCCAAACAAATTTGAAAACTTCAAACACCTCCTTGAACCGTTTAAATGAGTCGACTTTAGACAGAGAATTGAAGGGTTCCCTGGCATTTTTTAAATCACGAACTAAAAACCAGGCGGAAAGGAATTCTTGAACCGATTTATGAAGAAAGAACGCCAGTTTCTCAGCATGAGGAGAGTCTGAAAGGTTAGAAGTCTGAAGAAAGCCAAAATCGATAAACTTTTCGAGGAATAGCCGAATGTCCTCAGGCATGTTGCTAAGCTTGAAATATAGACAGTCATTTAAAAGTGCCTGCCAGGCAAGTTCCCCTAACTTTGCGAGGTCTTCTCTGTATTCGTCTATGCTTCTAAGTGTCTCATCTGATGTTTTGGCGGTAACATGATCAAGCAGCGTCTGGCAAAATTTGTAATACAGGTCTGAGCGGGATGTTAATGATCCTTGATAATTCTTCCAGGTTAGAACCAACATTAACAGTAGGAGTGGTATTTCCGCCAAGCCCCACAGGTCGCGTTCATTCAGAAATTTTGTAAACTTCCTTACTTCTGTTTGGTGGTGAAGAAACTTGAGAGCAAACTTTTTAACTTGCCAATAATCAAACCCACAAATTTCAAACTGAGCATGACTTCCTGGTCTTAACTCATCTTTTTTCAGCGGTCGTGTTGTCACAAGAAGAGTGCAATCTCTCAATTGACTGCCTTTCCAAATCAGATGAACTGGCGATGATTTTTCGGCGCTGTACTCATCATAGCCGTCTAAAATAAGAAGGACTTTCTGTTGGTTACGACGAATGTAATCATACAACCGACTACAAACCACAGAGTCATCAGCAGACAATAGTTCGGCCTTTTTTAGTACAACACAGAAGTCTTTCGTGTTGCAAACATCTCGGAGCTTGATTAGAAGTACAACAGCAAACTTCTTAATTAGGATTTCTTTGCTGCCGCGTGACCAATCCACGGCAAGTTTCTTTGCGAATGTCGACTTTCCTATTCCTGGCCTCCCATACACTAAAATTCTCTTCGGAATTAGATGATGACCATGGGTAGCGAATATCTCACTGTAATCTTCAAGCTCTTCTTGAGTTGTTTCTCCAAGTTTCCTGTCATCTCTCAGCAGTGTTAGCTGTACATACACCTCATCAATGTCCGTGGTATTATTTCGATCCCAAGGGGTAATCATTAACTGGCTCGCAGTACCGTTGTAAAATGAAACAAGTTGATTTTGACTCCACTTCAAAAAGGCAGTTGCAGAATCTGTTTATAAAAAAAGTAATTCTCTTAAATCTTTTATCCTATCCAACACAAGGAGTAGAAGGACTGAGTTAATTGTACAGTTTTGAAGTAGCAATGATAATGGCAGTTTATCTAGTACGGTTATTTTCATCTGAGCGTGGAAATTAATTTTCTCAGGTAAAAATTGAAAACAGGGCCTGATCAGGGTCACAATGGAACTTGACGCATGATTCTGCATGCGGTAAGCTTATTACCAAGTTTTATACCTGTCCAGCAGTTTTCTAAACAACTTTCCGTTGACATGATTATTTTAACTCGTTCATTGAGTTCAGTTATTCAGTGTTGTTGTTGTTGTTTGTTTACTGCAAATCCGTTGCTCAGACTAAGGGTGGGAAAACCTTACTAATTTAACAAATAAGCTAAGAAACAGAGTGCAACTAGTAGCTAATTAGACAAGAGAACTTAACAAAGGAGGCTGATGTGGGTCTTTTTTAAATTAAATGGAACACATCATGTACTGTAAACGTTCGAATTAGCACCCTCATTTAAATAATTGCACCCTTTTAAATTATCGCCCCCATTAAGGACAGGTATTGCCTGATCACAAAGTGGCAATAATAGAACAGCCGCAGAAGTTATTAACACGCGAGAAACTACGCTCTCCAGTCCAGACTCAAATTACCTTTAGAAAAACAAGCTGGAGTTTAAAAATCATTGCTTAAGGTCCAAAGCAATTTTGACTGAGTCTCAACGCAGTTATCCATATTTAATGTAGCTTTAGTTTACGCTGCAATCCATTCTTAGCCTGAGTATCAGGCGCTTCTGGGAAAAAGGCAAAAGATGGAAGAGAAAAAAACCTCCTCTCCCCTAGCCCCTTAGGAGGGCTTGATACTCAGGCTAGTCCATTCTTCGAAATTTGGATTTGTGAATCACTATCCATCGGTGAAAATTTTGCATCCTGTAAAAAACACTAACGAACTGGGCCCAGCGTGACAAAACATTGTAGGAAACCATCACATTCTTCACGAAAAAAGGAAATCGCTTTCAGTTATTCTGATCAAGGAGGGAATTTCGGAAAAATTAAGCAACCTATAACCCTTATTTAGCCGAAATGAAGAACTTTGCGTTTCAGAAAAGGTCAAAGAAAATGCTCTTGCATCAGAAGGCAAATCATGCCGATCAGAAACAATAACCGCAAAAAATCAATGCGTGTCACGACCTCTCAGCATGAAACAAGCGCGAAAAATCACATTTGCTCAGTCAAAACGGCCCCTACAGAGCATAATCTACCCGTAAGAGAAAAAATTCATTAGAACAAGCAGCATTTTGGCACGAGGTAAAAGTCGTGTGTTGCCTACCGACCCGCTTTTTACACTCCAGATTGTTCACGCTTGCATAAGGGATTAGCGCCGCGTGAAATACTCGCGAGAGAAATTTGAGAAAGTTTCCGACTCATTTAAAAATATTTCAACAGTCTGACGGCCGAAATCTGATCATCTCAAACGTGCCAAAAATGGGCGGAACTTTTCGCGTGCCTTTCATTTTCACATCTTCCCCACTATCTGAGAGCCTGGAACAGGCTACCATAATTTAACAAAGTTAAGTAAAAATGCAAATAGTAGCTAATTAGACAAGAGAACTTAAAAAAGGAGAGGGAATCTGAGGGTCTTTTTTTTTTAATTAAATGGAACACATGTACCGTAAACGCTCGAATTAGCGCCCTCCTTCAAATACGTGTAAGTGCCCCCTTTCGAATTATCGTCCCCCTTGAGGACAAAAAAAATTTCGCCCAATTATTAGCTACATGTAATATACATGTTGTAGTTAATTTTTTATCTCAGTTAACTTTTATTTTTCCATTGTTTTTGTGTATGATAATAAATGCTAATGAATTTGAAACAAAGGAAATATAATAATTAACTGAAATAAAAAATTAACTGCAACATACACAACAACCCTGATATTAGTGTTCCAAAAACTATGACAAAAAAAACCACCAACCAAAAAAAAAAAAAAAAAACCAAAAACAAGAAAAAAAGAGAAAGAGACAAAAAAACAAGAGGAAGAGAAAATGAAGGGAAATGTATCTTAAACATGTTGGATTGCTTACATGTACAATGTAGCATAAAACATTAAGGTCTCGTCCACACGAATCTGGATATTTCTGAAACCACACATTTTCTTCATTACAAAACGGCCTCCCCTCAACACTAAACCAGTGAATGCGCTCATTCATCGTATCCGCAGCCTTAATTGATGCAAGAAAAATATGTGGTTTCAAAAAAAAAATCTGGATTCGTGTGGACGGGGGCTATAAATTGGTACCTGAAGGACTTGGTAACTGTTCCTTTGATCTGCTGGCTGAGCTCTGCTGTGCTAAGTCTGCAACAAAAAGAAATCTCTCACTTACATTCAAGAAATCTACTAGAAATAACTACTACTGATAACATTACTAGAACTGCATCAAGACTAGTGTAGTTTTTACACTTAAAAACAGAAAATTAATGTAGCTATCCGGACAACTGCTGGAAAAAAAGACTCATCAGCTAAGAACACTAACCTACAAAGGTTCTTCTAATCTACGTGTATACCCTATTTCACAACAAAATCCAAAACTTTTTCGTTCAGTTACATGACTGTACTTCAATTTCTTTTTAGTTTAAAATGACAAGAGGCCTCTTCAATGTTCCTACAGTTTGTAGGTTCCTTGAGGAAAGAATAACAATTACAGTGCGACTACTGCATGTATAACCAGGGACAACTAAACAAAGTTGACCAATTGGATTAAAGGAAAATAACAATACATTCTGAGAAATTTAGTTGTCAATCATAATTACCACGAAATGAAATAAACAGCATGGAACGAAAACAACAAATCACAACCAACAGACATGACCTTTTGAACCCGCTGAAGAAAGCCGGTGTTTCCTGAGAGGTCTGATAAAGTGTGTGAAAGACGCAAAAATGTAAAAAACTAGCTATAATTTTGACTTGAGGTCGTACATCATTTCAAAGCACCGTTATGGTAGTGAAGAAATTTCTTGTACAGTGTAGATGACAAAATAACAGCTTGTGTCAAACAAGTATGTCTCCTGGGTGTTAAACATGTACAGTACGTAAAGTTTTGAATAGAAAAACATTGTCTGGTGAAACATTTTGCTTTTTTCAAAACGTTTGCTCTCAATATTTATATTTTGTGCTTCAAATAAATTATTGTTTTTTTAAGAGCTGCTGATTGGCCAAAAACCACCTTTATTACGAAATATGTATTGTTACTTTCCTGTAAAGTGATTGGTCAACTTTGTCTACATGGCCCCGGTTACAGTAGTCTTACTGTAATATCTACACCAATACGATCAAATCTAAGTACAAATTAAGCTGTTATAAACAGAAAAAGGTGTTATGTGTAGCACCTACCCCATAATGCAGTGTTGAGCTTACTAATGGCATCAAGGAAGTATACTGTAACGCACCCCTAGTTTCCGTAAAACAACATGCCAAAAAGGGACATAACATTATGAGAAATGCATGTATTTACCTTGGTAATGAGGCCATGAATGAAAAACACAGGGCTCACTCAAAATGTGTGCAACAAGAGATGCTGCCATCACACTGGCACAGGAAGACCAACTCTCTGAAGGCAACTGAGAAGGATCTGCGTAATCAGCTATTCCTTTTACAATTAACCACTCAATTTGACAGTCAAATGCTGCCGTAAACACTCCTATAGAGCAAAAAAGAAAATGGCACTTGAGTTAATGTTGAAGACAGTCCTACATCAATATAGCTTACATTATTTTGGCTCACTTTCTATAAACAAGAAAAAAAAAAACGAAGCTAACAGGAGTTGGAAGATAGATGAAGAATGTAGAGGATGTGAACTGTACCGCCTCCTTACCAGTCGTGTCAGTTTGGATTGAGGTTATGGAAGGCTTGCACCTTAATTTTCTCTGGCGGACATGCTTCAGGCAGGTATTAGGACCTCTATTCATCTTCCGTAGTGAACTGCTCTTCTTTAGTTTTTATTGCAAGGGAAAACAGGAAAAAAGGGGAAGCCAGGTCCTGTGAGTCCTTTGTTCACTATCCCCCTTTTTTTCTTCAAGCACCTGTAGACTGGTTTGGGTGGGTGCCACTCACAGGGTTGTCATGGTTACCTTCCAGGCTCACTTGCGGCACCTTTCAGTTTCACCATGCACCTTACTCACACCCATCTATTGCCGATAGGTTAATGTGGCTAAAATGTAATTTAGGCAGCAGTCTCCATCACCAATCGAATATGGGACAGTCTTGGGCTAAATAGCATACTGTAAAATTCCGAAAATAAGCCCCGGGGCTTATATTTTTCAAAGGCCCTTTTTGAGGGGCTTGTTTTTGGAGGGGCTTGTATTAAGAGTGGCTTATCTACAGAGGGAAATTTTCGTTTCAAAATCGATTGCGCTAGCCTTATAGTTAGAAGTAAATTTACCGTTTTTGCTTTGTTTTACTTCGTATTTGAGGGCAATTTTCCAAGTACAAGCCCCCAGGGCTTTTATTTGGAGGGGCGATTTAACAGAGGGGTGTTGCGTCACCGGTTTGAGGGGCTTATATTTGGAGGGGCTTATACATGGAGGGGCTTATTTTCCGAATTTTACGGCATTTTACAGCACTTTCCCTATAGTCAATCATTTTGCTCATGTTGCTATGTTGCTTTCGCATTTTACACTCCCAGCCCTTCCTTCCCTTTGGATGTTTTTATGGTAAGTATCTGCACATTTCTCCACTGAAGGTCTCAGTGTGACACTGCATGCTCGGTCCCACTCATAGGGTCATCAGGATTCCCTTCTAGGCTCGCTTGCAACTCTCTTCAGTTTCACCAGGCACCTTTCTCACACCTGTCTTTTGTCAATGGGTTTAATTTGCAGATATAATTGTTGTAATTGTAATAGCAATCTAAGCAACGATTGCAAATTAAAATGAAAAAAAGGGGGGGAGGTGGGGGGCTCAAGGAAATTTGAGCCCATGGCCTCTCTGTTAGCATGACAGTGCTCTAAAAACTGAGCAATTAAGACCCATAAATTGGGAGCAGGCCCATCTTTTCAGCAAAAAATTATTATGATATTAAACTCAAACATAACAAGCAAACACTCAACACAATGACTCGAAATTAATTAACACAGAATAAAAAGCAACCAACACATCTATATAGAGTTCAAAGAGACCTGACTGCATGCACTTCCCAAGGCTGGCTGCATATTGAAAAGTTTTCTCACCTTCTCCTTCATTTTCAATTGCCATAGCCTGAGGATTGGTTTCAGCAAGTTGATCACGCCGCCAGTCAGCTCTGACTTGTTCTGGTCCACTCAAAAACTCAGCATCAGTATAAACTTGAACTTGCTGTACTTCAGCCAGGTCTTTCAAAGGTGCTTGCCAGCCATCAGCGCAATTCTTAATGACATTCAGAAAGCGTTTGCTCACATAACTTCTCATACCAGTAGACTGCTCTTGATTGCTGCTCACTACCTTTGATGCATATGATGCTAATTTGGCAGACACAACAACATCTCCTAACTTGGATTTTGCAGGGTTGAGGCCACTACATGTTCCTACTGAAATGACTGCTTTGGGTCTTAGCACAGAGGCAGCATTCTTTACAGATACAAGAGCACCACCAGGACCAATACCATTTCTGTAACATCTTAGTAAAGCAACTTTTAGCTCCTCTTGACTTTCACTCACATCAGAAAAGTAAACATAGCCAAGATCATCAAACCAACATCTATACGGTTTTTTTAGCTCACTGTAGCAAGCTAAGAACTCAGAGTTTGTAACTGTAAGTAACAGAATATCAACAGGCAGATCGGCATCTTTTGATGGTTTGGTTATTGCTTTAACATCAGCCAAGGATGGAAGAACTTTATTAAGCTCAGGAGGTTCTCCAGTTTGGCTATTTGAAGGAGACTTGACATCAGTGGTAAGCTGGGGTGTACTGACATCACTACCCTCTGATGTGCTAGTTGTATCCTGGGAAGATTTTAATACCTTGGACCCTAAACAGTGCATGAAAATAAATAAATAAAAAACTAATTACAAATAGATAAGAATAGACGTTCCACACTGGAAGTGAAGTGTCGCCCTATGTAGAAAGATCAAGGGGTTAGAACGGTAGTAAAATTAATAATAATTATATTGTATCTCAGTTTAGGATGTCACATGGTCTTCAAGGTTGTAAGATTAAAAAAGGAGAGAGTAAATTGTTGTCTCCCTCACAGCCGTTGTTTGTCTCGTCATGCAAAGCTAGGAGCGTTGCATGACAAGACAAAAGGGAGACTATGATGTATAAAAATACATAGTTGAGTTATGTTGTATCTTTTAATTAATAAGCTTGTTTTATCTTCAGCTTTGTATGTGTGACTATAATTTGGAACCAGGTGCTTAATCTTAAAATTAGTTTCAAGTAAAAACAAAAACAGAGCATAATGCAAGCAATGAATTCCCAAAGATTTCAATCAATAACAACAAGCATTAAGGTTGTATATATTAACTGCATATACTCAAAACATGTCTCGCCTTTCTCAAAGCTTGACAAAACGCAAATCTGCAAGTCAGCTAAGTCGGTCATAAGGATGGTTTTCAAGTCGCTTGAAACTTTCTTGAATCCTTTCAACTTTCTGACTTTAATGAGATGCAAAGTAAAGTTACTTGAGATTTTACTTAGGCCTTCACACATAAATTTTTGGTTAAGTAAAACTTAGCAGCTCTTAAGTCTTACTTAAGAGCCTAGTGTAAAGACAACCACCGTTTCTTAAAAGAAAAGAGCCTTAAGTTACAAAACTAAAGATGTCTTCATACATTCAAGTTACTATTATTACTGTAAAAAGCCAGTCTGCAACAGATGTAGAGTCACACAGTTTGCACGTGCAAGTGTTGGACTTTGCCCCTTTCCTGGGTTGTACGTGAGGGATTTCGAGTTATCACACTGTAATCTAGTAAGAAGAATTATACAGGAGAATTAAAGTACAAATATCACTACGAGAACGCATAAATAAAATGATACAACGAACGCCAGATTAATGTTCCTTGATAGGTACCCGGTAGCATGTGTCCTGCAGCCGCGAATGTTCGATCCATTGAGTGCTCTCAAATCCACTCTTGTAATCCACTCTCCACTCTTTTCCACAACGAATCTACCCTTGCAAGTTACAACTTATGTCTTTGAATTAATCACAATTTCGCTTTACTGAAAGGTACGATTTATGAATACTAAATACTAAGAGCTTCAACAAGCATGCGCATATGGAATGTCATGAACTTTCGCATGTATCAGCGAAACAAAAATTATCAAACTGTCGAAATATATTTCTACTCATGTCATGTTATATTCCACTCAATAAAACAATATGTAATTACTTTGTCAACTAGCTTCTTCCAAATTTAATTCCCTGACCACTACCATTTCGACTTAAGTTACTCATCTTTAAAATACGTTTCCATAACTATAATAACTCTTAAGCAGCAAGCAAGTATCATGTTCCTCACCTAATTCATGTTTTTTTGCCGGTACAAAAAAGGTCTGTTGAACTTTGTAAGCAAGAGAACAAAGCTTGTTTACAGGATTAACAATACTCGCCTAGCCTTTCAAACTTCTAAAACAACAATATTTACAGGCCGCAAACTCCCAAATTAAAGTCCATATCTAAATTTAAATAAATTATTGTTTCATTGGAAGAACTTTGAAAAATTAATATTTGATCTTTTATACTCTACCTCGCAGCAGGTTAAACGAAACTCATAAATTTTGAAATACGTTTGTTGTACCGTTCGCGATAGCAGAATTAGGTCAAATGTCTTGAAGCAGCACTCACACTAAAATATGGACCCGTCAACAGCTGCATCACTGCACTCAAAGTTTGAATCGTGAAGATATTTCAATGCTATGCTTCTAAACACGTTTAGCAGTAATAAAAGAAGTAAAAATTGTGAAGAATCAAAATGGCGGTCTCTAAGTGCCCTTGTTTGACCTTAAGCAATATCATTAATGGTTAGATGCCAAAATCTGATTGGTTCTGCGCATCACCTCATAGTACCTTCAACCTTATTGGCCCCTGCAACAAACATCCGAACAGACAAAGCCACAAAGATACATACGCCCACTGACACTATCAATAAAGACATATTTGAAAGAAAGGTTTCAGAAAGCAATTCTTTGATTAAGTGAATTGTCACAGAATTGTACATATTCGTTTCTGTTGTAATCACTTTTTTACCCCATGAGATCAACGCAAATAAGTATTTTAAATAAACAGGAAAACCTTAATTCAGTTTGCCCACCTCGCTAAGCATAATCGCTTGTTTCATTTGCCTCTTTGCCGGGGCAAATTATGACCTAAATTGTAACACAGTTTGTTCGCCTCATTCCTTCATTCACCTCATTAGAATAAGTAGTGAACTACCAACAGGAAGGTTATCTGCTAAAAATGATTCTGTTGAGTTGATTGTTTAGGGCGTTTTGAAGCTAATTGTCTCCTCGTTGCAAGATTTCATTGACTGTGTTCGTGATCCACAATGATCCACAGCTGATAACTGGCTGGGCTCATGGAACGACAGTGCTGCGAAAATGAAAGAACATTGTCTCCCCCCGGAATCCTCTTTCAACGTTTGCTACCTTCCCAAAATACTTAACTTTACAACTGACATGACAAGCAAAATGAGTAACTTGCCGGCTGCGTTACAGAAACTATGAAACTCCTCGCACTCGTGTCCAACTCTCAACTGCCAGCCTCATACAAAATATTCATGAAAATTATGTCTAACCAAGTGGTCGCAGATTCAAGAATGCTAAGAAACTCTTTAACAAGTTTATTGCAATTTCCTCTTAAAGCGTGTTCAGAAAGAATCATAGATTTTTAATTTCTAACGCTCACAACATTCTTGCATGAAAAATTTTAGCTGCCATTTTAATTTGCGAGCATGTCAGATAGGGTGCTACACAGTGGCGACTGGGGACTGGTAAAACAGCAAAACAACCTTCAAAACTACCAAACAAACAATGGAACAAACTACGCGACAAATCGAGTTCTCAGACGCTTTCAAGACAAAAATAGGTAGCTTCCCTGTGCAGGCCGCAATATCAATTTAATTTGTTTACCCAATCACTCTTGGGAGCTCAGTGGAAGTCGTTTGAAAGTGTTAATGAGTTCCTGGTAAAATTAGAATTTAAAAGTGTTGGTTTACTACTGTTAAGCAGGAGTGTATTATCAAGTTTAAAAACTTGAGGCAAAACATGTACAAGACTTCAAGTTTTTTGAACGGCTTCAAAATCTCTGATACAGATAGATAATTATGATCACAAGCAAGGAACCTTGAAACACAGAGACACACAAAACGGATCGAAATCCACCAATAACAAATCACAAACCTTGACCTTTTGAACCCGTTAAAGTAAAGTTTTGTCTCCTAAGAGGTCCGTTAAGATGATTGACGGCAGTGAAAAACACAATTGTCAGTTGGATTTGAACTTCAGAATTCGCATGTTTGGGAAAAGCGCAGTAATGAGTTAAATTTGAAATTGGGGAGAATTGAAAATCAGAGTACACAGTGAAAAACCTTGCATAGTGGGTGAGAAAACCAACAACAGCAGGAATTGAACCCAAATCACATTGCAGGGAGACAAGGTTAGTACTCTTACCTCATAATACTACTACTATTACTACTACTAATAATAATAATGATGATAATGATGATGATAATGGTAATAATATTAAATATAGTGTGCTAGTAGCAGGCTGCAGATAGAGTCAATATAGCTGCAGTCCAAGAGAAAAGAAAAAGCATTTAAATTAACCTGGCTAGTTTTGCTGCTAGTGCAATATGAAATAAATTGCGTGTAAATATTTGAATTAGCAACAGGACAGTGGTGATTAATATTATTTTGGGTGGCTGGCAGGGGGTGCACTGATGATACTAATTTGTTCTTCAGAATTTCTTCCAGCCCCCTTCTTCAATGAACAAAACCTCTAACATGAAACAGGATGGAAAACTGGAACATATCTTTCAGTAGAAACCAAATTCCACTGTCCTGTTATCAAAGTGCTGTTGCTGTCCTAAATGCAGACTGCCAGCAGTCCTTGAAGAAATCCATTCGGCTAGAATTTGTATCAAATAAATCTTAACAGTTCATTAAATTATAGCCTAAAAGCTCAGTATAAAAGCCGACAGTTTCAATGCTAATCATCCATCTTTTTCAAAACTAAAAATCACCAATTGAAAGGTGTTAGGAAACTTAAATAGGCTCATGTCCACCCTCAACAAAGGGAAAGGGTGAGCCTTGACAGCTTTGTGTGATTCGCATATTTAACACATACAGGCTTCAGACATTTTGGGCACTTTTTCATTTAGAAAAAGATGGCTGACACGCAACGAAACCGTCAACTTTAATACTAAATTTTTGTGACTACGTTTGAAGAACTGTTATTATTTTGCTAGCAGGCCTTATTGAGTTGAGGCTTGGGAAAGCTTGAGAGCATGACCTAAATGAGAAGGGAACTATAGAGTTCACATTGTGATCCCGAAGGATTGCTAGTAGTTTATTCTCAAGCACCAATGTCAGAGGTGCCGCATCTTTAACATCCGACAGTGTGATGTCTTCAAATGGGTTATTCTCTAGAAAATATTGCGTACATTACATTACTGGTGTATTCAAGATAGATATACATACTCAGGGCTCAGAAAAAACTTGAAATCCCGCTTGTCAAATTTTGCTTGCCCAGGGCCACTTCTTGCTCATCTTAGTTAATGATTTTGTTGGAAGATGACTTGCTTAGACCCTTGCCCATTGGGCAAGTGAATTTAAAAAGTTATGTGCCCCAGACGGGACTTTTTTCCAGCTCTGGTACTTTATGCAGTGTATTCACTGTATTCTAATGAGGGGTGGGTTGGGGGCATACAGTATTCCAATAAAGGCGGGGGGGGGGGGGGGGGATAAGCATTTACAGAATTTCATATTATTTAATAAAAAGTGAAATTACCTTTGTCATCTGAGCCTGCAGCCACATCTAATCTTCTCTTATTTGCTTGCATGGTAGTAACTTGAAGTGGTTTCTTGTGGGCTGGTGACTTGAATCAATTTATAAATATTTAAAAAATAAACGAAGAAAACAAAATAATGCAAAGCAATAATTACTGACAAAAATATTGTCTGTGCATAAGCTATTGATGGAGTTGTAGGAAAAAAAACACAAAGGAAAGTTGTGGCAATGGACATAGGATGTACGTTAGTGGCATATCATTGCACTTCGGCATGGGAATTAAGCATGGGAATTTGTCATGAACTGCAATGTGCACATGATTCACCAAAGTGAAATACCACACATCCACAGTGATGGGAGACCTTTGTGAATTATAACATATAAATAAATAAATCTGACAGAAAATTGAAAGTGTCATAAAACACATACCTGTAAAGTGAATTGTATATTGTTGTCTTCTTCACATCAAGTTGGTAGAGGTTTCTTGATACATGTAGCCGGATTTCACACATCTGTTGTTTCTCCTGAATTTATCTTTTCTCCCCAAAGAAAAACAAAACAAAAGAACGCTATAGCTACATGTAAGGAAAACATTATGTATGGAGGCATTTGGAATGCACATTTTACGCGCCGATCAATGCAAGAGTAGGTATAAGTTCGCTCACCTGCACAAGTACTTGTGCCGAGGCTGCTTTAGATGAATCGGAAAGAATGCCAAAAAATTGAAAAGGACAATGTTTCAGCAGAGCACAGCCAATCTTAACTTCTTCGCCTACAGGCTACATAATGAAACGCTAGATAAGAAAATATATTCAACCCATGATTACCAGGACTATTACAACTCTTTAGGAGTCGAAATTTCAAGAAATTTCACCACTTGCGCTTACACACTACTAGCACACTACTTCAAAGATAAGCAAAGCGCATGGCAGTAATCAATCAGCCGCTGTGCCAGCCTAGGGGACTTGTCAGAAATTAGCAGGGGGGAAGCGGGGGGGAGGGGGGGGGGGGGTGGAAAACGGGGGAGGGTCACAGTTTTTTGATCCCTCCATAAGGGAGGGTTATCTGGTTATGAAAAAAAATGACAGGAAAAGAGGGAGGGTCACAAAAATATAAGCCACCAGGATCGTGAAGGGATTCTTCAATGTTATGTTTTACGAGAGTACAAACCACAGGATGAAAATCATGACATGCAATTCTGATTTCCAGACATACTGATCATTATTTTCCTTGTGTAGAAGGGCAACTTCTCCTACTTGATTGTGGTTGATAAGGTTTTAATGTACCCATTTCTATAGCATGCTGTTTTGTGACTTGCACCTGTTTGGAGCATCACTTGAAGTGATCTCCACTGAAAAAACATTCAGAAGTCTAACTTTTTTTCGCGAAAATTATTCGTCTTTGTTTCTTATAGTCGTGAAGGAGAAACTGTCATAATCCAGTTAAACCAAAAACTTTCTTTTGTCCTGTTTGCCAAAAGAAGAAACACTTGCATGTCCATCATAGGTCAGTTTCAGTACAAGATACCTTTTTTTATTTTTCTTGTACGACTGCATAAGAATTCAGACTCAGGGGAGGGTCCTAGAATTTTAGGACGCTTTCCAGGGCAGGGTCGGGACATTTTAATCCCTTACCTAGGGAGGGTCATTTAATTTTCATCGCTTAACTGAAAATCTCCCCCCTGCTAATTTCTGACAAGTCCCTAGTCCGCTTTCCATCGAAAAGTGTGCCCTCTTTTAATTAATTTACATTCTTTCATCAAGGCATTAACCAATCAGAAGTCGAGGACAGTTTCAAGCTGGCTTCTGATTGGATTAAATATGCATGAAAGAATGTGAATAAATTAAAAGCAGTCACACTTTTGGGTTCCTTGCTGTAACACAGACCAACAGGGTGGAGATCTTGTTCATAAAGACAAAACTACAAAATTTACCTGTTTAACGTGGTGGGAGAACGACCCACTACAAAGTGTAACCATAAAATCAGCTGAACAGACTAAAGAGAGTAGAGAAATTCCATCACCTCAAATCACAGCCCATGGCCATGTTTTATGAAGCTTCACAAACGTAATGGTGCGAACAATTTGATTATGTAAATGGCAAGTACCACTGGACTCTACCGTGAGCTGTAATGTCACCGAGAGAGACTCGCCGAGAACAGACTTTAGACTTTGTGCGGAGAATGGGGCAAAAGAGAACGCCTAGGGACTAGGCTGGCGATAATGATAACTCACCCTTAACTCACCCTGTCTAAAAACTTAAAAGGCCTTTGCCTTGAAACTTGCCCCAGTCCCTTCGCGTAAATGATCCTGTCCCTTTGTGGTCATTTTTCACTCGGCCTCGGTGGATAACACCCTCCGCGATCTGCATAATTCTTCATATCCTACTTACTCAGTCTCATTCAATAATTGCTAAATACAAGTATTGCCTGCAGCCTTAACAGGAGTAGCTCAGTCGGTAGAGCGATATACTGCAGGGCAGGAGGTCGCGGGTTCGATTCCCGGGGCAGGACATATAATCAGGGTCTTAAAATAACTAAAGAGGAAGGTATTTCATTTGCTCTGCAAACGGCGCGATATTTGCGTGGCTCAGATCACTACGCACTGTAAAACAGGCGTTCCTGTCTTCTGTGGCTGACAGAAATACAGTGACCTCAATTAGTACTTCGTACTGAATACCTTCACAATCCCTCCGACGGTGGGAGGGCGGGAAAAAGGAAAAGCCCCGGGACAAGGTTGAAACAAAGTAGTTATTTAATTGGACGGTTTTGTTCATCATTTTCACATAGAGCACAAGGGACCTTGTTTACCCTCGAAATTTTGAATAACCATTGTTTTCAATTTCTCCTGGGCATTCCAGTCGACCCGAGAGAAATCGAAGACAATGCATGGTTATATACGCCAAATTTCTGGGGATAAACAAGGTGGTCTGGCGAGTTCTTTAAAGTTATGGAGCATGTGCTCCCCCTCTCAGAAAACTTCACGATCGATCGCCCACCGTTTCGATATGTTGTGGTTCAATTTTATGCTTGGTTTAAATTTTATTCTCTTTTGTTTCATACACATTATCATACATTACCAAGCCCAAAAGCAAAAAAAAAATAAAATTTAAACAAAGGATAGAATTGAACCACAACAGATATATTAAAATTCTAACAGGACTCCGAGGCTTTAATTGCAAATATTTCAAGATTCCATTGTCAGAAGAGACTTGGACACAGAGAAACCCAAACCAAATAAGAAAAAATGACCCTACAGCCTCGGAGTCGTGTTAGAATTTTAATATATCTAACGTGGACTATTCAGAATGAACTAAAATTGTTGGCTCCCGTATATACATATTTTTAAATTCATTAGGAAACTTCAGCAACAACTACGGCGACGGCTACGAAAACGTCACTTAAAAAGTGAATTCGCTCTTCCTCAAACTTTATCGCGCTTATTCCAACTCGTTTAATTCGTCAAATGTTGCCAAATTTCTGTGCAGTCGAATTCTAAGACCCTGTTTACATGGAGTGGGGGACCCCGGTCTAGTGGGGTAGGTTTCTTTTGTTTTGTGTCCCCCAGAGCGTAAAAACAAAAGAAACCAACCCCACTAGACCGGGGTCCCCCACTCCTTGTAAACAGGCCCTAAAAGACTGCAAAGTTCACGAAAAGAAGAAGCAAGTCGTTGTTTTGTTTTCACGTCCTCGACAAAACGTGAAATTAGGCACTTTCACGTTGTAGTCCTGCAGCGACGGCAAAGAAATGTGTAAAAAAGCGTGATGCACGTGCAAAGTTATTGTTTTGTCAATCTAAACCAATTGCTTTGTTGCCGTTCTCGTTGCCGTCGCCGTCGTTGTTGCTTAAGCTCCCTGTTATCTCTTCCCCTACGGGGCCTTTTTAAGGTGATGTTACACGAGACGATTCGCAACAACGATTTTCAGCGCAACACAGCGTTGCAATGTTGGAACAATGTTGAAACCACTTGAAGCAATGTCCCAACAATGCTGTAATGCTGTGTTGCGCTAAAAAACCGTTGTTACGAATGGTCCCGTGTAACATCACCTTTAGCGATAATGAAACACAATTCAATTGGAACAAAACAAGGTGAAGAATCCCAACAGGTTGGAGGCTAATCAGTTGTCTATTTTTCAAGCGTGACCACATGTAGGTAGCGGTCAGGGTGGAACTGGAACTTGGGTCCTCCGGATTACAAGTCCAGCGCTCTAAAAGAGCAGCCACGCTGCCTTCTACACCATATTCTATATTGTGCATTCTCAAACTCATTAATAATTCATTAAGAAAATACAAAGGAAATTAATGTTTAATGAGTGTTTGGAAATCGGATGAAACACTGCTTAGTATTTGCATCCTTAATTTCTCCTTCAAAAATGATTTTGTTTGAGAAGAAATGTCAAACATTCGACACAGTGTTTCATCACCAGATGAAACACCTCGAAGTTCGTCAAAAATACTCCGCTGCGCGTCGTATTTTCAACTCTCTTCTCGGTGTTTCATCTGGTGATGAAACACTGCATCTCATGTTTGATATATTACTTCATAAATAGCGCTGAAACCAAACAGAGAGACAGATAAGAACACCAGGTGACTGTAATAGCACTTTATTAAAGAATTTTACCTGTTTAAATTTGTCTAATGTATTTATTCTAGGTTGTACTTCCTATAGTGTAGACAAACTCTTGTATCACGCTTTGGCGACCTGTGTTAAACCGCAGGTTTACCGGGTATTATACAGTGCTGGTTTGTTTGCTAGTTCATGGAATCTACATTATGGTAGAAACTAATTAAATCGCCCAATACTGCTCTCTTACTAAAATGTGAGATCGGAATAACTGTTATTAGTCACTGCTAATGAACAGTACACACAACTAAATCACTAACCTGGAGCTGAGTCTGAAGAGCGATTTTAATTTAAAAAATATTGAAAAAATGCAGATGGGGATAATCTCATTTGCATAAGTTACAAAAGCTAACACCAGTTAGCATGAAAACTAAAATCTAATTTTATAAATCCATCACAAACTGCATTATCAAAATGATGTTCAGTTAAAGCCGGAACATTTTCAGGTGGAGTATTTTACAAAGCTGATTTGCTCGCCAGCTCACGGAAGTTATATTTTGATGAAATGAAAAATAACTACATCTTAGTGTAGGGGAAGGTTTTCAGCCTATGTTCGATGGATACCGGATAGCTTTTGCGCCGGCAGGAAAATACGGATAGGGCTTCTTTTCATACATAAGAACAGTGATTTCGGCGCGAACCTGCGCCGCGCGCATGGGATCTCTAAAGTGGAGAGTCACATATCGGATAGGTATTCATACTACACTGGAGAGCTTTTAATGTCGGCATGGCAATCTATCCGGTATAATGTGAAAATAGCAAGAAAACTTGCCCTGCACTTAAATGCATTAATATTACCCCAGCTAGCGAATCAGCTATAATAACAAAATGAACGATCGGAGTAATTTCGCTAAAAGACAGAACTGTTATTAGGCACTGCTAATGAACAGTGCATCAACAAATCTACTCTGATCCTGGATCTCAATCCAAAAAGCATTCTTAATTACTTAAAAAATATTCAGTAAACTGACAGGTAGGAATAATCACAGTTGTATAGCTTACACAAACGAAATCTCAATCTTTGTATTATGAAACATCACCATATAATATGAATATTACTATATAAGATGTACAAATCTATGATCAGAGTCATATCACTTAAAAAACTGAAAAAAAGTGTTTTTTTGGAGACCACTCCCCCTTATCAGAAGGTCTGGATCCGTCGCTGCATACATACGACAAATTTACTTTAAACCTGGATCTCAATCCAGAGAGCGACTATTTTTTATAATAAATTTGCATGGTAGTATTTTAAATTCATTAGGGTATATTGTACAATCGGATTTAAGACACTGAACTGTTATTAGTCACTGCTAATAAACAGCACAGGTAACAAATTTCCAAACAGAGATCTGAATCCAGATGGGGATCTCAATTTTTTAAAAAATGCAGATGGAAAACCTTTATCGGCATCAGCTACAATAACTATGTTAGGAAAAATACATCACTGCATATCCGCAAATGACGTATAGTCCAAGGTTCATATTCAGTTTCACAATGCTGATTTGTGTGCCGCAAATTTCATAAAACTGAGAAACTTTAGCTGCATCTAGATGCATTCTAAATATTGTGACAGCTAAGTAAATCAGCATTAATATCAAAATAAACCCACTGGACTGTTATTAATCACTGCTAGTGAACAGTACAGGCAACAAATTTACTCTGAGCCTGAATCTCATTTCAGAAAGCAACCGTAGTTTAACATTCGTACGAATCTAAACTTGCAGGTGGACAATATAATCTCATCTGCATTACTTGAAAAAAAAACCTTACATTATTCAAAATGTTGCATTAGAAACACGTCACCGTATACATGTATACGTAAATTATGTACCGTTTAAACCTTAGGTTCATCGTATTGTACAATGTTATTTTGTTTGCCAGTTCTTGGAATCCACATTTTCTTGACACCGTTACAGATAAAATCACTTTGTACTTAAAAGCGTGTATACTGTCCTAGCGAGACAGATCACCAAAACGTACGACCATGGAAATATCAACAAATACACTGAACTGTTATTAGTCACTGCTAATGAACAGTTCATAAGGTCGTGCTCACAAGCTCATGTTCATCATATTGTACAATACCGATTGGTTTGTGAGTTCATTTTAAGTAATTAGAATTTCCGTAGAAACTGTTAAAACTGCTTTGTACTTGGAAGCCTGTATCTTGCCTGAGTGAAACGGCTTACAAAAGGGAAGAACGGAGTAAGATCACCAAACACACTGGACTGTTATTATAATACAAGGGTAAGACTCACCATGGGTACCCTGGGGACGTCACACTCGACTGTTATTAGTCACTGCTAATGAACAGTCAACTGCACCAGGTGATACAAGGGTAAGACTCACTATGGGTACCCTAGAGACGTCTTTTTCGTCATGTGGCACGTTTTCCATCTAATCGTCGGTTGTTGCAGCAAGCATTTCACGGCATAGCTAGCACGAGCCCAAAAATTACGCATCATTGAGTTTTGAACCATCATTTTGGAAACAGCAAAGTTAACTTCTCTTGAGTTCAGTCGAGTATGTTTTCAGTGTAGAAAGTTTATAAGAAAATAAATCTAAGCACTTCTAAGTGCAGTAACAAACCAGGAGCCCATTTCGTTTGCAGCGTCCCCCGGGGGGGGGGGGGGGGGGGGGGCCACATAAAAGTGACGGGGATGCTCGTCATTTCGCTTAGGGATAGGAATTGCAACTTTTGATCTCACTTAGAGTGCCCAGAACGAAAAGCCAACATTTTTCCCATACAGATATCAGTTAGGGCGAGATGTGTTCATTCTCGTAGGGCTGTGCGTAAAGAAATATCTCAATTAAAAAGCCAAACACCACCATACTTTGTCGAAGTATTGTCTCCTTTAGCGCATCAATTCAAATTTCCCGACGAGAATTTCCGTCCCTGTTATATGGGAGTCACCTCACACCTCCCCCCCCGCCCCCGTGGACCGGCTGGTATTTAGTAAAAGTCAGATTGCGTTACTTAAACTTAAGCGTTTCGCTAAATTTTAAATTTCCTTTGCCCGGAACTCAATTTGTTTAAAAACGATTGCATGATCTAGGATGGGAGTTGATGTCGAAGCCTTATTGGTCCTGTCTTGAGCGTTTCTTCAAACAAATGAACACAGTAATCTCTCTTCGGCTGACAATTCGTTGATCTCATGCGCCATTACTGGAAATTCTACTCTGTTCTCATTAGATGAGAACAGAGCGGAACATCTAACACGCTGTGACCCAGGCCTCAAATGAGTGAAAGACTCTTGAGGTTGATGGACTCCTGGTTTAACCCATGTTGATTACGCATCGCATGCACTGTGTACTATAAGAAGAAAAAAAATCATCTTTATCTATTCCAACGTAATTTGGGTATCCCTGTGTTTTGGGTACCTCCGTATACAAATTCCTCGTGATGTGAGTTTTTGCATTATTTCAGGTCAGTGTTACGGGTATCCCCTAGTACCCTACCGGGATACTAACATCCCTTGGGATTTGGGTTGATGTTTCGCAGGCACCATCTTTTGCACCGTAACCTGGCATGGGTAACAAGCGTGATCCGTGCAAGCGACATGCCCCCCCCCCCCCCCCCCCGGTTCATGCATGCCACTCAAGCTTCTCGCAGTATTTTGCACCTTGGACAAGAATTCCGGCAAATAATATGGCCTCGTGTGATTGTTTAAAGGTTGCCTTAATGTGATTAGACCGTTGTGAAATAAAAACTACAAGTCAATTCCACTATTTTTAAGGACATCGCAACGAATTGAAATAACAAGAACGTTATAAAGAAGCCAAGTTGTAGAACCGCTTTCAGTGGTTGTAAAACGACCAAGGTAGGATCACTGTGTTCACCCACATCACCAGGGACCTGAACGCGGGGGTTCAAAATATGGGGATACTTAAATCTGGAAACAACCAAAATGCAAGACACTTAGATTAGGGAGACACCAAAATACGGCCGGGGATATTAGGGGGTTTTCGAAATGTGAGGATAATTAAATTAGGGGGATTTCCAAAAGGCAAGAATACTAAAATTAGAGGGATATCAAAGGCATATTTTAAATACGGGGATACCTAAATGATTGTCCCACAGATAGTAGTAGTTCATTTAGTATCCAGGTCTCTTCCGGCTTTTGGTGTGGTGAGCAGGGTTCCCCCTTTCACTCTTCACAAAAGGTGATTCCTACTTCGCATAGGTCTAGCTCCCTAAATAGGTGAAATTCAGGCGGGAAATCACCATCCAAGAACTAATAAAGAAGACAAACAGCAACGGATTAAAAGTAATGTAGAGTTAGTTCGCTAGTCATCGTGAAAATGGTAGCCATGATTGTTTTGCGAAAACAATGATGTGTCTCTAATTCCCTACCAACCTCAGCGTGATTAAAAAATTCAGTACTTTATCGAAATGCACACGTGTAGTCGTCCTTCTAGAAGGAAAACTATGTAACAGAGAAATTCCTCGTTTTGTCTAACCTGCGATCAGGCGTTTTTTTTCGGGGAAAGTCCTTTTCTCCTCGCCTCCGAAACAAAAGGGAAGAAAGATCCCCTGATCGCAGGTTACGTTTTGTCCTGATCTTCTCGCACCCCGCGGAAGAATTGAGAGGCTGCTACAGGTCAGAAAAAGTAGAGAGGCTCTTTGTGCAACGTAGCGAATGCGATGAAAGAATCGAAAGCTTCGCCAGTCCGCCTTATTTCATTACCCTACTTAACTTTAGTGTGAATGTATTTTGCATGGAAGTACAGTGGAACCTCGATATAACCAACCTCTATATAACGAAGTCCTTCGTATGACGAACGATTTTCTTTGCCCCAGTAACAGCAAAATAGATGACAAAGAACCTCGATATAACGAAACCTCGTTCTAGCGAAAGCATTTTGCCAGTCCCTTGGCCCTTCGTTATGTCGAGGTTCCACTGTACTAACTGACGACACAGTTTTTATGTCTTCTACTGGAGACGGGACCGACAGCTCTACGTCAACTACGAGGTTAAAAGAAAAGAAACTCGAGAAGAGTTCAGGTTTTCCTCAGTACCTCCTGTACCTCTGGCAAAATTTTCAGTGTAAATTTGTACCGCAGCCAATTGGTAGTGCTCTCCTTGCTCTTCCCCTGACAGTACGGCAGCAACCAGAATTGCCTGCCGTTTACTGTCATTTTTATTCAACGCATCGCGACACGTCATGCCGAGATTTAAAGTCAAAGACCATGCTTAACCGTAACGGTACAAGAGCAAGATTTCAATAGTATTCCATAGCCAAGAAGAAACCGCATTTATTTTTTTTTCAAGTTGGCACTTTAAGGGAACGGTAAGGAAATCGGAAAATGAAGTCAAAACTTTTCAAGGTGTAATCCTTCCACCCTGGCCATCTATTAAAGCCAACACAGACACTTATCACTATGATTTTAGTGGACTGATATAGTGGTCGTTAACAGAACTTGAATTTCATCTTGAAATCCATTTTAGTCTACTGACATAGTAATAGTATTAACGGAGTATGATTTTTGTAATCTATTTCCAACCCTGCAGGACATCTAAGGACAGACAAAATACATCAGCAATTGTTGTCATGACTGGGTCCAATATTCGACAAGTTTTCTTTTACAAAAATGTGTCTTTTTTAGTATGGATAAGAATGGCGACACAGCCCCTTTGAAGAACGGTTCCTTTTCGTAGACCAGGAAGTTCATGGGTATTACGAGCATTAATTATCGGACAACAAAATAAATGCAAATCACAAAAGAGAAACTTACATGATAATCTGACATCAAGTGAAACGTGTTCCTTTCATTTGCAAACGTACAGAGCTCAGTGGCTTCTTTCTTTGTCAGTTGGACTTCAGTGAGCCTGAGAAAAGTACACTGAGGACTACTTCTGAGACACTTGATTAGTTCAGCCACTCCGCGGCCCAACGGATTTCTGTCAAGCCGAAGGGAGTCCAGTTCTGGTACGTGGACGAGTACATGGGCTAAAGCTGTGACTTCCTCTTCACCCATTTGTGTATCACACAGGTACAGCTCTTTCAGATGAGGTACATTGTGAAGGTGTTTGACAAGCTCACTTATCCCGTGACCGAGTGGGTTGTTCGATAAGTAAAGTGTACTCAGCTGAGTCACATGCTTTAAACTATGGGCTAAAGCTGTGACTTCCTCTTTACCCATCTGTGTATCATCCAGGAACAGCTCTTTCAGATGAGGTACATTGTAGAGGTGTTTGGCAAGTTCACTTATCCCGTGACCGAGTGGGTTGTATGATAAGGATAGTTCGCTCAGCAGAGTTACACTGTGTAAACTATGGGCTAAAGCTGTGACTTCCTCTTCACCCATTTGTGTATTATCCAGGTGCAGCTCTTTCAGATGAGGTAGATTGTGCAGGTGATTAGCAAGCTCACTTATCCCGTGACCGAGTGGGTTTTCTGATAACCTCAGTAAGCGTAACTTACCAACATACTTTAAAGCAGTGGCAAGTAACTGGCACTCTTGATTTCCCATACCAACATTATCTAAATCGAGCTTGGCTAGTCGAGGCACATGGTGAACAATATTCAGTAAACTGACAAGTTCACTCGTTGGTTTCCAAATTTTAATCTCTCTCAAATATGACAGAGAGTGTGTCAGAGTCTGGTCTGATGTTTTCTCAGTTAAATGCAAAGAGCTGCAAACATCATGATTCTGTGACACGTGATCAGGCTCTTGAAGAGAAGACTTTGGTGCTGATATCAATGATTTAAGCAGCTCAATGAATTGCGTACTGGTAGGTCGGGCAAGACCAGGGAGAGTTAAATAGAACACTAATCGATGTCCAACTTTCTTAATGAAAAAGTCGTCAGGGTCTAGATCGTGGTACCTATTCACGGATTTTACGTCACCATAACATGTTACAACAACAGTGTCCGCATCGCACATGACAGAGAACATTTGATCCCGCTCAACTTCAGAAATAGAATTCCATGCAAGCCTTTTTTTAAAAAATACATAATCTGGCTTATGAGAACTTGTTGATCTCAAACAATGTTCTGTAGCAACTGTAGGCAGGTGTTCTTCAACATTTATTATTATAACACCGTTAACGCTTTGTAGAAAAGAAGGATAGGCAACTTGCCTGTCTGAGACAGGGTAGGAAAGGAAAAAATCGAGACAAGAACGATTAAACTCTGTTTGTTTTTCTGTAAGCTTCTCGACAGAAGGGTTTTCGCAGAAGTTGTAATCTGTCAGACCTTCTTTTTCTCCTATCATCTTCAGATGGCGAAAAATAGCAACGGTGGCTTCTGATGACAACTCCGAAACAAATTTGAAAACTTCAAGCAGCTTCTCGAACCGTTTAATTGAGTCGACTTTAGCCAGACAGTTGAAGGTTTCCTTGGCATTTTTCAATTCACGAACTAAAAACAAGGCGGAAAGGAATTCTTGCACTGATTTATGGAGGAAGAACGCCAGTTTCTCAGGACGAGGAGAGTTTGAAAGATTAGAAGTCTGCAGAAAGCCAAAATCGATAAACTTGTCAAGGAATAATCGAATGTTGTCAGGCACGTTGCTGAGCTTGAAATAAAGACAGTCATTTAAAAGTGCCTGCCATGCAAGTTCCCCTAACTTTGCAAGGTCTTCTCTGTATTCATCCATGCTTCTAAATGTCTCCTCTGAGGTTTTGGCGGTCACGTGATCAAGCAGCGTCTGACAAAAACTGTTATACAGAGTTGCGCGGGATGTTGATGGTCCTTGATAATCAGAAACCTTCCAGCTTAGAACCAACATTAACAGAAGAAGTGGTATTTCCGCCAACTCCCACAGGTTGCGTCCATATAGGAAATTTGTAAACTTTTTCACTTCTGTTTGGTCGCGAAGAAACTTAAGAGCAAATGTTATAACTTGCCGATGATCAAACCCATTAATCTCAAACTGAGCGTGACTTCCTGGTCTTAACTCATCTTTCTTCCGCGGTCGTGTCGTTATAAGAAGAGTACAATCTCTCAAATGACTGCCTTTCCAAATCTGATGGACTGGCGATGATGTTTCAGCGCTATATTCATCATAACCGTCTAAAATAAGTAGGACTTTCTGTTGGTTACGAAGAATGTAATCATACAATTGGCTAAACACCATAGGGTCACCTGCGGACAACAGCTCCGCCTTTTGTAGCATGGCACAGAAGTCTTGCGTGTTGCAAACATCTCGGAGCTTGATTAAAAGTACAACAGCAAACTTCGTTAGGATTTCTTTATTACCTCGTGACCAGTCAACGGCGAGTTTTTTTGTCAACGTCGACTTTCCTATTCCTGGCCTCCCATACACTAAAATTCTGTTAGGAATTAGATGATGACCATGGCTTGCGAATAGCTCACTATAATCTTGAAGCCTTTCTTTCGTTGTTCCAGCAAGTTTTCTGTCATCTCTTAGCAGTGTTAACTGTACATACACCTCATCAATGTCCATGGTATTATCTCGGTCCCAAGGGGTAATCATTAACTGGCTCGCGGTACTGTTGTAAAATGAGCAAAGCTGATTTTGACTCCACTCCAAAAAAGCGGTTGCAGCATCTGTTTATAAAAAATGTAAATCTATTTTGAATCCTCTCTAACACATTCAGCAGTAGGAAGTTAATTGTACAGGTTTTGTGGTAGCACTGATAATGGTAGTTTTTCTATTACGGCCATTTACATCTAAGCGTGAAATAAAAATAGAGCCTGATCTCAGGTGAACACTGTAGCAAGATTCTTCATGCGTTAAGCTTATTACCAAATCTTACATCACCGGGTTTTTAAACAACCTTCTGATGTGAGGCTGACCTGTTGATCAATTTTTGAGATAATTATAGATTTCAAAACTTTTATACTACAGTTAGTTTATATTGCACTGTCCTCCCCTTCTTATTTAGTATTAAAAAATCAAAATGTCATTATTATTTTAACTCGTTCATTGACGTTCCACATGGCTTCAATAGAAGCTGTGTTGTTCAGTGTTGTTGTTGTTGTTTTGTACTGTAAATCCGTTGCTCAGGCGAAGGGTGGGTAAACCTTATCCATTTAACAAATAAGCTAAGGAACAGAGTGCAAATATAGTAGCTAATTAGACAAGAGAAATTAACAGAGGAGAGGGAAAAGGGTCTTTTTTTCATTAATTGGAACACATGTACTGTAAACGTTTGAATTAGCACCTACCTTCAAATAAGTGCCCCCCCCCCCCCTTCCAAGGACAAAATAATTTTTCCCAAAGCTAATATACACGACACCCCTAATATGAGAGTTCCAAAAACATTAACCATGACAAGAAAATACAAACAAAATCAATTAAAACCAAAAACAAGAGAAAAAAGAAAAAGAGACAAGAAAACAAGAAACAAGAGAAAAACAACAAGAGGGAGGGAAAATGAGAGGAAAATGTATCTTAAACTAATAACATGTTGGATTGCTTACATGTACAATGTAGCATTAAACATTTAAAAGACCCTGTCCACACAAATCTGGATATTTCTGAAACTGCACATTTTCTTTATCACAAAGCGGCCTTCCCTCAACACTTAACCAGTGAATTCGCTCATTCAATCCGCAGCCTTACTTAAGTCATGTAAAAAAAATATGTGGTTTCAAAAAGTATCTGGATTCATGTGGACTGGAGCCATAAATAATGGTACCTGAGGGCCTTGGAAACTGTTCCTGTTCCTTTGATCTGCTGGCTGAGCTCTGCTCTGATACATCTTAAAAAAACAGACACCTCTCACTTACATTCAAGAATTCTACTAGAAATAACTGCTACTAATAATGTCACTAGAAGTGCATATCAAGACAAGTGTAGTTTTAACACTTAAAAAAAGAAATATACACATGTAGCTTTGTGGTCAGCTCAATACAACTTGCTGGAAAAAACTGACTCATCAGCTAAGAACACTTGGTAGCGGTTGTTCAACCTGAAAAGGTTCTTCTTATCTATACCCTATTTCACAAAAAAATCCACAACTTTTTGGGTTCAGTTACATGACTGTACTTTAATCTCTTTGTGGTTTAAAATGATAAGAGGTCTCTTCTAATCAATGTTCTTACAGGTTATAGGCTCCTTGAAGAAACCATAACAATAATCTACACCAATAATAATCAAATCTAATTCAAAAGCTGTTTTAAACAGAAAAAGGTGTCATGTGTGGCACCTACCCCATAATGCAGTGTTGAGCTTACTAATAGCATCAAGGAAGTATACTGTAACGCACCCCTTGTTTCCGTGAAACAACATGCCAAAAAGGGACATAACATTAAGAGAAATATTTACCTTGATAATGAGGCCATGAATGAAAAACACAGGGCTCACTCAAAATGTGTGCAACAAGAGATGCTGCCATCACACTGGCACAGGAAGACCAACTCTCTGAAGGCAACTGAGAACCATCTGCGTAATCAGCTATCCCTTTCACAATTAACCACTCAATTTGACAGTCAAACGCTGCTGTAAATACTCCTATAGAACAACAAAGAAAATGGCACTTGAGTTAAAGTTGAAGACGATCCTACATCAATATAGCTTACATTATTTTGCCTAACTTTCTGTAAAAAAGAAACAAAAACGAAGCTAACTGGAGTTGGAAGATAGATGAAGAATGTAGAGGATGTGAGCTGTACTGCCTCCTTCCCAGTAGTGTCAGTTTGGATTGAGGTTATGGACAGCTCGTGGCTTTGCTCTGGCGGACATGCTTCAGGCACGTATTAGTGAGTTTACGCAAAAGGATCGCAGGAAGAAGAGGACAGCGAAACACATGTGCGTGACAAACGTGACAGGGCTATTACTTGCGTGTTTTGTCGAGATCTTCACTTAACATCAATGTTTTCTGGTCTTTTACAGAAAGATCTGTTTAAAGGAAAGTGAGGTTTGGCAAAAAGTTATTTCAAACAAAATTACTCTCACACTTGTCACACAAGGTTTGCCGTCATCTTTCCTCTCCTGTTCACTGTTATGGCCTCCATTCTTCAGTGGTGAGTTGCTTCTCTTTAGTTTTTATTGCGAGGGAGTTTGTGACTCCCCTGTTCGCGGTCCCCGTATTTTTTTCAAGCACCTGTCGACTGGTTTGGGTGGGTGCCACTCACAGGGTTGTCATGGTTACCTTCCAAGCTCACTTGCAGCACCTTTCAGTTTCACCATGCACCTTCCCCACACCCATCTAATGCCGTTGGGTTAATGTGGCTAAATGTAATTTAGGCAGCAGTCTCCATCGCTAATCAAATATGGGGTGGTCTTGGGCTTAAGAATACAGTGAAACCTCTTTTAAGCGGACCCCCAATTAAGCGGACACCCTCTGTTAAGCGGACACTAAGCCAGGTTCCAAAATTAATGTCCTATATTTTCCTCTATAATGAACCTCTATTCAGCGGACACCTCTATTAGGCGGACGCGGACACTAAAATGAATTGTATTTGGATAATTTCTGTTGTTGAAAACCTCTTTTAAGTGGACACCAGACTGAAATGACAATACAGTCAACTCTCGCCTTGCGGACACCCTGCTATTACGGACACCCCGATAATACGGACAGCAGCTAAATCCCCGGCAAAAATTAATAATTTACAGAGGTTGGAATGAAATAAACTCCCGCTATTACGGACTCTTGCTAATGAGGACACTAATTCGAGGTCCCTACAGTGTCCGCTATCAAGAGAGTTGACTGTAGTAGAATTAGATTACGTCCTTGAAATACATACTGTAGTCAGTCAATGTTTTTGCATTTGGAAGCAAATTAAAGATGGTAATGAAAGGTAATGAAGTTGAACTCTGGATAGCTTCTTTAACAAAATGCAACTTTATCACAGTACAGAGTAACCATTGAATGTTAATCGTTGACAAACATTGCGCAATTTTTACAAACCTCTACTAAGCGGACACCCTCTATTAAAATGGACACTTGGGAAGGTCCTGAAGGTGTCCATTTAATAGAGGTTTCACTGTATTTTACAGCACTTTCCCTATAGTCAATCATTTTGCTCATGTTGGTATGTTGCTTTCGCATTTTTTGCTCCCAGCCCTTCCTTCCCTTTGGGTGTTTTTTGGTAAGTATCTGCGCATTTCTCTACTGAAGGTCTCAGTGTGACAGTGCCTGGTCGATGCCACTCATAGGGTTGTCATGGCTACCTTCTAGGCTCGCTTGCAACTCCCTTCAGTTTCACCAGGCACCTTTCCCACACCTATCTTTTGTCAATGGGTTTAATTTGCAGATGTACTTGTTGTAATTGTAGTAGCAATCAAAGCAATGATTATATTGCAAATTAACCCAACAAAAAAGTAAATAAATAAGAGGGCGAGGAAGCTTCAAGGGAATTTGAATCCATGGCCTCTCAGTTAGCAAGATAGTGCTCTAACAACTGAGCAATGAAGAGCCTTACATGTAAATGGGGAGCAGGCCCATCTTTTCAGCAAAAAAATTATTATAATACTAAAGTCAAACAAGCAAACAATTGATGCAATGACTTGAGATTAACACTGAATAAAAAGCAACCGAAATACCTATACAGTTAAAAGAGACCTGACTGCATGCACTTCCTAAGGCTGGCTGCATATTAAAAAATCAACCCACCTTCTCCTTCATTTTCGATTGCCATTGCCTGAGGATTGGTTTCAGCAAGTTGATCACACCGCCACTCAGCTCTGACTTGTTCTGGTCCACTCAAAAACTCAGCATCAGTATTAACTTGAACTTGCTGAGCTTCAACCAGGTCCTTCAAAGGTGCTTGCCAGCCATCAGCGCAATTCTTAATGACATCCAGGAAGCGTTTGCTCGCATAACTTCTCATACCAGTTGACTGATCTTGATTGCTGGTCACTACCTTTGATGCATATGTTGCTAATTTGGCAGACACAACAACATCTCCTAACTTGGATTTTGCAGGGTTGAGGCCACTACATGTTCCTACTGAAATGACTGCTTTAGGTCTTAGCACAGAGGCAGCATTCTTTACAGATAAAAGGGCACCACCAGGACCAATACCATTTCTGTAACATCTTAGTAAAGCAACTTTCAGCTCCTCTTGACTTTCACCCACATCAGAAAAGTAAACATAGCCCAGACCATCAAACCAACATCTGTAGGGTTTTTTAAGCTCACTATAACAAGCTAAGAACTCACAGTTTGTAACTGTAAGTAACAAAATGTCAACAGGCAGATTGGCATCTTTTGATGGTTTGGTAATTGCCTTAATATCAGCCAAGGATGGAAGAACTTTGTTAAGCTCAGGAGGGTCCCTAATATACTTCAATGTCATTCTTTGGTTCTTCGCTCTGTTCGCAACATTTTTTGAAGAAGATGGGAGACCAGAGGTAAGCTGGGGTGTATTACCATCACTGTCCTTTGATGTGCTAGCTGAATCCTGTGAAGATATTATTATATTGAATCCTAGTGCATGAAAAAATGAGTACATAAATAAAAGAAAAAATAATGTGATTAAATATAAATGTAATCTGTTCACCTATAAAAACTTTGTGGAAGTATTAATTTGCAAGTGTTTATGCATTACACACACATTGAATTGGAATAATTTCAGAAGTGTTGGTTTTTGAGGCTCAGGAGGGGAAAACTGAAGTACCAAGAAAAGACCTCTCAGAACATTAGCTAGGAAGAGAACAGTACTGACAATAACCTCAAACTGCAGTCTGGCATCTGTACTGTTGTAGGTGAAATACGTTCTCAGGAAGAATTACCTTAGTTTGTCTCCTATGAAAAATTAGGGCTACGAAAAAATGAAATTCTGAATCAAAGTATAGGCTAGCCTGAAAAAACAGCCGACATTTGGTGATGCTACCACTGGTTTCCCTGCCAAATGACGTCTGAGAAACAAGCGCAGAAATTCCATACTGATGACACATCACTACCCAGATCTGGGTAGTGCTTCTGATTGATTGAATCAAATTTCCCACGCGGCACGTTTCTCAGATATCATTTGGCGTGGAAAACAGTGGTGGCATCACCAACGGTTGGCTGTTTTCTCAGGCTAAGTATAGGTAGGTTCAATCTTGTTAAAGGTGATCAGAAAACAGATTCTGTGTGCAAAACCATGCCAGGAATTAAATTTGGCCACCACCTGCACTACCCTTACTCTCCTAATTTACATGTATAATAACTATGATAATGATGACGATGATAAAAATGATAATGATGGCAATAGCAATAACAATAACATGATTAATCAGTGGGCAAATAAAGCATTACACTGATGAACATGACGACCACAGCAGCAGGAGGATGCAAACAAAACATGGACCCCAGTCCATGGACCACCTCTGTGGACCTAGTCCATCGACTACGCCCATGGACCACCCTTAATTTTTGAAGATAAATTTTTACCATAGGTCTTACTGAAAATGGATGAAACTTTGTGAATTTATATTATCAGGACAAAAGGCTCCTTGTATTATGCACTTGTTCAATTTTTTTAAGAAATCCATAGATGGGTTTGGTTTAGTTTGGAAGGAGAAACAATATGTGAAGGATTCGTGAGGAGAAGTAGGGAGAAAGTATTGATTTATGCAGCTTTTCTTGTGTAGTCGAGTTGCATGAAGGTCGACACAACATGGCTGTGTAGGAGACTAGAGAGGAAGAGGTGTTGAAGGCACAAGTGTAATAACTGGACCCAAGTGTAATAAAGGTCCCATCTGTAATAACATTTGGACCCAAGCCTGATAAAAGTCCCATCCGTAATAACATTTTGAACCCAAGCGAAATAAAGGTCCTATCTGTAATAACATTTGGACCCAAGCGTAATAAAAGTCCCATCCGTAATTACATTATTTTTGAACCCAAGTGTAATAAAGGTCATAAAAGGTCCAATATGTTGACCTTTGGTCCCAGCTAAGATAATATGAGACATCTTCACAACAGTGTATCTTAACTCACAAGGCTGACATCAGGGCTCATGCAGGTGTGACCAAACAGAACGAGAAAAACATGAACAGGAAAAAATTCCACCGAATCTAGCAATGGCTCTCGGTTCACCTTTTGACAAATTTATAACTGGCTATGAAACGTGCTTTTCAAAAAATTCATCACTCCAGAGCAAATATGTCATTCATGTTCACTTACATAAAATTTCAGGCTAAACAGTTTTAAACCCAGTGGAATCTGTTATTATTTTTTGCCCTCTGTCTTCTTGTCATTTTCAGTATTTCACCCTTACGGCTGAATTTTATTGATAGGATTTCATGACTGTCAGTGCTTGCACTGAAAAGGAGTACCTTAAATTTAAAATTTTTTCTTATACATTAGTGAAATCAAGCATATGCTGTTGCTTAATACAAATTATATGGCTTTAAAAAATTGAGAATTTCCTTAAATCGATGATTGAACGAATAAAGATAACATATAAGATTTTCTTTGGTTAAGTGGTAATGGCCATATTTTTCAATGGCCAGGCAGCTGTTTAGCTAATACTTTATTCGCCAAAGTACTAGGTGTAAAATTCAGTTTGAAAGTGACATGAAAGCCATGAAGATAAAATTATAAGGCAAGAGTTGGTTTCCACAGGTCACGTGATTATTAACTTTTTACCTCTTATTGGCTATAATTTGTTGTTGATATATTACCGGTTTGAGTGTAAAGATAACTTTTACAAATAGGGCCTTTATTACACTTGGGTCCAAATGTTATAACAGATGGGAGCTTTTAATTGCATATACTTGGGTCCAGTTATTACACTTGTGCCTTCTACACAGGTGATGCATGATGATTGAGTACCCACCACAGACTTCCCTTCCCTTTATAATTGCCCTTGGAAATGCTTATCAGTTGGCATTACCTTATTGAGCCATTTACCATGTTTAAATAAAGTTGATTGATTGATTGAAACCAGTGCAAAAGTTAATTGCAAAATATGTATTCGACTGCTATGAGAAAAGAAGATCATTAGTTGTTTAGATTAACATTGATTATATAAGTTCCACTAGTGTGGAATTTGTGTTATAATTTTAAATTATTTGGATAAAGTCGATATACATAGGAATAAGACTCCAAATAAAACATTGTCTTGTCTTGTCTTGTCTTGTATAAACATTTGTTGAGTACCCCCCCCCCCCCCCCCGTGTGGCTTGAAACAGCTACACAGGACAGCAAAAATAGTGACAAATGACGAAGAATTAGGTTTAAACTGCACAGCGACAGAGAAAAGTGCAAACAGAATAGTAAAATGAGGCCCTGCCAGGGTTAATTCCGACAAGCGACAAGACCCAAAAAGTAGCGACAGAGTGTAAAATGAAATTGCCACAAATAAGAGACAACCTCCCTCGGCCAAATTGCCACAGTGACGGCAAAGCTGAGAATAAGTGACAAAGAACAGTGGTTTGGCTTACTTATCACCAGTCTGAATGCCAAGAAAAAGTAATTTTTGCCAATTTTCCTTGCGCTTCAGAGAACATCTTGTCAGTGATCTTCAGTGGACCCTCCCGAGCACGCGCCGCAATTACACTTCATTTGCACAACCCTGCATAACTACTAGGAGACCTATATAGGAACAAGGTTGTCCATCACATAGCTTAATTTTATGCACGCTTTACATCTCTTGTGTGCTTTGCTTGCTTTGCTCACGTCATCAGGTAGAACCGTGAGAAGACCATTACGTCTTGATTTGTAAGGTGGAGAGGTAAATGTTATGAGCGAAGTGGCTCATCAGACTGGTGCTTTCCTCCCTAAATGTAGCGTGAAGCTATTGTTTTCTCCCATTCTACAGCATTACCATATTTCGGAAAGATTTCAGAGGGCAACCAAGCGCGGTAAATTCTCACATGCTACATTGGAATTTGATGTTACGCTAAACTTGAGAAAACAAGAAAGCTCTCAGTAGCGTTGAGTCTCGCTTGCTTGGAGATGAGTTTTAATGTCAAAGGCCCCGGTGCCGTTATACTACTTTTTCGTTTGGAATACAAAACGAGTGTTGTATGTCATAATGTATATACTCAAAAAGTAAAAATTGCAAGGAGAGACAGGGTGCACATCTTAGCCTCAAACCGGTGTGAAACCTTTGAAAACCTTCTACATATTGATATTGCTCCATTGAGGAGTACTCTTTCAGGGATTCTACACTCGAAAAATTGAACGATGATTTTTATCGGTATCAGGGGCCCATGACTCTGTCAGTATAAATATACATAGCTTCTTTGTACTGGACCAAGATACGGCTCGGTACAGTATATGTTCAGCACAGGAAAAAAGTGTAAGTTGAACAGAACCTTATACAACACACAGTTAATTCAGTTCGTGCGTATTCCTGCTGAATTTGGTGTCCGTTTTATAAGATATCAATATCGCATGAAAGTAATGACATTTTCCATAGCTGCTTAGTATCTACTTTTAAGATCTCCATACAGTCTCAGAGTACAATGTTTAGAGTTGTACACAGCATGCATTTTAGATAGATAGATAGATAGATAGATAGATAGATAGATAGGCAGATAGACAGGCAGACAGACAGACAGAGATATAGATAGATAGATAGATAGACAGACAGACAGACAGACAGACAGACAGACAGACAGACAGACAGACAGACAGACAGATAGATAGATAGATAGATAGATAGATAGATAGGTAGGTAGGTAGGTAGGTAAGTGGGTAGGTAAGAACCTTAGTTTATGGCACGACAAAAAGATCAGCATTGCTGGTGGGGTCGTGCATACAACAATTACAAGAAAAATAAGGAGTACTGAAAGCAAATGTACACTTAAAAATTAAAAACTGTTAAGAGTTTTTTCCTGTATTACAGTATCACCAGGATAAAGCGTTTCATTTTTCCGGAAAATTTCACTTTCTCGTCAACACAATCACTGAATCAGACAGACTCGGATTAGTTTACTTGAATTTAGCGTTCAGTACAGCGAACGGGGTTATGTTCTGTGAAATTTATCTACAGTCTCCGGCCCACATCATCACTGATCCACGATTTATTTATTTATTTATTTTATTTTCAAGTTCTTTTTAACCGACCCTTGATCCCTGATTTCTCGATCCTCGATCCTCGATCCTGATTTTCCAGTAAACCTTGATGTTTTGCTCCTTAAGATTATTCTTTTTTTTTCGACCACTAAAGTGATCAGTTGTTCCAAAATAATCAACGCTTTCAAGCCATAGAATTCTTGGACCAACCCATTCTGGAAAAGCTCGATATGGGATTTCTATTAACTATGGACATGAAGTGCTGCAAGTAGAGTGTGCGGTTAGTCAAGTTCAAAGCTACCCGTATAAACACATCCGTGACACGTTAGGGTTGATTTCCACTGATGCGTTTTTGGCTCCGCACGTTAACGCACGTAAATTTTAATCACGTAAATCAAATAGAGGTAAGACATAAAGTATTGAGATTAAACGTCAAATTAAGCGAGTTTCTACTTTTACGCTTACATAATTGTACGTGCAGCCTTTCATACATTGCCTTTATTTTATTTGCGAACAGAAATTTTACGCACGTGTGCACGTAAAAATTACATGACAGTGGATACTTCATATCTCAAGTATTTATGAAGTGCAACACGACTTCACATCGTAACAACTGCGAAAATCTATCAATTAAATACATAAAACAAAGTGAATCTATTTAACCGTACATTTCCTGTAATTGCGACAATATTCTGAGAAACGTAACGCCTTAAAAAGCCACAAAATCCTGAGGATTTCTCCGCTATAATATTTTCTCATCCTGCTTGGGGATGTGCCTGCATGTCATGCATAATTACACGAAAATCAAGGACCTCCATTCGAGGAAAATTACGTCATTGCCAAACTTAAATGCGTCATTTCAGTCATCGCCGAAATCAACTGCATTCTCATCACGAGACTCATTTCCATACAATGAAAGTCGTCACGATTCTTATCCCCAGTTTCCATGGTCTTCGCTAGGAATGCGGGGCCTACAAACTAGGTCCGACAAAAAAAAAAAAACGAGTGCATTTTAAGAGTCTCGCTTTGCTAAGAGCAAGCTCGACTAATAGAAGTCCCAGAGCAAAAACTGAGCAAGATATATGACATCACTTCAGTATTAACTCCCTTTTGCGCCCCTCTTAGACAAATTTAGAAGTCTTCAATGAACACGAAATTCAGGGATTTAATAGTACACTGATCAATTAATGTACTAAAAAAGTTTTAAAAAATTCTATTGACAAATTTTGTTTTAATCGCTGTTTTCGTGAAATTAGACTTAAAAATTACACAAAGAGCCCAGCATTGCGTTTTACCCTGATTTATACATGTGTCATTGTTTTCATGTGTTTCGAAATTGCGCAAGCGTACTTGTGTTCAGCGGCTTCTAGAGTGTATAAGGGCCATTTGAAAAAGGAATGAGTGATAAAACCTTTTCGGAAACATCCAAAAACAAGCAAATTTGTCTGCATTAAGCGAAGTCTTCAGTGCATGCATAATTTATAACCTTTTTAAAGAAATTCCCAGATATCTCAAAATTCCTCTCAGAGATTTTTGTGCAACTTCGCACATTAGAAGACATTTATCCAAAGAGTATGGAGTGTAAAGCATTTCAAAAGAAAAAGCCGAAAAACTGTTGTGACGTCATTGCCATGTGACATTTATTCTGATCACCCAAAAAATGATACCATGATAAAGTTTAGTCTAAGTGTAATCCACGTGTCATGATCATTTTACAATACAGATCAATTTGTTTAAGTATAAGAGATACAAAGATGGAGGGTGTGCCTATAAAAATCCTGGGTTGAGCCACCTTAATGTAAGCAACACGGCGGTGACGACGGTGGAGAGCCATGGACCAGGAAACCTAACCACTGACCTTCCAACCGCTCTCAAAGAATAGACCACCATGCCTTCACGATTTATCAGGTCAGTTAGGGTTGATTTCCACTGACGTGCAATTTTTCTGTGCGAAAGCACATAAATTTTACACGCGTAAATAAAATAGAGGCAATTTATGAAAGGCCACACGTAAATGTAAGAGTTGAGCAAGGTTCAACTTTTACGTTTATGAGGGGCCTTTCATACATAGCCTCTATGTTTTTATGCACATAAAATTTACATCCTTTCCATTCTTTTACAATTTTCGAAACTTATCTAATAAGTTCCCTAAGATTTTCTGAAGTTTTAATTTTTCACATTTCACTCCCCAGGTTTGACTATTTTTCGTAGTAAAGAGGAAACCTAAAATTTTCGATTTCAAAAATGCGATGAAGACAGGAATTAGTAAAATTCCCACTTTCGTAAAATGTTAAATTACATCTCGAATTTTCGGGAAAGTCATTCTGAAGCCCTAATAATTTCGAAAAGGCTTAAGTTGCCCTAGAATGACCGAACAGATACAAATTTCATAGCGCCGCTTAGAATGCATTTCTAGAGATCTAAGAGTACTCAGGATAGCCTAAAAAGTGTTTTCAATGTATTAAGGAGGAAGCCGTCGTTGGGTGCCCCTGATATGATAGTGGTATGGACTAGCTAATGTCCCCAAATAACTAATTCCTGACATAATTATTTGTGCACTACTCTCCTAAGCCTAAAAAAATGAAGCTTAATTTTCGGAATTTTACAGTCGTCGAAACATCGCTACACACAATATATGTGTAAAAGAGAATGATTCACTTCAAGGATATCCCGTTAACAATACCTAAGGCGGATTTTTTCATTACAAAAGGGAAAATTTTCTGAAAAATCGTTTACTGTATGTGAAAGCTTATTATAGTGCATGTGACCTAAGTGAGTACGTAAATAGTTCGCTTACCTCAATACTTGCTTTAGAGGAATCGGAAGGACAATGTTCAAGCAGAGTGGAGCCAATTCTAATTTCTTTTCGTACAGGCTACATAAGAAAACGCTAGATAAGAAAACATGATTGCCAGAATTTTAGATGATAAGCTTTCACTACTTCCGCCTTCTTCGAATTTTGCCAATGCGCATGGCAGTCATCAGCCGCTGTGCCAACCTCGTCCCCAGGGTCTTCTCGCTTTCCAATATGGCGGCAGCAGGAGAGAAGACCCTGGCACACAGCGAACTAAAACGATCGCTGATTGGTGCATTCCATAGCGCGTTCATACGTGCGCTCTCATTGGTTTATTCCTTCCAAAACAAAGATGGTTAACCTTTGAGGGCTTCGTAGAGGCTGAGAAGTGCTTTCTTCAGTGTTTGAGAGCTAAAAGGTGGACAGAATTCAGGTCTGATTGTTCGGAAAACTGTGACTGTACCGTTGGAAGGCAAAGATTCGAATATAGTGATATCTGGTAATCGCTGGGAATATTATAACGCGTAGAGGTATTTCTGTTACTCGTGCTATTTGGTTTGTGTGTTCCGAAAATTACTAAAGATTTGTTTCTTTAATTCCCGATTTGTGAAAGAATACTTGCAAGGCTTCAGCTTATCAATAAATTTAGCTGCCCGTTGCAAAGGTGTAGTATTGTTCTGCCTTTTGTTTTCTTTGAACAAAAGCTGTATGCTTAATATCATTAATGTATGCAGTTATACGGAAATCTTGCATAATCTGCACTTTGTCTCAGCAGTTTTTTGTCAAGTGAAACATTCTTTTCATTTGATCGTAACATTCATGGGCCTAACCTGGCCTTCTTTTAATTTTTCCACTGTGATTTTGAAGGGGGACGAGGAGCGAGAGAGGCAGATGTCGAAACAAAACTAAAAATTGAAGCCAAACATAGTGTCGCTATCATTTGATATTTTTAATCCTGACTTTTCATTTAATTCAGTTTTTAGTGTCACAATAATGATAATTTATTATTGTTTGCTCATTTCATTGGTAGTAAAATACAGCTAAATACAGAGACATTGGGAAAATAAACTGTTTCCTTTCTCAGAAATGAAAAACTTACATATTGATGTATTGAAGCTTGTGGGATTTCTTTCTAGTTGCAAAAACAAAATAAATGAAAGCACATGATGTTTTTTATTTTATCAAGTTGAAAACAGTGATCAGCCCATTCAAGGAAATCTGACAGTCTTGGATTCTCAATTTTGCGCCATGGATACCGCATTCTGGATTCTTTGTCAGTGGAACATGGATTCCGGATTCCAGTTATAAGTGGGATCCAGAGTACTTTAGGACCTTTATTCCAGATTCCAAGAGAAAAATTTCCCAGATTCCAGACATGGGGTGACAGTGACCCCAAGATAAATATGTTTTCTGTCAAACTAAAACCTGTCAATTGAGCTTCTAATTACTGTAGGCTAAGTGTGCATGTTGTTCTTGTCACTGCATGATGTTCTTGTCACTTGTATCCTTGAAAAGGGGGTTTGTGGACCAGGTGAAAAAGTGGCTGTTACTGTAGTATTCCAACAACAGCTGGGTATGATTGTGAAGCAGCTATAATTCAGTTCTAAACCTTGGATTTAAAAAAATAAACTACTTCAAAGGGTGCATATATCACTATCCACTGAATAAACAAGAGCGGAAGGGGCCTGGAGCATCTCGATCATGGGATTTTTCATGTCGAGATGCAAAGGCTTTTGAAGTGTTTTGTGCCAGAGTCCCCATTAGCATAGTGAGCTTTTAGTTGCCTAGTCATGGCCAATGAGTTTTAGGTCACGTGGTCCCAAGCGAAATAGTGAAACAGTTTCCCTCCAGTTTGCCTAAGATAAGTCACCAAAATGAATTGACCAAGAATTAAGGCCTGGGAAAATGCCACACAGGGACAAGGCAAGGCTTTTATCTTGTTTAGGTGTTGCGGTGTGAGGTTGCAGCTGTTAGATGTGCTGGCTTACATACTTTCAAAGTCTACTTTAAGGTGTTGGTTAGTCTTAGTAATAGTGTCTGTATTATAATCATATTGTCAGAAATAATCAGATTAACCCAACTATTAAACTGATAATCGATTATAGTAGATTATAGTTTTGTGCCCCTGTGTGCCACTTTCAACACTGAAAATAGTTTTGTAAGTGAACAAAACAAAAAACCTACCCTGCAAGCAGAGGCTTATCTGTCACATAGTTAAACCAACTAAACATCGTATAAACTAAATTAAGACCCCATCAAAAAGACAACACAGGTGTATTAATTTCCTTATTTGTCAACAATGTTTTTGTGAATTTTCCACAACAATCAACTGAACATTTGCATAAGCAATACTCACTTTGCTTTAGGTTTCTGGTGCTTTATAGATTATGATCGATAATCAGCACACCGCTACCAAGTCATGTCTCAATTAGAGTACGAAAGGGCCCATCTGACGAGCAAAGCGTGTTTGACTTAAAACATCTATTATCTCCAAATGAGATAGGAACTTTTACTGTGCACATGACTCAGATAGGACTATCAAATTTTTGAACAACTGGAGTCTAGCCTTTAGTCAATTTGCACATTGACATGGCAAAGTGCAGCCCCAAGTAATATGTCAAATAAACCAAAGTCAGGGATTAAGGAAGTTTTTGCTCTGAAAATCAAATCTATTTCAAAGTGGAGAATACATTTTGGATTGCTATATTACAAACAATGGAAACACTCTTCACCTTTTGCTAGCTATTAAAGCGGGGTTAATGCTTTTTTTACATCTGAGAGGCAAAAAAAAAAACAATAATAACAACATCTTAAATCCTCTATTAAGGCCCCCTCTCTCAAATAAGCCCTCCTTTTCAGTGAAAGAAAGTTTTAACAATAAGCCCCCATCTTTTTTAACCCCCATCCCACCTTAAACTAGAAAGGGATAACCTCTTTTATCTCCTTTTCACTTTCCGATTTGGATTTGTGAATAAACAGTTATTATTATTATTATTATTTTCTTATTCTTCACTAATAAATAAGAGACTGTATAAATCAATGAAAACTGTAAAGCTTTCTGTGGACCGATCCAGGATGATTTATTCACCAACTGGAAGTTCGGATTTGTTTTTGATCCTCGGCTGCTTGACCTCCAACCTTCTCGTACTTGGGCTTTTTCACTTGGCATTTTTTTTGTGGGGAACTAATACCACCGTCTTTGCTAGATTAAATAAGGCCCCTATCTCTATTGCCCGGAAGCACTGTGAACGGGGTTAGATATCAAAAGCCAATAACAAAGTCTAAAAACTGTGAAGTAGATGAAGATTAACAATAATTTTATTACCTGTACCAGTTCAAGTGACAAAATATCCAAACTGACCAAGGAACTGTTTAATTTTCAACCAAAGTTTCCTCAAATTATATTAACAAAATAGTGTTCTCTGGTTCTTGTTTTCAGAAAAAAAAATTGTTTTTTTACATATCAGAGTTCAGTTAAAATTTGTGCAGATAGAAAAACAATAGTAAAAAATCTCATGAAGGTCTGTAAGAAAACTGACGATAACTTATCAGCTTAAAGTGTCTGAGACTCAATTTAATGCTTAGTTGAATTTCGGAGCGGAAGAGGTCTTAGAGCGTCACGTCATGACAAAAAATTCCCTGGCTTCAGAGGTCTGTTCTCGAAATTCCTAACATGAAGAAATAAATTGCGCTCACGGTTAGAAAAAGCTCCCCCTTTCACGAAAGAAGAAACCTGAACCTCTGGCGCTCAGGGTACGACAAAAAAATAAAACGGTGAAAAAAGGTCGGTATCGAGAAATTAAGTTGTAGACAGCCGTGTGCGCTAGAACTTTCAGGCTTAAAACAAATGAAGGTCATTGAACAGAAAATAAGATCGCTATATCATTCTACCGTATTCCTGTGGCTTGTAAGTGTATTCTTTCATATTTTTAGCTTCTTTTGAGTTCTGCCTTTGCCGCCATTTTGTTTGTTTTTCACCAGTCTCAAGATCTCGTACCCAGATCCTCTCACTCTTTATCTTGGCCGCCATTTTGAATAAATTTCCACTCTCCGTGGACAAATCAGTCACGTGATTTCTGCTGTGTGCCAGGGTCTTCTCTCCTGCTGCCGCCATATTGGAAAGCGAGAAGACCCTGGGGACGAGGTTGCCGCTGTGCATGTAAGCCCGCACGCACACCACATCTCTTCGACCACGTGACCAGAAACGCACAGATCGTCACTGGGGACTACCCCTGCGACCATCTAATCTGAGGCAAAAGCCTAAAAGCATGACCTGAGTTTAGGCCCAATTTTAGCAACTTCGATTCCATGTATTCTTTCATACCAGGATCAGGAGCCCATAACCTGGAGTAAGCAACTCTGTAACGTGATTGCGTTTGCTCTTCGCAGTTTTATTTCAGGTCGTCGTCTTACACGGCCGTTGTAACACCCACAGCATTCTTGGCCGGTTAGTTGGTAGTTCAGCAGAGCTATTTATATTGATTGCGCATTGTAGCTTTGTAAAACTGGTAACGTACAGCGTGAAAGCCACCAGGAATCTTTTAAGCTTACTTGGCAGTTTCCTGAGTTAGGTCGATTTATAAGACAATGACCCCAGCAAACTTGTTTGGTTTGCAGTTGTTCTGTCAAGATCAGATCTAGACTCGCTGCAGGGTTTTGAAGCTCTTTTAAGAGCTTTTCAAGTGTTTCAAACAAGAGGGATGCGGTTCCTTGAACATCTGAGTTCTCCTTTCAGTATCTCTTCTAAATCAAACATAAGGGTCTTTATCGAGAATAAAGGAAATGATCAAGAATGTGCGAAGAAACGTTGGGAGAATACACATGCTGTTGTTAGGTAAATAAGTTAAGTTGCAGCACGTCACGGAAAGCATGTGTACAGACCCTCCCCCCCCCCCCCCTCAGTAAGGAGGAGTGAGGGAAGGGAGGGTCTGTACACAGGCTAGTAACAGACGTTTCAGCTAAGATTGTACGGCTTAATTCCACGAGTGCGTGAGTGCAGAAATTCCAAGCAAAATAAAATTGGATCCCCCTGACAATAAGTGTACACGAAGGCTACAAATAAGTTGAAAAAATATAGAGTTCAGAGATGATTGGGGGTTAGGTTGAGGCGCGCGGTGTTTCATGGGAACACATAAATAGCGACTGGGTACGAGTCTGGTATTATCACTCTCTATTGAACTAGATGGCTCGCTTACTTTTCGAAATACTTTTTAACTATGCAGAGATATAATCCCACTTTTTAAAAACCTGTTTGTAACCGCGGCAGGACCATTTCAGTTAATAGAGCACTTTACTGCCGGGTGGGAGGTCGAAAGGTTCGATTCCCGGGGACGGGCCAATAATCAGGGTCTTAACTTAAATAACATTAAAACGCTCTATAATGGTATACTTTAAGCATCTCCCAAATTTGATCTGCGTCAGGTAGTCATGAAGTATTAACCTGGGAATGACGGGGATTAAAGCTAGTCAGAAACGGAGGCGTTCTCAAGCGTCTTTTAAAATTTGCCCTTTCCCCTTTCCATTCAAAGGCTTGCCACGCATGCCAGGAGAGCTTTAGAACACGCAATAGACCTTTGTCACGCGGCGACTTCGTTCTCTCTACGAGGCTAGCCGTGCATAAACAAAGCTTTTTAAATCTCCTGAGAAAAAATGGCCGCCGCGTGACAAAGGTCTGTTTACAGGAAGACGTCAAATGGGAGGCGCACGTATGCCTTACGTCAGAACACAACACATTATGATTGGTTAGTTTATCGGGTCCTGATATTACTTCAGACTCGTACCCAGTCGCTATTTATGCGTTTTTGGGGTGAGAGAAGATTGGGGGTTAGGTTGCGGTGCGCGGGGTTTCATGGGAACAGATAAATAGCGACTGGATACGAGTCTGATATTACTAGTATTGAAGTAGATGGCCCGCTTACTTTTCGAAATACTCTTAACTATGCAGAGATATAATCCCACTTTTTTAAAACCTGTTTGTAACCGCGGCAGGACCAGTTCAGTTAAAAGAGCACTTTACGGCAGGGTGGAAGGTCGCAGCTTTGATTCCCGGAGTGAGGTGGGGGGCAATAATCAGGGTCTTAAAATAACGGCTCGACATTTCTTGACTCAGGTGACAACGCACTGTACAAATGGCGGTCCAGTCTCTAGTAGAAGAAGACGCAACGCAGTGTACTCAAGTTCCAAAAACTCTCACTTTCAAATCGAGCTAAGTGAGAGCATTTCTTGTAAAAACGAGTTTTAACCATTGCTACGCACTTAGCTTCGCTTTGAAACAGAGGCTTGTGGCAACTCAGAAATTGTCACACTTCGTAGTGGGGACGAGTGTGAAAATGAGTAAGGCAGGTAAGCTATGGAGACCGCGCTCTCAGAAAATTTTGTGATCAATTCAGAATAAACTACAAATTACCATGGCCCATATTCCATATTGTGCACTGTTACATAGCACTGAGACCTAACAGCGAGGCATAAAAGAAAACAGAGTAACTGTATCAACACTTTATTGAGGAATTGTAACTGTTTACATTCATGTAATGTATTTATTCTAAATTTTATCTCGTATAATGCATACAAACTCTTATGTTACGCTTGGGTTCACCGTACCATACGATGCTGGTTTGTTTGCTAGTTTATGGAGTTTTCACTTTGGTGGAAACTGGTTAAAACGCCCTACACTGCTCCCTCTGTAATTCAGGTAAAAAAATATGTGCGATAAGAATAACTGTTACCAATCACTGCTAATGAACAGTACATGCAACAAAAAAATAACTAACCTAGGGGTGAATTCTCCAAAAGGAGATCTTAAATTTAAAAATAAATATCTTTTAACAATGAAGTTAGGGATAATCTCATCTGTATAAGCTACAAAAACTAACACCAGTTAGCTATAAAACTAAATCTAATTTTATAAATGTATCATTGCATATACGTAAATTGTGCACAGTTAAAAGATTGGGCATTTTCATTATATTTACAGAGTTGATTTGTTCAATAGCTCACTACGTTTTAATGAAATGAAAATAAAAAAAATTAACTTACATCTTAGTGCAACGCATGTTTCTCAGGCTCTGTTCTCACTATACAGGATAGCTGTTGTGTTGGCACCAAACCATATCAGATAGGGCTTCTTTTCACATATAAGAACGGTGATTTCGGGGTGATTTCAGTAACGGAGCGAGACTGCGCCGCACCGATCTCTAAACTGGAGAGTCAATATCGGATGGGTGTTCACACTATACCGGATAGTAGCTTTTGCGCCGGCACCAAAACCATATCGGATAGGGCTTCTTTTCACATATAAGAACGGTGATTTCGACGCGATTTCAGTAAAGGAGCGAAGCTGCGCCGTGCGCACGGGATCTCTAAAGTGGAGAGTCACATATCGGATAGGTGTTCATACTATGCTGGATAGCTTTTCGTATCGGCACAGCAATCTATCCGGTATAATGTGAAAATAGCCTGAAAAACTTACGCTGGACTTAGATGCATTAACATTACCCAGCTACTGAATCAGTTTCAATAACAAAATGAACGACCGGAGTAATTTCGCTAAAACACTGAACTGTTATTGGTCACTGCTAATGAACAGTGTATGCAACAAATTTACTGTGAGCCTGAATCTGAATCCAGGAAGCATTCTTAATTACTTAAAAAATATTCTTTAAACTGACAGGTTGGAATAATCACAGTTGTATCGCTTACACAAACGAAATCTAAATCTTTGAATTATGAAACATCACTATATAATATGAATACGGTAAACTGCCGCTTATAAGCCCTGGGCTTATACCAGTTCGTAAGGGGTTTTGGGTGGGCTTATAAACGGTGGGGGGGGGGGGGGGGGTGGGGGGGGGGGCTTATATCCCGATGGGCTTATGAGGGGACGAAAACGAAAACGTTTCGAAATGAGCAACAGCACTGTTGATTGATATATGATTTAAATTTATTACTCTTACAATTGAAGCCTTAAAAAGGCAGCAATAAATCGAATTCAGTTAAAAAAAACTGGAGGGGGGCTTATATCCGGATGGGCTTATAATCGGATGTATTTTTTTTGTTTGCATGTAGGTGGGCGTATAACCGGGGGGGAGGGGGTTATAAGCGGATGGGCTTATAAGCGGCAGTTTACGGTATCACTATATGTATAAATCTATGATCAGAGTCATATCACTTAATAAACTGAACTGTCATTAGACACTGCTAATGAAGAATTCATCCACAAATTTACTTTAAACCCGGATCTGAATCCAGAGAGCGACTATTTTTTATAATAAATTTGCATGGTAGTATTATAAATTCATTACTGTATATTTTACAATCGGAGTAAACACACTGAGCTGTTATTAGTCACTGCTAATAAACAGCACAGGCAACAAACTTCCAAAAAGAGATCTGAATCCAGATGAGGATCTCAATTTTTTTTAAGAATGCAGATGGAAAAACTTTATCTGCATCAGCTACACTAACTATGTCAAAAATACATCACCGCATATCCGTGAATGACGTATAGTTTAGGGCTCATATTCACATATTCAGTTTCACAATGCTGATTTGTGTGCTAGCAAATTTCATAAAACTGAGAAACTTGCGCTGCATCTAGATGCATTCTAAATATTGTGACAGCTAAGTAAATCAGCATTAATATCAAAATAAAAGCACTGAACTGTTATTAATCACTGCTAGTGAACAGTACAGACCTCAAATTTACTCTGAACCTGGATCTCATTTCATTAAGCAACCGAATCTAAACTTGCAGGTAGACAATATAATCTCATCTACATTACTTGAAAAACAAAAACTTACATAATTTAAAATGTAGCATTATGAACAAGTCACCGTATATATGTATACGTAAATTATGTACAGTTTAAACCACAGGTTCATCGTATTGTACAATGTTATTTTGTTTGCCAGTTCTTGGAATCCATATTTTCTTGACACCGTTACAGATAAAATCACTTTGTACTTAAAAGCGTGTATACTGTCCTAGCGAGACAGATCAACAAAACGTACGACCATGGAAATATCAAATACACTGAACTGTTATTAGTCACTGCTAATGAACAGTTCATAAGGTCGTGCTCATACGCTCATGTTCATCATATTGTACAATAACGATTGGTTTGTGAGTTCATTTTAAGTAATTAGAATTTCCGTAGAAACTGTTAAAACTGTTCTGCACTTGGAAGCATGTATCTTGCCTAAGCGAAACGGCTTACAAAAGCGAAGAACGGAGTAATATCACCAAACACACTGGACTATTATTAGTCACTGCTAATGAACAGTCAACTGCACCAAGGTGAGACTCACTACGGTTACTTGAGGACGCCGTTTTCGTCGCGTCGCGTCGCGTCGCGCGTTTTCCGTCAAATCGTCGGTTGTTACTGCAAACACTTCACGGCATAGCCAGCACGAGCACAAAAATTACGCATCATTGAGTTTTGAACCATCATTTTGGAAACAGCAAAGTAAACTTTTCTTCCGTTCAGTCGAGTACGTTTTCAGTGTAGAAAGTTTTATAAGAAAATATATCTAAGAACTTCTTAGTTGAGTTACTAACCAGGAGCCCATTTGTTTTGCAGCGTCCCCGGGGGAGTGACCCCCAAATAAAAGCAAAGGGGATGCTCGTCGTTTCGCTAAGGGGTAGGAATTACGAATTTTGAGTGGCCAGGACGAAAAGCCAATATCTTTCCCATACAGATATCAGTTAGGGCAAGATGGGTTCATTCTCTTAGGGCTGTGCGTAAAGAAATATCTAAATAAAAAAGCCAATCACCACCATACTCTGTTGAAGTACAGTCTCCTGAAGCTCTTCAATTCTAATTTTCAAACGAGCATTCCCGTCCATATTATATGGAAATCACCACCCCCTTCCCCCCCCCCCCCCCCTTCCCTCCCGGCCGGCTGATATTTAGTAAACGTCAGAGTGCGTTACTTAGGCGTTTCCCTTATTCTAAGATTTCTTTTTCCTGGGATTCAATTTGTTTAAAAACGATTGCATGATCTAGGATGGGAAGAGATGTCGAAGCCTTATTGGTCCTTACTTAAGCGTTTCTTAGATCAAATGAACACAGTAAACTCTCTTAGGCTGAAAATTCGTTGATCTCATACGCCATTACTGGAAATTCTACTCTGCTCTCATTGGATGAAAAAACCTGAACATCTAACACGCTGTGACCCAGGCCTCACATGAGTGATAGATTCTTGAGGTCCCCTAGTACAAAAATCTCTTGATCTAATCCAAGGTAATTTGGGTATCCCTATGTTTTGGGTAACTCCGTATCTAAATCCCTCGTGATCTGGTTTTCCCATTTTAACAGGTCAGTGCTACGGGTGATCATCTAGTACCCTACCGAAAAACTAACATCCCTTGTGATTTGGGTAAATGTTTGGAGGCACTATCCTTCCCAGCGTAACCTGGGTAGCAAGCGCGATCCGTGCAATCGACGTGCCCGCCCGGATCATGCCTGCCACTCAAGCTACTCGCGGTATTTTGTACCTTGGAAATAAAATGGCCTCGTGTGATTGTTTAAAGGTTGCCTTATGCGATTAGTTTGCACACAAAAAAAGAAAATGCATGCACATGTAAAATGTTGAATGTATAAGAGGAAAGATTTTACGGCTGGTGGTTTTTGTCTAAGTGATCACCAGCAATAACAGTAGCCAGTTCCTTCTAAAACACGGCTTCCAGTCTAACTTTGTCTTGAAGATCTTTTAGTGAGCTGGATGTCGACCGTTGTGAAATAAATTGAAACTACAATTCAATTCCGCTAATTTAAAAAACATTGCAACGAACTGAAATAACAAGAACATTATAAAGAAGTCAAGTTGTAGAGTCGGTTTCAGTGGTTGTAAAATGAACAAACTAGGATCAGTGTTTTCACCCACATCACCAGGGATTCGAGCCCAGAGGTTCAAAATATGCGGATACTTAAATCAGGGAAACAACCAAAATGTGAAACACTTAGATTAGAGTGACACCAATATACGGGGATATCAGGAGGTATCCGAAATGCGAAAATACTTAAATTAGGGGGAGGGATACCCAAAATGTGGGGATACTAAAATTAGAGGGATATCAAAGAGATATTTTAAATACGGGAATACCTAAATGATGGTCGCACAGGTCGTAGTGGTTCAATCAGTGTCCAGGTCTCTTCGCGATTTTGGTTCCCTTTTTCACTCTTCATCAAATGTGACTCCCTTTCCTTGTAGTTGTGCCTCTGTACGTAGGCGATTAGTATACGGGATCTAATAAAAAAAGAAAAACAGCAACGGATTAAAAATAACGTAGAGTTAGTTCGTTAGTGATCGTGAAAATGGTAGCCATGATTGATTAGCGAAAACAATGGTGTCTCTAATTTCCTACAAACCTCGGCGTGATCGAAAAAGTCATTACTTTAACGAAACGCACACGTGTAATCGTCCTTCTACAAGGTAAACTTTGTAAACAGAAAAATTCCTCGTTTTGTTTAACCTGCGATCAAGCGTTTTCTTTTTCGGGGAAACTCCTTTTCCCCTCGCCTCCAAAACAAAAGGGAAGAAGGATCCCCTGATCGCAGGTTACGTTTTGTCCTGATCTTCTCGCACCCCACGGAAGAATTGAGAGGCTGCTAATGGTCAAAAAACGTAGAGAGGCTCTTTGTGCAACGTAGCGAATGCGATGAAAGAATCGAAAGCTCCGCCACTCCGCCTTATTTCATTACCCTACTTTACTTAAAGTGTGAATGTATTTTGCACGAGGTAAAGTAAAACCTTGATGTAACGAACCTCTACATAACGAAGTCTTCCGTATGACGAACGATTTTCTTTACCCCAGTAACAGCAAAAAACATGAAAAACAACCTCGATATAACAAACCTCGTTAAAACGAACAAAATAATTTTGCCAGTCCCTTGGCCCTTCGCTATGTCGAGGTTCCACTGTATTAACTGAGGACACAGTTTTCATGTCTCTTACTGGAGACGGGACCAACAGTTCTACGTCATTGGAGCAACGCAGAGCAAACGCAGTACCTTTACTGCTTAGTTGTTTTAAGTATTCGTACGGTCACGGCAATCAAACCCGCGACTTCCCACTCTACAGTAAGGCGCTCCACTGATTTTCTATGGCGCATTAAAAAAAAAAACACTAATTAAGGCAAACCAACCATAACATGCCAATTGCTGCCTTGAAATACACTGTACAGTACAGTACACTGGTTGAAACTTGAGCAAACGTGTTCTTCGCCATACTAGTAAAATTAGCTGCTCAATATTTTTTTTGTCTCCACTTCACCTTAAAAATGTTTTTGAAATCTGCAGAAGGTGAGGTAAATACTACCAAGCTAAATTTACAAATCCTTCGAAAATACAACAATAGATTTGTTTATTTCGGGAAGTTATGAAATGTCTAATAGTTATTCAAATTTTGACATTATAGTCATTATGTAAGTAAATACTTCGCTGAGCGAATCCCTTAGCAAACGTATTGCTTTATAGGAAACTGAAAAAACGCTGTTTAAAAATTATAAAAACTTTCCGCCATTGTTAATGGACTCGGCGTAAAGCATAATTTGATCTCACGAAATAAGTAACATGAAGTGTAATAATCTAGAGTAATTCTTAAAAGTGTTTTTAGCTCCTTTACTAGCAGCTTTACTTTTCATGGTGAAACAATAAGCACATTAGTAAGTGATAACTTTGAATTAACTCGGGGTCAACTCAACTACGAGGGTAAGGGAAAAAAAACACGAGAAGAGCTTAGGTTTACCTCAGTACCTCCTGTACCTCTGGCAGAACGTTCATTGTAAATTTGAACAACAGCCAATTGGTAGTGCTCTCCTTGCTCTTCACCCGACAGTACGTCAGTTATCAAAACTGCCTGCTGTTTACTGTCATTTTATTCAACGCATCGCCACGCTTTATCCCGGAATTTAACGTCAAGGAACATGCTTAACCGTAACGATACAACAGCAAGATTTCAGTAGTATTTTATAACCAAGAAGAAAGCGCATTCATTTCTTTTTCAGTTCGCATTTTAAGGAAACGGTGAGGAAATCGAAAATGAAGTCAAAACTGCAATCCACTTCTATCCTGGCCATCTATTAAAGCCAACACTATAAGTTTAGCGGATTGATAAAGTGGTCGTTTACAGAACTTGAGTTTGATATTGAAATCTATTTTAGTCCACTGACGTAGTAATATTATTAACGGAGTATGATTATTGCAACCTATTTCCACCCTGCAGGGCATCTAAGGACAGACAAAATACATTAGCAATTGTTGTCACGACTGGACCACTATCCTACAAGTTTTCTTTTACAAAAATGTGTCTTTTTTAGTATGGATAAGAATGGCGACACAGCCCCTTTAAAAAACGGTTTCTTTTCGTCGACCAGGAAGTTCATGGGTTTTTCGAGCATTAATACCTACAAAAGGGAAACTTACATGATAATCTGACTCCAAGTGTATGCGCCTTTCATCTGCTAACGTAAACAGCTCAGTGGCTTCTTTCTTTGTCAGTCGAACCTTCCAGAGACTGAGACCACGAAGCCGAGAACTACTACTGACATAATCGATCAGTTCACTTACTCCGCGGACCAGTGGATTTTTGTCAAGCTTAAGGTACTTCAGTTCTGGTAGGTACACGAGTGTACGGGCTAAAGCTGTAACTTCCTCTTCACCCATCTGTGTATCTCTCAGGTACAGCTTTTTCAGATGAGGTACATTGGGCAGGTGTTTGGCAAGCTCACTTATCCCGTGACCGAGTGGGTTGAATGATAACTCAAGTTCACTCAGCTGAGTCACATTCTGTAAACTATGGGCTAAAGTTGTGACTTCCTCTTCACCCATCTGTGTAGCATTCAGGTGCAGCTCTTTCAGATGAGGTACACTGTGCAGGTGTTTGGCGAGCTCACGTATCCCTTGACCGAGTGGGTTAGGTGATAACCGCAGCATACGTAACTTACCAACATACTTTAAAGCACTGGCAAGTAACTGACACTCTTGATTCCCCATATCAACATTACATAAATGGAGCTCAGATAGTCGAGGTACATGGTGAAGATTACTCAGTAAACTGACAAGTTCACTTGTTGGGCTATTAATGACAATCGTTCTCAAATATGACAGAGAGTGTGTCAGAGTGTGGTCAGATGTTTTTTCAGTTAAATGCAAAGAGCTGCCAACATCATGATTCTGTGACACGTGATCAGGTGCTTGAAGAGAAGACTTTGGTGCTGATATCAATGATCGAAACAGTTCAGTGAATAGACTGGTCAGTCTTATGAACTTAAGGCGAGTTAAATAGAACACTAATCGATGTCCAACTTTCTTAATGAAAAACTCGTGAGGGAATACCTGTAGATCGTGGTACGTATTCACGGATTTCACGTCACCATAACATGTCACAAAAACAGTGTCCAAATCGGACATGACAGAAAACATTTGATCACCCACAACTTCTAAATCGAGTGTTAACCCTTGTTTAAACAATACATAATCTGGCTTATCAAGGAAATTTGTTGATCTCAGGCAATGTTCGCTGAGAACTTTAGGAAGTTGTTTGTCGCCACAATCTATCACTAAAAGACCATTAACGCATTGCAGGAATGGAGGATAGACATTTTTCCTATCTGAAGCAGGGCAAGAAAGGAAAAGATCGAGATTAATACGATAAAACTCTCTTTGTTCTTCAGTGAGTTTCTTAAAAGAAGGGTTTTCACAGAAGTTGTAATCAGTCAGACCTTCTTTCTCTCCTATCATCTTCAGATGGCGAAAAACAGCAACGGTAGCTTCTGATGACAACTCAGACACAAATTTGAAAACTTCAAACAGCTCAGTGAACCGTTTAAATGAGTCGACTTTAGACAGACAGTTAAAGGTTTCCTTGCCATTTTTAAAATCACGAACTAAAAACGAGGCGGAAAGGAATTCTTGCACCGATTTATGGAGAAAGAACGCCAGTTTCTCAGGACGAGGAGAGTTTGAAAGATTAGAAGTCTGTAGAAAGCCAAAACTGATAAACTTTTCAAGGAATAACCGAATGTCCTCAGGCACATTGCTGAGCTTGAAATAAAGACAGTCATTTAAAAGTGCCTGCCATGCACGTTCCCCTAACTTTGCGAGATCTTCTCTGTATTCATCCATGCTTCTAAATGTCTCCTCTGAGGTTTTGGCGGTCACGTGATCAAGCAGCGTCTGACAAAAACTGTCATACAGAGTTGCGCGGGATGTTGGTGGTCCTTGATAATCAGAAACCTTCCAGCTTAGAACCAACATTAACAGAAGAAGTGGTATTGTCGCCAAGTCCCACAGGTTGCGTCCATACAGGAAATTTGTAAACTTTTTTACTTCTGTTTGGTCGCGAAGAAACTTAAGAGCAAATGTGTGAACTTGCCACTGATCAAACCCATTAATCTCAAACTGAGCATGACTTCCTGGTCTTAACTCATCTTTCTTCCGCGGTCGTGTCGTTATAAGAAGAGTGCAATCTCTCAAATGACTGCCTTTCCAAATCTGATGGACTGGCGATGATGTTTCGGCGCTATATTCATCATAACCGTCTAAAATAAGTAGAACTTCCTGTTGGTTACGAAGAATGTAATCATACAAATGGCTAAACACCACAGGGTCACCTGCGGACAACAGCTCCGCCTTTTCTAGCATGGCAGAGAAGTCTTGTGTGTTGCAAACATCTCGGAGCTTGATTAAAAGTACAACAGCAAACTTCTTTAGGATTTCTTTATTACCTCGTGACCAGTCAACGGCGAGTTTCTTTGTCAATGTCGACTTTCCTATTCCTGGCCTCCCATACCCTAAAATTCTCTTAGGAATTAGATGATGACCATGCCCTGCAAATATCTCACTGTAATCTTTAAGCTTTTCTTTTGTTGTTCCAGCAAGTTTTCTGTCATCTCTCAGCAGTGTTAACTGTACATACACCTCATCAATGTCCATGGTATTATCTCGGTCCCACGGAGTAATCATTAACTGGCTCGCGGTACTGTTGTAGAATGAGGAAAGTTGATTTTGACTCCACTTCAAAAAAGCGGTTGCAGCATCTGTTTATAGAAAATTAAATATCTTAACAACTCCGCCCTATCAAACACACCAAGCAGTAGGAGGCTAGTTCCAAAGGGTCTGGGGTTGATGAGGAAATGGTAGTTTAGCGTTCTTTATTGAACTAATCAAGTCGGGGTTTTTATGAGGGTTGTGGCTTGGGAGTATGATTTCCTAATTTTTGATGGAACCCATAACTATAATTTTGTCTAAGTGTATCAGTTAATAGTGGACAACAAACGATATTTTACAGCTACCCAATACCATGACATAAGGAAAAAAAGGGGGGCAGAAGTGGAAAATAACACCTCAATTCTGTGACATACTGGCTTGCTTATACATATAATCATAACTATAACAAAATTGTCAAATCTGATTGGCTATCAACTGCCCTGATTTCAGCCTTAATTGGACAGTTTAATAGGACAGTACGCGTCATGCCTAAGTAATTGGACAGTACGCGCCATCACGCGCGCGCTTAAATGGCTTTTTTTTTTCACTGCTAGCAAAACAAAATTTGGAATTTCTTGCGTTTTGATTTAAAAAATAGCCTATTATATCATAAATTTTGTTAAAGTTATGATTAATTGGTAACAGAACTTCGTGTCGTCCAATTCGGTCTGTTATACTACTACAGGAGAAATTTCTGCAATTTGATTGGCTTAGAACAGTGGTATTTCAGCTTAATTTGAAATACCTACATGTGAAAATTACAAACCTTTTGCGGGTAGTAGTATAAACAAATAATAGCAGGATTTGTACGTGATATTTGGCATAAATACCACTCGTGATATTTCAAAATTGTCTCAAATTTCACTCGCCTAACGGCTCGTGAAATTACGTATAACAATTTTGAAATATCACTCGTGGTATTTATGCCAAATATCACTACAAATCATGCTATTACCTATACTAATCATACTCGTGATTAAACAAATCAGACTCCCGCTACGCGGTCGTCCGATTTTGTTAATCACTCGTATGATTACAGACCGAATTGGACTCCACTCAGTCCTGTTACCGTTACTAATACTGTAACGTGATGTACATTAAATATCGGTACCTGGAGGACTCGGCAATTGTCCCGTTGGTCTGCTGACAGAACCCTGTTGTGATACATCTGCAGTAAAAAAAGATCGCTAACTTAGATACAAAGAAAAAAAAAAACAGAAATAACAGCCATTAAGCAGTAAGTACATACAGTGTACTTCAGATAATGTTGTGTGTATCAGTTGTGGCTCATTTCAGAAATGAAAGATAGCCAAGTTTTCAACAATGCTATGGTTTCATTTAAAGCACAAGGTAAGTTGCTTTAGAAATCTGGCCTGGTGTACTAACTTTATAAAACAAACGCCATGTTACTTTGTACTTCAATATTATGAACCATAACAAAATTTACCCCAAAATGGTGAAAACTATAGCTGTTCTCATAAAAGAAACAAAAAAAATCATTGAAATTTTAATAGCAATTATACCGTTTTGGGCGGGAGGCGGGACATATATAGTACTGTGACGAGTCCCACAGTATAAGTATTATACATTGTACAGTGTAAGCCAACAACAAGTAAAATAAAAATATAGATAAACAATAATAATAACAATAATAAACTGGAGGAGTGCTTTGCGTGGCGTTCTTCATGGAAGAATGCCCCAAGACCATTGCTGGAGTACAAGAGCTTTACCAACAACTGTTACCTACCAAGGTTTACTACAACAGAAAAACAAAATCACAAGTCACTGAGGAAAAATGCCCCCTATGTGGGCATTCCCTGGAGTATGTGCAGCACATTCTATCTGGCTGTAGTGCACTGGCACAGACTAAGTACTTACAGAGACATAACAATGCTTTCAAGATCTCATTCTTTGAAGTCCTTAGATCTTTAGATCTCATAACTAAAGTTGAACCACGGTTCTCACAAGTCACACCCAAGCCGCTGTATGAAAATGAGCATGCCACCGCCTTCTGGGACCTCCCATTATTTGCTGACACAACTCAAGTAAAAGCTAATATAATCGATGCCACGATCATTGAGAAGACCAGCAAGCAAGTCTGAGTGATTGAAATGAGCTGTCCATGGCTAGAAAATAGAATCTAAAGATTTCGAGAAGACAACGACGTACAGTCAACTGAGACTAGAGCTGACGAACCGATCACCTGAGTACAAGGTCAATCACATCATTATGGATGTCCTTGGAGGTTGTTCGAAAGAGGTTGAACAAAATATAAAAAAGCTTGTAGGAGACAAGTGTGAATCAATTATGCACCAAATGCGGAAGGCAATCCTGTGTAGTTCATTACACATTGCTAGAATGTTCAAGTTGAGCTGTTAGATAACTATAGGAATTTTGGACAAAAATTATAACAGATATTTAAACTTGTACATTATCGAAATTTTATTGACATACCTTAGACGTTTCCATGATTTAATGGACAGCTATATGAATGATGCTTTTTAACTTAGGAACATTTTTGTTTTATAATTAAGACGTCCTTTTTGTGACACTTTTATCAAATCACTTCTACCATTTTTTTTTGGAAAATGATTGTGTAATTGTTACCACAAATTTTAGTCAATGCTGCGGCTGGTTATGGTTTGCCACCCAGCCAAAGCTTTTATTTTTTACTCTGGGTATCCAGAAATTTGTACCGCCATATAATAATAAACCACGTGTGAAATGTTTTAAGTAGAATACCTTGATAATGAGGCCATGAATGAAAAACACAAGGTTCATTCAAAATGTGTGAAACAAGAGATGCTGCCATCACACTGGCACAGGAAGACCAACTCTCTGGAGCGAACTGCAAATCATCTGCATAATCAGCTATTCCTTTCACAATTAACCACTCAATTTGACAGTCAAATGCAGCTGTGAACACTCCTGTAAAAATAAAACAATGGCATATACTGTAAACATACACACCTATTTCAAATGTAATAATGGTCAAACTATACCTTGCCATAAGGAGACAATGAATATGTGATTATACATTGGCATGTACACTCAGATTATTTCCATTTCTTCTATACTTGTTCTTATACAACACTGATATTATTTGAAAACAAAACAAACAATCAAAAGAAGACTGGAAGCTTAAAAACAGTTAACTCACCCTCTCCTTCATTTTCTATTGCCATTGCCTGAGGATTGGTTTCAGCAAGTTGATCACGCCACCACTCAGCTCTGACTTGTTCCGGACCACTCAAAAACTCAGCATCAGTATAAACGTGAACTTGCTGAGCTTCAGCCATGTCCTTCAAAGGTGCTTGCCAGCCATCAGCACAATTCTTAATGACATTCATAAAGCGTTTGCTCACATAACTTCTCATACCAGTTGACTGCCCTTGATTACTGGTCATTACTTTTAATGCATATGTTGCTAATTTGGCAGACACAACAACATCTCCTAACTTGGATTTTGCAGGGTTGAGGCCACTACATGTGCCTACAGAAATAACTGCTTTGGGTCTTAGCACAGAGGCTGCATTTTTTACAGATACAAGAGCACCTTCAGGACCAACACCACTTTTGCAACATCTTAACAAAGCAACTTTCACTTCCTCTTGACTTTCATCCACATCAGAAAAGTAAACATAGCCAAGACCATCAAACCAACATCTATAGGGATTTTTTAGCTCATTGTAACAAGCTAAGAACTCACAGTATTTTACTGTCAGTAACAGAACATCAACAGGCACGGTAGCATTCTTAAAAGGTCTGGTTATTGGCTTAATGTCAGCGATGGATGGAAGAATTTTATTAAGCTCAGGAGGCTCCCCAATGTGGTTATTTGATAGGCATGAGTTGCTTATAATATTCTTACATCGGGAACCCGTTGATCTAGATCCGCTTGTCGTAGTCTGTGAAGATTGTAACATCTCAGATCCTAATAGGTTCAGAAAAAAATACAACATTAACAAAAATTATAGTGTGTGCAGACTGAAAGTTTACATTATAGTACACTATTATATGGCTACAATAGTACGCGCGCTCTGATTGGCTAGCTGCTAGGGCATTATTCTCCCGAAATGCCGACGGGCCATTACAGATTATGCAAATTAGCAAAACAAATCAAAGTTCATCCAAAGGCTGCATTTATTTTATTTCTTAAGTTAATTTTGCGACAAAATACAATGAATGAGGATGAACACTCGGATGGCGAGTTCTGTTACCCTGACGAGCTTGAATCTCATAAGGAAAACAGTGACGAAGAAATTGAGAATTTCGTAAAAGAGCAAAAAAGTGAAAACACGACCAGGAAAAGTCATTCAGTGACATGGAAACATTTCAGCGTTATTTATCTTCAGTAAGCAAGGGAAACGTAGAGGTTTTGGATTTACCTCTCTGTAGTACAAGCAAGTTGAAATCAGCTTCGAGGACCTGAAGGAGCATCAGGTGTAAACAGCCGAGCGGTTTTTGCCGTCGCAAACATCAGTAGCATTTCTGGTAGCCAATTTCAAATATTCAACGGCCCTATGAATTTCGTCCACAAAAGGCGAAGATTTTATGTCATCGAAAGCGATGAAGAGGATTGAAATGAATATTTTGAACGCAGTGATTATGGAGCGGTATTGGTGTCAAAATTAACGTCTCATTTTATTATGCTGTTCTACTATCTTGTGTTGTAGTTAAGATAAGATAAGTCCATCATAAAATGAGACCTTCATATAAGATAAGACCATCATAAAATGAGACCTTCATAAATAGGACCATCATAAAATGAGACCTCCATAAAATAAGACCATCATAAAATGAGAACCTCATAAAATAAAGACCATCATAAAATGAGACCCTCATAAATAGGACCATCATAAAATGAGACTTTCATAAAATGAGACCTCCGTAAAATAAGACCATCATAAAATGAGACCTTCATAAAATAAGACCATCATAAAATGAGACCTTCATAAAATAAGACCATCATAAAATGAGACCCTCATAAATAGGACCATCATAAAATGAGACCTTCATAAAATGAGACCATCATAAAATGAGACCCTCATAAATAGGACCATCATAAAATAAGACCATCATAAAATGAGACCTTCATAAAATAAGACCATCATAAAATGAGAACCTCATAAAATAAGACCATCATAAAATGAGACCCTCATAAATAGGACCATCATAAAATAAGACCATCATAAAACGAGACCTGCATAAAATGGCATACATGCACTATAAAATGAAATGTTTCCGTCTTTAAATGAGAAATGAGCAATAAACAATGCAAATGCCGCATCAGTAAATGCGTAAACTACAACATAAAATAGGAGAACAGCATAAGTTCGGACGTTGATCTTTGAGAATGTCAATGAATTTTTCCTTGCCAAGTTGTAACACAACTATGAACACTTTTTTATAGCTGTATTGTAATCATTTGGCCCAAAAATAAATCAGCTATGTTTTCGTCACGAAATGCGCGTTTGTTCACTGAATCATCACACAGAAGTGCAGTTCGACCCTCGGCTTGGTGATGAATGAACGGTCACGCAATACCGGATGTAAAGTGATGACTGTTTTCAGCCATATAATAAACAACTTATTAACCTCGAACGTTCGGTCGTTACCTCGGTTTTGTCATATTGACCTCGCTTATAGTGTTCAGTACTCGATGGAAAGAAAGTCGACTAAACGGCGTTTAAACCGGCCGTAGGACACAGAGTGGCTATGAACTAAAGGTAAGGGAGCTTTTTGAATCAATATTTCGCGTGATCATGATTTTTTTTTTCTTAGCGTTGTAGATTCGAATACATGTGATAAAATTCGAACAATAAGGGCCCGAATCACATGTAATAATGCAAGAAATATCGACCTTCGTTATCTTTAATGCTACTAGTACAGATAGACAAACAAGGCGACTTCATATCTTTTAGGAATATATATTGACTCTAATTTAACATGGAAAACACATACATTGTATCAAACATACACGTATTACAACCAAAATAGCAAAAACAACTTGTATTTTTTTTAAAGCTAGACACTTCCTTCATTCTCAGACGATGAGAACCCTATATTATTCATTAATTTAACCTTATCTTAATTATGGAAATATAATATGGGCAAATACTTATCCCTTGAGATTAGAATCAATCAGAAAACTACCAAAGGAGATTGTCTGGGGTATTTCATTTTCAGATCCTAGAGATCATACGCGTCCAGTTTTTGAAAATCTATCTATAATTTTGCAAATTGATGACTTGAACAATGAGGCGATAGCGTTAATATTTTCATTTAAATTTTTCACAAAAGCTCTTCCTATCACTTTCAAAGATTTTTTCAAGTCAAATAATTATTTCCATAACCATAAAACCCGGTCCTCATTCAAAATCTACAAAGAACAGGCACGTATGAATTATAAAAAATATTCTATCAGCTGACTTAAAGGAAGTGAAATTTGGAACAGCCTTCCCATATTCATAAAAAACTCAGAATCAATTAATATTTTTAAGAAAAGGATTAAAAAATGTTATATATAAGATTTAGTGAAGTGATATAATCATACCAAAGATAGTTTTGTAATTATCTAATTGAAAAAAAAAAACACCCATTCACATGTTGATTATGTGTTAATCATTTTATACTTTACGGCAAGGGCTTTCCTTGTTATTAGCCCAAAAGGGTTTGTCGAGAGCTCCTACTCTACTCTTCCTATTTTGTTGTGAAAATGTACCTATGTAACTGACATAATTTGTAGAGTGAAATAAAAGGTTGATGTCCATAAAAGTAAACCTTTGAAGTTGAACTTCAAGTAACTTACCTTGTAAAGGTGTGTTCTCCGCCCAGTTATGGTCTTCTTCAATATTTCCTAGCAATAGCTTTGATAACTCATCCTTTGATATTGCTAAATGAATTATGGTCAATAAACAGAATGCAATGGATACTGAAAAGACCACAATAATAGCAATGTTGAGTTTTGATTTCTCTTTGTATCGTAAGTCGTTGCATGTAATATTAACCGCCACTTGGTTGAATGATGTGAGCGTTGTGTTCGCTGAAAAGCAACTATACTCCGCAGGATATTTAAGTTTCTGGTAACAACAGAACAGTACAATCATGGCAACTAGAAGGGCAAACTGAAGGCAGATATGACAAATAAACACCCCAAAAAATTGTTTCTCCAATGTTTTTTGCCTCTCTCTATTTGTCTCTTTATGGATACGTCGCATCATCTCGACACCTAGCAGAGTAACAAACAGCCAGCCAGATCCTGACACACCAAAGGTAATACCAGCAAAGTCCAACGGTGTTAAGAGTGGACTCATGGCAGAAGTGTAATTGTCATAACAACGTTGTCTTTTGAATTCAATTTGTTTGGGCACACAGTTGAATTGCAGCCTGTCTTTGCCTTGATAGTCCCTAAGATGATCAATGACAGTGGACCAGGAAATTACAGAGAATGCAAAAAGGAATCCACTAAATATGGTCTGAGACCTCAATGTAACTTTGACGAGATTATCCATCACAAAGAAGGATCATGTAATCTGAAAGAAACAAAGAACACAGAAAGGTTAGAAGCATGGGTAACATAATTTGGTTATCTGACTGTGCATCCAAGAAATTGATAGCTTGCGAATGGCAGACGTTTCTTCTTGCTCATCACTGCTGAGGGATGTCTCTGGGGATTATTCAACAATAATTGCCTTCGACGAATAATTGATAAATAACATTTACACCTTTCTCCTTTTACTAGAATTCTTAATGAAAACTCTGTGCATGGGGGGTACCCCCAGGGGTTTTACACAATCCAGTACAGTGGGGTCAATAATTCTATATGGGTATAAATTAAAATTTGCTTCTGGCAAAGAACCCCTTGAGTGAATTTTTTTACAGTCAGTACTCTTCAAAGAAACGTGGATTTGCTTCAATGATAATATAGTTTGACAACTTTTGCAAAGAATGCCAGTCCTGTATCTTTTCAAACCACCTCAAATTTTTTGCATTTTCACAATAATTTGACCGCCCCAAATTAAGCCTCTTCAGAAATCATACCCAGCCATTGTTCCCCTCCAACCACCCCCCTCCCCTCAACTGGGACGTGATAAATGATTGCTCCCTACAGTGTATTAAAGTGGCTCCTCGCATGCTGCGTTAGATTGGGGAGTAGAATGTTTCAATTGTCATTGTAATTGCTAAGTGCTGAATGTGGACGAGCTTCCCCTTTGATTCAGCACCAGTCAACAAGCAGCTGGGATTCAATTGACTTATGCATATAGGGATTTCTCTGACAGCTTTAAATGGGGGAGAAAGGAAGGAAAAAAATACTCTCTTATTCATAAGAATTTTTCCCTGGAGGAAATTGAAGCAAGAAAAGTGTCTTTAAGCAAACATTCAATTGCAACTGGCTTACCTTTTTACAAAAATTATTAAACTATTTAAGACCTGCTTTACACTATGACCCACTATACATACATGTATTACTAAACACTTCATGGCTTTGCGAGAGAATGCACATGTAAAGCCAGAGGAATAATAATTGCATTGTATGGCGACTAATATCTTATATTAAAGAAATAATAAAGCCACTGATGATAGGCTCAATTTTTACAAACGTCTTAGACACCTGTAAGAGGAAAAGCCTTGTTAAACCATGGCAGGACTACCTCAATCATGATCAGCAGAGTGGTTGACTGAATGGGGGGTCATGGATTCAATCTCCAGAACTGGACCAATACTCAGGGTCTTAAAATAGCTGAGAAATGAAGGTACTAGTGCCTTTGCCCTGCAAAAAAATGGCTAGACTTTCGCGTGGCAGTCTAGTCTTTAAATATTTTATATTGACACTCATATAAAGGTTTTTTTTTAGGCCACTGGTTAAAAGATTGTCCTAATTTAAGCCTGTGGTAAACAGAAATTGTAATTGTTTGGTTCTGAGTTTCAGTATCTTTTCCACTGTTTAATGTGACTCACAAAATAGCTGACTTTGTCCATTGTCTATGAGGTGATTCAGCCAACAAAGACAGATGGATTGAAGTTTCACATAGCATGATATTGTTTTTGCAGTTTACAATTTAATAAGCCTCAGTCACCTTAATTGAAAGGGCTAAAAAATGTTGACTCTGCATAAGCCCAACAGACTACAAACAGGCAAATGCATGTGCATTGATGTAAACACATTAGTAGAGATCAAACATTCAACTAATATAAAAACAGCATACTTACGGCGTAATATAACTTGCAGTTTCATGAACAGAAATTCAGAACAGGAGGTTAAATTATGTCAAAAAGTTACAAATGTTGTTTTTACTTTTACCTTATTTTAGTCAGGGCATGGACCTGATAGTTGAGTCATGAACATTAGGACACTACAAAACAAAAAAATAAGATATTATATAATGATTGTAATATATTAATATTTTTTGTAATTGTTAAATAACGTCTAGTCCTCACTGTACAATTTACACTGTATGAAAGTGGTTCTCATTAATCACATCTCTAATCACTTCCTAGCCACCAAGGACTTCTAGTATCTACTTCGTAATTTGGCTTAATTGATGTAAGCAGTGTGTACTTGTACAAACTTACTGATTGAGAAAAATAGAGAAAACATTACTTTCAGAAAGGAAAAAGATGCATTGAATTAAGATTTAAAATGGTAAAAATGAACGATAAAATCCAACGTTTTGGAGTAGTCATGACTTCATTATCGAGGAAAAATGTTTTAGATCATGCAAATTACAGCATTTAAAGCGATGTGGCACGAAAATTAACATAACAGGGTGCGAAGATTATCAAAATACTTTCGCACGAACAGAGTCTGAGGTTCTTATGAAAAGCGCCGCATTTCGTATACTAAACAGTCAAATTTGTTCCTTCATAATTTCTTAAGCAATTTGAAACGTTTCAGCATGTCCTAAGGGTAACCGGTCAAGTCGCCGAAAGTCATCTCGCCTGAAGTCATGTCAGCCAGAACCAGAGTTATGTCGCCTCAGAAATTAATAGTCATGTCACCCGAAATTTTATCGAGTGTATAAACTTGAAGAAAAGTAACATCGTAAGTAAATCACAAGGAATAAACTCGTAAAATGTTGACTCGTAAAATGTTGTGACTGCTAACCTATGCAAATATGAAGTTGAACAAAGACTCAAGTATCGCTGTTCATTTCAGCGTTGTTTCTTGCTGAGCTAAACTGCTCATTCTACAGTACAGACTCTAGTAATTTTAAGCAGAACACTTTCAGTTATCAGAATTTCTCACACATATCAGAAAAATACATCATGTTCTCTTAGTCTGATTTATCGTATAAAAAACAACCTGAAACTTTTACAGTGGTTTTTGTTGTTTATTGTTATAAGCACGCGAACAAAGCGTGTCAGCATCATTCCCCTTAGGATCAGACACGGCATAAATTATCATGACTTGTTCAGTTGTTCCTTGTTTCCTCAGCCGGTCGCATGAAAATTTTGATCCGGTTAACCATATATAAAGAGGGTAAATTTAATAACCGCCACCTCATTCTGAGATAATCAGCTAGCTGAAACATGAGATTGTTATGTGTACGCAAAAGAATTATACAATGAGCCTTTATCCCTGTATCGAGTGCAGAAATGAAGTTCGACCATGCCCGCAAGCCCTTCAGTACGACAATTGCAGTAACTGATATTACTAAATTATTACTAAGTTTCAGGTGACATGACTCTGTTTCGAGCGACATGACTTCGGGCGAGATGACGTTTGGGCAACTTGACTGTAATTTGTCCTGAGGGATTGTCTCGTGTACGTTCTTGTAATGTTTGGCAATGACAGAGGACTGTTGTTTATGCCCTTTTTACACGATTGTGTAAATGTCCGCGTGTGTAACCTTAGTCTAACATAGTCTGCATCACACAAGTCACATTGGAAGTCATAAACTACACACTGTTCCTTTACGATCGGTGGCTTCGCTTTTTTCACATTCAGTCCTTGTTCAATTTTTTGGCTGGCAAACACAGGCTGGATGGTAGTGTTTACTTTTAGGCTGAGATCCTTAAGTTGTTCTGTCACAATATCAGCTGAGATTTAATTTTCGCGCCACATCGCTTTTAAATGCTGTAATTTGCATGATCAAAAACATTTTTCCTTGATATTATGGAGTCATGACTACTCTGAAACGCCAGATTTTATCAATCGTTTTTACCATTTTCTGACTTAAGAAATCTCTTTAATATAAATTAAGGTTGGCTAACTTAAAAGAGTTGGAAAAAAAAGAAAGCTTGTCTTCAAGAAGGAAAACACAGCAAAAAAAGCGTAAAATTGCTCAAGATTTTATACTAGACCGCAACTGTTGGATTCAGAAGACGAAACCTTCATGGCCAAGGCAATTTCAGCAAAGAGTACGTGTCACAAAAGACGCCATGGAACTACAGTTTTTACCAGCCATATAAGGGACCGGTCATAAAGTACATGGGGGGGGGGGGGGGGGGTGGACTATGAAAATTTTTTTTTTAAGTACTGGTTTTCAGTGGCCCACCCCCAAGTCATTTGACAAAATTGGGGGGGCCCACCCCTGGAGTAGGCACAGAAATCACTAGTGACCCACTCCCCAACCAAAACCAGTAATGTTGATGTGGTAGGTACATTACGGAGCATTGGCTTACCACTTACCACCTTCACTGCCAGCTATCAGCTATGTCATTGCAAGGAGCAATCCCAGAATGGGATTCAGAAGAGGAACCCTTAAAGCCTACTGACTGCCAAGCAATTAATCACAAGATTAAAAAACTTCTGGATTTGAAAGACAAAACTGAGAAGCTGAAGAGTAGTATCCAGAAAGAGAATGCCCAGCGGTTCACTAAAAAGTCTGGGAAAATCATCAGTGGGCAACACTTCAATGAAAAATGCTTGGGAATGATTGCAGAATTGCAAAGTAACATTGACCAGACTTTGATGAGGGCAGAGGCCCAAAAAGAAAAACTCAAGGGAATGTATCCTTTTGCAAAAGAAACGTTTGTCTCGAAAAAGAGAAAAGTGAAAGAAAATAAGGCAAAAGCTAGGAAGCGACGCCGTGAAAGAGCAGAGAAAAATTGTGAGAGAGTGTTCTCCACAATCAGTCACTCATCATCTTATGGTGAAGCTATAACCTCAGATCATAATTGTAGCGTGATAGGCCTCAACAGCTTAACAAAGAGAGATGGTAGGCGGTTAAAACTATTAATAAGTAAAGGTAAATTTACAGTGGATGCTATTGAAACAATCAGAGCAAACGTGTCACCAGTTGTATTGAGTGCTATAGATGATAGTGATTATGATGATGATGATAATAATGAGAAGGAGGACGAGGAGGAGGAGGATGGTAATGCTTCTGAGGGTGATGGTAATGGTGAAGATGACTAAAGATGATTAGAAGAAGAGATTAAAAAAGATGTTAACATAAGTTAGGTTTATGAACACACAGTAAAGCTTTGTTCTAGATTTTATACTATAAAAAGTTTCTCGCATGACTACTCTTCAGATTTAAAGACTGTACATAAATAGAAACAAAATATTTAATATATGAATTGCTGTTGTCATATAAAGTTGGATTAATGTGGAAAATTAGATTTATTGTTAAAAAAAAGATTAATTCTTACTAACGTTTGTAGTGATATGTGAATAATTTAACATGACCAACCCCTAATGCAGTGCATTATTTTTCCTGACCCACCCCCAATTTTTCATAGCCCACCCCCCTCTGTACTTTATGACCGGTCCCTAACCGTTTCGAGTCAGTGCTTAACCCGGATCAGTATGGTCAGTGCTTAGCCCTACTCACTATTTTCATTGCTTAACCCCAATCAGTATTGACAGTGCTCAACCCTAATCAATTTAGTCAGAATCGCGTATGAATAGCAAATACAAGTCGAGGTACGGGTCCCGTACGAATAGCCACTAGGAAATAAAAAACATGTATGTATGTATGTCTAAAAGAAGGCTGTAGAGAAAATGGGGAAATAGGAACACTCTGCGACTTCTGCAGCACAAGATAACAATCAGTGTAACAATGCTGTGAGGAGATTGAATGTGTTACCAGGCTATTTCCCGACAATGAAAGTGGGGGGGGGGGGGGGGGGGGAATCACCATCTTCCTTTGTCTAGAACCCCCGACAAACAACAGGATCATTGATGATTGCATGTACGTATATCCATTCGCTTACCTCCATTGCTGCTATTAGGTCCAAGGCATGCCAAAAAATTGTCCTTTTCAGAAGCTCTTTTCAAATGTTTCAGTGTAGCGGAGCCAATGTTTCTTGCTTTCTGTACAGGCTACAGAATGAAACGCTCGGTAAGAAAATAAATTCAACCCATGATTGCCTGGATTATGACATGTAAAACTGTTTAAAAGCGACCACTTCCGCGTATGTCGAATTTGTCAAAGCGCATGGCAGTAACAAGCCGCTGTGCATGTAAGCCCGCGCGCGATCCCATTCCCACCGCTCGGACCAACACGTGACCCGTGTGATATTGGAGAGATTGAGATTTAGAATCACGTTTACATCAAACGTCAGATTTAAGTTGGCAATTTCTCAAATTTGAAAATGAGAAGGTAATAATCTATCTAGACCCATTCTTACTGGTGAGCCAGGCTTGAAACTTCTAATTTTTCTGTAGATCTAACGGACGGACCTTTTTTATATATGTGGCTCCTGTTGCAAACAGTTTTTTTTGTGTGCCTCCGTCTTCCCGCAAACACTTTATTTTTCACTTGTATGCATGCAATTTATTTCAGTGTTTACAGCCTCTGCAAACAATTTATTTCAAAGTTTTCCAACTTTCCCCGTCAAAAAAAATGATGTTCCGTCCCTAATTAACACTAACTGACAATGTCAAAGGAGAAACTTGGTCACGTGGTATGAATTGACATTTGTCGTTTGCCGTAAACGTAACCTGAGATAAGGCCCAATTTTAGCGGTTCTCATACATTTTCTCTAACGGCTACCGCTAAAATCTCTTTTCGTTTCGCCTTGCCCGCCGGAATGTAATTTTCAAAGCGAAACGAAAATAGAGCCTGATCTCAGGTTACTGTAAACGTGATTCTAAATCTTTCTACTGAATGAGGCTGGTTTTGCGGTGCAATGTCCCCAAAAGTAGCACTAGGGTTCTTCAATCCTCTCGTCCCGCAAAAAATTTATTCCGAATCCCGTGGTCGTACTTTTAAATTGGGCTGAATACATCAGTTGAAGAGAAATCCAGGGAGGGTTGGTCCGTGAGGATTAGCTGAAATAGTGAGATTTGAAATCCCTTGAAACTTTTTGACGATTAATATTAATCTGCATTTTTGACGGATCACGGTTGGCGGTAAAACTATACCTTTTTCGACGATTTACGGTTAAATTTTAGGTCCTTTGACGGCTGACAGTTAACCCCATTAAGACCCTGGGAGAAATTCTTTTCTCTCCTTGATCCCTCATCTTTAGTCCTGAACTCTTGTTCCAACTTTCTCGACGAACTCGCACGGAAATTAAACGTTTGTCACGCAGGCTAAGGAAAAGGGGGTGAAAAATCGCCTATTCATTAATAAAATACAGTGGAGTATTTTTTATGGTGGTACATCCTTTGTGGATCGCAGAATCGAAAAATGACGTTAAAAATATTAGTACGCGGCTACAGGAGCCGGTCTCAAGAGTAATGGATGTACAAATGTACAATACGATCACTTCATTTCCGGCGGAAACACGTGTTAATAGAGGGAATTAAAAGAGAGATTAAGAATCACGTGTACGCTAAACGGCAAACGTGAATTTGTACCACGTGACAAAGTATTCCTTTAATTGTCGTTCACTGTTTATTACTTCTGCACAGAAATAAGTGGTTTCACGCCAGTTTTATCCATAAGAATTATTCTGGACAGTTTTTATCTGCTTATTTTCTATTCTGAGAAATTCTCAACTTGAATCTGACGTTTGCTGTTTGCCGTGAACATGAATCTTAATATCTCTAAAGTCACGATTACGGCAAACTGCAAAAGGCAGATTCAAGTTGAGAATTTCTCAAAATAGAAAATAAGCTGATAAAACCAGTCCAAAACAATTCTTACGGATGAAAACAATGTAAAACTAAACATTTTTTCTTTTCTAGAAGTAAAGAATAATAAAAGACAGGTAAAGGAAAACTTGGACACGTGGTCGACACGTGGTACAAATCCCTCAGTCACCTCATTCACCTTCAGTTCCAATTACATGAAGGAAGCCTCTGACAAAAGGAAAAATGAGTCTGTGAGAATGAATCTTTTAAAATGAATGTTCACTCAACAGACAAATTACCACAATATCTTTTTCCATGGTACAGTACATATTTTTTATGGTATTGCTATCGAAGGGGCCTATAGAAAGACGCAGTAAAGTAAGCAAACCATTTGAAATACATGCTTGAAATAAACTCTTGATATCAGGCAGATTAAACACACTGCTCTTTCTTCTCCAGCTCTAAATTCTTTCTCACTTTTTTCCTCGTTAGTGTAAGTGGACTACTTTCCAGCAAGTGTTCATTTATATTAAAAATGTAAGTTAATGATTGATACACTTCGTAAATCTTTTAAGTTGCCGTTCGCTATACAAACGCGGGTTTGATTCCCGGGGGCTGGCCAGTACTCAGGGTCTTAAAATGACCGAAGAGGAAGGTATTAGGGCAATTTATACTACGTAAAATAAGACGCGTCTTTCGTTAGACGCGTCCTTGATAGAGACCTTAAGATACCCCGAAATCGGTGTACGGGTAACGGGTAGCGCCATGTTTTTTTCATTTTGTGGTGACGTCATCGACCTTACCCGGTAGAACCAGCCGTTTTTCCGGGGTAGACACCAGTTTACCCGTAGAAGATTTACGAGTAGCTGCAAGTCCTACATGATGGAGAAACGAGTAAGTTTTTAAGACTTTTTAAGTACAAATGTAAATTGTATGACTCCTTGGCAATGTTATTGCAAGTCTGTTCAAATATTTTTGCCAAATTTGAATATTAGCTGTAAAGAAAGCGCTTCAAAATGTATTGATTTTGGACCTCACGTGCGCAGGTTGAACTCTGGCACGATATCAATTTGTGGCGGTATTTGGGGAAATTTCTGAGAATTTCTCGAACGTTTGAGTTTTGCAAAAGAAATAGCATTGAAAAATTTAGCATGGGAGTCACTGTTGAAGTTGACAATCAAAGGAATTGTTTGGTGATGTGCCTCGATCAAATGGCGGGGTTTGCGATAACAAGCTTTCGGTCGAGGGACTTCCCGCCAAGTTTCTTAAAATCTTTCTATGATATTTCAATAAGCTTATGTATGAATGAATTATTTGTTGCAGCTTGTTGTTAAGATATGAAGTGTAGAATTTGAGGGAGATTTTGTATGCATTAAGCGACATGCATGTACAAAGTTAATTTTGCGTGCTTGTTCTTCGGGTATCTTAATGGAAATAGTCACGCACATGAACATTTTACTTGTACGGGTACACTACCCGTACCCGTACACCGATATCGGGGTATCTTAAGGTCTCTAATAAGACGCAAACTATCCGGTGTAAACGGCACATCAAGACGCGACTTAGCAAAGACACGCCTCATCTTGTTATTGAAGAAAAGGTCTCGAGGGGCTGTTTTTAGGTAAGACGCGTTTTAGCAAAATTTCAAACGGAATGTGCCGTTTATACGGGATAGTTTGAGTCCTATTTAGGACGCGTCCTATGTAAGACGCGTCTTAATTTTGCTCTTTTAAACGGCGCGATTGTCTTTGGCCTGCAAACGGCTAGACATTTGCGTGGCTCGGATGACCACGCACTGTGTACAGATGGCAGTCCTGTCTCGAGTACGAGACAGCAACACAGAGTCCTCAAAAGGTTATTAGCATGTATTAGGGAGCTTTAGCAACAACAACGACGGCGGCTACGAGAACGTCACTTGAAAAGTGAAGTCACGCTGCTTCAAACTTTATTGCACTTATTCCACCTTTTTCAGTTCGTCAAATCATGTCCAAGGCTGGCAGTTTTTTCGGGAGTTGAATTCTAAAGATGGTTGAGAAAAAGAAAAGGAAAGCCGTCCTCTTGAGTTCAAGTCCACCACAAAACTTGAAATTAGGCACTTTTACGTCGTAGTCGTGCAATGACGGCAAAGAAATGTACAAACATGCGTGATGCGCGTGCAGAGTTGTTGTTTTGCCAATCAAACTCTAAAGCTTTTTTGAAGTTTTCGTCGATGTCGCCGTCGGTGATGCTTAAGCCCCCTATTGGAGAGTTTCAAAAACTATCACTTTCAAAACGAGGCTAAGTGCAAAACTTTTCTCGTGGAAATGCGTTTTATATGATCAGGAGTCCATAACCCTTTTAGGTTTGCTGACTAAATTTGGGCCAAAACCGTTCTAAAAATAAATCAGTCAGAGAAAACGCCATGACAGAAATACATGGAAGTTGCTCTCTCCGGGTTATGGGCTCCTGGTTTTATCAATAGCTTCGCACTTAGCCTCGCTTTGAAACAGAGGCTTGGGGCAACTCGAAAATTGTCTATTAGTTCTTTGTGCTGAATACATTCACAATCCCTCAGAAAATGGGAGGGCGGGAAAAGGAAAAGCCCTTAGGACGAGTTCTCCCTCTCGGAAAACTTAACGATCAATTCAAAACGAACCACAAATTGTCATAGCCCCATATTCCATATTGTGCATTCTTAAATATCGCTGAAACCTAAAAGAGGGGCAGAAAAACAAAACCAGGTAACTGTAAAAACAATTTATTTAGGAACTATTTAAATTTATCTAATATATTTATCAGTTCCTGATTTTTCCTCTTATAGTGGATACAAACTCTTACATTTCACTTTGGTGACCTGTGTTAAACCGTAGGTTCACCGTATTATACAATGCTTGTTTCTTTGGTAGGTCATGGAATCTACATTATGGTAGAAACTGATTAAATCGCCCTATACTGCTCTCTCACTAATTCAGGGAAAAAGATGTGAGATCGAGGAACCGTTATTAGTCACCGCTAATGAACAGTACACGCAACTAAATAACTAACCTAGAGCTGACTCTGGAGAGCGATCTTAATTTTTAAAAATATTGCAAAAAAGGGAAATTGGGAATAATCTCATTTGCATAAGCTACAAAAGCTGACACCAGTTAGCATGAAAACTAAAATCTAGTTTTATATATCCATCACAAACTGCATTATCAAAATGATGTTCAGTTAAAGCCGGAACATTTTCAGGCGGAGTATTTTACAAAGCTGATTTGTTCGCCAGCTCACGGAAGTTACCTTTTGATGAAATGAAAAATAACTTTCATCTTAGTGCAGGGGAAGTTTTTCAGCCTATGGTCGATCCATACCGGATAGCTTTGGCGCCTTCAGGAAAATACGGATAGAGCTTCTTTTCTCACATGAGAACGGTGATTTCTGGGCGAAGCTGAGCCGCGCGCACGGGATCCGACTCTAAAGTGGAGAGTCACATATCGGATAGGTGTTCATACTATACTGGAGAGCTTTTAATGTGGGCACGGCAATCTATCCGGTATAATGTGAAAATAGCCTGAAAAACTTACGCTGCACTTGGATGCAAGATAAATGTAATTACCCCAGGTTTAGAATGAGATATAATAACAAAATGAACGATCGGAGTAATTTGCTAAAACAATGAACTGTTGTTAAGGTGGCTCGATACAGTTTTTCAACTGCCTGACTACCAATTTCTAACCTTGAAGAACTCCCCTAAGACGTAATTTTCTCGAAATATCAATGTTACATGTAAAGTAGCAATAGATTGAAGTTAGTTATGCTGTAGGGTTTTTGAAGATCGGAGCGTCCCTAGCAACGCTACGTTGCCATGGCCAATTTTCGTTATTTTGTGTTTGCAGAGAGTAACGAACTCTTTAAAAAGATCGGTTAAAGGTATGAATACTGCCCATTATGGGCAACACTTTGGCCAAGTTTGATTGATTTCTGTAAGAGCATTTTCGAATAAAGCGCGTCTGTTTTTTCAAGGGTCTGTTTTTGGATTTTTTAGAACATTGAAATGAATCCTTGAAAATAACGACTCAACAAAATGCTTACAATTTTTTCCTCACTACATTAGAAAGAAAGCTGCTTATCCTTTCAAGCCTCCGTATTACAACTTGATCGGTTCGTTTGATCTCTTGTTTTGCCACTTATAGCAAATGAACTGTTTTCAGTATTTCTGCAAAAATGAACTAGATCGCTAATTTATGCATTTATTTTCATATCCGTCGATGAATTTTCTTTAAAATTTCTTGAGGGCTCTATTGTTCCCCATAGTACTTTCCCTCAAACTTTGAAGGTTGTTGATATACTCTAAGGGTATAAACAATCGACGCCAAAACGGGAAGGTTTGCGCTATCTTTTTGAGAGCCCTTGGTCACTTGTTATTTTGACAATGCGTGTTCCTTGCAAACATTTTCTATTGTCCAGATTTTCATACCACCGTGAATTACACGTGAAACTTGTAATGCTTCATTAGCCACCGAACACTCTCCGAATATGATAATAAGGCCTTTTGTTTTTATAATGCATGTCTTGGCTCGAAGCTGGCTACTTGTATTTTTATTTATCTGGGCTCACGTTATATCATATGTATTTTTTCAAAAGTAACTTTAATAATAAAACTACACACAATTTTGATAATCAACATACATTTCCTAATATCGAAATTAATTTAAAACCCTGAGAATCCAAGTCCAACTAAATCTTTTATTCGCGATCAATAATTTAAAACAAAGTTTTAGAATTAAACTTCTGCTCAGGCTTTATTACGAGAAACAGTGTTTTTAATACCTGAGTCTTCCTACCTTTATTCAATTTTAACCAACTATAGTGAACAATCTCTCCCCGTTCTGCGATCCTAATGCCACAGTTTGTGCTACGACTCGGTAATGCATAAAAACGCTCGCTCCCTGCGTTATAACAGGCGGCTATACAGAGGACTGTATTCCTAAATAAAGCGCTTAGGCCCTAGTGGACACGTTACCATTCAAATATTTTCGCATTTTTTAAAACGAATTTTGTGTATTCAAGATACAAGAAATTACTGTACAAAAACTTAAATATTTTCTTTAACATTTCTTTCTTGCCTTTATAACTGTACTGTCTTATGCCCTGATATGATCAAGGGATCGCACGCGTCCATTTTCATACGTTTGACGCTAGTTTATTAGTACCATCCTGGCTCAATCAGTAACACTCGCGCGTTGAAAACAACAGGAACAACAGTAAAAACAGCTATAACATAATGGCTATGGTTGCCCGCGAATTCTGTCGCTGCCTTATAACGGGTTGAGGTTGCTTTAGAGTACTAGCTGTTGCCTTGTGTAGGTTGGAAAACCTATAAAAAATGGAAACAGATGTAATATTTGTGGCATCGGATGCATCAAAACCTGACGAAGGGTAAAGCTAAAAAAAAAAAAGCAAGTCGTTGTTAAGGACCGAGAGAACAATTAGAAGTTTGTTGAGAGGATGCAAGTATTATTTTGGTGCTAGCGATATAGTGTTTACTTTAACCTAATTGCTTGCCTGTATGCCATTTTTAATCGTGAAAGTGTAAAAGGATTTTCAAATTTTCAAAACCACTTTTTATCAAGCACTCGCGATCGCTTTGTTCGAATTTTGGGTTTTGTGTTTGTATAAGTTGATGTCACCTCTGCCTCCTTCAAATTCGAATGCTCCATCTACTTAGCAGTCTACTAAGCTAACTTGTAGTTTTCCTATCAAAAAAATGAATGATTTGAGTGAGAAACCTCAAGTTCTTGCTCACTCTTGGTTTGGCCGACCTAGCATGAAGGTCATCAAAGTTTACTGGTAGGGCTAGCACACATAATAGCCCTCTTGAGCCTCCTGCTTGGTAGATACCCTCCAGAATGTTCATTTTCAGTCCAGCCTTTGCCAACTTGTCTTTCATGCCATCCGAGACCTTTAGATTCTGTAACGTTGACTTCCTCGCATTCGAATCAGATGCCAAGTCCATCCGGCGCTTGAAGTCTCTGCACCCAACCGCATGTACAGATAGCCCCTCGGAGGATGATGCAACTTTTAATTTGGAGTCAAACAGGATTCGACCTAAGGCTTTGACGTCGTCTCTAGCATCGTGAGCGTCAAAAGTCTCATCAAATAGAGCTTCGTAGAGAGAGGAGAGCGATTTGCTTTTCAAACCGTGAATAGGACTGTCCTTGAGTTTCATCTCTTGAGCTGCCACTTTTAGCGAATCGATGAACAGAACATCCAGACGCATAAAGGACTCCAGCAAATTGTACCGTGATAGGACCCGAAAATCAAATCGCTCTCCGTTGTGGGCAATCAGAGAAATCCCGCCATCTGTCTTCTGTAGATAGTTCTCCAAAAACGCGACAAATTCTGTAAGTCCCTGTCTTTGTCCGGTAGCCCTCAGGTTTTGCCCGTTCTTTTGCATGATTTTACCACCATCTTTGTACTGCACACTGATACCATGTATCTTGGTAGCAGAGTCTGCAATTGTTCTGGTATCAGGGAGAAGATAACGCTCGAAGCATACACTACTGTCTGGTCGAATGCAAGCTATTTGAAGAATTTCAGCATTGCGATCTAGACCAGTGGTCTCCAAGTCAAATATCATTTCGTTCTTCACTTGGCAGACTGTATTTGTGGTGGTACTTGTCTGGCTTGCTATAGTGTACTCAGAGTACTTATCGAATTCTTCCCTTGTTAGTGACGCCCTTAGATCGTTCAATGTTCCGTTTGTAACGCCGTCGTCTTCTTGAAGGCCAATACCCGTTTCGTACGTAGCCCCCTCTTGTGCCTCCATGGAATGCGTTTTTCGGGTCTTGCGTTTTTTCTTGTTTTTACGTGATTTCTTGAAAGCTTTTTGTTTTTTACGCTTCGAATCAGCTGCGCGCTTTTTTTCCATTGACCTCACATACTGCTGCGTCGTATTACTCACTGTGATACCAAGCTCATTTCCAGCGGCTGTGATATAGGAGTAACCCTCGTTAAACTGAGCTATCCCCGCCGACGTTCTAAAGTCGGCACTCTCGGAGTCACCGTAATGTCGTGTCTTGGGTGCCTTTGTGCCAATAATGCTGTTGAGGCATTCATTACGTTGGCTCGAACCTACTGGAGCCAACTTTTTGGCCGCTTCCTCAGTAAGGAAGGGACCAAGGGCATCTTCAAGGCATACGCGGAGATCATTACCACTGAGGTCTTTTCCACCCGGTAAGTCTGTGTGGCAGTAGTTGTCAGGGTCCGCGTTATGTTTGCACCAAGTCGAGCATGCCTGGTGATTGCCAAAAGCGTGAGGGACAATTGCATTAAGGCCGGCCAACAGTGAAATAGGGTCATTCTTGTTCTGGTTCACGCAGTATGTAAAGCATTTCTGGATGTACGCAATAACCGTGGGAGTTAGTCCTTTGACCTTTCCTTTATGCGTATATAATCTTGACCCTAGTGTTCTAGTTGAGTGGTTGATGTCACTAAACTTTTCGATGTCATAATTGACGAGCGTCTTGAGGCGGCTCTCAGTAGTGGTGTCATCGTCGCCCACATAGGAAGAATACGAGACGCCGTTCTTGACCGCTTCGTTAAAGAGTTCGACAGCGACGTTGCTTTCCATACTTTTAGAGGACCCTTTGTGATTTCGCCTACAATCGTGTTGGTGTGCCTGCTTGCCTTCTCTTTCTGCTACGTCGCAGATGCGACACGCAGTATTCCTTGTGGAATAACTTAGCACCTTGCCTGTTTTCACTCCTATCGCTGTTCCAACCCCAGAGGACGAGTCATAACTTCGTCCTCGCTTTCGCCATCCCATGTCGTACGAAATTCCTATTTTGACCGTGACGTCCTCCTCCGTTTCCACCTCCTTAGCAGACAAAGCTCTCTCTTTCGTGGTGCTTTCTGCACAGCTTCGTTTGGCTGTTCTTTCTATGGCTCTGCCACTCTCTCGCTCATGGACCTTAAATGTTTTACTGCACATTGAGGGTAGACCAAGGACAGACAAGATGCCCTGATATTGCGTGTGACCCAGGCCAGTGTGTAATGCTCCTAAACCTGCTAACGAATTCATGTCAAATATTGGGGGGCCCCTCGTACCAGATCTGTGGGTTTCTGAGGGGCGAAGGACGTTTATTCCTTGACAATACGAACATCGCACTTTGAGGACAGGACAAATCCCTTGTGTGCGGATGGTCTCTGATATATTGCACAAGTCAAGGGGACCCATAGTACAATACTGACAGTGTTTCAAAAAGGTGGCTAAAGTATGAAGATTGACAGGATAATTTTGTTTCACGTTTTCGACTTTCTGATAAGGAAGGCTGGAACGCAGTACCGGTCCTTCTCGGGATGGCTTAGGAAATTCTGGTGTCGCACTATCGCCAGTGGTATTACTGGTCAAGCTACTCCAACGATATTTTCGCATTACTTCACATTTCGCTTTGCTTTGTTGCTTACCCTTCGCCCACATTCCATGCTTTGCGTTTTCGGAAGAGATGCCGTGTTCATGTTCTTCCTGGATCGGAAAGGGAGGCAATAGAATTATCGAAAAATCGCTTTCAGATTTTGTTCAGATTTAGAGAAATAAACAAATCTTAAATATTGTGTTTGCGGAATCTACAAACACTGCAACATAATAAGTTTAAATAAAGAAAATAAATAAAGCAGAAAATTACATCTGAAAGTCTTCGGGGAAAATCATTGAGGAAAAAATGCATCCATACATGTTGCTGACAAAATTTGAAGGGATAGGTATTTGTTTGATTCAGGACTAAAGTGCAATACCAGGAATCGTTCTCTAAACAGAAGTAGCATATGATTTTATTATATCTCTGTCATTTTTTTCATTTGAAGAAAATTTTTTTTGTAGAATTTTCCATTTTTAAGAATAATTATTAGGAAAAACATTATGAATTTTTTCTAAAGACGTTTAAATAATATCAAAAAATTGCTTTTATATTACACAAATAATATACTTGCTTGAATTACCTCAGCTGCAATCTCATGAATGTAATTTGTAGTTTGAGCAGTGCCGTTTGAATCTTCTTCCTAATCACCAAGTAAAAATTAGAACTCTCTCATTCTGCCAGATGTACAAAGTTTTCAATTACAGCAATCTTACAACTTACCTTATCTGGTAATGACTTTCTGGACGATTTGGATGCACTGTTAAGGAGCATAACATTTGCTTTTCTTTTGCGCGCGTTGCTCGTTGGCGGCATGATGTGCAAGGGAGAGATAACGTGCTTCTCGCTTCCCTTTTTCAACACGCGAGTTATTATCATATTCGGAGAGTGTTCGGTGGCTAATGAAGCATTACAAGTTTCACGTGTGGTGCACTATAATTCACGGTGGTATGAAAATCTGGACAATAGAAAATGTTTGCAAGGAACACGCATTGTCAAAATAACAAGTGACCAAGGGCTCTCAAAAAGATAGCGCAAACCTTCCCGTTTTGGCGTCGATTGTTTATACCCTTAGAGTATATCAACAACCTTCAAAGTTTGAGGGAAAGTACTATGGGGAACAATAGAGCCCTCAAGAAATTTTAAAGAAAATTCATCGACGGATATGAAAATAAATGCATAAATTAGCGATCTAGTTCATTTTTGCAGAAATACTGAAAATAGTGCATTTACTATAAGTAGCAAAACAAGAGATCAAACGAACCAATCAAGTTGTAATACGGAGGCTTGAAAGGATAAGCAGCTTTCTTTCTAATGTAGTGAGGAAAAAATTGTAAGCATTTTGTTGAGTCGTTATTTTCAAGGATTCATTTCAATGTTCTAAAAAATCCAAAAACAGACCCTTGAAAAAACAGACGCGCTTTATTCGAAAATGCTCTTACAGAAATCAATCAAACTTGGCCAAAGTGTTGCCCATAATGGGCAGTATTCATACCTTTAACCGATCTTTTTAAAGAGTTCGTTACTCTCTGCAAACACAAAATAACGAAAATTGGCCATGGCAACGTAGCGTTGCTAGGGACGCTCCGATCTTCAAAAACCCTACAGCATAGCAAACTTCAATCTATTGCTACTTTACATGTAACATTGATATTTCGAGAAAATTACGTCTTGGGGGAGTTCTTCAAGGTTAGAAATTGGTAGTCAGGCAGTTGAAAAACTGTATCGAGCCACCTTAATCACAGCTAATGAACAGTAAATGCAACAAATTTACTCTGAGCCTGGATCTGAATCCAAGAGGCATTCTTAATTACTTTAAAATATTCAGTAAACTGACAGGTAGGAATAATCACAGCTGTGTCGCTTAGCAAGTTAAATCTAAATCCTTGTATTATGAAACATCTCTGTATAATATGTATGCAACGATGAACAGTTGAAAGATCATGTTCTTCGTATCGTCACTCCTGATCTGTTTGTCAGTTCATAGAAATAAAACTTTTGTTGTAAGTGAGAAGGAAGCTTGCTTTTCACTTGGAAGCGTGTATATTACCTCAGTGAATCACTTTTACGAACAAAATCTATGATCAGAGTCATATCACTTAACACACTGAACCGTTATTAGTCACTGCTAATGAACAGTTCATACCAAAAAAATTGACTTAAAACCTGGATCAGAATACAGAGCGACTATTTTTTTCCATACAGATATCAGTTAAGGCAAGATGGGTTCATTCTTTTGGGGCTGTGCGTAACGAAATTTATAAATAAAAAAGCCAAACACCACTGACCATACTTTGTTGAAAAACAATCTCCTTTAGCGCATCAATTCTATTTTTCCGACGAGCATTCCCGTCCCTATTATATGGGAGTCACCACCCCCTCAACACCCCCCCCCCCCCCCACCCCCACTCGGCAGGCTGAGATTCAGTAAACGTCAGAGCGCGTTTTAGGTGTTTCGCTTATTTTAAGATTTCTTTTCCCCGGAATTCACTTTGTTCAAAACCGATTGCACGACCTAGGACGGAAGTTGATGTCGAAGCCTCATTGGTCCTTACTTAAACGTTTCTTCAAACAAAGGAACACACTAAATCCTCTTCGGCTGAAAAACCTTGATCTCATGCGCCATTGCTTGAAATTCAACTCTGCTCTCACGATCATTGGATGAGAAACCCTGAACGTCTAACACGCGGTGACCCAGGCCTCACATAACATGAGTGATAGACTCTTGAGGTTGATAGACTCCTGGTTTTACCCATGATAGTTACGTATCGCATGAAGTGTGTACGCTAAGAAGCACAAATATCTCTTGATCTACTCCAACGTAATTTGGGTATCCCTGTGTTTTGGGTACCTCCGTATACAAATCCCTCGTGATGTCTCTCAGTTCAGAGTTACGGGTATTTGGGTCAATGTTTCGAAGGCACCATTTTTCGCAGCGTACCCTGGGTAGCAAGAGTGATCCGTGCCAACACCGAGCCCGCACAGATCATACCTGCCACTCAAGCTACACGCAGTATTTTGTACCTTGGACAGGAATTCCGGCAAATAAAATGGCCTCGTGTGATTGTTTAAAGGTTGCCTTATGTGATTAGTTTGCACACAAAAAGACACTGCATGCACACGGAAAATGTTGCATGTATACGAGTCAAGTTTTGAAGGCTGGTGGTTTTTGTCTGTGTGATCACTGGGAATCGCAGTAGCCAGTTCCTTTTAGAACACGGCTTCCAGTCTAACTTTGTCTTGAAGATCTATATTATTGAGTTGGTGGTCGACCGTTCTGAAATAAAAACTGCAATTCATTTTTTATGACATGGCAACGAAATGAAATAACAAGAACATTACAAAAAAGTCAAGTTGTAGAGCCGGTTTTAGTGGTTGTAAAACGACCAAAGTAGGATCGCTGTTTTCACCACCATCACCAGGGACTTGAGCGCAGAGGTTCAAAATATGGGGATACTTAATTCAGAGAAACAACCAAAATGCGAGACACTTTGATTAGGGTGACAGCAAAATACGGGGATATCAGGGGGTATCCGAAATGCGAGAATACTTAAATTAGAGGGATATCAAAGGGATCTTTTAAATACGGGAATACCTAAGTGATTGTCGCACGAGTGATAGTGGTTCGTTTAGTGTCCAGGTCTCATCGCGCTTTTGGAGTGGTGAGCAGGGTTCCCTTTTTCACTCTTCATCAAATGTGACTCCCTTTTCTTGTAGTTCTGCCTCTGTACGCAGGCGAAATGGGTAAGTCCAGTCCTAATAAAGAAGACAAGCAGCAACGGATTAAAAGTGACGTACCGTTAGTTCGTTATATAGTAAACGTGAAAACGGTAGCCATGATTGTTTTGCGAAAACAATGGTGTGTCTCTAATTCCCTACCAACCTCAGCGTGATTGAAAAAGTCATTACTTTAACGAAACGCACACGTGTAATCGTCCTTCTAGAAGGAAAACTATGTAAAGAGAGAAATTCCTCGTTTTGTCTAACCTGCGATCAAGCGTTTTCTCTTTCGGGGAAAGTCCTTTTCCTTTCGCCTCCAAAACAAAAGGAAAGAAAGATCGCCTGATCGCAGGTTACGTTTTGTCCTGATCTTCTCGCACCCCGCGGAAGAATTGAGAGGCTGCTACTGGTCAAAAAAAGTAGAGTGGCTCTTTGTGCAAAGTAGCGAATGCGACGAAAGAATCGAAAGCTTCGCCAGTCCGCCTTATTTCATTACCCTACTTAACTTTAAGTGTGAATGTATTTTGCACGGAAGTACAGTGGAACCTCGGTATAACTAACCTCTATATAACGAAGTCCTCCGAATGACGAACGATTTTCTTTACCCCAGTAACAGCAAAATAGATGAAAAAGAACCTCAATTTAGCGAAACCTCGTCCTAGCGAACAAATTTTGCCAGTCCCTTGGCTCTCCGTTATGTAGAGGTTCCACTGTACTAACTGAGGACACAGTTTTTTTGTCTCCTACTGGAGACGGAACCGACAGTTCTACGTTATTGGAGCAATGCAGGAGAAAGGCAGTACCTTCACTGTTTAGTTGTTTTAAGTATTAGTAAAGTCACGGTAATCAAACCAGCGACCTCCGGCTCTACAGTAAAGCGCTCTACTGATTTTTTATGGAACATGCCAATTGTTGGTTTAAAAAAACTGTACAGTACAGCGTACATTCGTTGAAACTTAAGAGCCAATGTCGGAAAATATCGAATCTCAACTCAGTTCTAAAAATTCGAATTTTGGCTAATACCACCCAAACAACCCTTTAAATGAACTATTTCAAGGAATGATATCACGAAATCCTCAAGCGCTTTACATTTTGAGAAATTTGGGAAAGTTCGAAAATTCGATAAAAATCCATTTTTTTAAATTCGCTAAATTGCCGCAAATTTCAACAGTTTTCAAAGAAGCAGTACAAGCCGGGCAAAAGCCAGCTCCTTTTGAGTTGATGTTGCACATCCATTTGCCAGTTACCCAAAGCTTTAAGACTGCATAAAAATGTCTCGCAAATTAAATTTCGTAATATAGTTTTGGGCTTTCATTGCTTGCACCTTGATTGTGTGTTGTTTGGCGGTCGAAATAACCCCCAACTTTAATCGCAAAAAGTCGATTCTGGTATGACTCAAATTTAAAATATGATTATACTACATGAAAGAGATGCTATTTTTGTAACAAGATCTGAAATTTCAGCTCTGAGAATTTATACGCTTGCGAAAAATAAAATTTTGAATAGAGCGACTCGGGCCACCGTAAGCGACAACAACGTGAATTGTAAACAAAGCGAAAAGCGTGTACTAAAGGAGAAAATCACACCAAAGTTATTTCTAGTCCACCAAAACGTAAAAGAAATGATGGAAATTTCGGCATCTGAATAGGTATTGCTATTTGAAAAGCTAAAAAGGCGAAATTGTCCGTCGAATAAATATATAAAAAGGAAAAAAAATCCTGAAAAACGAGCAGCTGAGATTCGCGTCGGGTGACCATTTAATTCTGAACTCGGAAGTAAAAATGCTTCGGGCTGGTAAAGTCCAAAAGGCTTCAAGAACTGTTTTCGAAACGCTCCAATAAACTATCGACAAACTAGGTCAGATGATAAATTTATACTTTAGTAAAAATGAACATAACAAGAAGTCGGAATCATGATTACAAACGACACTTCTACAACAGGAGTTTTTTAAAACTCATGTTTTAAAACGCAAGTTCCTGGATTTAACAAAGTTACCTTCCAGTGTCCATTTTTTTTCTAGTGATGCAAAGCTCTGAGCTTTGCAGCTCACCTTCAAAACACGACTTAAAAACTAGCAAATAACTGAAAGTTCACTATTCCGCTGATTTGTAAAAAGGTTGCGGCCTTAAGTTGATTCCTAAAAGAGACAAGTAACTTGGTGTCATGTTACGAGTATGGTAATTTGAATAAATTACCCTTGAGCCCCTTCACGTAATCTTCCACAGGGTACACGTGACACATGCTAGCACCTTTAGCTCTGAAGGCGTGTGGACAAAATGTTGTCTAGTTTTTCGACTCTTGTTGATGGCAATTTTTGCATTCGGTGTAGTGGGGAATATCCTTGTGTCTTGTCAATCCGAATTTATCCCTTCTTTTAAAATGCCAATTATTCGACAAGTTTTCTTTTACAATAACGGGTCTTTTATTTAGCACAGATAAGAATGGCGACACAGCCCCTTTGAAGAACGGTTCCTTTTCGTCTACCAGCAAGTTCCTGAGTATTACGAGCAACTTTAAGTGTGAATGTATTTTGCACGGAAGTACATAGACTTTCGTCGTTAAACGAACAAACTAATTCTGCCAGTCCCTTGACCCTTCGTCATGTCGAGGTTCCACTTTACTAGCTGGAGACACAGTTTTTATGTCTTCTGCTAGAGACGGGACCGACAGTTCTACGTAATTGGAGCAACGCAGAGCAAAGGCAGTACCTTCACTGCTTAGTGTTTTTAAGTATTAGTACAGTCACGGTAATCAAACCCGCGACCTCCCGCTGTTACAGTAAAACGCTCTACTGACTCTCCATGTAGTATTAAAAAAACGCCAGTTAAGGCAAAACAAACAACAACATGCCAACTGTTGGCTTGAAAAACACAGTACAGTACAGTGCATTGGTTGAAACTTAAGCAAACGTGTGCCTCGCTTTACTAGTAAAATTGTGTAGTTCCAGAAAATATCCATACCCCTCCCGGCACGGAGGGCAACGGAAATTCAGAGGGGAGGGGGTGGGGGTTCAAAAAAGGGGCAATTTCCGAGGGGGTGAGGGGTGGCCTCTCGAGTCTTTTTTCCGAGGGCTCCGAGTAAGATTGATGAGCACGCTACCAGTTATTTTACTGTTAATAGGTGTTTCAAAGCAGAAATTATTGTTTTCACCGATGATTTGGTACGCTGAGTGTTTTTTATCCTCGTACCGCCTCCATGGTTCTCAGTGACTTGCCGTTAATATTAACTAAAAAAGACCTCTACAAGACAAAATTGAGATTGTTTGACGCCGTATTGACATAAATATATAAAGTTTTTTTCTCTTTTTATCGCAGAGGCAATTAGCATTTTTGACAGAAATATTCTTTCCAAGGGGTACCCAACCAAGTTGGAATATTACGGACATCCCAGGGGGTGGGGGTGGGGAGGGGGGTATGACAAGCACCGTCTGAAATGGAAATTCTAGGGGGGGGGGGGGGTGACGTGGGAGGTCTAAAACAAAAGTGCCCTGCCTGGGGGGGATGGATATTTTTTGGAACTACACATTAGCTGCTCAAGATTTTTATGTCCCCACTTTACCTTAAAAGTTTTTTAAACGGTCTGCAGAAGGTAAAGTAAATGCTACCAAGCTAAATTTACAATCCTTCGAAAATACAATAATAGATTGTTGATTTCGGGAAGTTATGAAATGTCTAATAGCTATTTAAATTTTGACATTTCCTAAGTTGATACTTCGCTGAGCTAATCCCTCAGTATTCTATAACCAAGAAGAAACCGAATTTATTTTTTAAAAAAAAAGAAATGGTAAAGAAATCAAACAAAGAAGTCAAAACTTTTCAAAGTGTAATCCACTTCCACCCTGGTTATCTATTATTACACAGACACTTATCACTATAATTTTAGTGGACTGATATATACTGTCTTTTAACAGAACTTGAGTTTGATCTTGAAATCCATATTTGTCCACTGACGTAGTAATATTATTAATGGAGTATGATTGCAATCTATTCCACCCTGCGGGACATCTAAAGACAGAGAAAATACATTGGCAATTGTTGTCACGACTGGACCACTATTCGATGGTATGGATAAGAATGGCAACACAGCTCCTTTAAAGAATGCTTCCTTTTCGTCTACTAGGACGTTCCTGGGTATTACGAGCATTAATAATGCAAATAACAAAAGAGAAACTTACATGATAATTTGTGAACAAGTCGATGTTCCTTTCATTTGCTAAAGTGCACAGCTCAGTCGCTTCTTTCTTTGTCAGTTGAACCTCCAATAGACCGAGAAAGCGACCCTGAGGACTACTTCTGAGACACTTGATTAGCTCAGTCATTCCGCGGCCCAGTGGATTTTTGGCAAGCCCTAGGGAGTTCAGTTCTGGTAGGTACACGAGTGCACGGACTAAAGCTGTGACTTCCTCTTCACCCATCTGTGTTTTATTCAGCGACAGCTTTTTCAGATGAGGTACACTGTGCAGATGTTTGGCAAGCTCACTTACTCCGTGACCGAGTGGGTTGTTTGATAATTCAAGTGCACTCAGCTGAGTCACATTCTTTAAATTATGGGCTAAAGCTGTGACCTCCTCTTCACCCATCTGTGTATTATTTAGGAACAGCCTTTCCAGATGAGGTACACTGTGCAGGTGTTTGGCAAGCTCACTTATCCCGTGACCGAGTGGGTTACTTGATAAGTTCAGTAAGCGTAACTTATCAACATACTTTAAAGCAGTGGCAAGTGACTGACACTCTTGATTCCCCATACCAACACCACATAACTCAAGCTCAGATAGTCGAGGCACATGGTGAAGATTATTCAGTAAAATGACAAGTTCGCCAAGTTCACTTGTTGGGTCCTCATCAATACCGTAAATTTCAATCTGTCTCAAATATGACAGAGAGTGCTTTAGAGTCTGGTCAGATGTTTTCTCAGTTAACTGCAAAGAGCTGCAAACATCATGATTCTGTAACTTGTGCTCAGGCTTTTGAAGAGAGGACTCTGGTGCTGATATTAATGACGTACGCACTCCAATGGGCAGGTATTCACCGCAAGTTAAATAGCACACAAATCGATGTCCGACTTTCTTTAAGAAATAGTCACCAGGCAATGAATGGTTGTACCTATTGACGGATTTTACGTCACCAGAACATGTCACAAAAACAGTATCCAAATCGGACATGACAGAGAACATTTGATCATCCCACACTTGCAAGTAACCCTCTACATCAAAAAATACATAATCTGGCTTATGGAAATTTGTTGATCTCAGGCAATGTTCGCTGGAAACTTTATCCAGTTGTTCATCCTCTATCAATAAAAGACCATTAACGCATTGCAGAAATGAAGGATAGACATTTTTCCTATCTGAAGCAGGGCAAGAAAGGAAAAGATCGAGACTAATACGATAAAACTGCCTTTGTTCTTTAGTGAGCTCCTCAATAGAGGGGTTTTCACAAAAGTTGTAATCAGTCAGACCTTCTTTTTCTCCTATCATCTTCAGATGGTTAAAAACAGCAACGGTAGCTTCTGATGACAACTCTGAAACAAATTTGAAAACTTCAGATAGTTCCATGAACCGTTCAAATGAGTCGACTTTAGACAGACCGTTGAACAATTCCTTGGCATTTTTTAAACCACGAACTAAAAACGAGGCGGCAAGGAACTCTTGCACCGATTTATGGAGAAAGAACGCCAGTTTATCAGGACGAGGAGAGTTTGAAAGATTAGAAGTCTGCAGAAAGCCAAAATCGATAAACTTGTCAAGGAATAACCGAATGTCCTTAGGCACATTGCTGAGCTTGAAATAAAGACAGTCATTTAAAAGTGCCTGCCAAGCAAGTTCCCCTAACTTTGCGAGGTCTTCTCTGTATTCATCCACGCTTCTAAATGTCTCATCTGAGGTTTTTGCGGTCACGTGATCAAGCAGCGTCTGACAAAAACTGTTATACACATCTGCGCGGGATGTTGATGGTCCTTGATAATCATAAACCTCCCAGCTTAGAACCAGCATCAACAGAAGAAGTGGTATTTCTGCTAAACCCCAGAGGCTGCGCTTTCTCAAGAACGCGGTGAACTTGCCTACTTTTGTTTGGTCACGAAGAAACTTAAGAGCAAATGTTTCAACTTGCCACGGATCAAACCCATTAATTTCAAACTGAGTATGACTTCCTGGTCTTAACTCATCTTTTTTCCCAGGTCGGGTCGTCACAAGAAGAGTGCAATCTCTCAATTGACTGCCTTTCCAAATCTGATGGACTGGCGATGATGTTTCGGCGCTATATTCATCATAACCGTCTAAAATAAGTAGGACTTTCTGTTGGTTACGAAGAATGTAATCATACAACTGACTAAATACCATAACATCACCTGAGGACAAAAGCTCCGCCTTTTCTAGCATGGCACGGAAGTCTTGAGTGTTGCAAACATCACGGAGCTTGATTAAAAGTACAACAGCAAACTTGTTAAGGATTTCTTTATTACCTCGTGACCAGTCAACGGCAAGTTTCTTTGTCAATGTCGACTTTCCTATTCCTGGCCTTCCATACACTAGAATTCTCTTAGGAATTAGATGATGACCATGGCTTGCGAATATCTCACTGTAATCTTCAAGCTCTCTTTTTGTTGTTCCAGCAAGTTTTCTGTCATCTCTTAGCAGCGTTAACTGTACATACACCTCATCAATGTCCATGGTATTATCCCGGTCCCAAGGAGTAATCATTAACTGGCTCGCGGTACTGTTGTAGAATGAGCAAAGCTGATTTTGACTCCACTCCAAAAAAGCAGTTGCAGCATCTGTTTATAAAAAAAAAGTAAATCTCTTTAAAATTAAATCCTCTCAAAAAGCATTGAGCAGTAGAAAGTTAATTGTACAAGTTTTGTGGTGGTACTGATAATGGTAGTTTTTCTATTACGGCCATTTCCATCTAAGCGTGAAATAAAAATAGAGCCTGATCTCAGGTTAACAGTGGAGCAAGATATCTTTATGCGTTAAGCTTATTACCAAGTCTTACACCACCGGTTTTTTAAAATACCTTCTGTCGCTAGGCTGACCTGTTGATCAATTTTTGAGATAATTATAGATTTCAAAACTTTTATACTACAGTTAGTTTACATTATACTGGCCTCGCCTTCTTATTTAGTATTAAAAAATTAAAATGCCATGATTATTTTAACACGTTTAATGACGTTAAACATGGCTTTAGAAGCTGTGTTGTTCAGTGTTGTTTTTTTTTGTTGTTTTGCCCTGTAAATCCGTTGCTCAGGCTAAGGGTGGGAAAACCTTACTAATTTAACAATTAATAAGCTAAGAAACAGAGCACAAATAGCAGCTAATTAGACAAGAGAACTTAATAGAGGAGAGGGAAGAGGGTCTTTTTAATCAAATGGAACACATGTACTGTAAACGTTCGAATTAGCACCCGTCTTCAAATAAGTGCCCCCCCGCCCCCAAGTACAAAATAATTTTGCCCAATTAGTAGCTAATGTACACGACACCCCTGATATGACAGTTCCAAAAACATAAACCATGACAAGAAAAAACAAACAAAAAATTTATAACCAACAACAAAAGAAAAAAGAGGAAGAAACAAGAAAACAAGAAACAAGAGAAAAACAACAAGAGAAAGGGAAAATGAACGGAAAATGTATCTTAAACTCGTAACATGTTGGATTGTACATGTACAACGTAGCATTAAACATTAAGGCCCCATCCACACAAATCTGGATATTTCTGAAACTGAACATTTTCTTTATCATAAAACAGCCTTCCCTAAACACTAAACCAGTGAATTCGCTCAGTGTTCCGTGGCCTAATCATGTAAAAAATGTGGTTTCAAAAAATATTTGGATTCGTGTGGACTGGAGCCATAAATTGGTACCTGAAGGACTTGGTAACTGTTCCTTTGATCTGCTGGCTGAGGTCTGCTCTGATATATCTTCAACAAAAAGAGATCTCTCACTTACAGTCAAGAAATCTACTAGTTACTGCTACTTATAACCTGACTAGAAGTACATATCAAGACAAGTGTAGTTTTAACACTTAGGGTGCGTTTGATACGGAAATCCGGATTTAGATTTTGAAATCCGGACTTCAGGTTTTGCAATCAAACGCGAAATCCGAAAACGGATTTCATCTCTTAGAAATCCGTCCTCAGGGTGAATCTGGATTTCATGGGTTTCCTTTTTACTGTTTGACTGGGAAATCCGAAAAAAGATTTGCAAAACTATTCTCGTGAACAGCGGTCTTCTTTTTGCTAATTATGCATGCACGTGCAAGACCACTGTTCTTCAGGACAGTTTGTCAAATCCTTTTTCGGATTTCCCAATCGAACGGTACAAACGAAATCTAAAAACAGATATCTCAAATCCAAAATCCGGATTTTACGATCTAAATCCAGATTTCCCAATCGAAAGCACCCTTAAAAAAAGAAATATAGCTATGTGGTCTGCTCAATACGACTGCTGAAAAAAAAAAAACCCAAAAAACAGACTCATCAGAGAACACTTGGTGGTGGTTGTTAAATGTAAAAGCGTTCTTCTAACCTATACCTTACTTCACAACAAGATCCACAACTGTTTTTCTTCAGTTACTCTCACTTGCATTCAAGAAATCTACTAGAAGTAACTGCTACTAATAACATCACTAAAACTGCATAATATCAAGAGTAGTGTAGTTTTAACACTTAAAACAAGAAATATAGCTATGTGGTCAGCTCAATACGACTGCTGGAAGAAACCGATTCATCAACTAAGAACACTTGGTGGTGGTTGTTAAACCTAAAAAGGTTCTTCTAATCTATACCCTATTTCACAACAAAATCCAAAACTTTTTTGTTCAGTTTCATGACTGTACTTCAATCTCTTCTTGGTTTAAAATGACAAGGGAGCTTAATGCCATAGAAATTGATGCCATAGAGCTTATTATGGCAACAAGGACGTACATTCTAACACACCACTAGTTTCCGTAAAACAACATGCCAAAAAGGGACATAACATTATGAGAAATATTTACCTTGGTAATGAGGCCATGAATGAAAAACACAGGGCTCACTCAAAATGTGTGCAACAAGAGATGCTGCCATCACACTGGCACAGGAAGACCAACTCACTGAAGGCAACTGAGAACCATCTGCATAATCAGCTATCCCTTTCACAATTAACCACTCAATTTGACAGTCAAATGCTGCTGTAAACACTCCTATAGAACAACAAAGAAAATGGCACTTGAGTTGAAGACAGTCCTACATCAATATACAGTAGTTAACATTATTTTGCAAGTCAAACTTTCCATAAAAATGAAAAATATTTAAAAGCTAACTGGAGTTGGAAGGTGGATGAAAAATGAGGAAGGTGTGAACTGTGGAAATATGTACAGCCTCCTTCCCAGTTGTGTTCGTTTGGATTGCAGTTATGGACAGCTTGCACCTGAATTGCTCTAGCGGACATGCTTCAGGCAGGTATTAGGATTTCTATTCATCTTCAGTGGTGAGTTCTTCAGCTTTTATTGCGAGCGAGTTTGGGGTTGGTGGTTAATGCCCTTGGGGAAACCAGGTCCTGTGACTCCACTGTTTGTGGTCCCTGTTTTTCCTTCAAGCATCTGTGGTCTGGTTTCGGTGGGCGCCACTCCCAGGGTTGTCATGAATACACTGATATGTCCAAGGCTCGCTTATGGCTGCCTTCCATTTCACCATGCACTTTCCCCACACCCACCTATTGTCAATGGGTTTAAATGTGGCTAAATGTAATTTAGGCGAGGCTAAACATGAGACAATGCTGGCCAGCAGTCGCCATTACTAATTGTATACGGGGCGGTCTTGGGCTTTAGCTTATTTTACAGTACTTTGCCTAAGTCAAGATTTCATTTTGCACATGTTGCTTTCGCATGCAGTAGCTTTAGCTCAGTTTTTGCTCCCAGCCTTCCCTTCCCTTTGGATGTTGTTTGGTAGGTACATGTATTTGAGCATTTCTCCACTGAAGGTCTCAGTGTGGTGGTGCCTGAAGGGTGCCACTCACAGGGTTGTCACAGTTACCTTCCAGGTTTGCTTGGGGTTCCCTTCAGTTTCACCAGGCACCTTCTCTACACCTACATTTATGTTTTGTCAATCGGTTTCAGGGACCGCGGAGAAAGGTGAAAAGTGGGAGGGCTGACAATTGAAAATAATTTTTCAATAAACGACCAACATACACGGTCAGTTCAGATTCAATGCAAGAAAAGACGCGATTACAATTTTAGTATAGAAAATACTACACTGAAGTGATCTGAAAAATTTCTAACTATGGCCGTTCAGGCGTTCACTGTTCAAGTAATGTAATTCTTCTTGCCATCAAATATTTCATTGATTCGAAAGGAGAAAGACAAAATATAAAACTTTTATCAACTCAAAACAACTACTCAGTTTCATTTGGCTTGAAAAAGCTAGTAATTTTCTTCATTTCGTCTGATAAAACTGATAAAAAAAACTCTGCCAGAGCTGGAAGTACAAAACACACTGCCGAACGAAGCAAAGGGGTGGCCATGGCATTTGATCAAGGGGCAAGTCGACCCCAGGGCACAATTACTGCGAAAAGCACAGGAGCCCCACAAAATGCCTGGCGTTTGAAATTAAAGAAAATACAGAGAATATAGCGGAATATAGACGGGAAAAAAACTTATTTCAAGTCTTTTTTTTATTTTAATTATTTTTCTTTTTAGCACAAAAAGTGGGGGCGAGGGCGCAAAAGAGTGGTGGGGCCGCGGCCCTACCAGCCCCTCCCCTCCGCGGTCCCTGGGTTTAATTTGCAGATATTATCAATGTCAATATAACAGCAATCTAAGCAAATGCAAATTAACCTGAAAAAAAAGGCAGCCAGGGAGGTATAAGAGGGAATTTGAACGCATGGCCTCTGCATTAGCATGACAAAAAAGCTCTAACAACTGACAATGAGGACCCACACATTGGGAGCACGAACATCTTTACAGCAAATATTATTATTAAAATCAAACAAGCAAACAATTGAACAATGCCTTAAAATAAACACTGAATTAACAAGACGCTACGGAGCATACACTTCGGCGTCGTGGTTGACTAACTGTAAATGCGGTGGAATAGTAAGAAATGAAATCTGGTAAGAGTGAGGTGTTAATTTGTGAAATTATGGGATTTGTTAGGATATTCTCAAAAGAGCAACATCCAAGAGGCCTACTTGCCAAAAACTAGCATTTCAGGACAAATTGTTGCTGAGAAATTAGCCCAGTTATGCTCAGATGACTCCATACAAATACTTCTAAATTTGACTTGGTTCTAAGCGTTTAGACCTCAGTCAAATATTAGGTAATGCTGGCGGTGAATAACAAGTCTAACAAACCAAACAGTGAAAAAAGAATTCTCTATTTTTCTTAGTCACATCAGGCTTCAAAAACAGTACAGCAGTCTCATGTACTAATTAAAGATAATTATGTAAGGCATGGGTAAGGAGTCAATTACGTTGAGCGTGGAATTGGCTAAAACTCAATGTTACGAGTTCAAATGTTTTGAGGATAGTTATTCACTGATAGTCAGCAAGCAGGGATGTCAGATTAACACAAGGAAGTTTAGTACCAAAGGAAAAGAGCCTTTACAGAGCTTTAAAACACAGCATCTGCCAAGACAAACTTGACTTGAACTTAATTTAAACTAAACAGGCTCTGCCAATAATAACAAACTCTCACTTGAACTTCAGATATCTTATGGCTTCCGCCAACTTGTAAACACAGAACTTGAAAATCGACCTTCATCATGCACACTTGACTAAACACAGCAGTCCAGCTCGTGGGAAAAAACTTAGTTCGTCAAAAGAACTCGCTTGGAACTTGTATACCGTTTGACATAAGGTTTTAGAAAATACTAAACAGGCGAATAGTAGTAGCTTTTTGACATATTTTATGATTTCAGTAACTGATGCAAATCTGCTGACTCATGCTGAAATGAAAACATGCGCTAATTAATTATTCATGAACAATCCAAAAATGTAGAGAACGTTCGAGAAAGTCACGCAACGCATGAAAACAATTTTACTTACGTAACACTCAACAAAGACAAAATGTCTTTGTGCAGCATTTTGTAACTTTAAATTCATCATAGAACAGTTCAAAAAGAGGGCTCACTCATGAAATGTTTTTCAACACTTGAAGAGAAATTTCATGTCTCTGCGTGGCCACGTAATATCTTCTATTTATTCCTAGAGTAAATTAAAGACTAAACTCGAAGTGATCTCAAGATATCATGAAGTAGTACATGAAATAGCCGAAACAAGCCGAAAAGTCACGAACTTGCATGCCCAATCTTGTCCCGAAACTAGTGCATCATTTCATAACTATTTTTCATATCCTGAACTACCTTGGGTCGCAGTAGCGCAATTGGCTAACCCCTCAACTTAGAGTCTCCTCTGATCTGACGGGACACACAGGTGAGTCAGTTCAAACTCCGGGAAAGCCGAAATAATAATTCTTTCTTCCTCGAAAAAGTTAAAGAATAAATCAAAGAAATCGAAGTGATCTCGAGAGATCTTGAACTAATTCGGCCCTCACTTCGTCAAACAGCTGAATAAAACTGAAAACCTACAGACTTTGCGTGCCCAATCTTGTCAAAAAAAGTCAACTTTGATACATTCCTGAGTGTTGTGAATCCTTTACTTTGCGCTCCACCGAAGTAAACAGCAACATACACATCTACAGAGCTTTAAAAGAGACCTGACTACATACATGTACAGTAAAAACCCTCGACTAAGAACCTCGTTTTAAAGAACCTGTTAGGCTAAAATTTGCCACTTAGGCCCCCTCTATACAAGAACCTGTTCAGCCTAAAATTTAAAACATGTTCTAATTTTTAAAATTTTTTTAAAAAATTATTTGTACACTTGGACAAATAGGATAAGTCAACATTCAGGATCCCCTTTGGAGACATGTGTCTACTGGGACGTATTCGTATGCAGATTTTCTGCAAAGAATAAGCTGAACACCCCTAAATACTCTTAGCTACAATTTGTTTTTCCTTCAGAAAATAAGAACCTATTTAAGAACCTAAATAGCCTAAATTTGTCCCTATAATTACCATTTACCGGTATGTAAGAACCTATTTAGGCTAACATGGGAAAAAGCAGGTTCTTAGTTGCGGGTTTTTTCTGTAACTTGCTAACGCTGGCTGAATACAAAGTGAACTCACCTTCTCCTTCATTTTCTATTGCCATTGCCTGAGGACTGGTTTCGGCAAGTTGATCACGCCTCCACTCAGCTCTGACTTGTTCTGGTCCACTCAGAAACTCTGCATCAGTATAAACTTGAACTTGCTGTGCTTCAGCCAAGTCTTTCAAAGGTGCATGCCAGCCATCAGCACAATTCTTAATGACATCCAGAGAGCGTTTGCTCACATAACTCCTCATGCCAGTTGACTGCTCTTGATTGTTGGTCACCACCTTTGATGCATACGTTGCTAATTTGGCAGATACAACAACATCTCCCAACTTGGATTTTGCAGGGTTGAGGCCACTACATGTGCCTACAGAAATAACTGCTTTGGGTCTAAGCACAGAGGCAGCATTCTTTACAGACACAAGAGCACCACCAGGACCAATACCATTTCTGTAACATCTTAATAAAGCAACTTTCAGCTCTTCTTGACTTTCACCCACATCAGAAAAGTAAACATAGCCAAGATTATCAAACCAACATCTATAGGGGTTTTTTAGCTCACTGTAGCAAGCTAAGAACTCACAGTTTGTAACTGTAAGTAACACAATATCAACAGGAAGATCAGCATCTTTTGATGGTTTGGTTATTGCCTTAATGTCAGTCAAAGATGGGAGAACTTTATTAAGCTCAGGAGGGTCCCTAGTGTCATTTCTTGAAGAAGACTTGATATCAGTAGTAAGCTGGGGTGTATCACTATCTCTACCCTCTGATGTGCTTGTTGCAACTTCCAAAGATCCTAATCAGTGCATGAAAATAAATAAACAAAGCAATTAATTAGTTACTAATAGATAATAATTTAATTTGTTTACCCAATCACACTTAGGAGCTCAGACGAACTGTTTGAAAGTGTTAATGAGTTCCTGGTAAAATTAGAATTTAAAAGTGTTGGTTTAGTACTGTTGAGCAGGAGTGTATTATCAAGTTTAAAACTTGAGGCAAAACACAACTGCAAGTTTTTTGAAAGGCTTTAAAATCTTTGACATAGATCAACTCATTCTTGCACTAGTATAATTTAGAATTGGGGTTATTAAGTTTAATAGCTGTGTCTTTGTCAGATATTAAGACACTCACGAATTTTTAATGAGCTTTTAAAATCAACGAGAAGGGAAAACCAGAGTACACAAAGAAAAAACCTTGCAGAGTTGGGGAGAAAACCAACAACAGCAGGAATTGAACCCAAACCACATTGGTGGGAGACAAGGTTAGTACTCTTACCTCATAATAATAATAATAATAATAATGATAATAATAATAATAATAATAATAATAATAATAACAATAATGATGATGATGATAATGATAATGATAATGATAAAAATATTAAATACGATGTGTGCTAGTAGCAGGCTGCAGATAGAGTCAATATAGCTAGTCCAAGAAAAAAGAAAAAGCATTTAAATTAACCTGCCTAATTCTGCTACTAGTGCAATATCAGGGTTTGAGCTAGGATTTGATCACTGGGGGACAATTTGTCCCCTGGGCTAAAATTTTTGGGGACATTTTCATTTTTAGGGGGACAGAAATTTGTACACCCTTCCTTCTTAGCAGGGCTTCTGATAGGTCTCGGACGAAAAAGTCAAATTTCGCGGGATTTTTAGCGGCAAATTCGCGGAAAAATCGGCTGATTTCGCGGGAGTTATCGGGGCAAACTTCACCGAAAAGCAATCAGTAAAAAACGGCCGATTTTGTGGTTATTTTCAAGGCAAATTTCGCTAGAAATCGATCGGTTTTGCGCTGATCAGACCAGCCTTTTTAACGTTTTCCTAACAGAGGTCATCATTTGCTCTTTCAACAACGTGTTTTTGTGAATTTCGCTGCTCCGCGACCACGCGAAAAATCAGAAGCCCTGTCTTAGATTTCCGACAAAAATAGCAGTAGAACGTGACTGAAACGTAACTTTGGAATGAACTTTAAAGGTGCGATAAAATATACTTTCCACGTTCTGTTTCAGCTTGCAACTTCTGTACCGAAATAAATCTCTTCGTGTGTGCTTCCTTTCGAGTTTTTTCCCTAAATTTTGAAGGAGATAAATTGTCCCCTTGGCCGTTTTTTAAAGGGACAATTCCAATTGCAGTGCGGGATTGGTGCAATGGCGCGGCCTGGCTCAAACCCTGCAATACGAAATAATTTGCGGGTAAATGCTTGAATTAGCAACAGGGGTGGTTATTAATATTATTTTGAGTGGCTGGCAGGGTAGTGCACGGATGATCCTAATTTGTTCTTCAGAATTTTCCTTCTTAAATGAACAAAACCTCTAACATGAAACAGAATCGAAAACTGGAACATATCTTTCAGTGGAAACCAGATTTCACTGTCCTTTTGTCAAAGTGCTGTTGCTGTTCTCAATGCAGACTACCAGCAGTCCTTGAAGAAATCCATTCGGCTAGAATTTGTATCAAATAAATCTTAACAGTTCATTAAATTATAGCCTAAAAGCTCAGTATAAAAGCCGACAGTGTCAATGCCAATCATCCATCTTTTTCAAAACTAAAAATCACCAATTGAAAGGTGTTAGGAGACTTAAATAGGCTCATGTCCACCCTCAACAAAGGGAAAGGGGGAGCCTTGACAGCTTTGTGTGATTCGCATATTTAACACATACAGGCTTCAGACATTTTGGGCACTTTTTCATTTAGAAAAAGATGGCTGACACGCAACGAAACCTTCAACTTTAATACTGAATTTTTGTGGCTACGTTTGAAGAACTGTTATTATTTTGCTAGCAGGCCTTATTGAGTTGAGGCTTGGGAAAGCTTGAGAGCATGAACTAAATGAGAAAGGAACTATAGAGTTCACATTGTGATCCCGAAGGATTGCTAGTAGTTTATTCTCAAGCACCAATGTCAGAGGTGCCGCATCTTTAACATCCGACAGTGTGATGTCTTCAAATGGGTTATTCTCTAGAAAATATTGCGTACATTACATTACTGGTGTATTCAAGATAGATATACATACTCAGGGCTCAGAAAAAACTTGAAATCCCGCTTGTCAAATTTTGCTTGCCCAGGGCCACTTCTTGCTCATCTTAGTTAATGATTTTGTTGGAAGATGACTTGCTTAGACCCTTGCCCATTGGGCAAGTGAATTTAAAAAGTTACGTGCTCCAGACGGGACTTTTTTCCAGCCCTGGTACTTTATGCAGTGTATTCACTGTATTCTAATGAGGGGTGGGTTGGGGGCATACAGTATTCCAATAAAGGCGGGGGGGGGGGGGGGGGGGGTTGGGGATAAGCATTTACAGAATTTCATATTATTTAATAAAAAGTGAAATTACCTTTGTCATCTGAGCCTGCAGCCACATCTAATCTTCTCTTATTTGCTTGCATGGTAGTAACTTGAAGTGGTTTCTTGTGAGCTGGTGACTTGAATCAATTTATAAATATTTAAAAAATAAACAAAGAAAACAAAATAATGCAAAGCAATTACTGACAAAAATATTGTCTGTGCATAAGCTATTGATGGAGTTGTAGGAAAAAAAACACAAAGGAAAGTTGTGGCAATGGACATAGGATGTACGTTAGTGGCATATCATTGCACTTCAGCATGGGAATTAAGCACCATAAGTGATGGATCCTTAAATGTTGACGAAGTTGTGTGATGACCAGAGATTTATTTGTAATGAACTACAATGTGCACATGATTCACCAAAGTGAAATACCACACATCCACAGTGATGGGAGACCTTTGTGAATTATAACATATAAATAAATAAATCTGACAGAAAATTGAAAGTGTCATAAAACACATACCTGTAAAGTGAATTGTATATTGTTGTCTTCTTCACATCAAGTTGGTAAAGGTTTCTTGATACATGTAGCCGGATTTCACACATCTGTTGTTTCTCCTGAATTTATCTTTTCTCCCCAAAGAAAAACAAAACAAAAGAACGCTATATAGCTACATGTAAGGAAAACATTATGTACGGAGGCATTTGGAATGCACATTTTACGCGCCGATCAATGCAAGAGTAGGTATAAGTTCGCTCACCTGCACAAGTACTTGCGTCGAGGCTGCTTTAGATGAATCGGAAAGAATGCCAAAAAATTGAAAAGGACAATGTTTCAGCAGAGCACAGCCTAATCTTAACTTCTTCGCCTACAGGCTACATAATGAAACGCTAGATAAGAAAATATATTCAACCCATGATTACCAGGACTATTACAACTCTTTAGGAGTCGAAATTTCAAGAAATTTCACCACTTCCGCATACACACTACTTCAAAGTTAAGCAAAGCGCATGACAGCAATCAATCAGCCGTTGTGCCAGCCTAGAGGACTTGTCAGAAATTAGCAGGGGGGAAGCGGGGGGGGGGGGGGGGTGGAAAACGGGGGAGGGTCACAGTTTTTTGATCCCCCCATAAGGGAGGGTTATCTGGTTATGAAAAAAGATGGCAGGAGAAGAGGGAGGGTCACAAAAATATAAGCCACCAGGATCGTGAAGGGATTCTTCAATGTTATGTTTTACGAGAGTACAAACCACATATGAAAATCATGACATGCAATTCTGATTTCCTGACATACTGATCATTATTTTCCTTGTGTAGAAGGGCAACTTCTCCTGCTTGATTGTGGTTGATAAGGTTTTAATGTACCCATTTCTATAGCATGCTGTTTTGTGACTTGCCCCTGTTTGGAGCATCACTTGAATTGATCTCCACTGAAAAAACATTCAGAAGTCTAACTTTTTTTCGCGAAAATTATTCGTCTTTGTTTCTTATAGTCGTGAAGGAGAAACTGTCATAATCCAATTAAACCAAAAACTTTCTTTTGTCCTGTTTGCCAACAGAAGAAACGCTTGCATGTCCATCAAAGGTCAGTTTCAGTACAAGATACCTTTCTTATTTTTCTTGTACGACTTCATAAGAATTCGGACTCAGGGGAGGGTCCTAGAATTTTAGGACGCTTTCCAGGGGAGGGTTGGGACATTTTAATCCCTTACCTAGGGAGGGTCATTTTATTTTCATCGCTTAACTGAAAATCTCCACCTCCTCTCCCCCTGCTAATTTCTGACAAGTCCCTAGTCCGCTTTCCATCGAAAAGTGTGCCCTCTTTTAAGTAATTTACATTCTTTCATGAAGGCATTAACCAATCAGAAGTCGAGGACAGTTTCAAGCTGGCTTCTGATTGGATTAAATCTGCATGAAAGAATGTGAATAAATTAAATGCTGCCACACTTTTGGGCTCCTTGCTGTACCACAGACCAACAGGGTGGAGATCTTGTTCATAAAGACAAAACTACAAAATTTACCTGTCTAACGTGGTGGGAGAACGACCCACTACAAAGTGTAACCATAAAATCAGCTGAACAGACTAAAGAGAGTAGAGAAATTCCATCACCTCAAATCACAGCCCATGGGCCCATGGCCATGTTTTATGAAGCTTCACAAACGTATGTAATGGTGCGAACCATTTGATTATGTAAATGGTAAGTACCACTGGACTCTACTGTGAGCTGTAACGTCACCGAGAGAGACTCGCCGAGAACAGACTTTAGACTTTGTGCGGAGAATGAGGCAAAAGAGAACGCCTAGGGACTAGGCTGGCGATAATGATAACTCACTCTTAACTCACCCTGTCTAAAAACTAAAAAGGCATTTGCCTTGAAACTTGCCCCAGTCCCTTTGCGTAAATGATCATGTGCCTTTGTGGTCTTTTTTCACTCGGCCTTGGTGGATAACAACCTCCTCGATCTGCATGATTCTTCATATCCTACTTACTCCGTCTCATTCAATAATTGCTAAATATAAGTATTGCCTGCAGCCTTGACAGGAGTAGCTCAGTCGGTAGAGCGATATACCGCGGGGCAGGAGGTCGCGGGTTCGATTCCCGGGGCAGGACATATAATCAGGGTCTTAAAATAACTGAAGAGGAAGGTATTTCATTTGCTCTGCAAACGGCGCGATATTTGGGTGGCTCAGATCACTACGCACTGTAAAACAGGCGTTCCTGTCTTCTGTGGCTGACAGAAATACAGTGACCTCAATTAGTACTTCGTACTGAATACCTTCACAATCCCTCCGACGGTGGGAGGGCGGGAAAAAGGAAAAGCCCCGGGACAAGGTTGAAACAAAGTAGTTATTTAATTGGACGGTTTTGTTCATCATTTTCACATAGAGCACAAGGGACCTTGTTTACCCCCGAAATTTTGAATAACCATTGTTTTCAATTTCTCCTGAGCCTTCCAGTCGACCCGAGAGAAATCGAAGACAATGGATGGTTATATACGCCAAATTTCTGGGGATAAACAAGGTGGTCTGGCGAGTTCTTTAAAGTTATGGAGCATGTGCTCCCCCTCTCAGAAAACTTCACGATCGATCGCCCACCGTTTCGATATGTTGTGGTTCAATTTTATGCTTGGTTTAAATTTTATTCTCTTTTGTTTCATACACATTATCATACATTACCAAGCCCAAAAGCAAAAAAAAATAAAATTTAAACAAAGGATAGAATTGAACCACAACAGATATATTAAAATTATAACAGGACTCCGAGGCTTTAATTGCAAATATTTCAAGATTCCATTGTCTGGAGAGACTTGGACACAGAGAAACCCAAACCAAATATGGAAAAATGACCCTACAGCCTCGGAGTCGTGTTAGAATTTTAATATATCTAACGTGGACTATTCACAATGAACTAAAATTATTGGCCCCCTATATACATATTTTTAAATTCCTTAGGGAGCGTCAGCAACAACGACGGCGACGGCTACGAAAACGTCACTTAAAAAGTGAATTCGCGCTACTTCAAAGTTTATCGCGCTTATTCCATCTCGTTTAATTCGTCAAATGTTGGCAAATTGTTCTGGAGTTAAATTCTAAAAGACTGCAAAGTTCAGGAAAAGAAGAAGAAAAGTCGTTGTTTTGTTTTCACGGCCTCGTCAAAACGTGAAATTAGGCACTTTCACGTTGTAGTCCTGCAGCGACGGCAAAGAAAAGTACAAAAAAGCGTGATGCACGTGCAAAGTTATTGTTTTGTCAATCTAAACCAATTGCTTTTTTGCCGTTCTTGTTGCCGTCGCCGTCGTCGTTGCTTAAGCTCCCTGTTATCTCTTCCCCTACGGCACCTTTTTAAAGCGACGTTACACGAGACCATTCGCAACAACGATTTTCAGCGCAACACAGCGTTGCAATGTTGGAACAATGTTGCAACCAACCATTTGAAGCAATGTCGCAACAATGCTGTGTTGCTCTAAAAACCGTTGTTGCGAATAATAAAACATAAGTCAATTGGAACAAAACATGGTTAAGAATCCCAACAGGTTGGAGGTTAATCAGTTGTCTATTTTTTAAGCGTGACTACATTTAGGTAGTGGTCGGAGTGGGACTGGAACTTGGGTTCTCCGGATTACAAGTCCAGCGCTCTAAAAGAGCGACCACGCTGCCTTCTACACCATATTCTATATTGTGCATTCATAAATAGCGCTGAAACCTAACAGAGAGACAGATAAGAACACCAGGTGACTGTAATAGCACTTTATTAAAGAATTTTACCTGTTTAAATTTGTCTAATGTATTTATTCTAGGTTGTACTTCCTATAGTGTATACAAACTCTTGTATCACGCTTTGGTGACCTGTGTTAAACCGCAGGTTCACCGTATTATACAAAACTGGTTTGTTTGCTAGTTCATGGAATCTACATTATGGTAAAAACTGATAAAGATCGCCCTACACTGCTCTCTCACTAATTCTGTTTTAAAAAAAAAATGTGAGATCAAAGTAACTGTTCTTAGTCACTGCTAATGAACAGTACACGCAACTAAATAACCAACCTAGAGCTGAGTCTGAAGAGCGATCTTAATTTTGAAAAATATTGAAAAGAATGCAGATGGGGATAATCTCATTTGCATAAGCTACAAAAGCTAACACCAGTTAGCATGAAAACTAAAATCTAATTTTATAAATCCATTACAAACTGCATTATCAAAATGATGTTCAGTTAAAGCTGGAACATTTTCAGGTGGAGTATTTTACAAAGCTGATTTGTTCGCCAGCTCACGGAAGTTATATTTTGATGAAATGAAAAATAACTACACCTTAGTGCAGGCGAAGTTTTTCAGCCTATGTTCGATCTATACCGGATAACTTTTGCGTCGGCAGGAAAATACGGATAGAGCTTCTTTTCTCACATAAGAAAAGTGATTTGGGGGCGAAGCTGCGTCGCGCGCATGGGATCTCTAAAGTGGAGAGTCACATATCGGATAGGTGTTCATACTACACTGGAGAGCTTTTAATGTCGGCACGATAATCTATCCGGTATAATGTGAAAATAGCGTGAAAAACTTACGCTGCACTTGGATGCAAGTTAATATTATTACCCCAGCTTTAGAATCAGATATAATAACAAAATGAACGGAGTAATTTCGCTAAAACACTGAACTGTTGTTAATCACTGCTTATAAAAAGTGAATGCGACAAATTTACTCTGAGCCTGGATCTGAATCCAAGAAGCATTCTTAATTACTTAAAAATATTCAGTAAACTGACAGGTAGGAATAATCACAGCTGTGTTGCTTACACAAGCTAAATCTACATCCTTGTATTATGAAACATCACTATATAATATGTCTGCAACGATGAACAGTTGAAAGATCATGTTCTTCATATCGTCACTCCTGATTTGTTTGTCAGTTCACAAAAATTACATTCCTGTTATAAGTGAGAGGGAAGCTTGGTCGTACCGTAGCGTACCGTTGTGAAATAAAAACTACATTTCAGTTTCACTACTTTTAAGGACATCGCAACGAACTGAAATAAAGAAAACATTATAAAGAACTTAAGTTGTAGAGCCGGTTTCAGTGGTTGTAAAACGACCAAAGTAGGATCAGTGTTTTTACCCAAATCACCAGGGATTTGAACGCAGGGGTTCAAAATATGGGGATACTTAAACCAGGGAAAAAACCAAAATGTGAGACAATTAAATTAGGGTCCGAAATCCGAGGATACTTAAATTAGGAGGGATACCCAAAATGCCGGGATACTTAAATTATAGGGCTATCAAAGGGATAATTTAAATACGGGAATACTTAAATGATTGCCGCACAGGAGGTAGTGGCTCATTTAGTGTCCAGGTCTCTCCACGCTTTTGGAGTGATGAGCAGGGATCCCATTTTCACTCTTCATCAAATGTGACTCCCTTTTCTTGTAGTTCTGCCTCTGTAAGTAGGCGATATCTATTCGACCAACTACCAGAATCGGCCTAATAAAGAAGACAATTAGCAACGGATTAAAATTAAAGTAGATTTAGTTCGTTAGTGATCGTGAAAATGGTAGCCACGATTGTTTTGCGAAAACAATGGTGTGTCTCTAATTCCCTACCAATATCAGCGAGATTGAAAAAGTCATTACTTTAACGAAACGCACACGTGTAATCGTCCTCCTAGAGGGGAAACTACGTAAACAGTGAAATTCCTCGTTTAGTCTAACCTGCGATCAGGCGTTTTCTTTTACGGGGAAAGTCCTTTTCCTTCACTTGGAAGCGTGTATATTGCTTCAGTGACTCACTTTTACGAACAAAATCTATGATCAGAGTCATATCACTTAACACACTGAACCGTTATTAGTCACTGCTAATGAACAGTTCATACAAATAAATTTACTTAAACCCTGGATCTGAATCCAGATAGCGACTATTTTATAGCAATAAATGTACATGGTAGTATTATGAATTCATTACTGTATATTGTACAATCGGATTAAACACACTGAACTGTTATTAGTCATTTCTAATAAACAGCACAGGCAAATTTACAAACACAGCTCTGAATCCAGATAGCGATCTGAATTTTTTTAAATAACACTATCTAAAAATGCAGATAGGAAAAACTTTAACTGACAATGTTAGCAAAAATACATCACTGCATATACGTAAATGATTTATAGTTTAAGGTTCATATTCAGTTTCACAATGCTGACTTGTGTGCCAGCTCATTTCATACAACTAAGAAACATGCGCTACATCTAGAAGCATTCTAAATATTGTCACAGCTAAGTAAATCAGCCTAATATCAACTGCTCTGCACTCGGAAGCTTGCATATTGCCTAAGTGAAACGGCTTACAAAAGGGAAAAACGGAGTAATATCACCAAACACACTGGACTGTTATTAATCACTGCTAATGAACAGTCAACGGCACCAGGTGATACAAGGCTGACACTCACTACGGGTACCCTGGGGACGTCACACTGGACTGTTATTAGTCACTGCTAATGAACAGTCAACTGCACCAGGTGATACAAGGCTGACACTCACTATGGGTACCCTGGGGACGTCACACTGGACTGTTATTAGTCACTGCTAATGAACAGTCAACTGCACCAGGTAGTACATGGGGTTTAACACTTAAGCCTGGTTTTGATTGTCTCAATCACCTTAACACATTTTTAGACTATTTGGGCGACTTGGACGATATCGACGATTATATGAAAACCACAGTTAAATGCAAAATTAGGAACTTTTTGAACAGACATTTTGAATCGTTTGCATCTTACGCAACAGCGACTATCACTAACGAAAACGGAAATCACTTTTAAATATTGGGTAGGGGTTGTGCTCAATATTCCTAAGGAGTGGCTTCAAGAGGGTATTAGGTTTTAATCGGTTACACCAATTACATGGCATAGCTACAAGCAGTTGCAAAAGTACTTGAGACACTGTACATATTTTGGCTTAAATGGCCAGTCCATGGTCTTGTGCTTGTGATCCCCTCTCCACCCCTTATCAAAGTTGCTAGCAATACAAGACCATGCTCAAACCTTGGAGGAACAACTCTGAATGGAGGGGAGGAGGGAGGTGAGTGTATATCCACATACGTGTGACTAGCAGTGATTTGAAGTAGGAAAGGCTGGTTTTTCGTGGAAGTGTCTCAACATTTTTGCAACTGGTTGTAGCACGAGCCGAAAATCATTTCCGGTTCCTTTTAACCAAGAAGGAGAGGTTCCTTTTCTTTCTTTCTCTACCCCAGTCCCTACTCCTGGAATCTTTTGTTCCTTTTTACCCAATACGCTCGCAAATCATCAGTGCTTGCCCCGCTTAGCCTAAAGGAAACGGAAACGAATAAGACACGGGCTAAAAATCCATGTGTCATCGAGTTTTGAACCATAATGTGAAACAGCTTAAAATTTAATGATTTATTTTGCGTTTCTGTTGAAGTGTAAAGAGCTGTATAAGAAAATTAATGGCGCTTCTCCTTTGAGTTACAAATCAAGTAATACCAGGAGCCTATTTCTTCTCAGCATCACCGGGGGGGAGCCCATATAAAAGTGACGGGGAAGCTCGTCTTCTTGCCTTAAAAATAGGTGTAGGGATTGCGAACTTTGGTCTCACTTAGGGTGGCCAGGAGGCAAAGCCAATATTTTTTTCCGTACTTGTATCGTCTAGGGCAAGATGAATTCATTCTCTCTTCCTTGAGGCTGTGCGTGAAAAAATTTGTATCTCAAAAAAGGCCAACGCCACCATACTTTGTCGAAGCATCGTCTCCTTTAGGGCCTTAATTCTACTTTCCCGACGAGCATCCCTGTCCGTATTATATGGGAGTCACCCCTCCCTCCCCCCCACCCACCAACCTAGGCCGGTCAGTAATTAACGTCACAGTACGTTAGGCGTTTCGCCTATTTTAAGATTTCTTTTTCCGCAAAATTCACTTTGTTCAAACACGACTGCGCGATCCAAAAAGGGAGTTGATGTCCTAGACGAAGCCCCATTGGTCGTTACTTATTATTCAGGTTTCTTCAACGAAATGAACACAGTAAACTCTCTTCGACTGAAAATTCGTTGATCTCATGCGCTGCGCCATTGCTGGAAATTTTACTCTGCTCTCATTTGATGGAAAGATCTGAACATCTAACACGCTATGACCCAGGCCTCACTTGAGTGATGGACTCTTGAGGTTGATGGACTCCTGGTTTTACCCATGATAGTTACGCATCGCATGCAAGGTGTACGCTAACTAAGTACAAAAATCTTTTGATCTACTCCAACGTAATTTAGGTATCCCTGTTTTTTGGGTAACTCCGTATCTAAATCCCTCGTGATGTGGGGTTTTCCATTATTTCAGGTCAGTGCTATGGGTGATCCCCTAGTACCCTACCGGGATATTAACATCCTTTGTTATTTGGGTTGTTGTTTCGAGGTGCTATCCTTCGCAGCATACCCTGGGTATCCCCTAGTACCCTACCGGGATACTAACATCCCTTGTTATTTGGGTTGTTGTTTCGAGGTGCTATCCTTCGCAGCGTACCCTGGGTATCCCCTACTACCCTACCGGGATACTAACATCCCTTGTGATTTGGGTTGATGTTTCGAAGGCACTGTCTCTTGCTGCGTAACCTGGGTAGCAAGCACGATCCGCGCGAGCGACTTGCACCCCCTCCCCCCAACCCCGCCCCCGTCGTATCATGCCTTCCACTCAAGCTACTCACAGTATTTCGTACGTTGAACATTAATTCCGGCAAATAAAATGGCCTCGTGTGATTGTTTAAAGGTTGCCTTATGTGTTTAGTTTTCACACCAATAGACACTGCATGCAAAATATTGCATGTTTAAGGGAAAAGTTTTGAAAGCTCGTGGTTTGTTATGTGAAAACAGGCAATCGCAGGAGCCAGTTTCTTTTAAAAAACGGCTTCCAGTCTAACTTGTTTTGAAGATCTATTTTGAGATAGTGGTCGACGTACCGTTGTGAAATAAAAACTACATTTCAGTTTCACTACTTTTAAGGACATCGCAACGAACTGAAATAAAGAAAACATTATAAAGAACTTAAGTTGTAGAGCCGGTTTCAGTGGTTGTAAAACGACCAAAGTAGGATCAGTGTTTTTACCCAAATCACCAGGGATTTGAACGCAGGGGTTCAAAATATGGGGATACTTAAACCAGGGAAAAAACCAAAATGTGAGACAATTAAATTAGGGTCCGAAATCCGAGGATACTTAAATTAGGAGGGATACCCAAAATGCCGGGATACTTAAATTATAGGGCTATCAAAGGGATAATTTAAATACGGGAATACTTAAATGATTGCCGCACAGGAGGTAGTGGCTCATTTAGTGTCCAGGTCTCTCCACGCTTTTGGAGTGATGAGCAGGGATCCCATTTTCACTCTTCATCAAATGTGACTCCCTTTTCTTGTAGTTCTGCCTCTGTAAGTAGGCGATATCTATTCGACCAACTACCAGAATCGGCCTAATAAAGAAGACAATTAGCAACGGATTAAAATTAAAGTAGATTTAGTTCGTTAGTGATCGTGAAAATGGTAGCCACGATTGTTTTGCGAAAACAATGGTGTGTCTCTAATTCCCTACCAATATCAGCGAGATTGAAAAAGTCATTACTTTAACGAAACGCACACGTGTAATCGTCCTCCTAGAGGGGAAACTACGTAAACAGTGAAATTCCTCGTTTAGTCTAACCTGCGATCAGGCGTTTTCTTTTACGGGGAAAGTCCTTTTCCTTTCGCCTCCAAAACAAAAGGGAAAAAGGATCGCCTGATCGCAGGTTACGTGTTGTCCTGACCTTCTCGCACAGAGCGGAAGAATTGAGAGGCTGCTACTGGTCGGAAAAAAAAAGAGAGGCTCTTTGTGCAACGTAGCGAATACGAAGAAAGAATAGAAAGCTTCGCCAGTCCGCCTTATTTCATTACCGTTCTTAACTTTAAGTGTGAATGTATTTTGCATGGAAGTACAGTGGAACCTCGATATAACGAACCTCTATATAACGAAGTTGTCCGTATGACGAACGATTTTCTTTATCCCAGTAACAGCAAAATAGATAAAAAAGAACCTCGATATAACGAAACCTTGTTCTAGCGAACAAATTTTGCCAGTCCCTTGGCCCTTCGTTATGTCGAGGTCCCACTGTACTGAGGACACAGTTTTTATGTCTCCTCCTGGAGACGGCGGGACCAACAGTTCTACCTCATTGGAGCAACGCAGGAGAAAGGCAATGCCTTCACTGCTTAGTTGTTTTGAGTATTAGTAAAGTCACGGTAACCAAACCCGCGACCTCCCGCTCTATAGTAAAGCGTTCTACTGATTTTTTATGGAACATGCCAATTGTTGGTTTAAAAAAAACTGTACAGTACAGCGTACATTCGTTGAAACTTCAGAGCCAATGTCGGAAAATATCGAATCTCAACTTAGTTTGAATTTATCGCATCTTTTGAATGTAAAACATTGACAATACTCACACTGAAATTTACTAGTCATGGATATATGTACTGTCTGCATTAATTTGGAAAAATAAGCATAACGTCAAAACAGTGAATGTTGTAGCGCGGATTTTTGACCGGTTAGTGGGAAAGGTTTGTCTTGAAAT
>OZ037787.1:6629151-6704151 GCA_964035525.1 Porites cylindrica | reverse complement strand
AAGCCAAAATCGATAAACTTGTCAAGGAATAACCGAATGTCCCTAGGCACATTGCTGAGCTTGAAATAAAGACAGTCATTTAAAAGTGCATGCCAGGCAAGTTCCCCTAACTTTGCGAGTTCTTCTCTGTATTCATCCATGCTTCTAAATGTCTCATCTGAGGCTTTTGCGGTCACGTGATCAAGCAGCGTCTGACAAAAACTGTTATACACATCTGCGCGGGATGTAGATGGTCCTTGATAATCAGAAACCTTCCAGCTTAGAACCAACATTAACAGCAGAAGAGGTATTTCTGCCAAGTCCCACAGGTCGCGTCCATCCAAGAAATCTGTGAATTTTAATACTTCTGTTTGGTCGCGAAGAAACTTACGGGCAAATGTTTCAACTTGCCACTGATCAAACCCATTAATTTCAAACTGAGCATGACTTCCTGGTCTTAACTCATCTTTTTTCCGAGGTCGGGTAGTCACAAGGAGAGTGCAATCTCTCAATAGACTGCCTCTCCAAATCTGATGGACTTGCGATGATGTTTCGGCGCTATATTCATCATAACCGTCAAAAATAAGTAGGACTTTCTGTTGGTTACGAAGAATGTAATCATACAATTGGCTAAACACCGTAGGGTCACCTGCGGACAACAGCTCCGCCTTTTGTAGCATGGCACAGAAGTCTTGCGTATTGCAAACATCTCGGAGCTTGATTAAAAGTACAACAGCAAACTTCTTTAGGATTTCTTTATTACCTCGTGACCAGTCAACGGCGAGTTTCTTTGTCAATGTCGACTTTCCTATTCCTGGCCTCCCATACACTAAAATTCTCTTAGGAATTAGATGATGACCATGGCTTGCAAATAGCTCACTGTAATCTTGAAGCCTTTCTTTCGTTGTTCCAGCAAGTTTTCTGTCATCTCTTAGCAGTGTTAACTGTACATACACCTCATCAATGTCCATGGTATTATCTCGGTCCCAAGGGGTAATCATTAACTGGCTCGCGGTACTGTTGTAAAATGAGCACAGCTGATTTTGACTCCACTCCAGAAAAGCAGTTACAGCATCTGTTTATAAAAAAAGTAAATCTCTTAAGACTTAAATCCTCTCTAACGCATTGAGCAGTAGGAAGTTAATTGTACACGTTTTGTAACACTGGAGCAAGACCGGTGCGGATTTTGGATGCATTAAGCTTAGGATTACCAAGTTTCACATCAGCGGTTTTCTAAACGGTTGCGAGGACCGATTGGTGGAACAATTTTTGGGATACAGATTTCAAAAGTTTTATACTGCAATTATTTCACATTCACCCTGTTTACAAACGTTTGTCTGTTTGTTTCGGCGAAAGTTTTTCTTTGCCTTTTTTTTCGACCATTCGACAGCGCGTGAGAGAGAGCGCGAAGCTGAAGCGCGAGAACAAAAAGGAAACGAAAAGAAGCCTATTTTTTCTTTTTCCGACCCGTACCCATGGGTTTCGTTTCAGGCCGGACGCCGGACTCGGACGTCCGGTAATTATCACACGAAATAATTTTTTTAACTGTAAAAATCTTTATTTTCTTACCTTTTACCGATTAACCACTTCCGGTCAGGGGAAAGAAGGAAATTGCATTTAGAGAGTCCAATTTTAAAAGTTTCCTGGGGCCAAACATGTCTTCGGATCCCCCTTAAAGATCGTACCTCCGGCACTCAACCTTCGCGCCTGCGGTACGAACGGTGCAAGTCCGCCAGCTGAACCTCTGAATCCAAAACTTCCAAATGCTACCGAAAAGTCTGCCTACCCCCTTGCGCTTGCGGGCAATAAATCCCCTACGGTTTTTATTTCCATACGCGCGCTGGACGATCTCTTAAGGTAATTCCCTGGTTGTTAAAATTGACCGTTTCTTTTCCTTTTTTCAAGATCGGGTTATTTTAGGTCACTTCACTTCTGGAGAAATATAGCCCAGACAAACAAACTGGCTTAAGTTTTTAGTGAGATTCACAGTTTTTGCAATATTTCCGCGCAAGTAGGAAAAAAAAAAAAAAAAAAAAAAAACAGGATAACAGGTAGACAGGCGGAAAACAAGCACGGTCACCCCATCTTTTTATTGCAGTTTTTGAATGCCCAATATATGACTGACATTTGTGCCAAGTTTGAAAAAATCTGGATAGTACATCATTTTCAAGGGAATTACTTTAAGAGAAAATAAAGAGTCTGTGAACAGGCTATTTTACATTGCATGTGCTGGCCTCCCCTTCCAAATTAGTATTAAAAAATCAGTCATAAATGATATTTTTGACACGTTCATTGACGTTACATCTGACTGTAAAAGCTACATTGTTGTTGTTGTTGTTGTTGTTTTGCTACGTAAATCTGTTGTTCAGAATCTATAAGGGTGCTTGGAGAGGACCTTAGGCCCGGTTCAGACGCCAAACTTTTCATGAACCGAACATAACTCGAATTAAGGCCGACCCAAATTATTTAGAGCGGCTGAACTGATTCAGGCGCCGATCTCAATTGCAGCTAAACGAAGTTTAAAAGGCGAAAAATGCTAATTTCGGTCAAACTGCTTACAAAATACCGTATTTCTTTGAAATAATAGCCGCCCCTCGATTAATCGCTTCCCTCGAATAATCGCCCCCCCCTTTGATGGAAATATTTAAAATAATCGCCTCTCTCGAATAATCGCCCCCCCCCCCCCCCCCACCCCACGCCTCTGACCATCTTCTCTTTCTTTTATCCCCGCCACGTCAAGTTGAAGTGGAATCTGATCCAGAAAAACTGATCAGTGATGATTCAAGCTCTGAAAATTAATCAAGGAACCAAATTTGGAACATTTTAAAAGCCCATGTTCTGTTTATTTGATGTGATAATTTGTTTATTTAATGGGATAATAACACAAAATATTTAGGGCACAACTTCCAGTGAGGAATATTTGAAATAATCGCTTCCCTCGAATAATCGCCCCCCTTTGGTGTGAAAAAATAAATAATAGCCCCCGGTTATTATTCGAGGAAATACGGTACGTTATAATAATTTATGCATTAGGTTCGTTACATGAAAAGTTCGGCGTCTGAATCAAACCCGTTCCAAAGTCGCCCCAAAGGCGAAATTTCCGGATGTGCTAAGAGAAAAGAACGGCTGAGCTGTTCCAAATTGAAATAGGCGTTCCTAATTGATTCAGACGCCGAACTTTTCATGTACTTAATGCTCACTTCTGTGTATTAGGTTCGGCTAATGAAAAGTTCGGCGTCTGGACCGGGTCTTATTCGTTTTACAAAAAAGCTATGGGAAAGATTAGCTCATTAAACACGTCAACTTAACAGAGGCAAGGCCCTGTCCACTCGAATTCGGATATTCATGAAACTGTATATTTTGGGGGGCCTTTTGTCAACACTTAACCAGTGAATCCGCTCATTCATCCGCGTCCTATTCGTGTAAAAAAAATCGGAGGGTATAATTTGCAGGTTGCAGGTCGCAGGTCACAGGTTGCAGGTCAGAATTTGAAGCACACGCGAACGGTCAACGCTAAAATGATTTTGAGAAAAAAACTGTCTTTACAGCGTCACGCAGACCGCACACCGCCAAAATTCACACCCTGTTTAAGGCTTCGGGTCCAATAAGAAACCCTGTTCAAGACACTAAATTGCGAATTTGTATACCCTGTTTAAAACTCAAGACCTTGAAAACCATACCCTGTTCAGCGGCACATACCCATATAGGCCAAATAAGGGAGTACCTACCCCCCCCTCCCCTTCGGGAATGTATGCTGCTCGTTGGAATCTAAGCCGCGGTCGAGCACATGCAGAGTGTAGTGGAGTAGCCTAATTCCCTTCCCCTTCCCTTTCGAATGCCTGAAAAAAAATTTCGACAGCCGTTAAGTGGTAAACAACAAAACGAAAATATTGATGTTATTGCCGATCTTGTGATGTATTACATCCGACCAGCCCTCAATGTGTGCGTTGCTCTCTCTAGGTACGTTCTTTTTTATTTTATTCCTTTGAATGTGTACTGTTTTGGAAGTATTATAAGCGTGACACTTCCTGCGCGACCTTGTGTTACATATCAAATTCTACCGCCGTGGTTAGCCCGCACGTGGAAATTTCCACATCCGGTTTTTTTACCATTCGTTGTTATTTTTAAAAGTGTGAAGCTGAGAAATTTTGATCTATAGGGCTCCGGCTGCAAAACCTTACTCCCAAAAAACAATTTCCTGGGACTATAGATATTTCCGGTTTGCGTGATGCTGTAAAGACAGCTTTTTTTTTTTTACAAAATCAGTTTAGCGTTGACCGTTCGCGCGTACTTCAAATACTGACCTGCAACCTGCAACCTGCAAATTACACCCTCCTTAAAAAAATGCGGTTTCAAACATGGGGTTTCTACCCCAGCGGACCGCTGAGGGATCAGTTTCTTCCTCTCACAATACCAACAATGACAACAATGCTTTGGATCGAAACCTACCAACCATGAGCGAGGTTAAATGTGACACATCAATCACTAACAATCAAGTCATCAAGGTGGTAAAAATAGTCCGACTCAGTAAATCGACACTATCGCCTGATCATGAGACAAACGATAAAACTAAACCCTTTATACACATTATCCACGATGATTAATATCTTTCATGACATATCTGGATTCGTATGGACAGGGGCTACAAATTGGTACCTGAGGGACTTGGTAACTGTTCCTTTGATCTGCCGGCAGAGCTCTGCTCTGATAAATCTGCAACAAAGAGAAATCTAACACTTACATTTAAGAAAAAAGTCATGTACTTAAAAACAGAAACAGTGGAACCCGGATTAATACGGACACGAAAAGGACATGCCATAGTGCCCCTATTATCCTGGTGTCCGTATTAAGCGGGTAGTCAGGAAAAAAACGTCAAAACACATGTTTATCGGTATAAAGGTTTATCGGTATAAAGACTAAAGCACGACGTTTTAAAGAGAACGTTGTCTAATTTCTCAACTGTAACATTAAGAAGTTCGTCCTAAAGAAAACTCACGAACATTTATCATAGTCTCTCTTTAAACACGACAATGGAATGATTGGAATACACAACTTTACTTTTTGTACTGACGGGGTTTAGTTTGCTACTCGGTCAGGTGGACTGAGTATTAGACAGAACCTTTGAAAAGGTCATATGCTTTTTCTGTTAGGTTTTCACTGCTAAGATATTCAGTCATAGGCAGCGCGCAGGTAACCAGTGTCCGTAAAGCGAGGTTGACGACATATTAGAGTTTGTGACTCAGGACACAGAAAAGTGTCTGTTGTCTGTATTAACCGGTGTTTGTGACACACACCCCATACTGTCATGTAGTGTTAAGCTCACCGTGGCAGCAAGGAAGTAACCCACCCTAGATTCCATAAAACAACATGCCTAAGGAGGAAGGGACATAACTTAAAGAGAAATGTTACTGACCTTGATAGCGTGGCCATGACTGAAAAACACAGGGCTCACTCAAAATGTGTGCAACAAGAGATGCTGCCATCACACTGGCACAGCAAGACCAACTCTCTGAAGCCAACTGAGACCCATCTGCATAATCAGCTATTCCTTTCACAATTAACCACTCAATTTGACAGTCAAATGCTGCTGTAAACACTCCTGTAAAAATAAAATAACGGCATATACTGTTAATAAACAGTTGTATTTTAGACATAATATAGGTCAAACAAGATCCCCATAGTGGGGGTTCATTGGGCTGCTGACTGCGCATTTTTTAGCCGGAGCTCTATAGTAACTTCTACCATTGTGAATACAAAATAGGCAAGTTAGCCTTTTGAAGTAAGAAACACTTGGCATTAGTTGTAACTTGGACATTTCCACAATGCACCCCCCTCCCCCTAATCACTCTGTCCCCCAAAATCGATAGCATGACAGCTTATTGTCATTCTATGCATATAAAACGTGACAGGGTCAGTTTAAATGTGATGCAGTGGTTTATTATCAGTTTAGGAAGTATAGATTATAATAAAAAAATAAATTGCACTTTTCACCAGCTTTGGTGCATAGCTACTCCTAACCTAGAGACACATGTAGCCTTTTGAAGCAAGAAACGATTGGGATTGGACATTACCTCACGCCCATCCCTCTTTTTCCAAAAATATAGCATGACAGTACTAACCTGACTAATCTGATCTACCTGGAAATTCCAAAAATTATTGTCTTTCTTTCTACGATTATAAAATGTGACAGGGCCAATTTTTATGTTTTAAATACCTCTTTTAACATTCTGGCTTAATTAATATAGAGGATATTACATGGCCACGCGGGGATACGAATCTTATCTTTGAGTGCTGAAAGTATCTCTCACGAGTGAGCGAAGCAAACGAGTGAGAGATACTTTCAGCACTCGAAGATAAAATTCGTATCCCCAAGAGGCCATGTAATATTCTGTTTATTTTACAGATACTGATGAAATTCGTACATAAAACACAACTTTTTCTTAAATTCATTTTCGAAACAGCAAAATAGTATAATTAAAGTGGTCACCTATCACAAAATGCCTGTAACAAAGATGTTATGAAACTCGGATATAAAGTTATAAAGAAGAAATAAAAACAATAATACTTATATTTCAAAATTTCACAAGAACCGGCCTCGCGCCTGAGCGGGAAGCTCTCTTGTAATTGTCTAATCATGTTAGTGTCCATGGCGACACCAATATCATCACACGCGAAAGATAAAAATAGTATCTTTGATTCACTGCATGCGATGAAGATATGATTTTTTAGTAAAAGGAAAAATCCTGGTATTTTATCAGTATCTATATAATAAAATTAATTATTATATTATGTTTCCTAAAATTGCAAAGCAAATTAGGGTTCAGTTTTATTTCTGTCAGATGTTGTATTTAACCCAATTTACAAATAGCAAACTCCTCTTTTAATTGTAAGGAAAGACTTTTCACACGCAGGGAGAGAATTGTAACAAGTAAAAGCTTTTCCCATGGGGACCCTGGGGTGGCACTGTTTCTGTAGCTCTTGCACAGGCTAACAACATCATTGAATACTGTATTTAGATAATAATTTGGTGCAGATATAGGGCCAATAACTCCCTGCAATAATTTTGTGTTTGTTCAAATCGACTTCCAAATCTGTTTGCCAGATAACCTAAAATGACCTGTCCCCTTGCTGCAAAAATTGGACCCAACGAAGGAGGAATAGGATATGCAAAGCCTTCTGGGAGTTTCCTCCACCATTTTTTCTTTGTGCTGCAGAGTCAAGGTGGCCACATTTTTTTTGATTGGGCATTGCCTTCACAGGCAGCCCAAAAATATAACTTGAACCACGGATAAAATTGAACCAATGACAACATACATCTGTATATATAGGGCCAATAACTGCACTCAATAATTGACTTTTGTGTTCATTCCAAATCAACTTCCAAATCTGTTTGCTGGATGACCCAATTTGATTTAATTATTCTTTTTTTTCTTAATAATTCTATTATAATTTTATTGTAAAGCGCTAATGAACTTTATGGAATTAGCACTACATTGTATATAGGCATTAATTATTGTTATTATTATATAAGATATACTGGTGTAATTGCGATTGATTTTCTCTCTCAACATCCGCATCCAAACCATAGACTTTGGGAGGCAAAGACGGTTTCTACTTGATGGAGAGGAGCCGGCCTGAGAAGTTAAGGTAGGCTGTAGAAAGGAGAGTTACATGTATTTTCTGGAGTTCAGGTATGTTGATGTTGCCAGGGATTTTGCCATTTAATTATTATTATTATTATTATTATTATTATTATTACTATTATTATTATTGTTATTATTATTACTATTATTATTATTATTATTAAATGAACCATCCCCTCCCCACACCTTTTTTTGACGTACAGCTGTAGAAAGAATGTTGCTTCTCATTTCCATTAATTTTGTTTCAGACTTGTTAGTATAAAACGAAAACAAAACAAACACACAAAAAGGCACATACTAATAAAGACTGACAGTTTAAATAAGTAGTCAACTCACCTTCTCCTTCATTTTCTATTGCCATTGCCTGAGGATTGGTTTCAACAAGTTGATCACGCCGCCATTCAGCTCTGACTTGTTCTGGTCCACTCAGAAACTCAGCATCAGTATAAACTTGAACTTGCTGAGCTTCAGGGTTCTTTAATGGTGCTTGCCAGCCATCAGCGCAACTCTTAATGACATCCAGGAAGCGTTTGCTCACATAACTTCTCATACCAGTTGACTGCTCTTGATTGCTGGTCACTACTTTCGATGCATATGTTGTTAATTTGGCAGACACAACAACATCTCCTAACTTGGACTTTGCAGGGTTGAGGCCACTACATGTTCCTACTGAAATGACTGCTTTGGGACCTAGCACAGAGGTAGCATTCTTTACAGATACAAGAGCACCACCAGGACCAATACCATTTCTGTAACATCTTAATAAAGCAACTTTCACTTCCGCATCAGAAAAGTAAACATAGCCAAGACCATCAAACCAACATTTATAGGGGTTTTTTAGCTCACTGTAACAAGCCAAGAACTCACAGTTTGTAACTGTAAGTAACAAAATATCAACAGGCAGATTGGCGTCTTTTGATGGTTTGGTTATTGCCTTAATATCAGCCAAGGATGGAAGAACTTTATTAAGCTCAGGAGGGTCCCCAGTGTGGTTATTTGAAGAAGACTTGACATCAGTGGTAAGCTGGGGTGTATTGACATCGCTACCCTCTGATGCGCTAGTTGTATCCTGTGAAGATTTTAATACCTTGGACCCTAATCAGTGCATGAAAATAAATAAATAAAAACAACTTATTACTAATAGATAACAATTTAATTTGTTTACTGAATCACACTTAGGAGCTCAGATGAACTCATTTGAAAGTGTTAATGAGTTCCTGGTAAAATTAGAATTTAAAAGTGTCGGTTTAGTACTGTTGAGCAGGAGTGTATTATCAAGTTTAAAAACTTGAGGCAAAACACGACTGCAAGTTTTTTGAATGACTGTAAAATTTCTAATTCGTGCACTATTATAATAATGATTTGGGGTTATTTTGGTCTAAAAAACTAGACGTAGTGAAGTTTAATAGCCGTGTCTTTGTCAGATATCAAGACACTCATTAAACATTAAGAGCGTCTGTCTGTAAATATCGAGAGTTTGCCGTCAAACCGGAAATTTTGAAATTCTTCATGTTCACTCAGAAAAAACCCTTTGGTGAAACTTTTTCAAAAATCGCAATCAAAGTTTCCAGAGAATTTTCTTTTTCGAGAAAACCGGCAAAAAGTGAAATGTTGCCCCACGCCATATAGTCCCTGGTCTAAAACCTTTGAATTATACCATTTTCAAAGCCCTCAGGAAGAAAGACGGTTCAAGGAAACAAGTTCATTTTTGGCAGGTAAGTACGGCATCCCAGTTACAATAGTATTTGGTAAAAATAATGAAGATAATGAATTTTGTACTCGGGTAAAAAATGTCCGAAGATTCCTATCTTTCGCACTTTCATAAACAATGAAATTTTACGAAACATTGAAGGAAAAAATCACGGCTTGGTACATGGAATTTTAGAAGAATTATTAAACCTCAGTAGAGCTCTACTGTTGTAGTACAACATATAAAAAATCCAGCTTGGGCAATTAAAAAGCAACCTGCCGAGCGAGGTAAATGCGCAGTTCATTTTCGATGTTTTTGCATAAAATGCATGTTAATTAATTAAAACTGTCACACAACCGAGGGTAGCACAAACTCCAAAAACTTGTCTTGACTCACATTTTTTCGTGGTGATCAGGAAAAAACAGTTTGAGAGGTAGATTGATTGAGTCTTTATTACTCTAGTATGAATTGACTAGTTAGAAAGTTAGATGTGGGCGATCGCAGTGAACCAGCTCTGAAAGGTCAAACGACCGTTACCATAAATGTCAACAACGCTGAGGAAAGTAAGAGGTCTTGTATCAAACTATATATATTTTTGAAATTCAGTTTACTTGATATAAATTTTTTGAGTCGTGGGGTGTATTTTATACATAGAAATTGCTGAAAAGAAAACGGACTAAGATTCAGACAAACATTGAATTGAAAAGCTAAATAATATGAGTTTCCTAAACAAGCTGATTGAAAGATCAGGTGCCATGTCAAATGTGTGTCAATCTTGGCATCTGTGAGGTATGTCTCTTGATTTCGTTGTTAATTGATTGAAAAAAAAAAGGCAATCAATACAAAAAATATAGACCGATCTCAGGCTATAACTACTTTATTAGGAAAGGAGCATTTTATTTGGAGAGGCAGGGGGAGAGTAGAGGCTGAGCAACAATTTCTTCCATTTTTTTCAGCTGCTCTTATTTGCAGAAGTTTTTTTTTTTTGCGACAACTGTACTCATATATTCATAGCTTTTTATCACAGCCCAGGCTTCATAAGTTTAGTTAAATCAGAGTCATCAACCTTAGTACGTCAAGCAACAGCTGAGCAATCTTTACCACGCCTAACCGGTTAGTTATTTAATCCACCTTTGTTTCAACAAAGATTTGAATCAAGAACCGAGAAAGCCAGTTGTTCCGTTGTTAATGTTATTAAGTAACAGTGGCTCGCCTAATTATAACTTGTGAGAGGTTAAGAGCACATTTTGAATGATTCTGGAACCAGTTTTAAATTAATAATCCATGGAGTTTTAATTCCATATATCAAAATATAACACAACAACTGTTGCTAGAGGTACCAAGGTCGATGACTCTGATTTAACTAAACTTATGAAGCGTGCATTAACAAAGGTGGAAATAACTAACCGGTTAGGCACGATAAAGATTTTCCAGTCAAGCGCATTTTTGCCTGGACAAGGGCCAGTTACGTAGTCGCTTAATAATGATATTTAACGAACGTAGAGGAACGTTAAGAGGACTTTAAAATAAAACTTCTAAGCAAGAATGGAATAACAAAGGATTTATAGTGGTACAAGTGGGGCAAAAATGAACAAAGAATTTAGTGGAGGTGGACAGAGCGCAGGAGCTCGGGAGAACATGTGCAATCGAAAAATGGCTAAATGACTGTAAAAATAAACAGTGAAAATTTTCCTCGAGGTTTCAAAATGAAGGTTGCCAAGAAAAACAGAGGAGGAAAAAACTAAAAACTAATAAATGCACAAGACAAAAATGGCTGGTAAGACGGCGAAACTAAACTGCACATTGACAAGTACCACTACAACAAAAACTACAACTACGGATACAAAGCGCTAAGAAGACAGGGCTAAACTTTTGTCATACGAACAGTGGTCTACCAAAAAAAGTATAAAAGACAGGGCTGATACCGTACGAAAAAGCTGGCAATTATTGCGATTTAGTTTGCGCTCGTGGACACTTTCAAGAACAGGCATTGCTTAGACTCATTGCCAAAACGAATTGAGTTGATCCAGGGCTTAACCTGGAAATCTTTTCATTGCAGATTTACGGAGATTCGGCAATGTGAGCAATATTATTTTATATCGGGGAGGACAAAATTATAACTACTCAACACTTTTCATTCAAATAGGATTAAAAATATGAAGATTTCCTTTCTAACATTCCCGCTACACAAATCCCAGAAATAGGTGAGACCTGCATAAACCTTTTTCCATGCTTCCTTGTGTACCAATTTTTTCTCCTTCTTTTCTTGTGCATGATTTTGTTTTTCCGTTTTTGCTAACCCCGCTCCTAACCCCAAAATAAATGGCTGGCTCGTCCCATAGCAAACATGTGAACAACAAGAGACACCATTTGGAATGAATCATGATCATGAAATGTGATTTACACATGAATGCTTTCTCCAACAATCGCTTTATCATTACTAGACACTTGATCGGAAGTCATTATCCCCTCTTGGTTTTAGCTCATTCTCTCTTGGGTTTAGTCTCCTTCGCAGCCGCTCAGGCTGGAGTCACGCAATGCTCTCCGCCCTCTCGCGTGGACGTTTATCTTAAGCCCTGTCCACATTAAAAATGTAAGTTTGAACGTGCTGTGTTAAATATTTTTGGTCCAGGCTGGACCAGTATATTGGAAAACACAACATTTATTTGGTCAAAAATGGATAAACAAGCAAAGTGCATATATTATTTTCTAAAATAATGTTGTACCTCAGATTAAAATGCAAACCTGATGTTTTCAAATTTAAAATTTACTCGCTTTGAAGCTGGAATATGCGATGAGCGTTTACCAGAAGTTCCGAGACTGTAAAACAGCCGGTCCTTTTTTATGCCCCTGTATGATTTTCACACGTGCGTGGGCCTCACATGCTCATCTCCTTTTTACCCTCGCTCCAGATGTTTCGTTTCAGTGTGGGTTCTTGATCTACGTAAAAATACGGGCTGGTTTACGGCGAAAAAGTTCTATTTCTCTGGTCGACAATTTATCCAGGGAATTATGGCCTTTATTGTGTGCCCTACGGTGGGGAATAGACCAACAAGTGAGAGATAGATGGTAGAAAGGAACCATTCAGAGGCCGATCTGTACTCTTTGTAAAGAGTTGCAAGGTTTTACTCAGGTAATCATGACTTATCTCAAATGGTTCCTCTGAATTCACTGATGATAAATTTGCCTGTAAAGTTCATAAGAGAAAACTTTGACTACTTTCTTGGCCGGTTAAATAGCGTATTTTATGAAGAGGCGAGTGCTCTTCAGTTGTTTGTTATAACTATGTTACTTTTTGCAGGAACATTTTGTGTGAATTTAATAATTTTTAATAGATTTAAAGCATTTTGTCGACCAGTTGAGAAGGGCGCATTAAGGGCGACCTTTCCCCTGGGTCACTGAAGCAACAAGACTATTTTATAATAAATGTAAGCTCTTTAATGAACATAAACACTAATGAAAAATAAATTTAAAAAGGAGTACCTTGGGTGGTGTTGATATAATTTGTTGACCTTTGTTGTTTGGTTCGCCAAACGCAGTTTAATTTTCCCCATTTGAACTCTAACAGTTTCAAGCCTCTCACTAATGGGTTTTTATCGAATGAAACAAACTTTCAGATGCACTTTATCGAAGATTCTTGATTTGAGATACTCTATATGTATTTTTTAGTTTCTGCTTTCGTTAAGCCAGTATGAAATTATGTCGGTATTGACACTATACTTGAACTTCTGCATGGCGGTTTTCACTTATTCCATTTATACATTAAAATTGAAAAAAAAAACGATAGAAGACTTAAATATTCATTAGATACTACATTATAGAACATTATATTACATTGTATTCACCTTCATTGAAAAAAAAAATGCATATTTGGGCACATTAAAGATAATTTCATGGAGTTTGTGTTACCCGCGCTTGGGTGACTGTTTCAACATTTTATGCAAAAACAGCGAAAATGAACTGCGCGTTTACCTCTCTTGGTGGGTTGCTTTTTAATTGCCCAAGCTGGATTTTTTATATGTTGTACTACAACAATAGGGCTTTTCTGACCTATATTAATTCTTCTAAAATTCCATGTACCAAGCCGTGATTTTTTCCTTCAAAGTTTTGCAAAATTTAATTGTTTATGAAAGTGCTGAAGATAGGAATCTTCGGACATTTCTTAACCGAGTAAAAAATTCATTATCTTGCAATGTTTTTACCAAATACTACTGTAAATGGGATGCCTTACTTACCTGCCAAAGATGAACTTGTTTGCTTGAACCGTCTTTCTTCCCGAGGGCTTTGAAAATGATATAATTCAAAGGTTTTTGACCGGCAACTATCTAGCGTGGGGCAGCATTTCACTTTTTCTGGTTTTCTCAAAAAAGAAAATTCTTTGGAAACTTTGATTGTGATTTTCCAAAAAGTTTCACCACAGGGATTTTTCTGACTGAATATGAAGAATTTCGAAATTTCCGTTTTGACGGCAAATTCTCGATATTTACAGACAGCCGCTCTTAAATTCTTTGGTTTTTATGAATTATGAATGAGTTAAATTTGAAATTAAGGAGAAGGGAAAACCAGAGTACACAGAGAAAAACCTTGCAGAGTGGGGGAGAAAACCAACAACAGCAGGAATTGAACCCAAATCACATTGCAGGAAGACAAGGTTAGTACTCTTACCTCTTAATACTACTACTATTACTAACTGCTACTACTACTACTAATAATGATGATGATGATGATAATGATAATGATAACAATATTAAACATGGTGTGCTAGTAGCAGGCTGCAGATAGAGTCAATATAGCTTGAGTCCAAGAGAAAAGAAAAAGCATTTAAATTAACCTGCCTAATTTTGCTACTAGTGCAATATGAAATAATGTGTGTCAATGTCTGAATTAGCAACAAAGGTCAGGGCTTCAAGTGGCCTTAAGCAAAAATATAGGGCTTAATATAGGGGCAATTTTTCAAAAATATAGGGCCAATATGGGGAAAATGGTAAAATAATAGGGAAAATATAGGGATTTTTTTAAAGCGCATTTTATCCAGTGCCAGTTTTGCAACTCTGAAGAAGGTAAGGATCAACACAATACATTTTAGTCCAACATTGTGAACACTAGTAGAGAATAAGGTCACTAACTTTGAGCACGCAAAAAAATGTACCAAGATTAATACAAACACTGATCCTAAAGAAGTAGGGTGAAAATATAATGCTGTTACTGTGTTTTGCAACTGTTAGAATTATTTCTCGGTGAAACAGTGAAATTGGTATGCCTTTACAACTTTAACCTCATATTTAAACCCCTTTTTATTTTCTGGTGGGTAACTCATGCTGTGGAGTTTTTCTCACATTGAGAGGGCATAAAGCTAGTTTGTTTTAAACCCACTGATTTCTGGTGGTTTTTGTTTCTGACAGAATGTGACCACTTTTGAAGCGTTAATTAACCTTGATACTGCAACTCAATAACCTTTTGATAAAGGTTTTAGCTTCTATAGTTTGCTCCAAAATGTTTGAATGTAGAGTTGTTTTGTCCCTTTAAGCAATGACTCCCTGCTATGTTTTGTTGGGCTGGGCCCAGAGTTTTAGAGACGCTTGCAAGATGTAGAATACTCATGAAAGAGTGATCTACAGATCCAAACTTAACAGACGGAATTATAGCTTAAACTCGAACCTACACCAATAAATCAAGTATGGAGAATTGTACTTGATGACTGATACCCTCCACTGTTTTGTGGATAAGGCGAATCTTTGGAGTGGAGCACAGTGTCTTTATATGTAATTCCTTTTGCTTGTGAATATTCGGTTAATCAAAAGTACCACTTTCTGATCAGGCAAGACCACGGTTCTGGTTCTCTGCGTGAACCTTATCATTTGCAGCATTTGTTTTGTCTTCCGTTGCAATTAAAGGAGCAACATTAATCTTGAGAATCGTACAGTCATTCTGTCAGACTGAGCTTTAACCTTGCACATTATTAGAGATACCTCATCACAGATTGGAAATTCTTATTTTTCTACTGGCTACTTTAAAAGCAACCAATAATCCATCCCCTTCCATTTGAAAAACGAGTGCACACAAAGTTGCCTCATACATACTCCTTCTAAGACCTGAACATTATCTGAATAAAGAATCACTGCTCATAGCAGCATCAAATTAAGTACACTTACATGCACTAATAATAAACTTATTACCAGTTTAGTCTTGGATGTTCCAAAAAATTCACTGTCTTTGTCACATTCCACCAACAGAAGTTCATGAACTTCAGTCTATTTTTATTTTCTGATGGAATTATAGGGATTATGGGGCATTTACAAACTAAATAGGGAAAGTTTAAAAATATAGGAAATATAGGAAATATAGAGACACTTGAAGCCCTGAGAGGTGGTTATTAATATTATTTTGGGTGGCACGCAGGGGGTGCACTGATGATCGTAATTTGTTCTTCAGAATTTCTTCCCTTTCATAAATGAACAAAACCTCTAACATGAAACAGGATCAAAAACTGGAACATATCTTCCTGTGGAAACCAAATTTCACTGTCCTGTTTTCAAAGTGCTGTTGCCTTCCTCAATGAAGACTGCCAGCAGCCCTTGAAGAAATCCATTCGGCTAGAATTTGTATCAAATAAATCTTAACAGTTCATTAAAAAACTGCCAAAAAGTTCAGTCTAAAAGTTGACGGTTTCAATGCCAATCATCCATCTTTTTTCAAAACTAAAAATCACCAATTGAAAGGTGTTAGGAGCCTTAAATAGGCTCATGTCCACCCTCAACCAGAGGAAAGGGGAAGCGTCGACAGCTTTGCATGATTTGCATATAATTTAACACGTACAGGTTCTTGACACTTAAGCATTTTTTCATTTTCAAAAAGATGACTGACAGGCATCGAAACCGTCAACTTTAATACTGAATTTTTTATGAGCCCTATGTTTAAAGAACTGATATTTGCTAGCAGCCGATTAAGCATGTTGAGCTGGGGCTTGGCTAAGCTTGAGAGCATGAACTAAATGAGAAGGGAACTAGAGTTCACATTGTGATCCTCAAGGATTGCTAGTAGTTTCTTCTCAAGCACCAATGTCAGAGGTGCCGCATCTTTAACGTGCGACAGCGTGATGTCTTCAAATGGGTTATTCTCTAGAAAATACTGTGTATATTACATTACTGGTGTATTCAAGATAGATATACATACTCAGGGCTCGGAAAAAACTTGAAATCCCGCTTGTCCTTTGGGCAAGCAGCTCTCAAATTTTGCTTGGCCAGGGCCACTTCTTGCTCATCTTAGTTAATGATTTCGTTGGAAAATGACTTGCTTAAACCCTTGCCCATTGGGCAAGTGAATTTACAAAGTTACTTGCCCCAGCCCTTGTACTTTATACAATGTATTCACTATATTCTAATGAGGGGTGGGTTGGGGGCATACAGTATTCCAATAAAGGGAGGGGGGCAATGGGCATTAACAGAATTTCATATTATTTAATAAAAAGTGAAATTACCTTTGTCATCTGAGCCTGCAGCCACATCTAATCTTCTCTTATTTGCTTGCATGGTAGTAACTTGAAATGGTTTCTTGTGAGCTGGTGACTTGAATCAATGTATAAATATTTAAAAAATAAACAAAAGAAACAAATGCAAAGCAATAGTTACTGACAAAAATATTGTCTGTGCATAAGCTATTGATGAAGTTGTAGGAAGAAAGAACACAAAGAAAGGTTGTGGCAGTGGACATAGGATGCACGTTTGTGGCATATCATTGCACTTCAACATGGGAATTAAGCACCGTAAGTGATGGATCCTTCGTTGTGTGAAAGATGACCAGAGATATATTTGTCATGAACTGCAATGTGAACAAGATTCACCAGAGTGAAATACCACACATTCACAGTGATGAGAAACCTTTGTGAATCATTACAAATAAATAAATAAATTTGACAGACGATTGAAATTGTCATAGGACACATACCTGTAAAGTGAATTGTATATTGTTGTCTTCTTCAGATCATGTTGGTAAAGGTTCTTGATACGTGTAGCAGGATTTCACACATCCGTTGTTTCTCCTGAATTTATCTTTTTTCCCCAGGGAAAAAAAAACAAAACAAAAGAACGCTATAGCTAGATGTAAGGAAACCATTATGCATGGAGGCATTTGGAATGCACATTTTATGCGCCGATCAATGCAAGAGTACGTATCCGTTCGCTCACCTGCATAAGTACTTGCTCCGAGGCTGCTTTAGATGAATCGGAAAGAATGCCAAAAAATTGAAAAGGACAATATTTCAGCAGAGCGCAGCCAATCTTAATTTCTTCCCCTACAGGCTACATAATGAAACGCTATCTAAGAAAATAAATTCAACCCATGTTTGCCAGGATTATTACAATTCTTTGGGAGTCGAAATTTCAGGACATTTCACCACTTCCGCATACCCAGTACTTCGAATTTACTCAGAGCGCATGGCAGTAATTAATCAGCCGCTGTACCAGCCTAGTCTCCAGGCGTTCTCGGCTTGGTCAATTTTCTGGTGTTCCCATTACAGCAAGGAGCCCAAAAGTGTGACCACATTAACCAATCAGAAGTCGAGGACAGTTTCCAGCTGGCTTCTGATTGGATTAATCTGCATGAAACTGTGAATGTGAATAAATTAAAAGCGGTCAGACTTTTGGGTTTCTTGCTGTAACACAGACCAACGGGGTGGAGATCTTGTTCATAAAAACAAAACTACAAAGTTAACCTGATTAACGTGGTGGGAGAACGACCCACTACAAAGTGTATCCATGAAATCAGCTGAACAGACTAAAGAGAGTAGGAACATTCCATCACCTCAAATCACAGCCCATGTTTTCTGAAGCTTCACAAACGGAATGGCGCGAACCATTTGATTATGTAAATGGTAAGTACCACTGGACTCTACCGTGAGCTGTAACGTCACCGAGAGACACTCGCCGAGAACAGACTCCAGACTTTGCGCGGAGAATGGGGCAAGAGAGAACACCTAGGGACTAGGCTGGCGATAATGATAACTCATCTCTTAACTCATCCTGTCTAAAAACTTAAAAGGCCTTTGCCTTGAAAGTAGCCCCAGTCCTTTTGCGTAAATGATCATGTGCCTTTGTGGTCTTTTTTCACTCGGCCTTGTTGGATAACACCCTCCTCGATCTGCATGATTCTTCATATCCTACTTACTCCGTCTCATTCAATAATTGCTAAATATAAGTATTGCCTGTAGCCTTGGCGGGAGTAGCTCAGTCGGTAGAGGAAGGTATTTCATGGCCTCAATTCCTGCTGAATACCTTCACAATCCCTCCGACAGTGGGAGGGCGGGAAAAAGGAAAAGCCCTGGAACAAGGTTGAAACAAGATAGTCATTTAATTGGACAGTTTTGTTCACCATTTTCACATAGAGCACAAGGGACCTTGTTTACCCTCGAAATTTTGAATAACCATTGTTTTCAATTTCTCCTGGGCATTTCAGTCGACCCGAGAGAAATCGAAGACAATGCATGGTTATATACGCCAAATTTTTGGGGATAAACAAGGTGGTCTGGCGAGTTCTTTAAAGTTATGGAGCATGTGTTCGCCCTCTCAGAAAACTTCACGATCAATCGCCCACGTTCGATATGTTGTGGTTCAATTTTATGCTTGGTTTAAATTTTATTCTCTTTTGTTTCATACACATTATCATACATTACCAAACCCAAAAGCAAAAAAAAAAAAAAATTTAAACAAATGATAGAATTGAACCACAACAGATATATTAAAATTCTAACAGGACTCCGAGGCTTTAATTGCAAATATTTCAAGATTCCATTGTCAGAAGAGACTTGGACACAGAGAAACCCAAACCAAGTATGGAAAAATGACCCTACAGCCTCGGAGTCGTGTTAGAATTTTAATATATCTAACGTGGACTATTCACAATGAACTAAAACTGTTGGCCCCCTATATACATATTTTTAAATTCCTTAGGGAGCTTCAGCAACTACTACGGCGACGGCTACGAAAACGTCACTTAAAAAGTGAATTCGCGCTACTTCAAATTTTATCGCGCTTATTCCAACTCGTTTAATTCGTCAAATGTTGGCAAATTGTTCTGGAGTTAAATTCTGAAAGACTGCAAAGTTCAGGAAAAGAAGAAGAAAAGTCGTTGTTTTGTTTTCACGTCCTCGACAAAACGTGAAATTAGGCACTTTCACGTTGTGGTCCTGCAGCGACGGCAAAGAAAAGTACAAAAAAGGGTGATGCACGTGCAAAGTTGTTGTTTTGCCAATCTTAACCAAGTGCTTTTTTGCCGTTCTTGTTGCCGTCGCCGTCGTCGTTGCTTAAGCTCCCTGTTATCTCTTCCCCTACGGCGCCTTTTTAAAGCGACGTTACACGAGACCATTCGCAACAACGATTTTCAGCGCAACACAGTGTTGCAATGTTGGAACAATGTTGCAACCATTTGAAGAAATGTCGCAACAATGCTGTAATGCTGTGTTGCGCTAAAAACCGTTGTTACGAATCGTCTCGTGTAACATCACCTTTAGCGACAATGAAACACAATTCAATTGGGACAAAACATGGTTAAGAATCCCAACAGGTTGGAGGCTAATCAGTTGTCTATTTTTCAAGCGTGACCACATGTAGGTAGCGGTTGGGGTGGGACTCAAACTTGGGTGCTCCGGATTACAAGTCCAGCGCTCTAAAAGAGCGACCACACTGCCTTCTACACCAAATTCTATATTGAGCATTCTTAAATAGCGCTGAAACCTCGCAGAGAAACAGAAAAGAATACCAAGTGACTGTAATAGCACTTTATTGAAGAATTTTACCTGTTTAAACTTATGTAATGTATTTATTCTAGGTTTTACCTCCTACAGTGTATACAAACTCTTATATCACACTTTGGTAACCTGTGTTAAACCGCAGGTTCACCGTATTATACAATGCTGGTTTGTTTGCTAGTTCATGGAATCTACATTATGGTACAAACTTATCAAATCGCCCTACACTGCTCTCTCACTAATTCCGGTGAGAAAAAAAAAGTGAGATCGCAATAACTGTTATTAGTCACTGCTAATGAACAGTAGACGCAACTAAATAACTAACCTGGAGCTGAGTCTGAAGAGCGATCTTAATTTTTAAAAATATTGAAAAAATGCAGATGGGGATAATCTTATTTGTATAAGCTACAAAAGCTAACACCAGTTAGCATTAAAACTAATTTTCTAAATCTAATTTTATAAATCCATCACAAACTGCATTATCAGAATGATGTTCAGTAAAAGCCGGAACATTTTCAGGTGGCGTATTTTACAAAGCTGATTTGTTCACCACCTCACGGAAGTTACATTTTGATGAAATGAAAAATAACTACATCTTAGTGCAGGGCAAGTTTTTCAGCCTATGTTCGATCTATACCGGAAAGCGTTTGCGCCGGCAGGAAAATACGGATAGAGCTTCTTTTCTCACATGAGAACGGTGATTTCTGGGCGAAGCTGAGCCGCGCGCACGGGATCCGACTCTAAAGTGGAGAGTCACATATCGGATAGGTGTTCATACTATACTGGAGAGCTTTTAATGTCGGCACGGCAATCTATCCGGTATAATGTGAAAATAGCCTGAAAAACTTACGCTGCACTTGGATGCAAGATAAATGTAATTGCCCCAGGTTTAGAATGAGATATAATAACAAAATGAACGATCGGAGTAATTTTGCTAAAACACTGAACTGTTATTAGTCACTGCTAATGAACAATACATGCAACAAATTAACTCTGAGCCTGGATCTGAATCCAAGAAGCACTCTTAATTACTTAAAAATATTCGGTAAACTGACAGGTAGGAATAATCACAGCTTGTGTTGCTTACACAAACTAAATCTTAATCCTTGTATTATGAAACATCACCATATATATGTATGTGACGATGAACAGTTCAAAGATAATGTTCTTCGTATCGTCACTCCTAATATGTCTGTCAGTTTATAGAAATTACAGTTTTGTTATAAGTGAGAAGGAAGCTTGCTCTTCACTTGGAAGTATGTATATTACTTCAGTGAATCACCTTTACGAACAAAATCTATGATCAAAGTCAAGTCACTTGACACACTGAACCGTTATTAGTCACTGCTAATGAACAGTTCATACCAAAAAAATTTACTTAAAACCTGGATCTGATTCCAGAAAGTCACACTGGACTGTTATTAGTCACTGCTCATGAACAGTCAACTGCACCAGGTAATACAAGGGTAAGCCTCACCATGGGTACCCTGGGGACGTCACACTGGACTGTTATTAGTCACTGCTTATGAACAGTCAACTACACCAGGTAATACAAGGGTAAGACTCACCATGGGTACCCTGGGGACGTCACACTGGACTGTTATTAGTCACTGCTTATGAACAGTCAACTGCACCAGGTAATACAAGGGTAAGCCTCACCATGGGTACCCTGGGGACGTCACACTGGACTGTTATTAGTCACTGCTTATGAACAGTCAACTACACCAGGTAATACAAGGGTAAGACTCACCATGGGTACCCTGGGGACGTCACACTGGACTGTTATTAGTCACTGCTTATGAACAGTCAACTACACCAGGTAATACAAGGGTAAGCCTCACCATGGGTACCCTGGGGACGTCACACTGGACTGTTATTAGTCACTGCTTATGAACAGTCAACTACACCAGGTAATACAAGGGTAAGACTCACCATGGGTACCCTGGGGACATCACACTGGACTGTTATTAGTCACTGCTTATGAACAGTCAACTGCACCAGGTAATACAAGGGTAAGACTCACCATGGGTACCCTGGGGACGTCACACTGGACTGTTATTAGTCACTGCTTATGAACAGTCAACTGCACCAGGTAATACAAGGGTAAGCCTCACCATGGGTACCCTGGGGACGTCACACTGGACTGTTATTAGTCACTGCTAATGAACAGTCAACTACACCAGGTAATACAAGGGTAAGACTCACCATGGGTACCCTGGGGACGTCACACTGGACTGTTATTAGTCACTGCTTATGAACAGTCAACTGCACCAGGTAATACAAGGGTAAGCCTCACCATGGGTACCCTGGGGACGTCACACTGGACTGTTATTAGTCACTGCTTATGAACAGTCAACTACACCAGGTAATACAAAGGTAAGACTCACCATGGGTACCCTGGGGACGTCACACTGGACTGTTATTAGTCACTGCTTATGAACAGTCAACTGCACCAGGTAATACAAGGGTAAGCCTCACCATGGGTACCCTGGGGACGTCACACTGGACTGTTATTAGTCACTGCTTATGAACAGTCAACTACACCAGGTAATACAAGGGTAAGACTCACCATGGGTACCCTGGGGACGTCACACTGGACTGTTATTAGTCACTGCTAATGAACAGTCAACTACACCAGGTAATACAAGGGTAAGACTCACCATGGGTACCCTGGGGACGTCACACTGGACTGTTATTAGTCACTGCTTATGAACAGTCAACTACACCAGGTAATACAAGGGTAAGACTCACCATGGGTACCCTGGGGACATCACACTGGACTGTTATTAGTCACTGCTAATGAACAGTCAACTACACCAGGTAATACAAGGGTAAGACTCACCATGGGTACCCTGGGGACATCACACTGGACTGTTATTAGTCACTGCTAATGAACAGTCAACTGCACCAGGTAATACAAGGGTAAGACTCACCATGGATACCCTGGGGACGTCACACTGGACTGTTATTAGTCACTGCTAATGAACAGTCAACTACACCAGGTAATACAAGGGTAAGACTCATCATGGGTACCCTGGGGACGTCACACTGGACTGTTATTAGTCACTGCTAATGAACAGTCATCTGCACCAGGTAATACAAGGGTAAGCCTCACCATGGGTACCCTGGGGACGTCACACTGGACTGTTATTAGTCACTGCTTATGAACAGTCAACTACACCAGGTAATACAAGGGTAAGACTCACCATTGGTACCCTGGGGACATCACACTGGACTGTTATTAGTCACTGCTAATGAACAGTCAACTACACCAGGTAATACAAGGGTAAGACTCACCATGGGTACCCTGGGGACGTCACACTGGACTGTTATTAGTCACTGCTAATGAACAGTCAACTACACCAGGTAATACAAGGGTAAGACTCACCATGGGTACCCTGGGGACGTCACACTGGACTGTTATTAGTCACTGCTAATGAACAGTCAACTGCACCAGGTAATACAAGGGTAAGCCTCACCATGGGTACCCTGGGGACGTCACACTGGACTGTTATTAGTCACTGCTTATGAACAGTCAACTACACCAGGTAATACAAGGGTAAGCCTCACTATGGGTACCCTGGGGAAGTCGTGTTTGTCGAGTCGCGCGTTTACCATCAAATCGTCGGTTGTTGCTGCAAACACTTCACGGCATAGCTATCACGAGTCGAAGAACTATACGTCATGGAGTTTTGAGCCATCATTTTGGAAACAACGAAGTTAACTTTTCTTGACTTTATTCGAGCGCGTCGCAGTGTGTAAAGCATCATAAGAAAATAAATCTAACACTTCCAAGTTGGGTTAAAAACTAAGAGCCTATTTGTTTGGCAGCGTCCCCGAGGGGACTTCACATAAAAGTGAGGGGGATGCTCGTCGTTTCGTTTAGGGATAGGAATTGCGAATGTTGATCTCACTTAGAGTGGCCGGGAAAAAGAGCCAATATTTTCCCCATACAGATATCAGTTGGGTCAAGATGGGTTCATTCTCTTAGGGCTGTGCATAAAGAAATAGCTAAATAAAAAAGCCAAACACCACCATACTTTGTTGAAGTACAGTCCCCTTAAGCGCTTGAATTCTAATTTTCCGACGAGCATTCCCGTCCCTATTATATGGGTGTCATCCAAAATGTGGAAATACTAAAATGAGAAGGATATCAAAGGGATATTTTCAATACGGGAATACCGAAATGATTGTCGCACAGATGGTTGTTGTTCATTTAGTGTCCAGCAAGAGAGGGTGAAGGGGACAGAGAAGGCATCCCCCATACACACCCTATTCCACAGGTAATTCGTTTCGAGTTATTTTTAGAATCAGGATAAAGTTACCTCGCGCGCTGCGTGGATGTTTCGTGGAGGTTTCGCATGACTAAACGCCGTGCAAAACATGTCGGGCGAAAGGCAATGAAAGCGTAAAGAGATCGAGAGCATTCCTGAATATTGACTTGAAATGAGTCGGAGCTCACCTGGGAAAAGGGAATCGCTGGACTCTTTGACAACCTGTGAAATCAGTTCAACTCGAAGTTGTCGTTACCTCAGTACAAGTGTTTTTGATAAAATGAGAAATTTCGCCGGTCTATTGAAACCGGTCGTTTTTACAATAAAGCAAGTAGGACGCCAAATGTTATTTTTGTTAAATAATAAAAGACTAATAAAAGAATATATATCAAACCAGAAATTGCTCTCTTCAAACTATAAATTATAAATGATCCTGAGAGAATATTCAGTGTGTTAAGGATTTCCCTGCTGTACTGTTAGCTCTATACAAGAGAGGAAGGGCGATTCTTTTTTAATTTCCGTTTCGCTGACACGGCTTTAGCAGAAATCTCTCCGTAGTCGTTTTCGTCGACAAAACGAATAATAATATCACTCTCCACGTCTTCCGCCATTTTGTTCTGCGTCAATTCGTGAAGGACGCGTGGCTCTGAGCGTGGGTCATCCACGCGGAACACATTCGCGCTATGTGATTGGCTGTTGTCTAATCCCCCTTGGGATCTGTGGTCTTAAAAATAACTCGAGACGAATTACCTGTGAAATAGAGTGTATATGGGGGATGCCTTCTCTGTCCCCTTTATCCTCTCTTGGTGTCCAGGTCTCTTCGGGCTTTTGGTGTGGTGAGAAGAACTCCCTTTTTCACTCTTCATCAAATGTGACTCCCGTTTCTTGTAGTTCTGCCTCTGTAAGTAGGCGATATGAATACTCATAATCGCTGACGGAGGCCTAAAAAAGAAGACAAAAAGAAACAGGTTAGTTCGTTAGTGATGGTGAAAATGGTAGCCATGATTGTTTTGCCAAAACAATGGTGTGTCTCTAATTCCCCACCAACCTCAGCGTGACTGAAAAAGACATTACTTTAATGAAACGCACACGTGTAATCGTCCTTCTAAAGGGAAACTTTGTAAACAGAGAAATTCCTCTTTTGTCTAACCGGCTATCAAGCGTTTTCTTTTTCGGGGAAAGTCCTTTTCCCCTCGCCTTCAAAACAAAATGGGAGAAAGATCGCCTGATCGGAGGTTACGTTTTGTCCTGATCTTCTAGCACCCCGCGGAAGAATTGAGAGGCTGCTACTGGTCAGAAAAAGTAGAGAGGCTCTTTGCGCAAAGAAGCGAATACAATGAAAGAATCGAAAGCTTCGCCAGTCCGCCTTATTTCACTACCCTAGTTAACTTTAAGTGTGAATGTATTTTGCACGAAAGTACAGTGGAACCTTGATATAAAGAACCTCTATATAACGAAGTCTTCCGTATGATGAACGATTTTTTTTACCCCAGTAACAGCAAAATAGATGAAAAAGAACCTCGATATAACGAACAAAATAATTTTGCCAGTCCCTTGGCCCTTCGTCATGTCGAGGTTCCACCGCCTGTACTAACTGAGGACACAGTTTTTACGTCTCCTACCGGAGAGGGGACCAAAAGTTCTACGTCACTGGAGCAACGCAGGGTAAAGGCAATACCTTCACTGCTTAGTTGTTTTAAGTATCAGTACAGTCAAGGTAATCAAACTCGCGATCTCTCGCTCTATAGTAAGGCTCTCTACTGATTTTCCATGTAACATGCCAATTGTTGGCTTGAAATACACTGTACAGTACAGTGCATTGGTTGAAACTTAAGCAAACGTGTTCCTCGCTTTACTATATAGTAAAATTAGCTGCTCAAGATTTTTGTGTCCCACTTCACCTTAAAAATTGTTTGAAGTATGCACAAGGTGAGGTAAATAGTGCCAAGCTAAATTTTCAACATTTCTTCGAATGACAACCATAGAATGTTTATTTCGGGAAGTTATGAAATGTCTAATAGCTATTTAAATTTTGACATTTCGTAAGTTGATACTTCGCTGAGCGAATTTCTCAGCAAACCTACTGCTTTCTAGGAAACTGAAAAAAAAGCTGTTTAAAAATTATAAATTAACTCAGCGTAAACATAATTTGATCTCGCGAAATAAGTGACATGAAGTGTAAAAATCAAGAGTAATTCTTAAAAGTGTTTTTAGCTCCTTTAGTAGAGGCTTTACTTTCCATGGTGAATACAATAAGCACACTCGAGGTCGAGTCAACTACGAGGCTAGAAAAAAAAACGCGAGAGGAGTTCAGCTTTTCCTCACTACTTCCCGTACCTCGGGCATAGTTTTCAATCTAAATTTGCATCGCAGCCAATTGGTAGTGCTCTCCTTACTCTTTCCCCGACAGGACGGCAGTAATCAAAATTGCCTGTCTTTTACTGTCCTTTTTATTGAACGCATCAATACGCTTAATCCCCAGATTTAGCGTCAAGGAACATGCTTAACCGTAACGTTACAAGAGTAAGATTTCAATTGTATTCTATAAAAAAGAAGAAACCGCATTTGTTTTTTTTAAGTTCGCATTTTAAGGAAACGGTAAGGAAATCGAAAAATGAAGTCAAAACTTTTTAAAGTCAATCCACTACCATCCTGGCCATCCAAAGCTAAATACACTAAAATTTCAGTGCAATGATATAGCAGTCGTTAACTGAACTTAGCTGAACTTGACTTTGATATTGAAATCTATTTTAGTCCACTGACGTAGTAATATTATTTATTACATCCACTTTGAAATTACAATCCATTACCTGTCAATCACTGGCTATCCGTGCAATCTGATTGGCTCTCAGCGGTGTCATTTATTCCTAAATCGCATCATTTTTTGCTTTAAATCGCATCTGTTCCAAATCGCGTCATTCATATGTTCTAAATCGCATCATTTCTATTTTAAATCGCACCATTTTTGTTCTATATCGCATCATTTCTGTTTGGAATACAAAATGAGATGTAAAAGCCTTTTTGTTTCGGCTTTTTGACAAACCGGCTACTTGATCAATAAAATGTTAGTACTGACTAAATTCTGCGATTTCAAAGTGGAAGTAATAAAGTGGTAATTGAACTTCGTGTCGTGCAATTTTGGTCTGAAATCATGTTTGTGATTTCAAATTGAACTCGCGCGCGATTTTGAAATCACGCGTATGATTTCAGACCAAATTGCACTCCACTCAGTTCAATTACCATTATTAACCAAGTATGATAATTGCAATCTCTTTTCACCCTGCAGGACATCTTAAGACAGACAAAATACATTAGCAATTGTTGTCACGACTGGACAACTATTCAACAAGTTTTCTTTTACAAAAATTTGTCTTTTTCAGTATGGATAAAAATGGCGACATAGCCCCTTTAAAGAACGGTTTCTCTTCGTCTACCAGCAAGTTTCTGGGTATTACGAGCATTAATAATGCAAATTACAAAAGAGAAACTTACACAATAATCTGACAATAAAATCATGGCCCTTTCCTCTGCTAATGCACACAGCTCAGTGGCTTCTTTCTTTGTCAGTTGAACCCTTTTCAGACTGAGATAAAGAAGCCGAGGACTACTTTTGAGACACTTGATTAGTTCAGTCACTCCGCGGTCCAGCGGATTTTTGTCAAGCGAAAGGGACATCAGTTCTGGTACGTGGACGAGTACATGGGCTAAAGCTGTAACTTCCTCTTCACCCATCTTTGTTTCACTCAGGTTCAGCGATACCAGATGAGGTACACTGTGCAGATGTTTGGCAAGCTCACTTATCCCGTGACTGAGTGGGTTAAGTGATAAGTTAAGGTTACTCAGCTGAGTCACATTCTTTAAACTATGGGCTAAAGCTGTAACTTCCTCTTCACCCATCTGTGTATTATTCAGGTGCAGCCCTGTCAGCTGAGGTACAAAGTGCAGGTGTTTGGCAAGCTCACTTATACCGTGACCGAGTGGGTTGTTGTGTAATGAAAGTGTACTCAGCTGAGTCACATTCTTTAAACTATGGGCTAAAGCTGTGACTTCTTCTTCACCCATCTGTGTATTACTAAGAAACAGCATTTCCAGATAAAGTACACTGTGCAGGTATTTGACAAGCTCACTTATCCCGTGACCGAGTGGGTTACATGATAACCCCAGAGAGCTTAACTTATCAACATACTTTAAAGCAGTGGCAAGTAATTGGCACTCTTGATTCCCCATACCAACATCACGTAAATCAAGCTCAGATAGTCGAGGCACATGGTGAAGATTATTCAGTAAAATGACAAGTTCAGTTGTTGGGCCCTCAATTTCACCCTCAATTGCAATCTCTCTCAAATATGACAGAGAGTGTGTCAGAGTCTGGTCAAATGTTTTCGCGGTTAACTGCAAAGAGTTGCAAACATCATTATTCTGTAACTTGTGATCAGACTCTTGAAGAGAGGACTCTGGTGCTGATATTAATGATGTAAGCAGTCCACTGGGCAGGTATTTAAGGCGAGTTAAATAGCACACAAATCGATGTCCGACTTTCTTAATGAAAAAGTCCCCAGGCACTTGATTGACGGATTTTACGTCACCATAACATGTCACAAAAACAGTGTCCAAATCGGACATCACAGAAAACATTTCATCACCCAAATCTACTAATTCCAATCCTAGAACAAATACGTAATCTGGCTTATGGAAACTTGTTGATCTCAGGCAATGTCCGCTTGAAACTTTAACCAGTTGTTGGTTCTCTATCACAATAAGACCGTTAACGCATTGCAGAAATGAAGGATAGACATTTTTCCTATCTGAAGCAGGGCAAGTAAGGAAAAGATCGGTACTAATACAATAAAACTCTTCTTGTTCCTTAGTGAGCTCCTCAATAGAGGGGTTTTCACAGAAGTTGTAATCAGTCAGACCTTCTTTTTCTCCTATCATCTTCAGATGGCTAAAAACAGCAACGGTAGCTTCTGATGACAACTCACAAACAAATTTAATAACTTCAGACAACTTCTTGAACCGTTCAAATGAGTCGATTTTAGACAGACAGTCGAAGGGTTCTTTGGCATTTTTTAAATCACCAACTAAAAACCAGGCGGAAAGGAATTCTTGTACCGATTTATGAAGAAAGAACGCCAGTTTCTCAGGATGAGGAGAGTCTGAAAGGTTTGAAGTCTGTAGAAAGCCAAAACTGATAAACTTCTCAAGGAATAACCGAATGTCCTGTGGGACGTTGCTGAGCGTGAAATAAAGACAGTCATTTAAAAGTGCCTGCCATGCAAGTTCCCCCAACTTTGAGAGATCTTCCTTGTATTCATCCATGCTTCTAAATGTCTCATCTGAGAATTTGGCGGTAACGTGATCAAGCAGCGTCTGGCAAAATTTCCAATACAGGTCTGAGCGGGATGTTAATGGTCCTTGATATTTATTCCAGCTTAGAACCAACATTAGCAGTAGGAGTGGTATTTCTGCTAAGCCACTGAGATTGTGTTCGAACAAAAACTGTCTGAACTGGTATACTTCTGTTTGATCTCGAAGAAACTTAAGAGCAAACTCTTCAACTTGCCAATGATTGAAGCCATTAATTTCAAACTGAGCATGACTTCCTGGTCTTAACTCATCTTTGTTCACCGGTCGAGTTGTCACAAGAAGAGTACAATCTCTCAACTGACTGCCTTTCCAAATCTGATGAACTGGCGATGATTTTCCGGCGCTGTATTCATCATAGCCGTCTAAAATAAGTAGGACTTTCTGTTGGTTGTGAAGAATATAATCATACAACTGATTAAATACCATAGGGTCACCTGCGGACAACAGCTCGGCCTTTTGTAGCATGGCACAGAAGTCTTGCGTGTTGCAAACATCTCGGAGCTTGATTAAAAGTACAACAGCAAACTTCTTTAGGATTTCTTTATTACCTCGTGACCAGTCAACGGCAAGTTTCTTTGTCAATGTTGACTTTCCTATTCCTGGCCTCCCGTACACTAAAATTCTCTTAGGAATTAGATGATGACCATGGCTTGCGAATATCTCACTGTAATCTTCAAGCTCTCTTTTTGTTGTTCCAGAAAGTTTTCTGTCATCTCTTAGCAGTGTTAACTGTACATACACCTCATCAATGTCCATGGTATTACCTCGGTCCCACGGAGTAATCATTAACTGGCTCGCGGAACTGTTGTAGAATGAGCAAAGCTGATTTTGAGTCCACTCCAAAAAAGCAGTTGCGGTGTCTGTTTATAAAAAAAGTAATTCGCTTAAATCTTTAATGCTATCCAACACATGAAGTAGTACATGTAGGACTGAGTTAATTGTACAGTTTTGGGGTAGCCGTGATAATGGCAGTTTACGTTCTAGTACGGTCATTTTCATTTGAGCGTGGATAATTTCTCTCAAAAAGCAAGACCTGTCCAGCGGTTTTCTAAACAACCTTCTGTTGCGAGGCTGACTTGTGGAACAATTTTTGAGATATAGATTTTAATACTTTTATACTACAGTTAGTTTACATTGTACTGGCCTCCCCTTCTAATTTAGTATTAAAAAATTAAAATGTCATGATGATTTTAACTCGTTCATTGACGTTACATCTGGCTTTAGAAGCTGGGTTGTTCAGTGTTGTTGTTTTGTAATGTAAATCCGTTGCTCAGACTAAGGGTGGGAACACCTTATTCATTTAATAATTAAGCTAAGTAACAGAGTGAAAATGGTAGCTAATTAGACAAGAGAACTTAACAGAGGAGAGGGAAGAGGGTCTTTTTTAATAACCTGCGAGCAAGCTCTCCGGGGCGCTATGACGGTGGAGAAAAGGGAGAAGAGAGAAAAGGAAGGAGAGCTTGCAACTACGTCTCTGGAATTTGAATTCCATCTCCAATTCCCCTGTGGCTCCCCGTCCACTGAGCGGTCAAATTCCTGCCAATCAGTGCGAAGCGGAAAGGGCGCAAATCATGAACTAACATTGAAAAACACGTGCGAAGGGTAATGATGTCATTACTAATGTCATCTCCGCCAATCAGCATTTCGCATCGACTTTTTCGATTCAGATATTCAAATTTCAGAGACGCAGTTGCAAGCTCTCCTTCCTTTCCTCGCGCCGCCGCCAGTGTGCCCCGGAGAGCTCGCTCACAGGCTACTTTTTTAATTAAATGGAACACATGAACCGTAAACGTTCGAATTAGCACCCTTCTAAAAGTAAGTGTCCCCTTTCAAATTATCCTCCCCTCCCCGCTAAGGATAAAAAAAATTGCCTAATTACTAGCTAATGTACACAACCCTGCTATGAGAGTTTCAAAAACATTTATCCTGAAAAAAAATAAACGAACAAAAAAAACTAAAACCAAAAACAAGAGGAAGGGAAAATGAACAGAAAATATATCTTATCGTAACATGTTGGATTGCTTACATGTACAATGTAGCATTAAACATTAAGGCCCCCTCAACACATATTTGGATATTTCTGAGACTGCACATTTTCTTTATCACAAGATGGCCTTCCCTCAACACTAAAGCAGTGAATCCACTCATTCATCTACGGCCTATTCATGTTAAAAAATATGTGGTTTCAAACAATATCAAGATTGTGTGGATGGGCCGACAGGGGCTATAAATTGGTACCTGAGGGACTTGGTAACTGTTCCTTTGATCTGCTGGCTGAGCTCTGCTGTGATGTGTCTTCAACAAAAACAAATCTCTCACTTACAATCAAGAAATCTACTAGAAATAAGTGCTACTAAAAACGTCACTAGAAGTGCATATCAAGACTAGTGTAGTTTTAACACTTAAAAAAAGAAATATAGCTATGTGGTCAGCTCAATACGCTGGCTGAAAAAAACCAGACTCATCAGCTAAGAACACTTGGTGGCGGTTGCTTAACCTTATAAGGATGTTCTAATCAACAAAATCCACAACTTTTTTGCTTCAGTTACATGACTGTACTTTACTCTCTTTTTGGTTTAAAATGACAGGAGGTCTCTTCAATGTTCTTATAGTTTGTAGGTTCCTTGAAGAAACCATAACAATTAACATCTACACCAATATAATCAAATCTAATTACAAAGCTGTTTTAAAGAGAAAAAGATGTCATGTGTGGCACCTACCCCATAATGCAGTGGTGAGCTTATGACGGCATCAAGGAAGTACACTGTAACGCACCCCTAGTTTCTGTAAAACAACAGGCCAAAATGGGACATAACATTATGAGAAATATTTACCTTGGTAATGAGGCCATGAATGAAAAACACAGGGCTCACTCAAAATGTGGGCAACAAGAGATGCTGCCATCACACTGGCACAGGAAAACCAACTCTCTGAAGGCAACTGAGAACCATCTGCAAAATCCGCTATCCCTTTCACAATTAACCACTCAATTTGACAGTCACATGCTGCTATAAACACTCCTATAGAACGACAATGAAAATGGTACTTGAGTTAATGTTGGAGACAGTCCTACATCAATATAACCCCCTATAGCTTACATTATTTTGCCTAACTTTCTATAAAAAAGAAAAAAAAAACGAAGCTAACTGGAGTTGGAAGATAGATGAATAATGTAGAGAATTCGAACTGTATCGCCTCCTTCCCAGTCATGTCAGTTTGAGGTTATGGACATACTTCAGGCACGTATTAGTGAGTTTATGCAACAGGATGGCAGGAAGAAGAGGACGGCAAAACACTTGTGCGTGACAAACGTGGCAGGGCTATTACTTGCGTGTTTTGTCGAGATCTTCACTTAACATTAATGTTTTCTGGTCTTTTACAAAAAGATCTGTTTAAAGGAAAGTGAAGTTTGGCAAAAAGTTATTTCAAACAAAATCACTGTCACACTTGTCACACAAGGTTTGCAGTCTTCTTTCCTCTCCTGTTCACTGTTACGGCCTCCATTCTTCAGTGGTCAGTTGCCTTTCTTTAGTTCTTATTGCGAGGGAGTTTGGGGTTGGTGCTTAATGCCCTTGGGGGAAACAGGTCCTGTGACTCCCCTATTCGCCATCCCCCTTTTTTTTCTTCAAGCACCTGTAGAATGGTTTGGGTTGTTGCCACTCACAGGGTTGTCATGGTTACCTTCCAGGCTCAATTGCAGTGCATGCCTTTCAGATTTACTTCGCACCTTTCCCACACTTATCTATTGCCACTGGGCATAAATGTTTCTGCACTTGGTTAATGTGGCTAAATGTTATTCAGGTAGCGGTCTCCATCACTAATGGAATATGGGGTGGTCTTGGGCTTAAGAATACAGTGAAACCTCTTTTAATGTGGATCCCCAATTAAGCGGACACAAAGCCGGGTTCCGAAATTAACGTCTTATATTTTCCTTTGTAACGAACTGCTATTTAGCGGACACCTGTATTAGGCCGACGCAGACACTAAAATGAAATACATTTGGATGATTTCTATTGTTGAAAACCACTATTAAGCGGACACCGGACTGACAATAGTAGAATTGGATTATGTCCTTGAAATAGGTACTGTAGTCAGTTAATGTTTTTGCATTTGGAAGCAAATTAAAGTTGGTAATGAAAGGTAATGAAGTTGAACTCTGGATAGCTTCTTTAACAACATGCAACTTTATCACAGTACAGAGTAACCGTTGAATGTTAATCGTTAACAAACATTGCGCAATTTTTATAAAACCTCTACTATGCGGACACCCTCTATTAAGCGGACACTTGGGAAGGTCCCGAAGGTGTCCACTTAATAGAGATTTCACTGTATTTTACAGCACTTTCCCTATAGTCAATCATTTTGCTCATGTTGCTATGTTACTTTCGCATTTTTTGCTCCCAGCCCTTCCTTCCCTTTGGATGTTTTTTGGTAAGTATCTGCACATTTCTCCACTGAAGGTCTCAGTGTGACAGTGCCTGGTTGGTGCCACTCATAGGGTTGCCATGGCTACCTTCTAGGCTCGCTTGCAAGTCCCTTCCGTTTCACCAGGCACCTTTTCCACACCTATCTTTGGTCAATGGGTTTAATTTGCAAATATAATTGTTGTAATAATATTGTAATAGCAATCTTTGCAATGATTGCAAATCAACCTGAAAAAAACACTAAGCGGGGGGGGGGGGGGGGGGGGGGAGTTTCAAGGGAATTTGAACCCATGGCCTCTCTGTTAGCATGACAGTGCTCTAACAGCTGAGCAATGAAGACCCATAAATTGGGAGGGCAGGCCCATCTTTTCAGCAAAAAATTATTATAATATTAAACTCAAACAAGCAAACAATCGACACAAAGCCTTGAGATTGACACTGAATACAAAGCAACCAACATATCTATAGAGATAAAGAGACCTGACTGCATACACTTCCTAAGGCTGGCTGGATATAAAAAACGTCTACTCACCTTCTCCTTCATTTTCGATTGCCATAGCCTGAGGATTGTTTTCAGCAAGTTGATCACGCCGCCACTCAGCTTTGACTTCTTCCGGTCCACTCAAAAACTCTGCATCAGTATAAACTTGAACGTGCTGAGCTTCAGGATCCTGCAAAGGTGCTTGCCAACCATCAGTACAATTTTTAATGACATTCAGAAAGCGTTTGCTCACATAACTTCTCATGCCAGTTGACTGCTCTTGATTGCTGGTCACTACTTTCGATGCATACGTTGCTAATTTGGCAGACACAACAACATCTCCTAACTTGGATTTTGCAGGATCCAGGCCGCTACATGTGCCTACAGAAATAACTGCTTTGGGTCGTAGCACAGAGGCTGCATTCTTTACAGATACAAGAGAACCACCAGGACCAATACCATTTTTGTGACATCTTAGTAAAGCAACTTTTAACTCCTCTTGACTTTCACCCACATCAGAAAAGTAAACATAGCCAAGACCATCAAACCAACATCTATAGGGGTTTTTTAGCTCACTATAACAAGCTAAGAACTCACAGTTTGTAACTGTAAGTAACAGAACGTCAACAGGCAGATCAGCATCTTTTGAAGGTTTGGTTATTGCCTTAATATCAGCGGAGGATGGAAGACCTTTATTAAGCTCAGGAGGTTCCCCTTGAAGGTTGCTTTTATCATATTTAGATGGGACTCCAGTTATAACCTGGGCTGTGATGTCATAACAGCTGCCATTCTGTGAAGATTCTGACATCTCGGATCCTAACCATTTCACCAAAATCATAACATTAACAAAAACTACAGCGTATACAGATACATTATGGCGAATAAAATTCAATTAATAGTCTAATAAATTAAGGTACGAATCATTTGGTGGAGGAATTTTAAAATCAACTACACTCGTGAATATCAGACGTAGCCTGTGGAACAGAGCAAGGAGCTGCTCTAGGGCTTGTAAATTGTAAATTGTAAATATCTTATTATCCACTCCCCTCAGGGCTTTTCAGGGATAATTTACAACACTGGTTGGGGGACTTTGCCAGACTGCTTAAGGTGCAGTTTACAAGTAATGAAGGAATGAGTAATGATGCCCCCATACATGAGTGTGAAAGTGAGATAGACCACTACACCGGGCACTACGTGCCCTACTCTTTACGAAGAGTGTGTGGGTTCTTTAACGTCCCACAGATTTAATACATGTGCAAGGGCTTGTGAGACGGGGCCTACGGTTTATCGTCCTTATCCGAGAAGACTAGAAAGTCTAGCCGTTTGCAGATATTATTACAAAGGCAGCACTTTCTCCTCAGTTATTTAAAGACCCTGAGTGTTGGTCCGGCCGGGGTTTGAACCCGCGACTTCCCGCTCAGTAGACCGGCGCTCTCCCAACTGAGCTAACCAGGCGGCGGCTTCGTACACTGATCCCCACGGTCACTGACAATGTCCCCAGCCATGGGTGGGTGAGAATTGTTGGTGCATTAACACACTCATAGCTGAAGACCAAGTCTATTAAGCGGTTGTGAAAACATAATTTACGAGGGTGAGCAAATTATAGTGATTTGTCGTTACAAGGTGGTGAGCAGATCAATTATTCAGCACGGACAATTAATAAATAGACATTGAAAAATCATGTTATTTTGCGGAGCCGAGATTAATAATCGCTTTAGACTTCAATAAGTGAGTTTGTTACACCTTGTAATAAGGGCTCTAAGACACAGAATGGTTACAGTATTTATGTATTCGCTATTTATCTGTCAGCGGTTGTTGTTTAACTCATGCGCATTAAAGCAGGTCAGCTCGTGAGTAGACCGCCATGTTGGAAACTTGTATGCTTATGTTGTAAGTTTCATCTAGTTAAATCTGACCGTCTTTGGAACCATCGACTGGTTTCTCCATATTTAACAACACTACCAAAAACTACAGCTTTAAAATGATCCATTACCCTGCTGAAACTACATTAACTAAGACAGTATAGAGATTTTCGTGTAATATGTAAAAAACGAGGGAGAGTGTTTCATCATGGGTTCCAAACACTAAGAAACAGATGAAAGCACGAGGCCGTGATGTCTTCTCAAATGAAACAATAAGAAATAATGCAGTGACATGTTTTCTCTGGTATTTCATTATTTGTTTCCATGAGTTGCGTTAATCAATAAAACACCATTAAAATGCAAGTGTTTGATCTCAGATGAAAAACATGTTTCGCCTCAGATGAAAACCTGGTGGTGTTTTACAAATGTACCTGGTGTTTCATTAGGGATCAAGATTCATCCACCTGTCCCAAATGGTTGTCATTTATTGGCTTTTGACTGCCTGATCATGAATAATTGATGAGTTTGAAAAGTAATATGTTAAAAACGACAGGCATGGTTTCATCTAATATCCAGACACCGAGAAGTGGGTTGAAAAATGAGGCGTAGCTGAGTTTTTAAAGACCAACTTCGAGGTGCACAAGTCTGGATATCGGATGAAATACTGACTGGAGTTTTTGATGTAGCTTTTTATCAAATGAACTACCATAAATAATCCACTAAGCGCAGCACCTTTACCGAAAATAATTTAATAAACGTGAATAAGCACCGCCGTGGAACTAATTTGGGTATATTTACATATTAAAGCCCCACCTCTGTTACAGCGCTTGATATCGCTTGAGAAATAGGACTTCAACCAACTCGTGAGTTCTCAAGTTTTAATGTAGGGAAACGCTTGAAACCAGGTTCATATAACAGTTGGAAGTGAACATATTTCATACCATACTAAATCGTACATAGTGCTGCTCTCAAATGAGCACCACTCTCGTATAAGCCCCGCGGCGCTTAATCAATCATTTATGGTCCAATTGTTGGAGAAAGTCAAAGATAATTTTCGCAAAATTTTATGATAATAATTATCTGATATCCAAACCACTGTCACAGTGAGTTGTGATTTTCGTTGTTTTGTCTTTACGAACAAGTTTGAGAAATTATTTTTCTGCGGACACGGGAACCAAAACTGCGCATGATCACATCAGTTTAATTAGTGAGTTATGTCATCTGAAACTTTCATTTGACATATATGAATTAAATGCAATTCGCCACTTCTATATATTTATACAGCTGATAATACACGCCTTGTACTCCAAGCCTCACTCCAGGCAAATTTTGCAAGTAATTTAAAAGCGAAAACAATACTTTGCCAAATTGTGGGTGGTAACCAAGGTGTATTATGGGCAATATAAAAGTGGCCTATACAATGAACCTTACAATTTAACGCTAATTACCTAACCTACGAACAGAGCCAAGACTCCGTGTTACAAAATATTCACTGTCACGACATTATGCTCTCTTTTGCAAAACAATGCACACTACATTCCTCCATAGTAGAAAATACATTTCATTTTGCTAAATTACCCTGCAAACTTGGACAGTCAAGTATTTTTAGCAATGATTTAATTAGGTTTTTACGGCAAGTAGGTTTGTCCATACTCGCGATGCTCAGAAAACACGGGACTGCAGGCATTTTGAATTCCATTTGCATGTTTACATCTGAATTTCAGTTTGCATTCACTTTGAGAACCACCATAAAAAAACAATAATCAAACACATGAATATAGATATTACAGAGAGTTTAATCAGATCCATTCTAAAACTCATTAATAATTCATAAAAAGAAAACAAAGAAGATCACAACTGTGACGGTGGTTTGGATATCAGACAGTGGCGGATCCAGGGGAGGAGCCCAGGGGGCCCAGGCCCCTCTCTAATTTTTAGACCAAACTGATGAGGCCTGAAGAGCCGAAAAAAATTTTTTTGGAGACCGCTCCCCTCCCCCCCTATCTAAGGTCTGGATGACCGAGCCCCCCTTATCTCAAGTTCTGGATCCGGCTCTGTCGGATACTAAATACCATAAATTTCATGAACTTTCTCTTTGAACAGATATGCAATCTGATGATTTTGTATAAATGTTTTATTATTGTCCTGAGAGACTGAAAACACTTCGAGTTACGACCCTCAACCTTGCACTGAAAAACTTGGGAACGATGCTAGACAGATAACAAAAGTACCTCAGTTTCTTGGAACAAAATGGGCGCCATGTGACAAAGGTCCATCAAGGACTCTTACAGACTATAAAGGACTCAGTTCACAGACTATAATCTATTTTTTTACCTGCTGTTTTTGAGTGATCTCTATCAGCAGACTCTTGTTTTGAAACAACATCTGTAACAACAACAAGAATAAATTTGAACAAGACTGAAAATTTACAAGTCACTATATTTGCTGACGTTGAGGGGGATAATTATTGAAAAACACATATGCAGGTACATGTATCAGAGCGTTTTTAGTACCAGACTATTTTGCATTTTAATGAACATTTTGCATGGTAGACTGGTGGACCTGGCGCATGTCATAAAGTCATTCAGGTCACCGAACAACAGTGATACAACATGATGATTTCTTATAAATGTGTTAATTTATGGTTTGAACGGCAAGGGAAAGTTGTAAATTGTCTTGTTTAGTGAAAGCAGTCTTTCAAAGGACTGAAGATTTCTGACTATGAGTTAAATTGTTATTTATTCGATTGCTAACGACATGCAGTTAATGTTGATGAAAATTATTTCGAAACTGGCGAAACTCATAAAAGACTTGTTGACTGAAATAATCAAATTGTTAAATCTTGATCTATCTTTGAAGTATATTATATGTGTGTAATTGATGCCAATATCACATGTATTCTAATTTCACTATTTCTATTTTTATTTCATGGTATTTATTATCTCTCTTTCAGAGATACTAGCAGAAATGCTACTCTAATATCCGAATTGAAATAAAGATATGCATATGATTGATTGATTGATTGACTGTGAGACCACTACCATTTAAATATATCCTCAATTTGCAGGAAATCTAGATTAATCGTTTTAAAGCTGCTTATATGAATTGACGTTGTGCATTAAACTCTCTTGCATTGCCAGTACAAATTTAAGGTAATTTTTACTTCATTTGAAATTTTTGGCTACTACACTAAAAACAAATCATGAACAATGCTTTTGACGTTCAAGAAACAGACACTTCAACTTTCCGTAGAAAGTAAAATTTGGCCTTAAATTGTTCTAATTAAAGGTTTTCAGTTATTGTTTTATTGATTTCCAATAATTTTTAATGTGAACGTATCATTGACAAATGTCATACAGTAATATATATATGTAGTTTACCTCTGTGTTATAAATTATCTTGCTGTTTACTTATATTCAGCAATGTGTAATGGTGGTTATTTATCACTGAAAACGGGGTCAAGCCACCATAACGTTGGTACGTAGCCTCCTTTCCAGGTGCTCTTTGTCTTGCAACACCAATGTTAACCTCGCGATGTGGTGTTCATTGCAGGATATGATTTTTCAATCTCTCTTGGTTTTTTTAATTAATCAGAGCATGTCTTATATTACAATCAGCAGAGTAAAAATAAACTTATTACAACGATTTCTAAGATAGTTCACTTGCAAACGACGCTCAGCATCTAATAACTCTCATTCCAACTAATATGCCCTTTACGGCCGGTGTAAAAGCCGTTTAGTCGACTTTCTTTCCATCGAGTACTGAACACTATATTTATAATAATTCTAGTGTATTCCGACCAAATGACCTCTGAAGCGCGAACCCACTCATAGTGCGCTTGGGCTGCCTGTGATAGCATTGTAGTAACTCACCTTGTAAAGGTATATTGTTTTCCTCCCCGTTATGGACGTCTTCTTCGATATTTCCCAGCAATAGCTTTGATAGCTCATCCTTTGATATTGCTAAATGAATTATGGTCAATAAACAGAATACAATGGATACTGAAAAGACCACAATAATAGCAATGTTGAGGTTTGATTTCTCTTTGTATCGTAAGTCGTTGCATGTGAGAGTTGTGTTTGCTGAAAAGCAACTATACTCCGCAGGATATTTAAGTTTCTGGTAACACAAGAACAGTACAATCATGGCAACTAGAAGGACAAACTGACTGCAGATGTGAATAGTAAACACCCAAAAAAATAGTTTCTCCAGCTTTTTTTGTCTCTCTAAATTTGTCTCTTTACGGATACGTCGCCACATCTCGACACCTATCAGAGTAACAAACAGCCAGCCACATCCTGACACACCAAAGGTAATACCAGCAAAACCCAACGGTGTTAAGCGTGGACTCATGGCAGAAGTGTAATTGTTATAACAACGCTGTGTTTTGAATTTAATTTCTTCCGGCATACAGTTGAATTGCAGCCTGTCTTTGCTTTGATAGTTCCTAAGTTCATTAATGACAGTGGACCAGGAAATCACAGAGAATAAAAAAAGAAAGCCGCTGAATATGGTCTGAGACCTCAATGTAACTTTGACAAGATTATCCATCACAAAGAAAGATCATGTAATCTGAAAGAAACAAAGAATTAATTAACACAGAGAGGAGAGGTTAGAACCATGGGTAAGATACATGTAATTTGGTTATATGTGCATCCAAGAAATTGAACCCAGTGACCCTATGAATAAATGAACAAACCAGTCTTAACTTAATAAGTGAAATTCACTAACAGTTAGCAGAGTGCATTTAAATTAAAATCAGCAATAATGTAGAATATCGCTGACCTGACCAATACATTTTGGTGGATGGAACCCGAAGAAGGACATCTTTACTGCCTAAAATATTTTAGGCACGTGGCCAACTTTGCCATTCGCGTGATGTTTAAACTCTCTTGCTTTTGGCTTACAAAATTTTGGAAAACAAATTTTCTGTCCAAAAAAAAAAAATTAAAACATGTTGCCAACAAAGCATGTCAAATTGCGCATCCAAATGCTTTCAATTGATTGAATTAAACCAGAGAAAGTCATGAAAATTAATGCACATTAGCAGATTGCAGAGACACAATCATGACTGAAATAACAAATTTAAACTTAAACCATGTGAACAAATAAATTTTCTTTTTAATTCCCTTTTAATGCCTGCATTTTTTTCTGGAAACGTTACGTTTTATCAGCTCACTTTCTAGTTTGAGAAATTAAGCTTACAATGAAGTTTGTCCCAGACCTTTTAACTCTCACGGTTTGGGCTGTCAACTCATGGACTCACAATTTAGCCTTCATATTTCATGGTGAACAAGAACGCTCTTAGTAGCTGTGAGTCTCGCTTGCTTGCAGTTGACTTTCGTTGTCAAAGGCCCCGGTGATGTGATACTACTTTTTCGTTTGGAATACAAAACGAGTGTTGTATGTCATAATGTAAATACTCAAAAAGTAAAAATTTCAAGGAGAGACAGGCCGCACATCTCAGCCTCAAACCGGTGTGAACCTTTGAAAACCTTCTACATATTGATATTGCTCCATTGAGGAGTACTCTTTCAGGGATTTTACACTCAAAAAATTGAACGATGATTCTTATCAGTATCAGAGGCCCATGACTCTGTCAGTATAAATATACATAGCTTCTTTGTACCGGACCAAGATACGGCTCGGTACAGTATATGATCAGCACAGGAAAAATGTGTAAGTTTAACAGAACCTTATACAATACACAGTTAATTCAGTTCGCGCGTATTTCTGCTGAATTTGTTGTCCGTTTTATAAGATATCAGTATCGCGTTAAAATAATTACATTTTCCATAGCTGCTTAGTATCTAAAAAGACACAAAGATCAGCATTCAGCTGGTGGGGTCGTGCATACAACAATTACAATAAAAATAAGGAGTACTGAAAGCAACTGTACAATTACAAATTAAAAACTGTTAAAGTTTTTTCTTGTATTACAGTATCACTAGGATAAAGCGTTTCATTTTCCAGGAAAATTTCACTTTCTCGTCAAAACAATCACTGACTCAGACAGACTCGGATTAGTTTACTTGGTTCAGACACTTTTGAGAGCTGTGGCATGAACTGGACAAATAATTAACACATCCCAGAAGACGTTGGACTGCTCTCTTATCATCTGGTCGAGGCATGCATAGATGCTGGCCACGTGAGTGAAAACAAAGAATATTGCTCACATTGCCGAATCTCCGTAAATCTGCAATGAAAAGATTTCCAGGATAAGCCCTGGATCAACTCAATTTGTTTTGGCAATGAGTCTAAGCAATGCTTGTTCTTCAAAGTGTTCAGTAGCGCAAACTAACTTCTATTTTGATAAATCACAAAAAACTGCCAGCTTTTTCGTACGTTATTAGCCCTGTCTTTTATACACTTTTTCTATACACCAGTGTTCGTATGGCAGACGTCCTGTCTTCTTACTGCTTTGTATCCGTAGGTTTTTGTTGTAGTGGTGCTTGTCAGTGTGTACTTTAGTTTCGCCGTCTTACCAGCCATTTTTGTTTCGTACACTAGTTTTTAGTTTTTTTTTTTCCCTTTTTTTCTCGGCAACTTTCATTTCGAAACGTCGTGGAAAATGTTTACCGTCTATTTTTACTGTCATTTAGCCATTTTCGATTGCAAATTTTAAGCAGTGCTGGGTAATTTCCCCCTATTTCTCCCGCTTTCCACCCTTTTAGAACTCCCATCACACGCCCTTTCCTCTCCCATCTCCCCCCTCCCAGTGATCCAACCCCCTATTCTGCCGAGCTCCCGTCCCCGGTCCACGTCCACTAAATTCTTCGTTTATTTTCGCTCCGCTTGTACCGTAAATCCCTTGTTATTCCCTGATCCGTTCTTGCTTAGAAGTTTTTTTTGAAAGTCCTCTTAACGTTCCTGTACGTTCGCCCTTGTCCTGACAAAAATACGCTTGACCGGAAAATCTTTATCGCGCCTAACCGGTTAGTTATTTCCACCTCTGTTTCAATAAAGATTTGAATCGAGAAAAGAGAAAGCCAGTTGTTCCATTATTAATGTTATTACGTAACAGTGGCTCGCCTAATTATAACTTGTGAGAAGTTAAGAGCACATTTTGAATGATTCTGGAACCAGTTTTAAATTAATAATCCATGGAGTTTTAATTCCAGAGGTACCAAGGTCGATGACTTTGATTTAACTAAACTTATGAAGCGTGCACTGTGATAAAAGGCTACGAATATACGTGTACATATGTCGCGAAAAAAAAACTTTTGCAAATAAGAGCGGCTGAAAAAAATGGACTCGGAAAAAATTGCTCAACCTCTACTCTCCTCTCAGTCTGCCTCTCCAAATAAAATGCTCCTTTCCTAATAAAGTAGCCTAAGATCGGTCTATATTTTTTGTATTGATTGCCTTTTTCTTTTTTCAATCAGTTAACAACGAAATCAAGAGACATATCTCACAGATACCAAGATTGACAAGCTTTTGACACGGCACCTGATCTTTCAATCAGCTCGTATTATTTGCTGAGCTTTACTAGCCTTCGAGAGCACCGGCTTTTTCGGCTTTGGTCTGCGGTTTGCAGGATAATTATTTACCATTTTCAATTCAATGTTTGTCTGAATCTTAGTCCGTTTTCTTTCCAGCAATTTCTTTGTATAAAATACACCACACGACTCAAAAAATTTATGTCAAGTAAATCTAATTTCAAAAAAATAAATATTTAGATAAAAGACTCCATACTCTCCTTAGCATTGTTGACATTTATGGAAACGGCCGTTTGACCTTTCGGAGCTGGTTCATTGCGATCGCCCAATATCTAACTTTCTAACTAGTCAAGTTATACCAGAGCAATAAAAGACCCAATCAATCTTTCGATTTTGCAAGCAAAAACTATCTTCCTGATCACCACGAAAAAAATGTGAATTAAAGACAATTTTTTGGAGTTTCCGTTACCCCCAGTTGCGTTGAACTGCGCGTTTACCTCTCTCGACGGGTTGCTTTTTAATTGCCGAAGCTGGATTTTTTATATGTTGTACTACAACAGTAGGGCTTTATTGAGGTATAATGATTCTTCTAGAATTTCAAGTACCAAGCCGTGATTTTTTCCTTTAAAGTTTTGCAAAATTTCATTGTTTATGAAAGTGCTGAGGATAGGAATCTCCGGGCGTTTTTTAGCCGAGTAAAAGATGCATTATCTTGCAATATTTTTACCAAATAATATCGTAACTGGGATGCCTTACTTACCTGCCAAAGATGAACTTGTTTCCTTGGACCGCCTTTCTTCCCGAGGGCTTTGAAAACGGTAAAATTCAAAGGTTTTAGACCGGTGACTATATGACGTGGGGCAGCATTTCACTTTTTGGTGGTTTTCTCGAAAACGTTTATCGAAAAAGAAAATCCTTTGGAAACTTTGATTGTGATTTTAGAGAATGTTTCACCAAAGGGTTTTTCCTGACTGAAAATGAAGTATTTCGAAATTTCAGTTTTGACGGCAAATTCTCGATATTTACGACAGTTTGAAAATTTCGAAATTTACAGGGATTTGTATGGAAAACCATTCAAGCATGACTGGGTGACAATTAAAAGTGGTTTTTCACATACAGATCCTTCTAATTTTCGGCGGCTAATGCAATCGCTTCTTTTGAAGTATGCGGCTGAAAATTTACAGGTTACCTAATTTTTTACATGTTCTTTCGGCTCGTACTAACAAAATTTTTCAACAGCTAACTGTTTTCGTGTTTACCAAAAGTTGATCACTTGATCAACTAATGCAATATTCCTTGGGAGAACCATTGGAAAGTCAAACTGGTAGGGCATTTTCAACCACTATCCTCGCCTAATTGATGAGACAGGAATTTGAACAGATTTAACGGGGGGATTATTACCTGGCGAATTGATCTGCGCATGATGATTTACGGGTCAGGCGATCGAAAATTTTTAGGGTCTACTACAACAAATTATTGATGCTTTCACCGTGCTGTTGTTCATAGCTTACCTTGGGGAATCTGAAGAATTCATGCAGAAAATAAGCAGCAATGGGAAATCAAAGAAAGCAGTGTCAATCTTCATTATTTCACGTGCACGCTACACAGTGATACGCTGAATAAGAAAGTAAAGTCAACCCATGATTTCCAAGATTAACATAAAAAGTTAAAAGTCGGAAATATCAATGCGAAATCGAAACTTTATACGACTTCCGTCTGGCTTTCAACCTTCTGGCACTCCTTAGTCTCCTCATGTTCAGAGCGCATGACATTTTTTCGCCGTTCTTGAGCCCACGCGCAATAAGCGCAAAAGGGGGAATGAAAAATTGTTTTCAAATTGGGAACAAATAAGGAAAATGGGAAAGAAAAAAAACGCGGCAAAACTAGAAAGGCGAAGATAACGGCCTACGGCTGCAGAAGCATTACATCCCTTCCTTTCTTTGTTTCCTCCCTTATTCTATTCTTCAAGTAGGCAATAGCCGCTATGCATGATTACGTCAGACGAGTAAATTTCACCAACAAGCCTCGTTTGTGAACAAAAGTTTTTGCATTTGCACTTTTTGTGCGTGGGTATTCTTTTCAACTCTACTGCCTTGGGAATTCATTTCTGTGAAACTTGGCTTATTTTTAATTTCAAAACGAGGCTTGGAGGTGAAATTTGCTTGTGTGACGTAAACATGCATAAGGGCTATTGAACAAACAAATTCCAAAACTTAGAGCAGTAATTTCAAACTAATCAAATATTTCGTTCGCATCACTCGAACTTCATCTAAGCGATGTAAAGTGAGGTGGGAATATGTAATAACCTTCCTGTTGCGCTAGGCTGAGAGGATTATAAATGGCCGCGCTGAGCTCCAGTCCCCCGTCCGTATACAGAGAAGGTTTTCTTTGTTTGATGCCGATGGCCTCCTTAAGTGCGTGATTTTCGTCAGATAAAACTTCCGAAATTGTTTGGGTTGATGTTAGGCCCCGTTGCTCGGCAGTGCTCGAAAACGGCAGAAGATTCAAGGGATGAAGCCCAGGTTGCGGGGAAGGGGGGGGGGGGGGGGGTATTCTAGTGAAGAATTCAAGTGAAAACTTCCCCCAAAAAATCCCCAGACAAAAATTAACCCCCAGAAAATCCCATTCCGAATTTCCAAGTCGTAAAAATTTCTAGACAACAAATTGGTTGTACTTTGTTCCCAGAGGTACGCGCCGGAATAGCCGGGGCCTACCAAGAATCTTCACATTGTTTTGAATGCCCAAAATAAAACCTACTTCAATCAAGCCAGCCCAAAAAAATACGTGCCAAATTTTCCTACCCAAAAAATCCCGGAATCAAAGATTTCAAGCCCCATAAAATCCTTCGATCATCCCCGTTACTTGAAATCCGAAGTGGAGTATAGCGAAAAGTCAGCGAAGGGCGGGAAAAAATAAAAAGAGAGGACAGGGAGAGGGGAATTGAGGGAGGGTTCCTTTGCTCTCTCTCCCCTCCCCCACCCCATTGCTGTTTTTCCTGCTCACTCCTCTTTGCCCCGTGCCCACTATCTGAACGCCTGGAACAGGCTATATGTTATGGAACCTTGTTCTCTCTCTTGCAAAACGTAACGATCAATTCAAAATGAACTAGAAACGTTGGTTTCGGATTCTTCATTGCTCTATTTCTCAATTGATTTGCGTTTACAACAAACGTAGGAAACCTACTTCACGTTAACACAGGAATGATCGATCCTGCATGGTCTGAGAATCCACTAACACATATATTAAGAACCCTGAAAAAAATTTCTTCTCTATGTTTATACTGTTATGTCCTGGTAATTTTTAATATAAAAACCGTTCACACTGCGCTGAATTTTAATAGAAAGTCAGAAACAACACCGGGTAGCTTAATTACCACTTTATTAAGATATTTTACCTGTTCAAGTTTATCTACTGCTATCCTTTTCCGCAGGCAACTCCTATTGTAACGGTTACACTGACCGTGAGGAGACTGAGAACGAGAAAAGGAAAAAATGAGGAGGAATGAAGAGCAGTTCACTCCCCGTTCTCTCCCCATTCTCCCACTCGTTCTCTAAAACAGGAGAGTGAAGCCTGCGGGGTATCAGGCTAATCTACTGTAATTTTTTCAGGTTTTAGTTCCCATAGTGAATACAAAACTCTAAAATTACGCTTTAATTTGGTGACCCTTGTTAAAACCAGAGGTTCACCTTATTAAAGCAGCTTTGTTAATTGTTCATGGAATTCTACATTTTGGTAGACGACTGATTAAGTGGACTTGAACAATACTTTTAATATAGTGATTGAAGGTAACGAAAAGTCCTATCGGAATAACAATACTAATTAAAACTGGACTGTTATTAGTTACTGTTAATGAACAGTACAGGCAACAAATTTACAAACACAGATCTGAATCCAGATAGCGATCTTCATCTTTAAAAACTAGTCAAACAGACAGATTGATAAGAAGAATCAAATCTACACCACTTACAAAAACTAACTCTGGTAATAAATTTTAATCGTATCTTTTTGCAATACGTCACTGTATCATATACACGTAAGCATCTCTGGTTAAACCACAGGAGATCGTCATGTCACTCCAGATTTGCTCACTAGTGGAAGGAAGTTACATTTTTGTTACAACTGAGAAGCGTGCTTTTCACTTGGAAGTGTGTATATTGCTTCATTGAATCAACTTTAATGGAAAAAAAAATGATCAAAGTTTGTAACTTTAACCAAACTGAACTGTTCTTAGAGACTGCTAATAAACAGTTCATACAATACGTTTAGTTTAAACCTGGACCTGAATCCAAAGAACGACCATTTTTATAAAATAAAACTGCATGGCAGTATTACAAATTCATCACTGTATATTGTTCAATCGGAGTAAACACACTGAACTATTATTAGTCACTGCTAATAAACAGCACAGGCAACAAACTTCCGCAACAGAGATCTGAATCCAGATAGCATATTATTTTCAATAAGACTATCTAAAAATGCAGATACAAAAACTTTAACTGCATCAGCTACAATAACTAATATTGTTAGTAAAAATACATCACTGCATATACGTAAATGACGTATAATTTAAGGCTCATATTCACCATATTCAGTTACACAATGATGAGTTGCGCGCCAGCTCATTTCATAAAACTGAGAAACTTGTGCTGCATCTAAATGCATTCTAAATATTGCCACAGCTAAGTAAATCAGCATTAATATCAAAATAAACGCACTGAACTGTTATTAGTCACTGCTAATGAAGAGTACAGGCAAACAATTTACTCTAAACCTGAATCTGAATCCAGAAAGCTACCGTAGTTTTATATTTTGCAAATCTAAACTTGCATGTAGGAATAATCCCATCTACCTCACTTCAATAAAAAAAACATAGATTTGAAATGTAGAATCATTAATACGTCTCCGTATTACTTTAGAGGTAAATTATGTAGTTTCAAACGCAAGTTCATCGTATTGTACAATGTTGATTTGTTTGCCAATTCAAGGAATCCACATTTTCCTGACACCATTACAGATAAAATCACTCTGTACTTGAAAGCGCACGTGTATACTGTCCTAGCGATACAGATCAACAAATCGTACGACCATAGACATATCAACAAATACACTGAACTGTTACTAGTCATTGCTAATGAACAGTTCATAAAGTCGTGCTCTTAAGCTCATGTTCGTCATATTGTACAATGCCAAAGTGTTTGCGAGTTCAAGTAATTAGAATTTCTGCCCAAACTGTAAACAGCTGCTCTGCATTTGGAAACCTGTATCTTGCCTACGTTAAACGGCTTACAAAAAGGAAAAACGGAGTAATATCACCAAACACACTGGACTGTTATTAGTCACTGCTAATGAACAGTCAACTGCACCAAGTGATACAAGGGTAAGCCTCACCATGGGTACCCTGAGGACGTCGTTTTCATCGCGTCGCGCGTTTTCCATCAAATCGTCGGTTGTTGCTGCAACCACTGCACAGCATAGCTAGCACGACCCGAACACTGAATCTATACAGACTATACAACATTGAGTTTTGAACCATAATATGAAACAGCAAAATTTTCTGGTGTTCATTCGAAAACGTTGCAGTGTAGAAAGCTGTACAATAAACTAAATCTAAACACGTTTAGGTTGAGTTACAAACCAGGAGCCCATTTCTTTTGAGGCGTACCCGAGGGGGACCCCCCACATAAAAGTGACGGGGATGCTCGTCGTTTCGCTCAGGGGTAGGAATTACAAATTTTGATCTCACTTACCGTGGCCAGGACGGAAAGCCAATATTTTTCCCATACAGATATCAGTTAGGGTAAGATGGGTTCATTCTCTTAGGGCGGTGCGACCATACTTTGTTGAAGTACAGTCTCCTTAAGCGCTTCAATTCTATTTTTTCTGACGAGCATTCCCGTCCCTATTATATGGGAGCCACCCCACCCCCCCCCCCCCCCCCCCCCCCCCTGGGTCGGATAGTATTTAGTAAACGTCCCGAGAGTGCGTTACTCAGGCGTTCCGCTTATTTTTAGATTTCTTTTCCCCAGAATTCACTTTGTTCAAGGAAGATAGCACCATCTAGGACGGGAGTTGTTGTTGAAGCCTCATTGGTCCTTACACGTTTCTTCAAACAAATGAACACAGTAAACTCTCCTCGGCTGACAATTCGCTGATCTCATGCGCCATTATTGGAAATTCTACTCTGCTCTCATTAGGGCTATTTATAAGAGGAAAAATAAGACGCGACTTTCGACACGTCTTATCGAAGAACAGGTGTTAGGGGCTATTCTTAGATAAGACGCGTCTTAGCTAAATTTGAAACGAAATGTGTCGTTTATACGGGATAGTTTGCCTCTTATTTAGGACGCGTCTTATATAAGACGGGTCCTATTAACACGCTGTGACCCAGGCCTCAAATGAGTGATGGACTCCTGATGTTGATGGGTTCCTGGTTTTACCCATGATAGTATCGCATCACATGCAGTGTGTACGCTAAGAAGTACAAAAATCTCTTGATCTAGTCCAACCTAATCTGGGTATCCCTGTGTTTTGGATAACTCCGTATTTAGATCCCTCGTGATGTGAGTTTTTCCGTTACTTCAGGTCAGTGTTACGGGCATCCCCTAGTACCCTACCGGGATATTAACATCCCTTGTTATTTGGGTTGTTTTTTCAAGGTACTATCCGTCGCAACGTACCCTGGGTAGCAAGCGTGATCCGTGCAAACACCGTGCCCGCCCAGATCATGCCTCCTGCTCAAGCTCCTCGCAGTATTTTGTACCTTGGACAGGAATTCCGGCAAAAAAATGGCCTCGTGTGATTGTTTAAAGGTTGCCTTATGTGATTAGTTTGCAGACAAAAAGAGACTGCATGCACACGTAAAATGTTGCATATATACTAGTGCAAGTTTTGAAAATCTATTAGTGAGCTGGTGTTCGACCGTTGTGAAATAAACACTGTCTTTCTCCAATTCAATTCCACTATTTTTAAGGACATCGCAACGAACTGAAATAACAAGAACATCATAAAGAAGTCAAGTTGTAGAGCCGGTTTCAGTGGTTGTAGAAGGACTAAGGTAAGATCAGTTTTTTCACCCCGCACATCACCAGGGATTTTGAGCGCAGGGGTTCAAACTATGGGGATACTTAAACTAGGGAAACAACCAAAATGCGAGAAACTTAGGATACATAGGGATATTAGGGGGTATACGAAATGCGAGGATACTTAAAGTCGAGGTTTACCCGAAATACAGGATACTAAAACTAGAGGGATATCAAAGGGATGTTTTAAATACGGGAATACCTAAATGATTGTCGCACAGGTGGTTGTAGTTCAGTTAGTATCCAGGTCTCTTCAGGCTTTTGGTGTGGTAAGCAGGATTCCCTTTTTCACTCTTCAGCAAATGTGACTCCCTTTTCTTGAAGTTCTTCCTTTGTGAGTAAGCGACATAAATGCGGCCCATCGAAACAGCTGGCCTAATAAAGAAGACAAGAAGCAACAGATTAAAAATAAAGTAGAGTTAGTTCGTTTGTGATCGTGAAAATGGTAGCTATGATTGTTTTGCGAAAACAATGGTGTGTCTCTAATTCCGGGGTCCGACAAATATTAGGCCCGGACGCTTGGGACAACTTCGGACAAGTTGAAAGGAATGCCGGGAAGTGTTTTATTTCCAGAAAAAGCCCGCCGGGCAGTAGCATTTGACTTACGAGCAATTTTGCCCAATAAATTATAGATATCCAAGTATTTAACGTTTACCTTGAGTAATTCCCATCGAAGCCTTTCGAAATGCAATAAATACGTATCACTTTTTTTTACTTTTCGATCGCCATTACATCTCCTCGTGAGTTTCATACCCAGTACTTTCCCGGGTAAACCTCTGAAGGCCTCACTGCTATACCCCTGATAACATCCTGATAACAAACGAAGGAGATTTTTGTCTGATTGGCTGTTTGATTTTGTAGTGTTCAGTCTCCTCTCCGCGCGCAATTGAGCTATTTTGAATGCTTCAGTGTAACCGTATCAACAATCTACTGCTTATCCTAAATTAAGACTATTTTTTCCTGAGAAATTGGGTATCGCTGTACATTATTGAAAACGACAACCGCTGCGCACAGCTGAGTCGATCCTCATACTATAGATTCACTTTTCTTTGTCTTTCCTTCCGACATCTGTTGCAAAATGAACAAATTGTTAAAGTACCATGAACATCAACTCACCAAAACGTTTGAGGAAAGACTCGCGGGTTTCAAGGTTTCTTAAGATAATGAAGCTCGTCGAATACCGAATAGCTAAGAAATGCCACGAATTTCACGATTGTTGTAGATGGTTGCATCATCATTATTTACGAGGTTGTCACGTGCGATTCTACTTCACGAAAAAGCCTTTAACTCTGACGACTTGATTCTAAAAGTGTTATAAGTTATTGATTCTTAAAAAAAAGCTTTCACTTGAGCCAATAGTTACAAAACTAAAGTCGTGGTCTTCATACATTCATGTAACTATTATAACTGTGAAAGGCCAGTCTGCATGAGATATACAGTCATACAGTTTGCACGTGAAAGTGGTGGACTTTACCCCCTTCGTGGTTCGTACGTGAGGGAATGTGATTCAGCAAACAGGATTAAAAATAACTAATGCACACAATTTGTACGTGAAGGTGTTGGACCTTGTCCCTTTTACAACTCGTACGTAAAATAACGCAAATTGTTTACTAGAAATATTTGCTCAAACGATTTTAAGAAATCACCTCGGCTTTACAATATCTGCAATTAAATTATGCTTTATGCAACATTACGGTTGATAGCGTAACATTTACTTCCTTCCAAGAAGATTATCAAACTGGCGAAAGATATTTCTACTCATATCATGTTATTCTACTCAATAAAACAATGTGTAATTATTTCGTCAACTAGCTTCTTCCCATTTAATTCCCTGACGTTACTGTTTCTTCTTAAATTACGCATCTTTACTAAATAAAATACGTTTCAATAACTATAATGACTCTCAAGCAGCAAGCGTGTTTCATGTTGTTCACCTAATTCATATATATTTTTTTGCTGGTACGAAAAAGGTCTGTTGAAGTTTTTAAGCGAGAGAATAAAGCTTGTTTACAGGATTAACTGTACTCGCCTTGCTTTTCAAACTTCTACAACCACAATTTATAGGCCGCATACTCCAGAATTAAGGTCCATATCTAAATTTCAATTATTGTTTCATTGGAGGAACTTTGAAAAATATATGATCTTTTACACTCTACCTTGAAGCAGGTAAAACAGCACTCAAAAATTATAAAATAAGTGCATTGTACCGTTCGCGATAGCTGAATTAGGTCATAAATGTCTTGAAGCAGCACCCACACTAAAATATGGACCCTTAAACAGCTCCATCACTGTACTCAGCGCTTCAATCATAAAGATATTTCAATATTATGCTTCTAAACACCTTTAGCCGTAATAAAAGACGAAAAATTTGTGAAGAATCAAGATGGCGGTCTCAACGTGCCCTTGTTTGTCCTTAAGCCGAGTGAATGTCATGAAAGATGCCAAAATCTCATTGGTTCTTAGGCATCAACTCATAGTATCTTCAACCTTATTGGCTCCTGCAACAGAAATCCGAAAACACAACGCCACAGAGATACATACGCTCAAACCACTGACATATGAGCTATTTTTTCAAAAAAGCTCAAAAATGAAGTCAAAACTTTAAAGTGCAATGTATTTTCATCCCGACCATCTAATGCCAAATACATTTAATTTAAATAATTTCAGTGCACTAATATAGCAGTCGTTAACAGAACGTGAGTTTGATATTGAAATCCATTTTAGTCCACTGACGTAGTAATATTATTGATGGAGTATGATAATTGCAATCTCTTTTCACCCTGCAGGACATCTAAAGACAGACAAAATACATTAGCAATTGTTGTGACGACTGGACCACTATTCGACAAGTTTTCGTTTACAAAAATGTGTCTTTTTTAGTATACAGTCGACTCCCGATAATTCGAACGTTCAAGGGAAATCGAAAAAAGTTCGAGTTATCGGGAGTTTGAAGCAAATAACCGGAAGTAGGGAAATAAGCAAATGGATGGGGAGGGAATGCAATTAAGCAACAAAGTATACAGGAATGGACACTGAATTTGAACTGGAGTGACGAAACAGTAAAGACAAAGAATTTACTCGGTTGTTTTGAAATAAATTCAATGTCTCGGACTTCAGTACACGTTTTTTTCCCGACTTGCCACGCGCTTATAACATGGTTTGAGTTATCGAGGGTAAAATTGTATAGAAATGATCTGAAGGGAAGCAAAAATTACTTCGAGTTGGCGGGAGGTTCGAGTTATCGAGGGTTCGAGTTACCGAGGGTAAAATTACAGTAAATGTAGGAAGGAGGTCCAGGGGAAATTGACTTTGGTTCGAGTTAGCGCGAGGTTCGAGTTAGTGAGGGTTCGAGTTATCGGGAGTCAACTGTAGATAAGAATGGCGACACAGCCCCTTTGAAGTACGGTTTCATTTCGTCTACCAGGAAGTTCCTGGGTATTACGAGCATTAATAATTGGAAAATAAAATTAAAGCATATTACAAAACAGCAACTCACATGATAATCTGAGGCAAAGTTCATGTTCCTTTCATTTGCTAAAGTACACAGCTCAGTGGCTTCTTTCTTTGTAAGTTGAACCTCAGTGAGATGGAGAACAGGAAGCTGAGGACTACTTCTGAAACACTTGATCAGTTCAGTCACTCCGTGGCCAAGCTGATTTTTGCGAAGCCAAAGGAATGCCAGTTCTGGTACGTAGACGAGTTCATGGGCTAAAGCTGTGACTTCGTCTTCACCCATCTGTGTATCATCCAGGTATAGCTGTTCCAGATAAGGTACACTGTGCAAGTGTGTGGCTAGCTCACTTATCCCGTGACCGAGTGGGTTGTCTGATAAGTGAAGTTCACTCACCCGAGTCACATACTTTAAACTATGGGCTAAAGCTATAACTCCCTCTTGACCCATCTTTGTATCATTCAGTTTTAGACGTGTCAGATAAGATACACTGTGCAGTTGTTCGGCAAGCACACTAATCCCGTGACCGAGTGGGTTCTTTGATAAGTCAAGATCACTTAGCTGAGTCACATACTTTAAACTATGGGCTAAAGCTGTGACTTCCTCTTCACCCATCTGTGTATCCCTCAGGTGCAGCTCTTTCAGATGAGGTACACTTTGCAGGTGTTTGGCAACCTCACTTACTCCGTGACCGAGTGAGTTGTATGATAAGTCAAGTTCCCTCAACCGAGTCACATACTTTAAACTATGGGCTAAAGCTGTAACTCCCTCTTCACCCATCTTTGTTTCATCCAGGTTTAGCTGTTTCAGATAAGGTACACTGTGCAGGTGTTTGGCAAGCTCACTTATTCCGTGACCGAGTGGGTTGCATGATAAGTCAAGTTCACTCAACCGAGTCACATGCTTTAAACTACGGGCTAAAGCTGCGACTCCCTCTTCACCCATCTGTGTATCAAGCAGGTAAAACTTTTCTAGATGAAGTACACTGTGCAGGTGTTTGGCAAGCTCACTTATCCCGTGACCGAGTGGGTCACGTGATAACCTCAGTAAGCGCAACTCACCAACATACTTTAAATTAGTGGCAAGCAAGTGGCATTCTTGATTCCCCATACCAACCTGAAATAAAGTGAGTTCAGATAGTTGAGGCACATGGCGAAGATTATTCATTAAACTGACAAGTTCACTTGTTGGGCCCTGAATTGTAATCTCTCTCAAATATGACAGAGAGTGTGTCAGAGTCTTGTCAGATGTTTTCTCAATTAAATGCAAAGAACTGCTGACATCATGATTCTGTGACACGTGATCAGGCTCTTGAAGAGAAGACTTTGGTGCTGATATTAATGGTCTCAGCTGTTCTATTAACTCAAGGCGAGTTCTACAGAACACTAATCGATGTCCAACATTCTTAATGAAAAACTCGTCAGGATCTGGAACGTGGTACATATTCACGGATTTTACGTCACCATAACATGTCACAACAACAGTGTCCAAATCCGACATGACAGAGAACATTTGAGCACGCTCAACTTCAGAAATAGATATCCTTGAAGGCCGATCTTTAAAAAAAAATACACAATCTGGCTTAAGGAAACTTGTTGATCTCAAACAGTGTTCTTTAACAACTGTAGGCAGGTGTTTTTGATGAACATTCATCATTATAACACCGTTAACGCTTTGTAGAAAAGAAGAATAGACAGCTTGCCTTTCTGATGCAGGGCAGGAAAGGAACAATCCGAGACTGATATAATAAAACTCTTCTTGTTCTTCAGTGAGCTCCTCAATAGAGGGCTTTTCACCGAAGTTGTAACCTGTCAGACCATCTTTCTCTCCTATCATCTTCAGATGGCGAAAAACAGCAACGGCAGCTTCTGATGACAACTCAGACACAAATTTGAAAACTTCAAGAAGCTCCTTGAACCGTTTGATTGAGTCGACTTTAGACAGACTGTTGAAGGTCTCCTTGGCATTTTTTAAATCACGAACTAAAAACGAGGCGGAAAGGAATTCTTGTACCGATTTATGGAGAAAGAACGCCAGTTTCAAAGGACGAGGAGAGTTTAAAAGATTTGAAGGCTGTAGAAAGCCAAAACTGATAAACTTCTCAAGGAATAACCGAATGTCCTGAGGCATGTTGCTGAGCTTGAAATATAGACAATCATTTAAAAGTGCCTGCCAGGCAAGTTCCCCCAACTTTGCAAGGTCTTCTTTGTATTCATCTATGCATCTAAATGCCTCATCTGAGGTTTTGGCAGTGACGTGATCAAGCAGCGTCTGACAAAAACTGTTGTACACATCTGCGCGGGATGTTGATGGTCCTTGATAATCATCATCCTTCCAGCTTAGTACCAGCATCAACAGGAGAAGTGGTATTTCAGCTAAACTCCAAAGGTTTTGCTTTGTCAAGAAAGTGATGAACTTGTCCACTTCTGTTTGATCTCGAAGAAACTTAAGAGCAAACTTTTTAACTTGCCAAAGACCAAACCCATTAATTTCAAACTGAGCATGACTTCCTGGTCTTAACTCATCGTTTTTCAGCGGTCGAGTTGTCACAAGAAGAGTACAATCTCTCAACAGACTGCCTTTCCAAATCTGATGAACTGGCGATGATTTTTCGGCGCTGTATTCATCATAGCCGTCTAAAATAAGTAGGACTTTCTGTTGGTTACGAAGGATGTAATCATACAACTGGCCAAACACCATAGGGTCATCAGCAGACAACAGTTCGGCCTTTTGTAGCATGTCACAGAAATCTTGCCTGTTGCAAACATCTCGGAGCTTGATTAAAAGTACAACAGCAAATTTCTCTAGGCTTTCTTTGTTACCACGTGACCAGTCCACGACGAGTTTCTTAGTGAATGTCGACTTTCCTATTCCTGGTCTTCCGTACACTAAAATTCTCTTAGGAATTAGGTGATGACCATGGCTCGCAAATATCTCGCTGTAATCTTTAATCTTTTCTTTTGTTGTTCCAGCAAGTGTTCTGTCGTCTCTCAGCAGTGTTAACTGGACATACACCTCATCAATATCCATGGTATTATCCCGGTTCCAAGGAGAAATCATTAACTGGCTAGCGGTACTGTTGTAAAAGGAGCAAAGCTGATTTTGACTCCACTCCAAAAAAGCATTTGCAGCATCTGTTTATAAAAAAAGTACATCTCTTTAAACTTAAGAACGAATGCCGCTAAGGATTGAGCAAAATTGGAAATGGTCAAACAAAACCTTCCCTCATACTTTGTGTGTAGTTAGTACTTCAGACGAAACTACTCACTGTGGCATTTGTTTGACTTCTAACAAAAACCTGCACTGGGCATCAGGCGGGAGGGGGGGGTGGGGGGGCTAGTTTGGGCCATAAGTGAAATTACATTTTTTGGCACAATTTTCTCCTTGAAAATTGGAGTTTTGTCAGGTGAATAGTTCTGAAAGAAGACTAACAGTTAAGAATCTGTTTACATGATAGCAAAATATCATCCTTCCTCTCAATAAAAATGTTATCAATTTTTCTCTAGCTTCCCCCCTGACGGCCCCTGTTCATTGTCATTTAAAAGGGGGGGGCAAACGTTTTTTGACAAGGCTTAAAAATAGACACTTCTGAACACATTTTTTTCTTACTAGCACTCCGATTTAGATCAAAATTGAAACAGGATGTAAATATTTCACCCTTTGTGAACCATTTCATGCTCAAAAACCCGCGGGCACTCGATACATTTTTACATGCCAATCAAATGAAAATGTATACCTGAGACAACATAGTAAGTTTTCGCAACTTTTGTTCGCCGCTATCTTTCTTTTAAATAATGTCATTGGGGCGGTGTTACACAAGAACGTTGGATGGTTTCTATAGATTGCATTCCTTTACGTTTTACAGTCAGTTATCGAGCAGATTAATGATTTTTGGTTTGAAAAAACAGGCGGTTAATTTATGCAAATTACTACCCGCGATATAACTTGGCAGGAAAATCTAATTCGACGTTTTCCAGCAAAATAAATCGCTTCGATGGGATTATTAATAGATAACTGACACATTACATACCATTAACAAAGCAATCAATGCGAGAAATATTTCAGAGCCAAAGTCAAATCACTCACAAGTCACGGTTCGTTTAGGTCTCATCCACCATGTAGTAATGCATGTCGTCGCATTCAAATCCCTTCCATCATCTTCAGTGCATATCTACAAAGTTTCCTTTCACAAATAGCAAATAAATGGTTCGAAGACAATGGGATGAAAGCAAACCCTGCTAAACATCAAGGGATGGTTCTTGGCAAAACCGATTACCCTTTCTCCTTTTTAACCACAAGATGCCTGGATCTTTTTGGAATATCTCTAGACAATGAACTTAATTTCAAGGATCACATATCCTCTGTATGCAAAAAAATAAATAATCAGTTCAGTGTCTTCAAAAGATTCGGCAAACTTATCTCATCTGAAATTATGCTTCGCCTTTATAAAGCGTTTATCTTACCCCATTTTCACTACTGTTCAATGATATGGCACTTTTGTAATTAAGAAGATTCTGTCAAACTGGACACCTTAAATAGACGTATTTTAAGATTTGTTTTAAAGGACTGGGACTCGAACTATGATGCTCTTCTAGACAAGGCTGGTGTGTGTGGTTTAGACAACAGGAGGATACAAAATATGATGATTTGTATATTCAAATGTCTCCATTTTGATAAATATCCGTGCTATTTAAAACAACTGATCAAGTTAAGATCTACTGCCTACTCCCTACGGGGTACTAATATTTTATCACTTCCTAAGCCGTCTACAACCACATATGGTCTAAATTCCTTTAGCTATTCATCTGTTAAGTACTGAAATTCTCTACCTGATCACTTTAGAAAGACTGTAGATTATAGTGAATTTAAGCGCAAATTGTTAGTGCACGGTTTTAGTTAATACTACATCAATTAATATTATATTATATATGTTATAACTTTTAAAATTAGTTAGGATCGGAGATACTAGCTATGTAAGCTACACTAAAATCCGAGGATAAATAAAGTTTATGTATGTATGTATGTATGTACACTGACACCCTGCCAAATTACTGCAGCTGCTTATGATGGGCAGAAACATATTTTTCCTTACCGTGCATGAAAAAGGTACTACAGTAAAAACCCGCGTATAAGAACCCAGGTTTTTCCAAGTTAGCCTAAACAGGTTCTTATATAAATGGTATTAAGTGTAAAATTAGGCTAACTAGGTTCTTAATTAGGTTCTTAACTTTTGTTCAAGAAATAAAGCTGAATTTTTAAATGATCTGGTGTTTAATGTCCAAAAACAGTATTCTTGGAGGCTTCGTTAAGCAAAATACTATACTATTTTAATCTGATTCTGTTACAATCAAACCTATGGTACTGTAACCTTCACTATAATTGTCAATAAATCTTGCTTAATTCTATATATTTTTTTCTTTTTTGAAAATAAGAACCTGTTTTAGGATTTTAGCCTAAAATGGTTCTTATGTGAAGGGTGCTTAAAAATGAAATTTTAGCCTAACAGGTTCTTAACTGTTAGGTTCTTATACGCGGGTTTTTACTGTATGTTGGATTCTCTTACATGTCCAACACACTGTCTTCAAGGTAATGTATCTTAGTCACGCAATGTGTCACGCCACAAGCGCAGCACTGATTTTATAATTCTTCCTTCCTCTACATAAATATTAGAATCTTCATAAATTTGTGTAAGTTTCATTAAGCAAAAAATCAGAAAAACAGTGTACCCAATCCTATGTAGATTTAGAAAGTGCCATTTGATCTATTCGCGTTGGACCGCTTGCTGATCAAAAATGAAAAGTTTCTCAGCCGACTTGTCTTCCTGAATTTGTATGAAGGCCTTGCTCCTAAAGAGAACAAGTCAACAAGGCGAAATTGAATTACCAACGGAGTCGACGAAACTGTAGTCTGAGTCAGATGTTTGACGGCACTATCGTTTTTCGTGCCATGCAAGGTGGGAGACTAAGTGGGAGACGCTTATTTAGTCGCACATCAGTTGACATTTTTTTATTCTAACTTTGTGGGATTATTTCACGCAGAGGGCCAGTTACACAATAAGGTTTACGCTCTTCATCGTTTTATGCTTGGGATCTACTGTTAGCATGACTGTGAGCTGGTCCCGTAAGGGGAAGCGGGTTTTGCCAAATCCCCGGCATCATAAACAGTTTGTGTAAATAAAGGCGACTGGGCACTATAATTATGCTTCGCTTGCAAAGCGACTTGCAAAGCAGATATTTCTTATGACCACTGCACCAAAGTTGTTCCTCAAGTAACCTACAAGCTTTATTCTTAATGTCAATTTAGGAGCATGAAAAAATTCTGAAATGCTAACGATTTGTTTAGTTAAGCTCATTTCAATTCTGTTTAAGGTGGCCCGTTCCTATTTATATGCGTGTTGGTTATGTTTTTGATTCGCGTTTTTCAGAATGAACGATTCAACCGATTTCTACGATTTTTTGCACCCTTAATAAATAATGATAGAACTTTAAGAAAATGTTACTTTTTTTCTTATAGGTTTAAAAACGTTTGAGATATCGGCATATATTTAAAACCTCATGTTTACGAAAAATGAAAAATTACTTCGAAATCCCACGACAGATTTTTCTCTAACTTCAGCAAATAAGCCTCAGAGCTCTCTAGTTTTATGTCTGCAAGTTTGAAGGCAATGTTGAGGCCTCAAATGTAATAAATGACCCTAAACGTAATAAAGGTCCTAAGTGTAATAACTTTTGGCCCTAAATGTAAACATAGGCACGTTCAACGTGCATGAGCTATTTTGAATGCTTCAGTGTAACTATAATACTTCGGTGCAACCTTACCAAGAGTGATGAATCTACCTTTTTCATCCTAAATGAAGATTTGGTTTTTGTGCGAAATTGGGCATTGCGCTACATAAATGAAAACGCGAAACGCTCAGCTGAGTCGATCCTCAACCTATATATTCACTTTCCTCTGTCTTTCCCAGTTACATCTGGTGCAAGTTAAACAAATTGCTAAAGTAAAATAAATTTCTACTCACCAAACGTTGATTAGAAGGAAAACTCTAAGGTTTCCTCGGAGTTTCTTAAGCCAAAATGTGACTCATCGAATACTGAATAGTTACGAAATACCAGGATTTTTATCATTGAGGTAGATGGTTGCGTCATCATAATTCACGAGGTTTTCACGTGCGATTCTACTCAGTGAAACAGTCTTTAACTCCGACAACTTATTTCTTCATGTTTTAAAAGCTATTGCTTCTTAAAAGGCAAGAGCCTTTTTTAAGGCATTGGTTACAAAACGAAACAGGTCTTCATACGTCCAAGTTACTATTTATCATTGTGAAAAGCCAATCTGCATGAGATGTACAGTCACACAGCTGGCACGTGAAAGTGTTGGACTTTGTCCCCTTTCGTGGTTCGTACGTGAGGGAATTCGAGTTATCACACAATAAACTAGTAAACAGAATTATAAAAATAACTCTTGCACACAATTTGCGCGTGACGATGTTGGTCTTTGGCCCTTTTACTTTTACAATTCGTACGTTAAAAAAAAGGCAAATTGTTTACTACAAAATTTTCTCAAGCGATTTTAAGAAATCACCTCGGCTTCATTACAACATCTGCAATTAAATTATGTTTCATGCAACGTCAAGGTTGATAACCTAATATTTATTAACATTTGTGAGACAGTCTTTAACTCCGACAACTTATTTCTTCATGTTTTAAAAGCTATTGCTTCTTAAAAGACAAGAGCCTTTTTTAGGGCATTGGTTACTAAACGAAACAGGTCTTTATACGTTCAAGTCACTATTACTATTGTGAAAAGCCAATCTGCATGAGATGTACAGTCACACAGATGGCACGTGAAAGTGTTGGACTTTGCCCCCTTCCGTGGTTCGTACGTGAGGGAATTCGAGTTATCACACAGTAATCGAGTAAACAGAATTATAAAAATAACTCATGCACACGATTTGCATGTGAACATGTTGGTCTTTGGCCCTTTTACAATTCGTACTTTAAAAAAACGCAAATTGTTTACTACAAAATTTTCTCAAGCGATTTTAAGAAATCACCTCGGCCTTATTACAACATCTGAAATTAAATTATGTTTCATGCAACGTCAAGGTTGATAGCCTAACATTTATTAACTTCCAAGAAAATTATCAAACTGCCGAAATATATTTCTGCTCATATCATGTTACTCCACTCAATAAAGCAGTACCTAATTATTATGTCAACTAGCTTCTTCCAATTTTATTCCCTAACGCTACTGTTTCTACTTAAGTTTATACGCATCTTTACTAAATAAAATACGTTTCAATAACTATAATGCTTAGTATGCAGGAAGGATGTATCATGTTGTTCACTTATTATTCCTTTTTGTTGTTGTTTTGCCGGAACGAAAAAGGTCTGTTGAACTTTGTAAGCGAGAGAATAATATTTCTACAGCTTGTTTACAGGATTAACAATACTCGGTACAGCTTTTAAAAAAATAAGCTGCTTTTCAAACTTCTAAAACCACATTTTATAGGCCGCATACTTTCGAATTAAAGTCCATATCTAAATATCAATTATTGCTTCACTGGAAGAGCTTTGAAAATATATGATCGTTTATACTCTACCTTGAAGCAGGTGAAACACAACTCATAAATACGTGCGTGGTACCGTTCGCGATAGCCGAATTCGGTCAGAAATGTCTTGAAGTAGCATCCACACTAAAATATGAACCCTTAAACAGCTGCATCACTGTACACAGCGTTTGAATCATGAAGATATTTAATATAATGTTTCCAAACACCTGTAGCCGTAATAAAAGACGAACAAATTGTAAAGAATCAAGATGGCGGTCTTAAAGTGCCCTTGTTCGACCTTAAGCAATATGATTTTTAAGTAGATGCCAAGATCTCATTGGTTCCTTAGCATCAACTCATAGTACCTTCAAACTTATTGGCTCTTGCAACAAACATCCGAACATACAAAGTTACAAAGATACAAAGTTACAAAGTTACAAAGTTACAAAGATACAAAGCCACAAAGATACATACGCTCACACCACTGACATATGAGCTATTTTTTCAAAATAGCTCAATAAAGGTCCTAAGTGTAATAACGTTTGGCCCTAAATGTAATAAAGGTCCTAAGTGTAATAACTTTTGACCCTAAATGTAATAAAGGTCCTAAGTGTAATAACGTTTGGCCCTAAATGTAATAAAGGGTCTAATTATATGTGTTATACTACTACATGATAAATTTCTGCAGTTTGATTGGCTTAGAGCAGTGGTATTTCAGCTTAATTTGAAATACCTACATGTGAAAATTACAAACCTTTTGCGGGTAGTGGTATAAACAAATAATAGCATGATTCGTACGTGATATTTGGCATAAATACCAGTCTTGATATTTCAAAATTGTCTCAAATTTCACTCGCCTAACGGCTCGTGAAATTACGTATAACAATTTTGAAATATCACTCGTGGTATTTACGCCAAATATCACCACAAATCATGCTATTACCTATACTAATAGGTTTTAGCCCTAAATATAATGGAAGTCTTAACAGTATACATGTATGTAGTATAACAGCCCCAAGCTTGATAAAGTCCCTGACTGAAACATGCGACGATATTAATGTTATAATAATACGTTGTTACTCAAATGGCAATATAGGGGATCTGCCTGGGGTATTTAATGTTTGATATTCCCTAGACACATTCTGTCGCTCAGTTAACCTGTAATAAGGCTAAAAGCAAACGCTATGAAATCTTCTTATGACCTTAAGCATATAAAAAGCTGAAAGAATTACTCTTAGAACCTTTATTACATTTAGGGTCAAAAGTTGTTACACTTAGGACCTTTATTGCATTTAGGGCCAAAAGTTATTACACGTAGGACCTTTATTACATTTAGGGTCATTTATTACATTTGAGGCCTAAGGCAATCGTGACCCTAGAAATCGCTCCACAAAATGTTGGTCAAATTTAATGCTAAAATAATAGGCTAACACATTTGTGAACGTAAACGCACAAACAGCGGAAGAGAGCTGACAAACTACCTCTTAACTGAAACGTTGTTCCTACCCAAAGCATTGTTGGAAGAAAATGAGTAATCGGACAACTACGGCGAACACAGTTAGCGCTTTAATTGCTGGTTTACACGTGACGTCACGGCGGCCATGTTGGTGGTCAAGAACAAAAGCATTTCTCTCCTCTGGGAACTAAACTCTATTTTCATGTAAATTCTTCGAGTAAATATTCTTTTGTTTTGACCCCCAACATGGCCGCCTTGTCACGTGGTTGCAAACCAAGAATACTACATGCGCGTTGAAATTAAATATATTCTATTTATCCAACTTACTCGCATTTGTCCGTTCATTTTCGACAAAAATATTAAGAAAACAAAACACAGCATCTAAAGAAACCGCTTGGTAGTTTTTAGCTTCAAAGGTTCTCGTTCTGAGGCGAAATAAGCCCGCTAGTTCGAGAACACCTCGCTATCCAATTTTCAACTGCAATGAAAACCCTCTCACACGACAATATATTCAAGATCTCTGACTTTCCTATCACATGCTCACGAGCAGTATGCCACTTGGGGAAAATAGTTATTATTTACATATGGAAATCTATTTACTATCCAATTTATAGCATAATTTAACGAAGGAAATTTTTTTTGACAATAATTTCACCTTGTTCTGTATAGGAACAAGGCGTCTTTAAGAATTCAGCAAAGATTGAAGTCCCGGGGGTTCTCAACAAAGTTTTATAAAGGTCTTATAAAGGGAGGCTCCGCCCCGAGGTCCAACCCCTTACCCTTTTATATACCATTTTTGACAGAAAAGGTACCCCTTTCGTATACCTTCTTTTGGCAATGGTACCCCTTTCACATACCTAGGTTAGAACTTTGTATCCCTCTTAACTGCTGTAAATCCACTGTTAAAATATGAATAAATCATAAAACCAGACTCTTTACTGAGCTCTTTCACAGCCATGAAATGCATCTGTAAGCCCTTTTTGGGCTTTTTTACCAGCCGAAATGACAGTTTTCCCTATCCTTTCACATACTTCAACGAGTGAAATCCCAACCCTCTCATATACTTAAAGCCTGAAAATGGTACCCCTTTCGGGTGGAGCCTCTCCGTATAAGCCATTTTAGGGAGTACCCCCCGGAGTACAATATGTCCCATTCAAACAGGTTAAATAGCACTTTCAGAAGGGTCCAAGTCTAAATAAAATGGGGCTCACTGTTTTTCTGACATTATACTTAGTAAAACTTTCATGAACTCTTGAAGATTTTAATATTCATACAGTAAAGGAAAGAAGAACTGTATTATAAAAACATAGACACGTTTTACGTGCATGAGCTTTTTGAATGCTTCAGTGATCGGCAATCTACTGTTTTAATCCTAAATTAAGGCTATGTTTTGTGCGAAATTGGGTACTGCTGTACATTAAAGAAAACGAGAAACACTGCGCATAACTGATTCGTTCCTCATACTACCGATTCACTTTTCTTTGTCTTTCCTTCAGACATCTGGTGCAAAATAAACAAATTGTTAAAGTACTTTGATTATCAACTCACCAAACGTTGCTTACAGGGAAGAGTCGAAGGTTTCAAGGTTTCTTCATGTCTTAAAATAATGAAGCTCGTCGAAGACCGAATAGCGTAGAAATGTCACGATTTTCATCATTGTTGTAGATGGTTGCATCATCATTATTCACGAGGTGTCACGTGCGATTCTACTTTAATGAAACAGTTTTAAAGTCTGACGACTTAATTCTAAAAGGGTTATAAGTTATTGCTTCTTAAAAAAAAAAGAAACTTTGCTTAGGCACTAGTTACAAAACTAAAGATGTCTTCATACGTTCAAGTTACTATTATTACTGTGAAAAGCCAGTCTGCATGAGATGTAGAATCACACAGTTTGCACGTGCAAGTGTCGGACTTTGCCCCTTTCCTGGGTTGTACGTGAGGGAATTCGAGTTATCAGACCGTAATCTAGTAAACAGAATTATAAAAATAACTCATGCACACAATTTGCACGTGAAGATGTTGGCCTTTAGCCCTTTCACAATTCGTACGTAAAAAAAGAGGCAAATTGTTTACGACAAAATTTTCTCAAACGATTTTAAGAAATCACCTCGGCTTCATTACAACATCTGCAATTAAACTATGTTTCATGCAACGTCAAGGTTGATAGACTAAAATTTATTAACATTTGTGAAACAGTCTTCAACTTCGACAACTTATTTCTTCACGTTTTAAAAGCTATTGCTTCTTAAAAGACAAGAGCCTTTTTTAAGGCATTGGTATGCAGGAAGGATGTATCATGTTGTTCACTTATTATTCTTTGTTTTCTTTTGCCAGAATGAAAAAGGTCTGTTGAACTTTGTAAGCGAGAGAATAATATTTTTAAAACTTGTTTACAGGATTAACAATACTCGGTACAGCTTTCAAAAAACTAAGCTGCCTTTTAAACTTCTAAAACCACATCTTATAGGGCGCATACTTTCGAATTTAAGTCTATATCTAAATATCAATTATTGCTTCATTGGAAGAGCTCTGAAAATATATGATCTTTTATACTCTACCCAGTTGTAGCAGGTGAAACAGAACTCATACTGACGTGCGTTGTACCGATAGCCGAATTAGGTCAGAAATGCCTTGAAACAGCACCCACACTAAAATATGAACCCTTAAACAGCTGCATCACTGTACACAGCGTTTGAATCATGAAGATATTTAATGTAATTCTTCCAAACACCTGTAGCCGTAATAAAAGACGAAAAAGTTGTGAAGAATCAAGATGGCGGTCTCACAGTGCCCTTGTTCGACCTTTAGCAACGCCATGTTTAAATAGATGCCAAGATCTCATTGGTTCCTGAGCATCAACTCATAGTACCTTCAACCTTACAGGCTCTTGCAACAAACATCCGAACATACAAAAATACAAAGTTACAAAGATACAAAGATACAAAGCCACAAAGCCACAAAGATACATACGTTCACACCACTGACATATGAGCAATTTTTTCAAAATAGCTCAAAAATAGCTCAATAATGGTGTCCAGGGTAGCGCTTAGGACGTGACACATTGTGTGACTAAGAAACGTTACCTTGAGCAGTCTGCTGGAAAATTGCAAGACAATCCAACAGAACACTACTTTTTACATTTTTCTTCCGCGGTGAAGAAAATTACGTCTTTCTATAGGCAGCTGCAGTAAATTGGTAGGTTGTCAAAGTGAAAGGAAACTTAGAGGTGTGCATTGAAGATGGGAAGATGAACGAAGGAGCTTCGATCAACGCAACGACATGCATGGATGAGATCTAACCGTGACTTGTGAGTGATTTGACTTTGGCTCTGAAATGTTTGTCGCATTGATTGCTTTGTTAATGGTATGTTATGTGTCAGTTATCTATTAATAATCCCATCGAAGCGATTTATTTTGCTGGAAAACGTCGAATTAGATTTTCCTGCCAAGTTATATCGCGGGTAGTAATTTGCATAAATTAACCGCCAACCACTGCCACGTTAATCGTTAATCTGCTCGATAACTGACCGTAAAACGTAAAGGAATGCAATCTATAGGAACCATCCAACGTTCTTGCTTAACACCTCCCAAGTGACATTATTTAAAAGAAAGATAGCAGCGAACAAAAGTTGCGAAAATTTACTATTTTGTCTCAGGTAAACATTTTCATTTGATTGGCACGCAAAAATGTATCGAGTGCCCGCGGTTTTTAAGCATGAAATGGTTCACAAAGGGTTAAATATTTACATCCTGTTTCAATTTTGATCTAAATCGGAGGGCTATTGTAGCAAGAAAAAAATGAGTTCAAAAATGTCTATTTTTAAGCCTTGTCAAAACACGTTTCCCCCTTGTAAATCTGACAATGAGTATAGTATGGGTATCGTTTCCCGGAGTAGTCAATCGATAAAAATCGATAGCAATCAACTCATTTTATCGAATGATAACGGAAATCGGTGTAAATCGATAAACTGAAATGCTGTGTCAAATCGATATTATCGATTTTTCATGATTTTACCGATTTATAACGCTAAGTCCGACATTGTTGTTTTTGGGCATAAGTTAAATAGTACAGCTGAGAAAACACATCCACGAGTAACAACTGATCAACAAACATAAAATTAAGAAATGTGGAAACTATTACAGACACAAGATTCTCTCTAAAACCGTGCCCCTTTTGAAGATAATATCGGAAACGGTTCGGTTTATTTACATTCGCAGTTCTCGCAAGCAGGTACCACGAGAAATACAACCTTAGATAAAAGATTTCCCAGCCTCAATTTCAGACACCCTCTAGAGGCAAAGGGATACCTGAAATTCAGGCTAAAAGATTTCTCTGGATAGCTTTTCACCGTTTTCCGGCGTTATCAATCGATAAAATCACTTGATCGCTAACGATTTTTATCGATTTCGATTTTTATCTATTGGCTACTACGGGAAGTAACTACACGCGGAACTGAGGTTTATTTTGAAAGGGCGGCAGATCTAAATCGTGAAAAACTGGGAAAAATAAAAAAAACCGGGTCAATATCGGCCATGCAAGGAAGACTTTAAAGCGGGTTTTAAAGAAAAGGTAAGGCTTTTTTAAACTTTTTTTTTAAAGTGGTAATAAATTGTTGATCCTTAGACTCTCAACTGCAATTCAGTTGTCAACAAATTCATTGTTTGCATGAAATCAGTTTTTATTTTTGGATGTACAGAAGAACAGATGCATCTTCCGATACAAATCGATGGAATAGGTAAAATCTAGATAAATCGATAAACGAAACGAGTGTGTCATCGATTTCTACCGATTGATCGATACAATCGATATCAATCAAATCAGATTTACCGATTTTTATCGATTTATCGATTGATAAATCGATACCGATTTTTATCGATTGACTACTCCGGGTGTTTCAGGCCGGACACCAAACTGAACGTCCGGTTGTTCAAAATGTAACGTCCGGTACTTATCACACGAAATATTTTTTTTAACTGTGAAACTCTTTCTTTTCTTTCTTTTTTTTTCATTTATTAATCAAAGATAGATTTGACCCTTACTTTACCAATTAACCACTTTCGGTCCAGGGAACGCAGGAAATTACATTTAGAGAGCCCAGTTTAAAAATTTCCTGGGGGAGCATGTCTTCGGATCCCCCTTGAAGTTCGTGTTTCCGACACTCGACGTTGACGCCTGCGGTACGAACGGTGCAAGTCCGCCAGCTGAACCTCTGCATCCGAAACTTCCAAATGCTACCAAAAAGCCTGTCTACCCCCTTGCGCTTGCGGGAAATAAATCCCCTGAGGTCTTTATTCCCATACGGGCGCTCGACGATCTCTTGAGGTAATTCCCTGGTTTTGCACTGCGAATCACCTAGTGCGCATACTTGAACATTTGTAGTTCAAATGTTTTTAACTTTACTAATAACTCTACCCTCCTCAAAGGTGTTTGTCTTGAAACTCGCCCAGTTCCCTCACAAAAAATGATTATTTGAAGCCGAAATTGTCCCTGTGCTGTCGTTTTGCAATGAAACGAAAACTGTGACACCCCCCCCCCCCCCCCCCCCACCTTTTACTCGTTATAGCTACATCAAAAAATAGATTTTAAGGAGAAAAAAATCTGGATAGTAGAAGTTGTATTTTTTTAGATATGAATTACGCGAATTTATGCATTTAGAGCCAAAGGGAAGTACGAAATAATGTTAAAGCTGTTCATTTCTCTGTCTTTTTTCAAGGTCGGGTAATTTTAGGTCACTTACCTGGAAAAATATAGCCCTGGCAAACAAACGGCATAAATGTTCATAGTTCATAGGTTTTGCGAAATAAGAATCTTTGATGGTTGTTTAAGTTTCGAACATTTCGCGAACACTGGCGAACACGCAGACTATTTTAGTGCATCTTACATGAAAAATTTTATTGACTGACGAGGCTCGAAGGACGAAATATATTTCGAGGATTTTAAAACTTCTAGAACGTTTTTATTTTTACATTTTACATTTCTTATACGTGCGTCGAATGTGGTAAAGACGTGATGTCTTATTTTGCAAGTAAAAAAAACATTTCCCACGCAACTAGGAAAAACACCCAGAATTACAGGTACACAGGGCAAAAACAAGCACGGTGACCCCATCCTTTTATTGCAGTTTTTTAATGTCCTATACATGACTGACATTTGTGCCAAGTTTGAAAATAATCTGGATAGTACATTATTTTCAAGGGAATTACCTTAAAAGAAAATAGAGGGTCTGTTAACAGGCTATTTTACATTACATGTGCGTGCCTCCCCTTCCAAGTTATGACGTTATGATGACGTTACATCTGACTGTAAAAGCTACATTGTTGTTGTTGTTTTGTTACGTAAATCTGATGTTCACAATCTACAAGGGCGCCTGGGGAGGACTTAATTCATTTTACAAAACAATAAGCTAAGGCAAAGAGTGCAAAGAGTAGCTAAATAGACAAGTGAACTTAACAGAGGCAAGGCTCTGTCCACACAAATTCCGATATTTTTGAAACCGTATATTTTTTTCGGCCTCTTGTCAAGACTAAACCAGTGAATCCGCTCATTCATCCGCACCCTATTCGTGTAAAAAAAAATTGGCGGTTTCAAAAATATCTGGATTCATGTGGACGGGGGCTATAAATAGGCCACTTGAACTAAGAGGTCACGTGACCAATGCTTCCTTTAAACAATGAGTTGGAATCTTGCTGATGCCAAAAATTGACAGAGCTCATAAAAATAATCTTACTCCCGAAATTTGAAAGGAAGCTCATTCAAGGGAGATATTTTATGGCACTTTGATTTTTCAACAAAGTAGTATGATTAGGCCTACTCTGGGACCTTAAGTCGCCGTAATTTTAGGCGACTTAAGGCGATTTAAGGCGACTTTAGGAAAATTTGGTCAAAATGTTGCGCGACTTAAGGCGATTTAAGGCGACTTTAGGCGATTTTAGGCGACTTAAGGAGAAAAAGGTGACATTTAGGTGAGTTACATGTTAGTGAATATGTTGCAGTTAATTTTTAATTTCAGTTAATTTTTGGTTTTCCTTTGTTTTAAATTCATTAGCATAAATAACCATACCCAGAAACGATGGAAAAATAAAAATTAACTGAAATAAAAATGAACTACAACATATACAAAATCAAAATCTGATAACACTACCTCTCTAGGCACACAATGTTGTAGCATAAGTTAATTCAGTCTTGAAGACATCTACATTAGTCTTCCAAATTTTCAACAATCTCAGCTACCTAATATTTTGAACATGAAATATCAAGGTAGCTTGTGTTGCAGGTGTATTCTAACCGTGGTTAGTGACATTTGCGAAGCAGCTCTAATATCCTTGTTCTGGGCCCTGATGCACTAAATGAATTACCAGCATTTTGAGTTCCCCTTCAACATGATTGGCAAATGGACAATGGCATTTTTAACAGTCCAGTCCTGGCATGTTCTCTAATCCTGATACACACACAGGGGGCCCAGAACTAGGATTTTGCCACTGTTTTGCAGATGGACTTAACGCAGAGTTTAGTTCCATCTGTGGCACAGGCTAATATCAAGGGTGTTAGTTTAGTATTACATTAGCAGAGACAAAATCTGAGTTAGAAGCAACCAAAAGGGTAAATTTTCTCTTGGTCTTTAAATGCATTATTTCATAATATAAGGGACAAAAAAATCAATGGTTCCTGCATTTCTTTTTCCAAAAAATAAAACCCTAAAAGTAGAGTATTTCAATACATCTCTGTAAAATACTGTGAGCTGGTTTGTAGCAAAAACTTTATGTTGAAGTGTCTTTTTTTCATAATTTGACAACAAACATTTAAGTAATTAATTTAAAACATCTAAAATCACTTATCGGTGTCGCACATTATGGAAGTGACGATCCCCATTGTATGTCTTGGCAGTTGCTCTGCCAATGTTTGTCCCCACACGTTTGGCTAAGAGGATATTTTTTCAACTGAATTCAAAACAAAAAGTTTGTAGTTCTCGCCGTATATATATTGCTCCTTTCCTGTCTCAGTCAAACAAAACACTTCCAAATACTTGCTTCGCTAGTGAACCGTACTCTCTTATCCATGTTCTCTTTGGAAACTTTCCAGTCGGGTTGATTGATTTCTTGAGTGCATTTACGCACCAGCAGAAACAACTAAGCTTAGCTTCAACCAACCTCGCTCGGTCTGTTCCACGCGGCAGCGTTTACGCTCTCAGCACAAAAGGAAGCATTATGCGTCATGTTTAAACCGATGGCAGTACCAAGTGTAAACGTTTCCATTATTATGTCAGAAATTTCCATTTAAAAGGAGATCTTTAAACGAAAACGCGAGGTACAACATTCTATCCGCCATTTTGCTTCTCCCAGAATTCCACTGCAGTCGAAGGCTAATTTCCATGGTTTCTCGGTCCCGCCCTCTCCCCGCCTCCAGACCAGTTAGTCACGTGATCAAAACACACTACTTTCTGGGCGGCAATAACGTCGAGGAAAGAACAGTATTATTTCGCTTTTCTACGTTCTTCATCAATAATGGTCGATTACATCAAATCGTTTGGCAGGGAGCAATCACGACAACATAAACAAAGAGCAGTAGTACGCACCTTCGATGTACAAAGCTTGAATTTCTGTCTGGAAGGGAAGACCTAAAGAGACGACTGTACAAACTAAGCTAAGTGTTCAAGTTTATAAGAGTGATTGTGTTTCTGTCAATGATAGATGGATATAATTCGACGGTAAATACAGATCAGAGGTTGTGTGCTGGCGAAAAAACTTATCATTAGTTACTCTTAAAATCTGGGTCGGTAATTTACATGGACACTTTTTTCGATTGACCTTTAGACTTGTATTAACTACCAGAAAATTTAGATTAATGTTGTGGCGGCAATAATTGTTTTTTTTCTCCCTTCAACCTACCTGTATTGATCTTAGTTACTTGAAATGTCTTTCAATGTTGGACTCTCACAAAGCAGTAGAAAAGAGTTTTAACTATATTTTGTTCAGGGTGCAAAGAAAGTCAGCTTTACAGCTTGCCTACATACACTAGCCTGAAAGCCATTTTGACTAACCCCAATTTTTTTTTATGAATGGGACTGATTACAGTTCTTCTGTAATCTGAATCCCTAAAAAACTTTACTTGCCAGCCAGGCAAGTTAAAAATGCCGTTCACTAGCCCAATCATAAAATCCAGTACCCCAGGGCTATTGCCTGGACACTACTCTGTCTACTCTCTTTGCACACTGTTTAATGTAATTTAGCTAGAACTAGTCTTGAACCTTTGAATGCCTTTTTAAACAATATTTTTACTCAGAAATATGAGACAAACCTCCCGGATGAAATTAATAAAATACCTGTACAAGTGACTGGATAAAGTTGTGTACTATATGTTGTCATTTTTGCATAAACAATACAGGAATGATTATTCTTGTATTGCTTACGACTAATTATTACGTGTAGTAAATTGTGTAAAGTAATTAAATGTATAAATTAGAGGGCTGGAGAAGAAATTAATGGGTCTTAAGTCACCGTGGGAGTTTTTTTGTGGGGGGTGGGGTGGGTCTGTGGCTAATATTATTGAACACGGGTTATTACACACTTAATGAGAAATCATGCATTCTGGAAATAGAAAACTAAAAAAGTAATAACTACAAGACAATTTGAACCTCGTTAAGATTTGAATGATTTAGTGACTTAAGGAAACTAAAGGTGACTTTAGGCGACTTAAGGCGATTTTAGGCGACTTAAGGCGACTTTGGGCGACTTTAGGCGACTTTAGGTCCCAGAGTAGGCCTTATGATTTGTATTGGCTGCCATGTTGGAGGGCATACTCTTGCCCTCCAACATGGCGGCCAAAACTACTTTTTGCTTATATCTTGTTAAACGTGTGATAGTTACGCTCAGATGTGCTGTAAACGCTACCCCATCATCTTTTCAACATTTTCCTTGAAGTTTAAGTGCAAAATTTGTGTTCAGAAAGAGGTAATTCATAATTTTAAAAATCACACTTTGGTCACGTGACCAGCTACGAACTTACTCGTTTTAAGAAAATGCTGCGGGTTTGAAAAACCAAATAACTATTATTTTGTTTAAGATATGACCCCTTAATCGTTTTTCAAAGGCAAACTCATATAACTTTCTCATTCATAAAAACGATGTCACATGACCTCTTAGTGCAAATGGCCTATTGGTACCTGAGGGGCTTGGTAACTGTTCCTTTGATCTGCCGGCAGAGCTCTGCTTTGATAAATCTGCAACAAAGAGAAATCTCTCACTTACATTTAAGATAAAAGTCATGTGCTTAAAAACAGAAACAGTGGAACCCGGATTAATACGAAAAGGAAAAGGACATGCCATAGTGTCCGTATTATCCGCGTGTCCGTATCAAGCGGGCTGTCAAAAAAACGTCACAACACATGTTTATCGATATAAAGAGTAAAGCAGACATTTTAAAGCAAACTTTGTCTAATCTCTCAACTGTAACATTAACAAGAACATCCTGAAGAAAACTCCCGGACATTCCCCATAATGGTCTCTCTCTGTAATTACCTTGAAAATTACCTTGTTCTTGAAACACGGCAATAGAATGATTGGAATA
>OZ037787.1:6576651-6624151 GCA_964035525.1 Porites cylindrica | reverse complement strand
GACTGCTCTTGATTGCTGGTCACTACCTTTGATGCATATGTTGCTAATTTGGCAGATACAACAACATCTCCTAACTTGGATTTTGCAGGGTTCAGGCCACTACATGTTCCAACTGAAATGACTGCTTTGGGTCTTAGCACAGAGGCAGCATTCTTTACAGATACAAGAGCACCACCAGGACCAATACCATTTCTGTAACATCTTAATAACGCAACTTTCAGCTCCTCTTGACTTTCACCCACATCAGAAAAGTAAACATAGCCAAGACCATCAAACCAACATTTGTAGGGCTTTTTTAGCTCACTGTAACAAGCTAAGAACTCACAGTTTGTAACTGTAAGTAACAAAACATCAACAGGAAGATTAGCATCTTTTGAAGGTTTGGTAATTGCCTTAATATCAGCCAAGGATGGAAGAACTTTATTAAGCTCAGGAGGGTCCTCAATGTTCCTTGTTGCAGTTCTTTCTCTCTTTCCCTTCTTGTTAGTCTTTCTTTTTACTGTGGTTTTCTTCTTTGAAATGTTTGAAACATTCTTTGAAGAAGATCGGAGACCAATGGTAAGCTTAGGTGTTTTACCATCACTATCCTCTGGTGTGTTTGTTGAATCCTGTGAAGATTTTATTTTCTTGGATCCTAGTACAAGAAAAAAACAGAAACTAACTAAATAAGGATTATAATTATAATAAATTAATGTAATTACAGTCAAACCCTGCTTTATGGACACCCCCTTGATATGAACACCTCATCATTTATGGACAGTTTGCCTACCTAGCCCCTACATTTTCTCCAAATTTAAAATTAACCTGCTAAATATAATGGACACCCCGTTAATACAGAGTACTTTCTATGACCCCCTCAGTGTCCATATTAATGATGTTTGACTGCAAGTGTAATCTGTTTGCTCATGAACACTTTGCAAGTGCTCATACATTCCATGTTGAATTAGAATTTAGAATTGTTGGGAAAACTCAAGTATCCATAAAAAAACCTCTCAAAGCAAAGAAGGAGAGAACCAACAACAAACTCAACCCATATTATGGTGTCAATTATGGTATACATAAAATCTATTAACACACTAAACCAGAAAACTGCTCTTTTCAGTAGCACATATTTATTGATAAGCAATAACATTAATTGAATTGGTGCCCTGGGTGCTAAATCTTTACTTTATGGGGTTGGAAATGGTGGAACACCAATTAAAAGGAACTCAAAGGGAGGCTCTTGTTTACAGGAGACAAATTCTTTATTTTTTAGAATTAGGCACTAAAGATAAAATTCATCTTTGTTCTTGAACAAATAGATAAAAACCACAACATTCCCCTTTTGCACATTTTCCATATTTTTATACACCTTGTTTGCCCCTAAACCTTTGCACGTTACCTTTGTTTTTTATTTCTCCTGGGTATTACAGTCGTCCCAAGAGAAATAACAGACAACGCTTATGCAATTTTTTTTTTTTTGGGGGGGGGGGGGGGGTGGGGTAGGGAGGGTAAACAAGGTGTATTATGGGAGATGTGCAAAAGGCCAATTAAACAAGAAATATGGAAGGTATCTTTCAGTACAAAAACAAATTTCACTGTTGTATTTTAACTAACGTTCTTTGACATGTCTATTCTGAAGCACAGTGGCAGTAACTACAGTATGGAAAATAAAGTGACATCTCAAATTAGTGGGTCATTCACCAGTGATTGTGTGAAAATTATGGGACTAGGCTCCTTGGTTGGGAAAAAGGGCAAATAATGGGACGAGGGGGTAAGGAAAGACGAATTAAGGAGGAAAGGGGTGGCAGAGCTTGGAGATCGATAAACCTTTGATGTCACTGATCTGCCCTCCAACAATGTCATTGTCAGTGTTATTGAAAAGTCAACAGGCCACTTAAATTGTCCAATGTCAGCCAGTATGGATGTATAATTGCTTGAATGCTCATGAAAGTCAACTTGTGAGTTTTTTATTTTGTGGGAGAGGGGAAATGCCGTGTAAGGCAGTCAAACACAGGGAGATTACATCAGAGTGCAGTGTACAGAGTGCCTGTCGCTTTAATTTCAATACACTTTCATGCTCTTTTTTTTCACCTTGGACATCAGGACTCAGTAGTTCAAATGTTGGATAGCACTATCCACCGGATAAATCACTATCCAGCAGATAAGCTACATTACATTACGCTATCTGCTGGATAGTGATTTATCTGGTGGATAGCGCTATCCAATGTTTGAACAACTGGGGCGAGAAGGGTATATCATTGGAAGAATGTGAAAGACATGAATAGCGATTAATTACTGCGTGGACATTATTCAAAGATACACTCTTTTTTTCCTATTCATATCAAAATTAATACTTCTAATATGGATATGGAAAGGCCATGATAAGCTACAATCTATAAACGGCTTGGGCTAGCAAATAATAAAAGATAGAGTGTATCTGGTGCCTTTCTTGTGTCAAACAAGTTGTTGAACTATGGCTCCTGTCTTAATTAAACTTGCAAGCTGATGCAATAATGGGCCACTAAAAATGGACCAAGCTAAAGCATCACTTTATAGGCTGGTGTCTCTTTTTAGAAAGAAAGTCTTTATTCAAAGACAAAATGTTCTGCTACCCTCAGATCACCAACCAGTGAGACCTTTGGAAAAGTGAAATATTTGGGACTATCACCGCTGACAACAACCAAGTGAAGAGAAATCTGACAACAATACTGTACATCTGTTCATGTTAAGACAATTGACCAATCAAAGCATGATACCAGAATTGTCTCATTCGGCTGCATCACAGACATGCCTCAAGACTCCGCCCCTCTTCCCCCTTCCCCAGCTCCTTACTTGACTTGCTTCACTCCAGGGAGGGCTTGAAATAATTTCCCGGCCGGCGCCGGTCAAACCTATTTTTGCTCGGACACAACCTGTTTTTGGCCGGACATATGTCTTTCATCTAGGATTATCTGATTGCACTTTACAGTAAAATACATGAGGACTATTAAAGATACTTTCCAACACTACACACGCTCTCCTGAATTTGCAGTTACAACTTTATAGAGAACAAAGCAATAAGTTTTTAACTCGCAACTCCTGGAAAATGAAAAACCACTGCTGCGCAGTGCTTCAGAAATTTCATGTGGTCGCAGAGACATGAAATTCAGGTAAATCCGTAAAATTTGGTAGAAATCTTACCAAATACATGTCAGTTCAACATATTTGAGACTTCTTTTGGCTAATGCAGGGTGGGGCTGTTTTTGCCATAAACTTGCAAATTCATCTTGAAACTTCATCACTGCAGCAAGAAAACTTCTCAAATCTTATAACCAGGGGTTGTTAGATTATTATCGGAAAAACTGGGCACTGGCCAGTGCGTGATATAAAAAGCTTTGCCATTGGCGCGCTGAGCTCACTGTTGTTAAAAAAGCAAATGATGATCTCTGATTAAAAAAAAACCGTGTGCTAGACAATACCAAGACCAAATGAGATTGCGAAGCAAGCGGGGGATTCAAGCACAAAATCCGTGGTTTTAAAAAGGCAACATTTAAATTTATAAAAAGTCGATATTTCTTTTGTTGTTATTATTGCACAGGCTAATGCTCATCATTCCCCCCCCCCCCCCCAAAAAAAGAAAACAATAAAAAATTGGCATAATTACTGTTTTGTTTCATCAAAAACGTTCATGAAAACAGCCCAAAACAAATCGCTTTCCACCTAAATTTGCAGGAAATTTCCGCGAAATGGGCTTTTTTACCGATCATATTCCGGCGAAATTTGTCCCAAATTTTTCAGCAAAATTCCTGCAATATCAGCCATTTTTTCTGTGAATTTGTCTCTGAAAATCCAACGAAATTTGACTTTTTTTCAGTGACCTATCAGAGGCCCTGTGTTATGAATAGTTTATGTTATAAAAGTTCTTGATCCGGTTGTCTTTTTCTCTCTCTCTCTCCCCCCCCAGCCCCCCCACTTTTTTTCCTCCACAAACGTCAATAATGTCCAGTCTTGACCAATCGTATTTAAAAAAAGTGAAGGTCTCAATTACACTGTACATTACAAGCATACAAGAGTGCACAAAATGTCTGGCCATCTAAGGATTTGACCGGACAAAACCTATTTTTGACCGGCCGTTAATTCAAGCCTTGCCAGGATTATTTTCTGTCCCATTGTATCCATTTCTTTCCCAACACAGGAGTCTGCTCGCAGGCTATGAGTGTGTATTTTGTCATTCTGGTATAATTATTTGTAGAGAATATATGCACTATATACCATATTATTCGGTAAGAAGTAGTGGGTTGGTGGGGAATATTTTGACAACGGGGCTTGGAGGGACATGTATTCATTATTTTTAGCCTAAACTGGGTGAAATTACCTTTTTCAGCTGAGTCTGCAACCACTTTTAACTTTCTCTTTCTTGTTTGCATGATAGTAAATTGAAATGACCTTTCAGGAGCTGGTGAACAAAATTAATTTTAAAAAAATATTACCAACAAAGAAAAAACACAGCACAAAACTAGAAACCAAATTAAATGCAAAGCAAATACACAGTCCTAAACATTGCAATGTGCAGTTGATGAAGTTGTGTGAAAGATGACCAGAAATTTATTTGTCATGAACTGCAAAGTGAACATGATTCACCAAAGTGAAATAAAAATCCCAGTGACTGAAAGTGTCATATAACACATACCTGTAAAGTGAGTTTTATCTTGTCGTCTTCTTCAGATCATGTTGGTAAAGGTTTCTTAGTAGTAGGATTACACACATCTGTTGTTTCTCCTGTATTCATCTTTTTCCACCGAGGAAAAACAAAACAAAAGAACGCTACAGCTAACGATGAAAACATTATGCAAACAAGTATTTGGAATGCGCATTATATGTGCAGATCAATGCAAGAGTACGTATGCGTTCGCTCACCTTTTCGAGGTTGCTTTAGATGAATCGAAAAGAATGCCAAAAAATTGAAAAGGACAATGTTTCAGCAGAGCGCAGCCAATCTTAGTTTCTTTGCCTACAGGCCACATAATGAAATGCTAGATAAGAAAATAAATTCAACCCATGATTGCCTGGATCACATAAAACTATTTAACTTCTGGGAGTCGAAATTTCAAGACATTTCACCACTTCCGCGTACTAGACAGCGCTCGCGTGCAGTACTTCAAAAAGCGCATAGCAGTAATTGTTCAGCCGCTGTGCACGTTAGCCCAGGCGCGATCGCATTCCCGCCGCTCGAACCTCGTGACCTACGCGATAGGTCAAGTAACGAAGATTTTTAGCATCACGTTTACAGCAAACTTCAGATTCAAGTTGGCAATTTGATGAGGCTGACATGAAACTTCTGACTACTTGGGTGGAGCGCCAAGTAAACGATTTGCGACGCTCAGGAATGTCCCAATTAACTCCGCTTCATCCTCATCACTAGTACTACCTTCGGCCCTGGGCCCGGTTCCTGAGAGGCCGATAAGAGCTAATTCGGGACAGGCGCGGATCCAGGATTTTTTTAGGAGGGAGTGCACTCGTCTCTTGCTCTACTTCAACACCAATAAACCACATAGTTTTTTTGCAGAATACCAGTTGTATTAGAAAACCCGGGGGGGGGGGTGCGCACCCCCTGCACCCTCCCCCTAGAATTTGTTCCACTTGTTGCATTTACTTTCCTATGCATTGCTTAGAGTAACATTTTGTGAAAATCGTTACCATGTTTAAAACAGTATTTTGTAAGCTTAAGTTACATGCTCTTAGCAAGAAAACCGTGCTTAAAATTTCGCTTAATCCTGGGTTAAACTTAACCATCATTCTAGGAACCGGGCCCAGGTGGATAACACCCTCCTCTAACTGCATAATTCCTCATATCATACAAAAGCCGAATTCGATAATTATGTTATTGTTCATTTTAATATCTCCCAGTTCTTAACATCCTTATCTCAGTATAAAGTTTCTTCTAAACATTTGCTTGTTCCTTGGTAGTTTTGGAGTGCAAACGTGGGTTCCTTTTATGAAATAGCACCAGTTCCACTGCGACGAACCGTTGAGTGTTTCTGGATTTCACAGTTGTCGTAGACCTAGATCAGTACAAAAACAATTTGTATAAAATAGAAAACGGCACACCGATCCTGACGGGAAGGCGATGAACAAGTAAACAAAAGAATAAATTAAACGTACACTTAAAAAAATTTGCCCAATATTTTAAGTTTGAGGACAAATATTCAAAATTCAAATCTTGCAAATACCCAGCTTAAAGAGCTGTTTGTGTCTGTGTAAGTGCCGCTAATAGAGCGTTTTAACTCACGTGCAATGGCCAGCATGATATGTGACGCCATGTGGAAAAGCTCTATAATGGTATAATTTAAGCATCTCCTAAATGTGACCAGCACCAGCTGGTTATGAAGAATTCATCGGGGGATGACGGGGATTAAAGGCAATCAGAAACGGCTGAGGCGTTTTTACGCGCCTTCATTTACCCCCTCAGTTTTCCTTTCAAACGCTTGCCTCGCAAGCTTTAGAAAACACAATTTATGTATAAAAGAAGTCAACTGAAAGTCGCGCTTATATGCCTAAAGTGATAGCTTAATACTAATCTCGTACCCTGATCTCACTCTGTTTAATACTGGCCGTGGGAGATCTGGGTACGAGATTAGCTTAATACATGATTGGCTAGTTTATCGGGTCCTGGTTCTCCTTGTGTTGTACTAGACGACCCTCTTATTTTTCTTCACAAATTACTTACAAAACATTCAGCGCTATAATTACTTTTTAAAACCTATTTTTTTAACCGCGGCAAAACTAGCTCAGTCGGTAGAGCGCTGTACTGCAGGGCGGGCGTCGCTAGCTGTTGACCAATAATCAGGGTCTCAACTGAAGTGGAAGCTATTGAAAACTGCTAGACCTTCGAGTAGCTCAGATGACCATGTACTGAATAGTGTCGGAGTCATATCGAGTAGGAGACGAAAACACACTGTCCTCAATTAATACTTCGTGCTGCCGAATACATTCACAATCGTATTTTCCGAGAAAAGGAAAAGCCCTAGGTCTAAGAACGAGGAGTTGAAACAAAGCAGGTATCGTATTAATGGAGCCTATTATTACTCTCTGAGAAAACTTAACGACCAATTCAGAATTAAGTGAAAATTGTTGGCCCGATTTTTTAAAAAAAGAATTCATTATCCTCTCCCCTATGAGGCTTTACAGGGATAATGAAACAACTAATCAAATGGAACCAAAATGTGGTTAAGGAGTCATTAAGAATCCCAACTAGTATAAGGCAAACCAGATGGTTATTTTACAAGCATTGCCGAGGATTTAAATTTGGGACTACCGAGAATTAAATATAGGAAGCGGTCAGGGTGGGAATTGGACTCGCCTTGTGGAATCCGGATTACAAGTCCAGCGCTCTAAAAGCGCGGCCACTCTGCCTCCTATCATATTCTATATCGTGCATTCTTAATTTACGCGCAGACCTAACAGACAGGAAAAAACAACACCATGTAGCTCCACTATTAATTTATTAAGAAAAGTTACTTCTCTTAGTTTATCTCACGTTAGACTGCGAGCAGTCTCTCTTTTTCTTCAGATTTAGGGAGAGGAGTACACGCGCGCGCGAGTGTCGAGCGGCGAAGCGTGGTCATTTGCGCGTCTCGCGCGTTTTGCGCGATAGACCAAGAAAAAAGAGGGACTGCTCGTAGTCTAATCTAACGTATTCATTCCAGGTTTTGTTTCTCATACAACGCTTTGGTGACCTGTGTTAAACCGCAGGTTCACCGTAACATGCAATGCTGGTTTGTCTGCCAGTTCAAGGAATCTTTATTTTGGTAGAACCTGGTTAAATCGCTCTATTCTTTTCTCTTTGTAATTTAGGTAAAAAAAAAAATGTACGATCGGAGTAACTGTTATTAGTCACTGCTAATGAACAGTTCATGCAACAAATTAACTGATCTGGAACTGAATCTAGAGAGCGATCTTAAAAGTTTAAAATAGTTTAAAATGCAGATGGGGAAAATCTCATCTACTGTAGAAGCTGCAAAAACTAACCCCAGTTAACAATAAAACTAAATCTAATTTAGTAAATACATCACTACATATACCTAAATAATGTACATCATATTTACAGAGTAGCCTCCCACACAGACGTTCTTACGGGTTCGTCACGCAATCATTCCTCTCCCACGTTCGTGGGGTAGGAACGCGTGACGAACCCCTAAGAACGTTTGCGTGGGAGGCTAATTTACAGAGCTGATTGTTTATCAATTAACTTGCACCTTTGAGCAAGGTATGTTTCTCGGGCACTGTTCTCACTCTACCGGATAGCTGTTGTGCCGGCACCAAACCATACTGGATAGGACTTTAGTTCACACATAAAAACGGTGATTTCGGCGCGATTTCAGTAACGGAGCGATGCTGCGCCGCGCGGACAGGATTTCTAAAGTGGAAAGTCACATATACCGGAGAGCTTTTGGTGTCGGCACGACAATCTATCCAGTATAATGCGAAAATAGCCTGAAAAACTTGCACTGCACTTAAATGCATTAATATTACCCCAGCTAGCGAATCAGCTATAATAACAAAATGAACGATCGGAGTAATTTCGCTAAAAGACTGAACTGTTGTTAATCACTGCTAATGAACAGTGCATCTACAAATTTACTCTGAGCCTGGATCTGAATCCATAAAGCGTTCTTAATTACTTAAGAAAATATTCAGTAAACTGACAGGTAGGAATAATCACAGTTGTATCGCTTACACAAACGAAATCTAAATCCTTGTATTATGAAACATCACTATAGAATTAAGAAATGGTAAACGTGCAGCGTGCAACCATGGAGTTATGGATGCACGCGGGAGGTTGCTAAGCACGAAAGAAGCGTAAGAGTCGCACGAGGCGATAGCCGAGTGCGACTCTAGCTTCTTGAGTGCTTAGCAAACCTCCCAAGTGCATCCATAACTCCATGGTTGCACAGCTGCAACGTTTACCATTTCTTTTATAACATAATCAAAAGAGAAAAACATTATTTTCCATTTGCCTTCGGTTGAGTCCGGTCGGTACGAGTTCAAGTATGCTGCCACCTGCCCGCGCGTAAACAAATCTTGTTCTATGTTTTTCAAAAACTTGCCTTTGAGTTTTTCTTTCGCTGAATCAACCGTTCTCTGTCTTCAGGTAAATTGCAAAACGTTTTTCGTTGTTATTCTGAATGGCATCTGTCTACTTGCTCTTAATATTAGGGTGAAAACTTTGAGGGAAAAGTATAGCTGCAACTATAAACACCAACTAAAAAGACTCTAAAAAACAAGCTAAAACTAAATAAATGAAATAATTATCAAGCTTATTTTAAGTGACAATTTTTGAAATATACGTAAAGTAGAAATGAGAAAATTTGAAGGTAATTCCTTTAGAATAACAGGTAACACTAATTTTAAAAAGAAATTAACTAGCTTTGTATCGAAATCTGCCTGGGGAAATCCCGCTATGAAAGTCAAAGTTAAAACTGAAATTCGCCGACACACAGCCGGCGCTGAAGCTGTTGTTTTTCTACCGATCTCTGAACGACTGTTATGAATGAACACTGAGGAACAAATAATACACACAGAAGTCATTTTTTAAAAAATTTATTTGAAAACCCAAATGTTTCTGTACTCAAATGAAATTCGCTTATTCCAGCGTAATGTGCCCGTTTAAACTCAACTAAAACTTTTAATAGCTGCGATGAAACTTCACAACAAAGCTGTCTCGAATTTGAGCGTGTTTCCTGAAATATTTGCTTGGATTTAGCATCAGCTTGACCAAAAAGTCAATAAAACAATGCCAATTGATGAATTTACATTTCAAAGAGACTTTCTCTTCTATAAAAAACATACAAAATATACCTTCAATCTTCGCTGGCTCGATTTTCCTTTGAACAGCCGATTCTAGCCGCGAGGAAAACAGTGATTAATTCATCCAGGGCAAATTTGTCGCTTGATCTTTTGTCTTTTTTCCTTCAAAACGACAGCTTAGTGTTTTCTTCAACTTCCACTTTTCATCTGTGCATTTTATCGGTGTATTTTACGGTCAGGAGAGGAGATTTGTTGAACTTGCCTGAATTTTACCGCGCTAGCTCAGTTTCTTGGCGTGCACCCACGGACAAATGGTAGTGGCTAACTGACCAATCAGAGCGCGCGATTTACTTTTGTTATGTTATAATATGTAATGAAGAACAGTTAAAAGATCATGTTCTTTGTATCGCCACTCCTGATATGTTTGTCAGTTCATGGAAATAGCCCATTTCCGAGTTCCTGCATGATTGGAGACTGGTGCCGAAGTAACGCACGAGAGCGAGGCTTCGTGCGAAGAAATCCAACATGGACGCCACTCTTGACAGCAATGTTGCTTGTGCTGACGAAGATTTTTCGAAATTGAAAGTCCATGATTTAAAAAGATATTTAAAAGAGCGTGGTATCCAGTTAAGCGATGGGGGCAAAGGCAAGAGGAAGGCAGAGCTTGTCGATTTGTGCGAAAAAGCGGCAGCGATGAAACAAGCCAAGTTAGACGATACCGCCGAAGACCGCAACAAGCTGATGGAGGACAAACTGCGGACAAACGATGGTAAATTGCCAGATCCTAAAACCTTAACCGCTTGGACCAACAACTTTTCTAACATCCCGGAGTTTACCTTCGGAGACCTTTACAACTACCTAGTGGGGAAGGAAGATTACTCTGAGGAGAATCTCCGTTCGTTTAAAAGTTTGCTGGGCTTTAAATTATTTCGTGATGGCCATGTTATCGATTTAAAGTATTGTCCGCTAGAGAAGAACAACTTTTGTTTCTTCAAGTTTAAAGTTAAGCCCACTGAAAGAGCCAAAACGGAAGATGGACAGGCTACTTACAATGGTTTCACAATTCTAAAATCCAGCGGAGAGGTACACGCAGCATTTTGCCCGTGTAAAGGAGGGAGTGATGGTTGCTGCAGGCACGTTGCCGCTGTGTTGTTTGACCTCCAGGCCACAGTTAGCAATAATTTGATGTCAACGTGCACTTCTGGGAAATGTGAGTGGAAGAAAAGAAGTGGGAATAGTCAGTATGCTACCCTTTTAAAGAATTTAAAGATTGTTAAAGCTGAGTTTGGTAAAGCTGAAAAGGATCCTGTAAAACCACATAATTTTCAACCAGGACTCTCATCTTTTGATTCCAGCTCAATGAGAGAAAAGCTGAGGAGGGGTCTACAACAGTTATACCCTCAGTCAGTGGCCATTCACTTTCTCCCGAAGCCAGAAGATCCAGACACACCAGAACCATTAGTGAAAGAACACATTACCAATGATGCAAATGTTGAAAGGTTTGAAACTGTGGAGAATGTTACTGTTTACACTATGAAAGAATATGCAAACATTTTTAAATGTCAGAACAACATTGACAACAACATGGATATATCTGAAGACATTGTTGAGTCGTTTATGAAGTTTTTGTCTGTCAGTGAAAGTCAGTGTGATGTGATTTGCTCGAAAACAGTGCATCAGGGAAGTAGTCAGTTGTGGTTTGACCAGCGATCAGGCCGCATAACAGCTTCAAACTTTTACCGGGTGTGCCACATGAGAGACACAACAGACAAATCAAACATTGTCAAACTACTTATGAACTACTGCCCAATGGAGCATATACCTGAGCAGCTAGAGTGGGGCCATGAAAAGGAAATTGCTGCTTCAGAACTTTATTTAAAGAAGATTTCACTGAAACACAAGGAACTACACCTTCTTGAATCTGGCCTTGTTATTAATCAGAAGTGGCCTTTTCTTGGTGCAAGCCCCGATCGTATTCGTCACTGTGAATGTCATGGTAAGACATTAGTTGAGTGCAAGAGTTTGTTTGCCAAACGGAATCTGCTACCTGGAGTTGCAGCTTCTGACAAGTTGCTCAAAACAACGAAGGGCTTCAAGCTGAAGGAAGAAACTTCCTGGTATTACCAAATCCAGGGCCAAATGGCAATCTCTGGGATTCATGCCACTGATCTTGTAATTTATACAAACAAGGGGATTTTGATTGTTCATGTGGATTTTGACAAGGAGTTTTTTCTGCGAATGTTGGAAAAGTTACAACTGTTTTTTTCTAAGTTTATGGTGCCAGAGCTTCTCACTGGAAAAATATTAGGTGAAGTAAGGTCATAGCTTATTCCATAAGGTTTTATGTGTAGTTTTCCACAGAATGAAGTGATGTGAACTCTGTGAATACAAATGAACTGAACTTGTGACCATCACAGTGAATCGCAATTTAAGCAATTGTCAAAATAGCCCCAAAAAAAGTTTTTCGGGGCTTCAACGGGATTCGAACCTGTGGCCTCTGTGTTCATGCTGCAGTGCTCTGTACCAGCTGAGCTATGAAGACCCATACACTGGAGGCCGGCCACTTGAAATTTGAGTTCATCAAGCCGGTAAAGGAATGAAACACAGAATGAAATGAATGTGTAGTATGATGTTGATGATGTATTGTGTGTAGTTTTGTTGTAAATTACTTCACATATATGTTTTCATTTAAACTCAGGGCTTCCCATGTGGTGCAGCATACTTCTTTTGATAAATAACTTGAAAGCATGGTTTTATTGTAGTGATTGTGTGGTTTATGCAAAATCTGCAGTTTGATGTGGAACTACATAAATATTATTTAACTGGGTTGATGTGATGTCTTTATGTGTACATGCAAATTGTGTTATTATATTTGTATCCTTTTGCCTATAGTTGGAATAGAAATTGAATCCAGATTACAGCCAGATTTTCCAGAAATGTTTTCACTGCTTGAGTGCTAAAACATTTTACTTGAATCCTTTATTACACATACTCCTGCTATTTGTTGTTGTGAAGCAGTGCTAAATAAGAAAATATTAAACAATCCTTGTTGTAGGAATCTGGGATATGTTATCTGGCCAGTGGCTTAAGTAAATTACAAAGAGCTCCACAGACTATCAACATCTGGTCAGCAAGTGCAGCCAGGGTCAAAGGCAAATTCCCTTGAAATATCTTGAAGTCTTTCAATCTTTCGATGGCCCTTTCAACATGAATTCGCACTCTAGCAATTTGACGAGTGTTTTTTGTGGCTGCCCGTGATAGCTGTTTACCTGAAAAATAATGTGTTTTATTTATAAAAATATACCATAAAACTCCGATAATAAGCCCCCCCCCCCAAAAAAAAAAACCCAAAAAATTAATAATAATAATAATAATAATAAGCCATCCCAAAAATAAGCCCCCCAAATATCAGACACAAATCTCCTCCTGATAATAAGCCATCCCGAATATAAGCCCATAGACTGTTATGGTTAGCTTTTGTAGGCTGTCATCTTAGTGGTTTAAGCTGTTTTTATAGTCAAGCCCAGCCCATTTTGAATTGCAAAATTCCTTCCAATAATAAGCCCCTGCGAAAAAACCTTTTAGCAAATACAAGTCCAGGGCTTATTATCATAAGTTTATGGTATATGTGTTTTTTTAAGAATATTACATAGTTTGGTACCTACATTTATAAGGGCTGTTAAAGTCTAATGTTATTACAAAGGTAAGCTAAAGTGATATTTTGACAGCTTTTTCTTAGTATAAAATTGAGAATTATCAGTTGAACTCTGGGAAACCTTATTAGTGAAAATGTTAAATATACCAATTAAATCTTACCTTTTTTAGAAAAGGGAGGAATGTTAAGATAAACTTTCTTCTTTGTAAGGATGTCTCTAATGTTAAAACCCCTGTCAGCCATCACTGAATCGCCCTCCTCTAGCATGTCTACCAGTCCACTTTCCTGGGTGATTTTCCTGTCACTGGTACTTCCAGTCCAAAATTTGGAGAGAAAGCTAAAATAGCCAGAGGGGGTAATTCCAACAAGAGCCTTTATGGTATTGTGCCCCTTATATTCACTCCAAGTTGCTCTTTGTGCATAAGGAGAAGTGGGTTTTTCTATAAACATTTCTGTGCAATCAATTATTATTCGTGTATTGGGGTACTTGTTGAATGAGCGAGGGAGGTTTCGTTTAATTTCGTCTTTACTTGGCCAGAGTACTAGTACCTCTTGAAATATGGATGCAAGAAAGCAAACCCATGTTGTGAATACCCTGCTTAACTGTGACTGTGAAACAGAAAATGTGTCAGCCAGTTGTCTTCCCATCAATCCAAGTCTAAGCCTCACAAGAGTTAAAACCAATTCTTCAGTCAGTGTTAGACTTCTTTTAGGTCCAGGTTTGCTGTTGGATGTTGTCTGGTATTTCATTTGTTTATTCTTGTTTTTGTCCCAGTATTTGAGCTTTTCAGCTTCTGGCTTTATCAATTCTGAAATCAAATTGAAACATCCCAGTGTGGGAATTCCAGTGTAAAACTTCACTGAATCATCATTTTCAAGGACATCCTCCATGAACAAGTCACGTTTTAGTTTAGCTTTATCGTTAAGTCTATTTTTGAGGTTTTTAACTTCATTTTCCAGTTGTTCTAAATCGAACAAAGTCATGTCAGTTTGACAACCCACTGACCTTACCATCTCAGGTTCGGTATCTTGTAACAACACTGTCGAAGATCGATCATCTTCTGCTGAAAGGCAGTACGAATGGTCATGCTGAACATCGCAGAAATCAGCATTAGACGATCGAACATCCACCAGATCTGTAGTAATTTCTCCATCTGCATCAGCAAGCGAAACCTGGCTTGGCAAGAGAGTGTTTGTTTTGCAGTCGCTAAACTCCAGCCGTCTTCTCTTCCGTGCTGTTTCGTAACGAACACTTCTCGGTGTGCATTCATCGTTTGGTCGAAATATAGTTGGCAGAGCAGTGTTGTATGTTTTTCTCCTACCGTTCAAAGTTTTTCTATAGGCTTTGGGGTCAAAATGAGCGCTGCAAATCCGCAAATTGTTGCTCTTTCCTGCCTTTGCCTTCGCTGACTCCACTGAAAACTTTTTGTCCGCTCGGCGGCAGAATTTTATCCAACTTCCAAGCCTCTTGTCCGAAGGAAAAATAAAATATGACAGATCATTTCGATTGTGATTCCCATTATTGCAGCAGGCGACTGAGCAGTAGACCATCTCATAAATATTAAAACATTCAGAGCAGTGAAAACCCCTCAATCGCTTTTTATTTTTCGCGCCGCCAAGAGGGACTTCGCACGAAGCCTCGCTCCCGTGCGTTATTTCGGCACCAGTCTCCAATCATACAGGAACACGGAAATGGGCTATTACAATTTTGCTATAAGTGAAAAGGAAGCTTGCTCTTCACTTGCAAGCGTGTATATTGCTTCAGTTAATCACTTTTACGAAAAAAAATGATGAGAGTCATATCATTTAGCACACTGAACTGTTATTAGTCACTGCTAATGAACAGTTCATACAACAAATTTACTTAAAACCTGGATCTGAATCCAGAGAGTGACTATTTTTTATGATAAATTTGCATGGTACTATTATAAATTAATCACTGTGTATTGCACAATCGGAGTAAACACACTGAACTGTTATTAGTCACTGCTAATGAACAGCATAGGCAACTAATTTCCAAACAGAGATCTGAATCCAGATAGCGACCTTAATTTTTTTAAATAAGACTAACTAAAAATGCAGATGGAAAAACTTTATCTGCATCAGCTACAATAACTGATATTGTTAGAAAAAATACATTACTGCGTATACGTAAATCACGTATAGTTTAAAGCGCATATTCAGTTTCACAATGCTGCTTTGTCAATTGTGTGTCTACTTATTTCACAAAACTGAGACACTTGCGCTGCGTCAAGATACATTCTAAATATTGCCACAGCTAAGTAAATCAGAATTAATATCAAAATAAATGCACTGAACTGTTATTAGTCACTGCTAATGAACAGTGCAGGCAACAAATTTACTCTGAACCTGAATCGGAATTCAGAAAGTAGTTTTACATTCTTGTGAATATAAACTTGCAGGTAGAAAATATAACCTCATCTGCATCACTTGAGAAAAACTTACATTATTTAAAATGTTGCATTATGAATACGTCACCCTATATACGTAAATTATGTACAGTTTAAACCGCAGGTTCATCGTATTGTACAATGTCATTTTGTTTGCCAGTTCATGGAATCCACATTTTCTTGACACTGTTACAGATACAATCACTCTGTACTTGAAAGCGTGTGTACTGTACTAGCGAGACAGATCAACAAAACGTACGACCACAGAAATACAGTAGAACCTCCAGAACTCGAATAACTCAAATTCTCCGCTAAATCGAGCTAAATGTCCTTTCCCTTGATCAAAATTTCACTGAAATTTATCTCGATAACTCGAGTTGTCCGCTAACTCGAACCGCTTTTAGTTTCCCTTCAGAGTTCGAGTTACCGGGATTCTACTGTATTAACAAATACATTGAACTGTTATTAGTCACTGCTAATGAACAGTTGATAAGGTCGCGCTCATACGCTCATGTTCATCATATTGTACAATACCGATTTGTTTGCGAGTTCATTACAAGTAATTAGAATTTCTGTGCAAACTAATAAAACTGCTCTGCACTTGGAAGCCTGTATCTTGCCTGAGTGAAACGGCTTACAAAAGGGAAGAACGGAGTAATATCACCAAACACACTGGACTGTTATTATAATACAAGGGTAAGACTCACCATGGGTACCCTGGGGACGTCACACTGGACTGTTATTAGTCACTGCTAATGAACAGTCAACTGCACCAGGTAATACAAGGGTAAGACTCACCATGGGTACCCTGGGGACGTCACACTGGACTGTTATTAGTTACTGCTAATGAACAGTCAACTGCACCAGGTAATGCAAGAGTAAACCTCACCATGCGTACCCTGGTGTCGTCACACTGAACTGTTATTAGTCACTGCTAATGAACAGTCAACTGCACCAGGTAATACGAGGGTAAGACTCACCATGGGCACCCTGGGGACGTCATACTGGACCGTTATTACTCACTGCTAATGAAAAGTCAACTGCACCAGGTGATACAAGACGAGACACACTATGGGTACCCTGGGGACGCCGATTTTCCTGCGCGTTTTAAATCAAATTGTCGGTTGTTGATGTAAACACTTCACAGCATGGCTAGCACGAGCCGAACACCGAACCAAAACATCATTGAGTTTTGAATCATAATATGAAACGGCAAAATTAACTTTTCGTGAGTTAAAAAGCACGTTGCGGTATAAACCGTTTTACTAAGAAAATATATCTAAGCACTTCGAAGTTGAGTTACAACCAAGCAATACCAGGAGCCCATCTATTCGCAGCGTTACGAGGGGACCCCAGTGGGGACCCCACACAACAGTGACGGGGGATGCTCGTCGTTTCCGTAAGGGGTAGGACAGGTATCGCTCAGTGCACTATGAGTTCATTCTCTCTTCCTTAGGGCTGTGCATAAAAAAAACATCTAAATAAAAAGCTAAACAACACCATACTGTGTTAAGGTATGGTCTCCTTTAGGACTTAAATTTTAATTTTCCGACGAGCATTGCCGTCCCCTCAAAAGGGGGTCACCCCGCTCGGGCCGGTCACTAATAAACGTCACAGTGCGTTAGGCGTTTCGCCGATATTTAGACTTCTTAATTCACTTTGTTCAAAAACGACCGCACGATCTAGGATGGGAGTTGATATCCTAGACAAAGCTTTTTTGGTTCTTAATTAAACGTTTCTTTAACCAAAGGAACACAGTAAACTCTCTTTGGATGACAATTCGTTGATCTCATGCGCCATTACTGGAAATTATACTCTGCTCTCAGTAGATGAAAAAACGCTGAACATCTGACACACTGTGACCCAGCCCTCACATGAGTGATGCACTCGTGACGTTGATGGACCCCTGGTTTCACTCATGATGGTTACGCTTCGTATGCAGTGTGTACGCTAAGAAGTACAAATATCTCTTGATCTACTCCAACGAAATTTGGGTATCCCTGTGTTTTGGGTACCTCCGTAAACAAATCCCTCGTGATGTGAGTTTTCCATTATTTCAGGTCAGTGTTACGGGCATCCCCTCGAAACCTACCGGGATACTAAAATTCCTTGTGATTTGGGTTGTTGTTTCGAAGTGCTATCCTTCGCAGCGCACCCTGTGTAGCAAACGTTACCCGTGCAAACAACGTGCCCTCCCCCCCCGGATCATTCCCTCCACTCAAGTTACTCACAGTATTTTGTACCTTAGACAGGACTTCCGAAAAATAAAATGGCCTCGTGTGTTTGTTTAAAGGTTGCCTTATGTGATTAGTTTGCAAACCAAAAGACACTGCATGCACATGTAAACTGTTGCATGTAAAAGAGGAAAGTTTTGAGGGCTGGTGGTTTTTGTCTATGTGATCACCCGCAATCGCAGTAGCCAGTTCCTTTTAAAACACGGCTCTTCCAGTCTAACTTTGTCTTGAAGATCTATGAGTGAGCTGGTGGTCGACCGTTGTGAAATAAAAACTACAATTCAATTCCACTACTTTTAAGAACATCGCAACGAACTGAAATAACAAGAACATTACAAACAAGTCACGTTGTAGAGCCGGTTTCAGTAGTTGTAAAACGACCAAGGTAGGGTCAGTGTTTTCACCCACATCACCAGGGACTTGAACGCGGGGTTCAAAAATATAGCGAGATACTTAAATCAGGGAAACAACCAAAATGCGAGATACTTAGATTAGGGTGACACCAAGATACGAAGATATTACGGGATAACCGAAATGCGAGGTAACTTAAATTAAGGGGATACCCAAAATGCGGGGATACAAAAATTAGAGGGATATCAATGGAATATTTTAAATACGGGAGTACCTAAATGATTGTGGCAATTGTGGCACAGGTGGTAGTGGCTCATTTAGTGTCCAGGTCTCTTCGCGCTTTTGGTGTAGTGAGCGGGGTTCCGTTTTTCACTCCTCATCAAATGTGACTCCCAGTTCTTGTAGTTCTGCCTCAGTAAGTAGGCGATATGGGCGACTCCAAAAGGTCTAACAAAGAAGACAAACAGCACCGGATTAAAAGTAACGTAGAGTTAATTCGTAAGTGATCGTGAAAATGGTAGCCATGATTGTTTAGCGAAAACAATGGTGTGTCTCTAATTCCCTACCAACCTCAGCGCGATTGAAAAAGTCATTACTTTTACCAAACGTACAAGTGTAATCGTCCTTCTAGAAGGTAAACTATGTAAACAGAAAAATTCCTCGTTTTGTTTAACCTGGGATCAAGGCTTTTCTTTTTCGGGGAAAGTCCTTTTCCTTTCGCCCCCAAAACAAAAGGAAAGAAAGATCCCCTGATCGCAGGTTACGTTTTGTCCTGATCTTCTCGCACCCCGCAGAAGAATTGAGAGGTTGCTAATGGTCAAAAAAAGTAGAGAGGCTCTTTGTGCAAAGTAGCGAATGCGATGAAAGAATCGAAAGCTTCACCAGTCCGCCTTATTTCATAACCCTACTTAACTTAAAGAGTGGATGTATTTTGCATGGAAGTACAGTGGAACCTCGATATAACGAACCTCTACATAACGAAGTCGGTTGTATGACGAACGATTTTCTTTACCCCAGTAACAGCAAAACAGATGAAAAAGAACCTCGATATAACCAAACCTCGTTACAGCGAAAGCATTTTGCCAGTCCCTTGGCCTTTTGTCATGTTGAGGTTCCACTGTACAAACTGAGGACACAGTTTTTAAGTCTCCTACTGGAGACGGGACTGCAACTTCAACGTCAGTGGAGCAACGCAGGGCAAAGGCAAAACCTTCACTGCTTAGTTGTTTTACGTATTAGTACGGTCACGGTAATCAAACCCGCGACCTCCAACTCTACAGTAAAGCGCTCTACCGATTTTCCATGGAACATGCCAATTGTATTGGCTTGAAAAACACTGTACAGTACAGTACAATGGTTGAAACTTAAGCAAACGTGTTCCTCGCCATACTAGTAAAATTAGCTGCTAACGACTTTTTTTGTCCCCACTTCACCTTAAAATTTTTTTGAAGTCTCCAGAAGGTGAGGTAAATACTGCCAAGCTAGATCTGTTTATTTCGGGAAGTTATGAAATGTTTAATAGTTATTCAAATTTTGACACTTCGTAAGTAAATACGTCGCTGAGCGAATCCCTCAGTAAAAGTATTGCTTTACAGGAAACTGAAAAAAAAAATTGTTTAAAAATTATGAAAACTTTCCGCCATTGTTAATAAACTCAGCGCAAACATAATTTGATCACACGAAATAAGTAACATGAAGTGTAATAATCTAGAGTAATTCTCAAAAGTGTTTTTAGCTTCTTTACTAGCAGCTTTACTTTCCATGGTGAATACAATAAGTACATTAGTAAGTGATAACTTTGAATAAACTCGGGGTAGAGTCAACTACGAGGCTACGGGAAAAAAAACACGCGAAGAATGTAGGTTTTCCTCAGTACCTCTTGTACCTCTGGCATAATTTTCAGTGTAACTTTGCACCGCTGCCAATTGCTAGCGCTCTCCTTGCTCTTCGCCCGACAGAGCGTTAGTAATCAGAATTGCCCGCCGTTTACCGTCGTTTTTATTCAACGCATCGCTACGCGTTATACCGTTAACGTCAAGGAACATGCTTAACCGTAACGTTACAAGAGTATGATTTTAATAGTATTCTATAGCAGAGAAGAAACCGCATTCATTTTTTTAAGTTCGCATTTTAAAGAAACGGAAAGGAAATCGAAAAATGAGGTCAAAACCTTTCAAAGTGCAATCCACCTCCACCCAGGCCATCTAAAGCCAAATACGCTTAATAATTTTAGTGTAGTTACAGCGGCACTTATATAGTGGTCGTTAAACAGAAGTTGAGTTTGATATCGAAATCCATTTTAGCTCACTATCGTAGTAATATTATTGACGGAGTATGATTATTGCAATCTATTTCCACCCTGCAGGACATCTTAAGATTAGCAATTGTTGTCACGACTGGACCACTATTTGACAAGTTTTCTTTTACAAAAAATGAGTTTTTTTAGTATGGATAAGAATGGCGACACAGCCCCTTTGAAGAACGGTTCCTTTTCGTCTACCAGGAAGTTCATCGCTATTACGAGTATTAATAATTGGAAAATAAAATAATTGCAAATCACAAAAGAGAAACTTACATGATAATCTGAGATTAAGGGCACAACTTTGTTCATTTTCCTTTCACTTGCAAAAGTACACAGCTCAGTGGCTTCTTTCTTTGTCAGTTGAACTTTGCTTAGACCGAGATGACGAACCTGAGAAAGTTGAGAACTACTTCTGAGACACTTGATCAGTTCAGTCACTCCGCGGCCCAGCGGATTATTGTCAAGCGAAAGGACCTTCAGTTCTGGTACGTAGACGAGTACACGGGTTAAAGCTGTGACTTCCTCTTCACCCATCTGTGTATCAACCAGGTACAGAGATTCCAGATGAGGTACACTGTGTAGGTGTTTGGCAAGCTCACTTATCCCGTGACGGAGTGGGTTGTCTGATAAGGCAAGTCCACTCAGCTGAGTCACATTCTTTAAACTATGGGCTAAAGCTGTGACTTCCTCTTCACCCATCTGTGTATCATTCAGGTACAGGTTTTTCAGACGAGGTACATTGTGCAGGTGTTTGGCAAGCTCACTTATCCCTTGACCGAGTGGGTTGTTTGATGAATCAAAACTACTCAGCTGAGTCACATTCTTTAAACTATGGGCTAAAGCTCTGACTTCCTCCTCACCCATCTGTGTATCACTCAGGTACAGCTCTTTCAAATGAGGTACATTGTGCAGGTGTTTGGCAAGCTCACTTATCCCGTGACCGAGTGGGTTACCTGATAACATCAGTGAGCGTAACTTAACAACATACTTTAAAGCGGTGGCAAGGAACTGGCACTCTTGATTCCCCATACCAACACCATGTAAAACGAGCTTAGATAGTCGAGGCACATGGTTAAGAATATTCGGTAAACTGACAAGTTCACTTGTTGTGTCCTTAATTACAATCTCTCTCAAATATGACAGAGAATGGGTCAGAGTCTGGTCAGATGTTTTCTCAGTTGAATGCAGAGAGCTGCAAACATCATGATTCTGTGCCACGTGATCAGGCTCTTGAAGAGAAGACTTTGGTGCTGATATCAATGATCTAAGCAGTTCAATGAATTTCGGACTGGTCAGGTCTGTGAACTCAATGCGAGTTAAATAGAACACAAATCGATGTCCAACTTTCTTAATGCAAAAATCGTCAGGGTCTAGATCGTCGTACCTATTCACGGATTTTACGTCGCCATAACATGTCACAACAACAGTGTCCAAATCGGATATGACAGAGAACACACGATAAAGCATACGTTGATTAATAGAAAGATATACACCACCACTATACTTCCTTTTAAAAAATACATAATCTGGCTGAAGGAAACTTGTTGATGTCAAACAATGTTCTCTAGCAACTGTAGGCTGGTCTTTTTCAACATCTATTATCACAACACCGTTAACACTTTGTAGAAAAGAAGCACAGACAGCTTGCCTTTCTGATGCGGGGCAGGAAAGGAACAATTTGAGACTGATATCATAAAACTCTCTTTCTTTTTCTTTGAGTTCCTTAACAGAAGGGTTTTCGCAGAAGTTGTAACCAGTTAGACCTTCTTTTTGTCCTATCATCTTCAGATGGTTAAAAACAGCAACGGTAGCTTCTGATGACAACTCAGACACAAACTTGAAAACTTCAAACAGCTCCCTGAACCGTTTAAGTGAGTCGACTTTGGACAGAGAGTTGAAGGATTCCTTGGCATTTTGTAAATCACGAACTAAAAACGAAGCGGAAAGAAACTCTTGCACCGATTTATGAAGAAAGAACGCCAGTTTCTCAGGATGAGGAGAGTCTGAAAGGTTAGAAGTCTGTAGAAAGCCAAAATCGATAAACTTCACGAGGAATAACCGAATGTCCTCAGGCACGTTACTAAGCTTGAAATAAAGACAGTCATTTAAAAGTGCCTGCCAGGCAAGTTCCCCTAACTTTACAAGGTCTTCTCTGTATTCATCAATGCTTCTAAGTGTTTCATCTGATGTTTTGGCGGTAACGTGATCAAGCAGCGTCTGGCAAAATTTGTAATACAGGTCTGAGCGGGATCATTGTTAATGGTCCTTGATATTTCTTCCAGCTTAGAACCAACATTAACAGTAGGAGCGGTATTTCCGCCAAGCCCCACAGGTCGCGTTCATACAGAAATTTTGTAAACTTGTGTAGTTCTGTTTGGTGGTGAAGAAACTTGACAGCAAACTTTTTAACTTGCCAGTCATCAAACCCACAAATTTCAAACTGAGCATGACTTCCTGGTCTTAACTCATCTTTTTTCAGCGGTCGTGTTGTCACAAGAAGAGTGCAATCTCTCAATTCACTGCCTTCCCAAATCTGATGAACCGGCGATGATTTTTCGGCGCTGTATTCGTCATAGCCGTCTAAAATAAGTAGGACTTTCTGTTGGTTACGACGAATGTAATCATACAACTGACCAAAAACCACAGAGTCATCAGCAGACAATAGTTTGGCCTTTTTTAGCACAGCACAGAAGTCCTTCGTGTTGCAAACATCTCGGAGCTTGATTAAAAGTACAACAGCAAACTTCTTTAGGATTTCTTTGTTGCCGCGTGACCAGTCAACGGCGAGTTTCTTTGTCAATGTCGACTTTCCAATTCCTGGCCTCCCGTACGCTAAAATTCTGCTAGGAATTAGGTGATGACCATGGCTTGCGAATATCTCACTGTAATCTTGAAGCCTTTCTTTTGTTGTTCCAGCAAGTTTTCTGTCATCTCTCAGCAGTGTTAACTGTACATACACCTCATCAATGTCCATGGTATTATCTCGGTCCCACGGAGTAATCATTAACTGGCTCGCGGTACTGTTGTAGAATGAGCAAAGCTGATTTTGACCCCACTCCAAAAAAGCAGTTGCGGCATCTGTTTATAGAAAAGTAAATCTCTTTAAACTTAAATCCTCTCTAACGCATTGAGCAGTAGGAAGTTAATTGTACAAGTTTTGTGGTGGCACTGATAATGGTAGTTTTTCTATTACGGCCATTTACATCTAAGCGTAAAATAAAAATAGAGCCTGATCTCAGGTTAACACTGAAGCAAGATTCTTCCTGCGTTAAGCTTATTACCAAATCTTACATCAATGGTTTTTCAAACAACCTTCTTTTGCGAGGCTGACCTGTTGATCAATTGTTGAGATAATTATAGAATTCAAAACTTTTATACTACAGTTAGTTTACATTGTACCTGCCTCCCCTTGTTATTTGGTATTAAAAAATCAAATTAACTCGCTCATTGACGTTACGTCTGGCTTTAGAGGCTGTGTTGTTGAGTGATGTTGTTTTGTACTGTACATCCGTTGCTCAGGATAATGGTGGGAAGACCTTATCCATTTAACAAACTAAGCTAAGGAACAGAGTGCAAATGGTAGCTAATTAGACAAGAGAACTAAACAGAGGAGAGGGAAGAGAGGTCTTTTTTTAATTAATTGGAACACATGTACTGTAAACGTTTCAATTAGCACCCGCCTTTAAATAAGTGCTCCCCCTTCCAAGGGCAAAATAATTTTGCGCAATTATTAGCTAATATACACGACAACCCTGATATGAGAGTTCCAAAAACATTAAGCATGACAGGAAAAAACAAACAAAAAAAACTAAAACCAAAAAAAAGTGAAAGAAACAAGAAAACAAGAAACACGAGAAAAACAACAAGAGGAAGAGAAAATGAGCGGAAAATGTACCTTAAACTGGTAACATGTTGGATTGCCTACACGTACAATGTAGCATTAAACATTAAGACCCTGTCCACACAAATCTGGATATTTCCGAAACTGCACATTTTCTTCATCACAAGGTGGCCTTCCCCCAACACAAAACCAGTGAATACGCTCATTCAAATATGTGGTTTAAAAAAATATCTGGATTCGTGTGGACTGGAGCCATAAATTGGTACCTGAGGGACTTGGTAACTGTTCCTTTGATCTGCTGGCTGAGCTCTGCTCTGATATATCTTCAACAAAAAGACACCTCTCACTTACATTCAAGAAATCTACTAGAAATAACTGCTACTAATAATGTCACAAGAAGTGCGTACCAAGACAAGGGTAGTCTTAACACTTAAAAAAGGAAATACACACATGTAGCTTTGTGGTCAGCTCAATACAACTGCTGAAAAAAACTGACTCATTAGCTAAGAACACTTGGTGGCGGTTGTTCAACCTGAAAAGGTTCTTCTAATCGAGACATTATTTTACAACAAATCCACAACTTTTTTGGTTCAGTTACATGACTGTACTTTAATCTCTTTTTGGTTTAAAATGACAAGATCAGAGGTCTCTTCTAATCAATGTTCTTATAGTTTGTAGGTTCCTTGAAAAAACCATAACAATAATCTACACTAATATAATCAAATCTAATTAAAAAGCTGTTTTAAAAAGAAAAAGATGTCATGTGTGGCACCTACCCCATAATGCACAGGGTTCTCAATAGAAGGCGGCACCCGGCGATTGATCGCCGCTTACTTTGGGATTTATAGCCGCTTACTTTGTGTTTAAGTCACTTTTCTTTGCTTTGTTTTGACACCTCTGGCTTTGCTGAAGAGCCTCCTACTTTATCAGTGATCACCTCCTACTTAAAAATCTATTGAGAACCCTGAATGCAGTGTTGAGCTTATGACGGCATCAAGGAAGTACACTGAAATGCACCCCTAGTTTCTGTAAAACAACATGCCAAAAAGGGACATAACATTATGAGAATTATTTACCTTGGTAATGAGGCCATGAATAAAAAACACAGGGCTCACTCAAAATGTGTGCAACAAGAGATGCTGCCATCACACTGGCACAGGGAGACCAACTCTCTGAAGGCAACTGAGAACCATCTGCAAAATCCGCTATCCCTTTCACAATTAACCACTCAAGTTGACAGTCAAATGCTGCTGTAAACACTCCTATAGAACAACAAAGAAAATGGCACTTGAGTTAATGTTGAAGACAGTCCTACATCAATATAGCTTACATTATGTTGCCTAACTTTCTATAAAAAAGAAAGAAAAAATGAAGCTAACTGGACTTGGAAGATAGATGAAGAATGCAGAGGATGTGAACTGTACCGCCTCCTTCCCAGTCGTGTCAGTTTGGATTGAGGTTATGGACATGCTTCAGGCACGTATTAATAAGTTTATGCAACAGGATGGCAGGAAGAAGAGGACAGCAAAACACTTGTGTGTGACTAATGTCACAGGGCTATTACTTGCGTGTTTTGTTGAGATCTTCACTTAACATTAATGTTTTCTGGTCTTTTACAAAAAGATCTGTTTAAAGGAAAGTGAAGTTTGGCAAAAAGTTATTTCAAACAAAATTATTGTCACACTTGTCACACAAGGTTTGCCGTCTTCTTTCCTCTCCCGTTGACTATTACGACCTCCATTCTTCGGTGGTGAGTTGCTTTTTAACACCAAATCAAAAGCAACCAACACATCCATAGAGTTAAAAGAGACCTGACTGCATGCACTTCCTAAGGCTGGCTGCATATTAAAAGTTTACTCACCTTCTCCTTCATTTTCGATTGCCATAGCCTGAGGATTGGTTTCAGCAAGTTGATCCCGCCGCCACTCAGCTCTGACTTGTTCCGGTCCACTCAGAAACTCTGCATCAGTATAAACTTGAACTTGCTGTGCTTCAGGGTTCTTCAAAGGTGCTTGCCACCCATCAGTGCAATTCTTAATGACATTCAGAAAGCGTTTGCTCACATGACTTCTCATGCCAGTTGACTGCTCTTGATTGTTGGTCACTACTTTTGATACATATGTTGCTAATTTGGCAGACACCACAACATCTCCTAAGTTGGATTTTGCAGGGTTGAGGCCACTACATGTTCCTACTGAAATGACTGCTTTGGGTCTTAGCACAGAGGCAGCATTCTTTACAGATACAAGAGCACCACCAGGACCAATACCATTTCTGCAACATCTTAATAAAGCAACTTTCAGCTCCTCTTGACTTTCACCCACATCAGAAAAGTAAACATAGCCAAGATCATCAAACCAACATCTATAGGGTTTTTTTAGCTCACTGTAACAAGCTAAGAACTCACAGTTTGAAACTGTAAGTAACAGAATGTCAGCTGGAAGATCAGCATCTTTTGATGGTTTGGTAATTGCCTTAATATCAACCAAGGATGGAAGAACTTCATCCAGCTCAGGAGGGTCCTTAACGTGATTATTTGAGCTGCTTGGAGCATTCTTGGAAGAAGAATGGATACCAGTGGTAAACTCACCATCTCTGCCCTCTGATGTAAGGAATAGTAAAGAATGAAAAAATAAAATACTCAAAGCTGTTCTGCGGTTCAAAAGTCATATAAAAGGTTTAGGAAAATCAAGTTTTGCAGGCTGTTACACCAGCCTCATGTGAAGTGTGGGTGCACAGTTGCAAAATAAATCAGTGGTGCAGTAAGAGCCATGGCCCGGTTCTTTGAAAGATGATTAAGTTTAACCTAGGATTAAGCCACATTTTAAGCAAGGTTTTCTTGTATGCAACTTGAGCTTACAAAATACTGTTGAGCCTTTACTCCAAGAAACAGTAATGATAACACAAATGTTACTCTTAGCAATACACAGGAAGGTAAAATACAAAAACAGAGTGAAACTCTAATCCTGGATTATTATCGCTAATCAGCCTTTCAGGTACCCTGCGAGCAGAGGCTATATTTTTGCGGTATGAGCTGGCGTGCGAAAAGTACCTCATACTGCGAAAATGTAGCCTCTGCTCGCGGGGTACCTTTCAGGAGCTGAGCCCAGATGATTACTAGGGCTGTGCTCTAGCAGAGCCTGATGGCCTTGCAGGTGCCCAACATTTTCTCTTGGGAAGACAATTAAATCATATGCTGGGCACCCTGGATTTTACAAGTTCAGAGCCCTTCAATTTTCCTTAGAGCACTGGGATGCAGCCTTGATTACGGTGTGGAAGAGCTGGCTACTAAAGGCTCTAGGGACCAGTGGTAGACCCTAATTAAGAATGGTCTAAAGTTTTCTGAGTGACTTAACTATCCACCCTGAGGACTTACTCATGTGAGAAACACAAACCCCGTGAAAAATTTGGACCTGCCATGTTTCAGGGTACTGAGCTGCAGCACATGTGAGCCTATCTGAGAAGACTGCTGGCAAGTCTTTGCCTTTATACACATGTACATACACTGTCTGAGTAATATTATTATTCAATTTAGCCATCTTATGATAAATGCATTTAGTGAGTAATTAACTACAGGTGCACTTCTTACCTGCTTCAGTGATACTCATCTTGATCATCCTCTCTATGAGTTTATCGCACTGTTTCTTCCAGCTGTACTTTTTTGAATATGCTCCATGCACCATTTCAGACTCTCCAAGACGCATCTCCCTGCCTTTCTGACGGATAGCTTTGATCGCATTTGCCCACTCTTTAGGATCTTCTGACTCTACCACACAGCTTGAACCGTGCGGAACTTTCCTCAAAGCTTCTCCAAATCCAGAGTTCCCACTGACCAGCACAGGTAGACCAGCAGACAAAGCCTCAAGGGCAGCTAGACCAAAGCCCTCAGTTCGTGATGGCATTACAGCAAGATCTACTTCACAGAATAATTCAGCTAGCTTCTCTCTGCTTCCATTAAAACAACGCACCCTGAGTTGACTGCGGTCAACGCCTTGCTGGAGTAACATTTCTGCTACTTTCTCTTCTTCACCACTTGTTGCTCCTACAAACACAAGTTTGTAAGTCATGTCTTTCAACTCAGCAATGGCTTGGGCAGCAATGTCATATCCTTTCAGCAGGAAGTCTTCATTATCGCCACGCCCAAACACTAAAACACTGAACGAGTTTCTTTCTTCAGTGGCTTGATTAACAGCAGCAAACTCGGAGAAAATGCCCGGCGTAAATTTGAAAACACGTTGATCCTTTCCAGATGGACGAAGATAACCTGAAAAAGCTTCAGCAAGCTTGGGTCCAACTGCTACAACTTGATCAGCTAATTTGCAGAGTTCAACCTCCACTTGGTGCTTCTTCTCACCTCTGGAAATGCATTTTTCATATCCTTTGTACATTCCAAGTTCTTCTGGAGCAGTGTGTACGACCTGAATCCACTTACAGTGAGGATGATCACGTTTTATACCCTGCACTTGCCGGCCAAGAACGGCCCCATGTCCTATCACACAGTCCACAACATGGTCTTCTGGTAGAAAGGACAACCAGTCAACTGGGTCATAACCTGCCATTTCTTCTGCTTCAATGAGATGAACATTGTGACTTGCAGCCACTTGTTTATCTTCTTCACTGCACTCGGGGAGATAAACACTGACCTCCACTCTGGGATGTTTTGCTAACTGAATGGCCAGCTCTCGGTTGATGGTTGACAAGCCTCCTTTTGTTGACCTCCATTCACTGCTTAACAGAGTTACTCTCAATTTCCTGCTGGAAGTGGAACTAGTATTGCTTTCATGGCCTTCCTGTGATGTAGAAGCCAAGCTAGTAAAGGATGAATCCTAAAAAGGAAAATATTATAGCAATTCAATTTTCAAAAAACAAACTTTATAACAACAGTACAATACAATGTACTAAAATTGTGGGATGTGTTTAACTTTTACTTTCTTTAGTTTGCATATGTGCCCATTAATATCATACATAAGAACACTTTAAAATTAAACAGAAAGGATGCAGTGGTGTGGAACGTCCACATAATTCTCTGTTGTCTGCATGTTCTGCATGTTTGGAGAAATTTCCTGCATAAAACTAACAAAGTTGCCAAACTTGCAATGGAAAAAATAAATGACTATTGTGGCTAAATGAAATTTAGGCTAAGTTAACTGTGACTTTGTTACAAATAGTTATGGTGAGTCCTGCAGGACTCATCTTGTGAAAAATCAGGATTCCCAGTCCAGCTGGAACCAATGAGTCCCAGTTAAAAAAAAAGAAACGAGTCTGAAGATGAAATGCTTGGGCCTTTTGATTGAAACCTGCAGACATTTAATCTGAAGACAGACTCCAAAACTCTGTATTACAGTATGCTGAAATTAAAATATAGTCCTTCTCTTTTCAAGCACAACAAAGGCTATAAAAGAAATAATTCACATTGTTAAACAACGGCTATAATAACTGCCACAGAAATTACAAGAAAGGGATATTTCTACAAACACATGTCGATTGACTGATCTTTGCATCCTACAGGACGCATGACATGAATAATTCTCGATAGGCAGGTACAAAAGTCAGACCGGATCAACTCGGACCACCAGTCCGGGTCAGATCAACTCAGATCGAATAAAATTGGACTCGGATCAACTCGGAGCAATCAAAAAAATTAAATTAAATCAGCAAATTAAAAACTGAAAGTTTAACCCATTTGGAGGGTAAAAAAGGCCAGATCATCCTTTTTTTCTCTGTGGCTTTCAGGCGCCATTTTGTTTTACTAGTGCCAGTTCCTCTCGGATCACGTTATAAACTCGTGGTTGTGGTTGCATTACACGACGTGCTCTGCTTCACAGATATGGATGACCTCGAGGAAGGTAAAATCTCGACCATCTTTCTCAATGAATTTGCTTCATTCCAAGAAACTGATAGTTTCAGTCGCCTAGAAGATATATTTGGTTATTTTTTATTTTATTGCAGCTTTTTGTCACAAAGCAAAGAAGTTGAGGTGAGCGTGATCATAAGTTATGCGCATAAGTTTTGATTAATAAGTGTACTGAATTATTTATGAGAAAGGCATCAAAAGCCTGGTCTGTTGATCACATTTACATAGTTACCGAAGAGTGTTTGTTTGTTTGTTCCTGTTTGTTTTTTTTTTCTGCAGGACTTCTGAAACTTAATTTTAATGATACACTAGTGAGCAGCACACATACACTTCCAGTGAACATTTTCAACTTGGAAGGAGGAGAAACCATGCTCGCCCAGGACAAAGGAAATTTCCATGCCCTGGGCAAGAATCGAACTCGTGACCCTCCGGTTTAGTGGTTGGAATGTCCGATAAACATGTAGTATTCCGAGGGTCATGAGTTCAATTCTTGCCCAGGGTACGAAAATTTTCGTTGTCCCGGGCGAGCATGATTTCTCCTCCTTCCAAGTTGAAACTGTTCACTGGAAGTGTATACATGTGTGCTGCTCACTAGTGTGTCATTAAAATCAATAAAAATAAAAATAAAATTAATTTACGCAACCACGAGTTCGTGAGAAAAAAAAAATGGCGGGTGAAAGTTAAGTGATAACGACTGATTTTATTTTTCTTTTTATAATCCGAGTTGTTTTTATTTATGATCTGAGTTGATCCGAGTCCAATTTTATTTTATTTTTATTTTTTTATTCGATCCGAGTTGGTCCAAGTCAATCCGAGTTGATCTGACCCGGACTGGTGGTCCGAGTTGATCTGGTCCAACTTTTGTACCTGCCTGTTGTGTAGCAGAATATTCTAAAGGTTTGTATGGAGATTTGAGCAAATTGTTATTTAGGGGTCAAAAATAGTAATAAAAATACATCAGGGAAATGCAAGCTTCGTTGTTGGCAGTAAAAAGTCATTGGCCTCAGAAAGTAAGTTCTTGAAGTGAAATCTATTTGGGGAAATGGAAATTTATTTTATGCTCATTTCTGACCTGAAGCCAAAGCCCTAAATAATGATTGTGAGAGTCGAGTTCTAAAAGTTTCCATGCAATGTTTTATGTGGAGAAAGTTAGGGTTTTTCCGAGTTATTTGATTATGTTTCACCCATGTTAAATGTGGAAATATTATGAGTGGTTTTTGGGAGTGTTAATTGTGATTGCTGGGAAAGTGATTTATTGTGTGATTTGGTGAAGACGTTGACAGACAAAACGCAGGTGTGTGGTTGAGCTCGTGTTACCAGAATACTGCCAAGCACAAAAACACTTCATGAGTGTTTAGTTTACGTGATTTTGTCTTAGAAAGCCAATTCTGTGCTCAAAGATTAATGGCTTCTTAATCTGTTTTTGGCAAACACTTAGCTATGGGCCTCACGGTTTGACTGACTAAAAGGTTATAATTTGTGGACATTTCAAATAATGTTGTTTATTTCAGCGCAAAATCCTGTTACTTCTCCGAGAGAAATTTGTTGTCTGTTACCAGCAATAATAAATTTGTCATTGTTATCAAAAAGCCTCAGCTAGTAACTTTTAGGCACTAATTTTTATTTGACTTGGATGTGAAATTGTGAAAATGCTCTTGAAATTTCTTTAGCCATGTTTTAGCAAATCCAGACAGATATATTTGTGGGTAAATAAAGGTGCCTGTCCTTACAGCTAAAAAAAATGCTTTCATGCACGATGACGGCTCCAAATTAAATACACTTTTCAGAATGCCCCAAATTTTTCCCAGGAAAGCCTTTAAAGACTCCCTCTATTAGTACCTTTATTCTAGTCCTTAGTTGCCCCCTTCTTAATTTTTTTCTTTCTCTCTAATTTTTCTGGACAACTCTGATAGGCATTCTACTGTAGTCAGTGGGAGTAATTGAGAAGAAATAATTTACAGTCAAACCGACAAAACTGTGAACACTTAATATATTATTTCAGATATCATTATTATGTTATGAGCAATCACAGCAAAGATCAGCTGGCAGTAACACAAGCTTTAAGCGAGTTCAAAACCACAAACATATATTAGTTGCTCACCCCTGACTGAATTTTTTTCTTGCAGCATAATAACATTCCAGAAATTTTAGTGGAACTCACAGTTTTGTCAATTTGACTGCAAATCAATTTACAGTGTGAGGCTATTTTCTGCATAGTATGTCTTAACATTGCCACAAAATTTTCATATATTTTTTTTCCACATCCTGTCAGATGCTCAGTGCTTTCACGGGCAAAAGAGTGAGAAATTAACAGGGCTGTCATTAAGGAGCGGGGGCTGGGGATTTCCCTGGCTACTATGAACGTGGCCCCCGGCTACTTTCATAGGAAAGTAGAAGAAAAATAGAACCAAAAGAAATCCCTGGTTGTTTGATTCCCCGCGTACTTGTTGTATTTACCCGACAACTTGAAATCTTAGTGACATCCCTAAATTAACAATTATCTGCATCTAGCAGTTAACCACAAAAGGTTAAGAATCAGGTTTAGGACAAAGAAATTTAACAGTAAAAACAAAAACCTAAAGTACCCTTTGAATAGCAAGTACCTTTAATTACCTTTTTAAGCCTGGACATCACAGGATGCCTTGCCTCACAAGTTGGTAATTAACTACATGTACCTTTCAGACCCTGTGCACAAATGAGTTAAGTTTAGTAAATATACAGCAAACTGTAATTGTTGTTCTGCATGAGATAACATAATTTATAATAATAACTGTTACAATAATTTAATAGTGAATGCTAATTTTTTAATGGAGTTTACAGGGCAACAAACCTGTCTAAACCAGGGCCATGTTAGACACTTTCAGATTTAGCGAAAGGTTTCTCAGTTTTAAAAGTCAGATTTCTTTGCTATGAACAGAAACTGTGACTACAGGCCAGTTTATGTTTGGTTGCCCCTGTTTTGAGTGTGGTGCTTGCAATATCTGAAGTGCCCTCACAGAAATAAAGTATACTTTACATGTAAGTATACTTCAAGTATACTTATATATGTGTTTCTCAGGGGAAAAAAGTATTAGAAGTATAATTCACTTGTAGTTCAAAACAAGTATAAAATTAATTGAGTATATTAACGGCAAATGTATTTCATTTATACTTCATATATTAAAGTGTACTTTTAGTATACTTCTTCAAACTTCAGTGCTGGTGAAAAAATTTTCCCAAAGAAAAGTGTACTTTACTATAAGTATACTTAAAAAATTAAAGACACAGCCTGAGAATATTATATGTTGGTATTGATTCAAAAGAAAAGTATACTAACAAAAGTATCCTAAAAGTATGCTTGAACTTGAAAATACAATTTCAGTGATCTTCACTGAGGAATAATTGAGATCATGTAATATTACTCAAGAGTGCTGAATTATTTTGGTTTCTAGGTGCACAGATGCAAAGAGCACACATCAGCTAGTGTTCAACTTCATTAGAAGATCACCTGCCAAATTGTCCATGTTTTCCATGGGTAAAATAGGCAAAGTCCCACAGTTTCTTTGTGGTCATTTCCTTAAGGTTCATTGTGGATTTTTTAGCATTTGGCTGTAAAAAATAATTATTAATTAAGGCCGCGTCATTTTACTTCCTTTTTACGAGAATCTAAAGAAATAGAATGAAAACTTGAAGCAAAGCCATATGCAACCATCAGCCGTCTTTTCATTTAGGAAAACGTGTAGGTGTTGAGTTACCCCTGACTTGCAGTGGGATAGAATCATATACAGGATCTTGAGGATTTCCTAATAAAGTCACGTATAAATCATTTGCAGGTTACCTAACTTCTACTAACCGGCGATACAGATTCAAACCAAATGATTATTATTTTGTGCGTACAGCTTTGCTGACCACGTCTTTACGATTGAAATTGAATATATTCATCTTTGATGAAAACCGATAACATTCAAAGGCAAACACGGGACACCACATGAAATAATTTCAAATTTTCATTTGGTCTCACAACCCAAATAAGGGGCAATTCAGGAGGAGAATAAGAAGTTCAGTAGGGCATTTTTTCTCCTTTATTAACAATAAGTTAATCCACTGCACAGTAACTTAAAACTAGCAAACATCTGTCTTACTATAGGTAATACACACCTGTATATAATAATTATTATATTTATTATTATCTACATGTAAATTATACAAGTACCTTAATTCATTGATGCACCGTGAGCCTCACCCGTCGGTGGATCAAAAGCGTTCACCTCAAGCATATTAAGAGCAATGCAATTTACATTCTGAAAAAAGGAAAAAATATCATAGTTCCTGAATTGATTCGTTCCAAATCTTCTCTGAGATTGCATGAGCAAACTCCATTAAGCCTGACTATTTGATTAATAAAACAGTGAGCATTTAGCCCTTTGGGGTCAAAGTTGAAATTTTCAGAGCAATCAAAAAAATAATGGTCTCAAATAAATAATAATAATAATAAAAACTTAAGCTTTGCTCTGTTATTTAGCCAGTTCCAGAACAAAATAGCATATGCCTGAATAGGTATTTAACAGCCTTGAGTTACATGAGCTCATTATTTGCTCCAATTTGAACAAATTTCTGTTCAAGCAAAACATAGCTAGATAGTACATCTACACTTTCACCCAACCCCTACGAGGAGTTCATTGTCATAAGTTAAGCTTATTGACCAGGCTGCAACCAGCAGTGTTCTTTATCGAGAGAGGAACTTAGAGAGAGAACCCTGGAAAGAGGTTGATAAAAAAAATTACACCAATTCTAAAATTGTCTCTAAAATAAATTACTAACTGTTTTGTAATAATTTATAGTAATATTTTAATAGTATTACAAAAGAAGTGTAAACAAAATATCTCCATGCCACATTTTACCTCAGCCTAGACCAACTCTGCTATTTGCAGGTAGTTTGTATTTTGAATAATTTACTTTATGGCTGAGTCGGTGAGTAGGTAAGATAAAGACAATTTTGTTCTGATTAGCAGCTCCACGATTTGCAGGTAGTCTGCATCAATACAGTTCCATCACTATGTGTGCATGTGGATTGCAAAGCCAGAAGTCTACATAATAGCTTAAAAATGCTCCCATAGGGTAAAAAAAACACGAATCAAATTTTACCAGGTAGCACCAATCATAATATTTTTTGGGCGATTTTTTCAGGCATAGCATTAAAACTTGAAAACAATGGCCCACCTTTTCCAAGTTTCTATCCATGTCCATTATATTCTTGCCATCCATTGCAACGGAGGACAAGAAACAGTTACAATTTATTGTACAATGCCTAAATATAGGTCTCAAAAAATAAAAAAACTGGACCATTATTTTTGGATTTCAATTGCTGCAAAAAAAGGTTTTGCTTTTTTAAAAAGATAGCAAATAGCATGACATAGCCCCTTTAAGCCCGGATATCCACCTACAAATTCTCCAAACTGATCTCCATACATTTCCTTAAAGAATCAGTAGAGTGAATTTGATAACAGATCGAAGCATTTTCTCTTTAGCGATCATTTTATTAACTCTCATAACCATTTTCTTGGCAACATATGGATATTGTTAGGAGAAAACTGATGGTGGTCACTATTAGGAGTTAAAGGGTTAAGATACTCAAAGTTTCAGGAGTCTTCCACTTTCATTTTCTTTCTCCCCTCCCCCGTGGTCCATAAACAACGTCATCAGCTATCATGAAAATATTATTTGCTTTTCCACGCACGTTCTTTCGTTACTCTTCTCACAATACTGTTAATATTCATGAAGAAAGTACAAAGGAAATTTATTTTGAATGAGTGTCTGGAAATCGCATGAAAAGCTCATTTTTGCATCCTTTAAAATTTTTCCTTCTGAAATCATTTTTGTGAAACACTTCGAAGTTTAAAGTCTATACATTACGCCAGAGCTGCGCATCGTCTTTTCAAGGTTGTTCTCCGTTTCCTGTACTTAAACACTGTGTGTTATGTTTCTGTAGATGCACTTTTAAACACCAACATCATTTAACATGCACTTCTATCAGTGTTCTAATATGTAACACGCAACTCTATTATTAAAAGTAATAAACTTCGGCTTCATCCAGCGAGTAAACCCTTGCATGCTTACAGGAAATGTTATTAACTGAGAAGCTTCTCAAGTTTGAATGCAAGGACTCACCTGATCAATCAAGAATTCGGTCAACAAGCATTCTCCGGATATTAAATCAAAATAGCTTAATTTAAACGAGGCTTTTTTGCTGGACCTTCCGCAACGAAAATGATGAGCAAGGAAGTTGACACTGCGCAAGATTATCTTGCCAAATATGGCGGAGGCGTCGCCCGGATGTCCGTTTGACCTTGTTCTATATAAATGACGGTCTTGGCGGAGTCACGCAATGCTAGCAACTGAGAAGGAGATAGCATATCCCCTACCCCTTTCGATGCCTGCTACGCAGGCCAGAAGGAGACTAATAATGGACGGATGATTTAAAAAGAACGTCGGATAGGCTAAAAAAAGCCGAGGTATGGAACGAGATTGCTGTCATCATATTAAACTTGATCAATGACAGGCCGGGCCCCCCGATCCGCAGAACGTCACGCAAGCACATGTTTTTCAAGGGAATCACGCATTGTGCCGACAAGGGAATTCACTAACGGGATTACTTGTATGTTGGAAGGAGGAAACGGAAAAGCATTGCGTGTAACTGACTGTGACAAAAGCGGGTTTCCCAAGATATTCAGGGCTTAAAAAAAACTTGAACTTTCATTCTCATTCTCAGAGTTAGGGGGAGCAGGGGTGGGGAGGGGGAGGGGCAGTACGTTTATTATATTTAAGTACTAGAAAACGTCTTCCGGGTTTGCATAGCCTGATATAAACACGAGAGGGGTTGAGAGAATTCGGGACAGTCATGCAAACCCACGGTTTGCATAACTGCGGAGAATTCTCCCAACCCCAGGAGTGTTTAGTATCAGACTATGCAAATACATACAGGAAAAAAGTTTTCTACTGCTTTTATGAATTAACTTTCCCGAGAAAAAACGCAGATCTCTTTATTATGGCACTGACTAAAAGAGAAATTCTTACCAGTCTAGAAGTCTTGTAAACGAAGTTTTGCACGCGTACGCGTAATGCACCAGTCCATAGAGAAATTAGATTCACGTCGACGCCAAACTTGTACCACGTGACCAAGTTATCCCCTTATTTTCTGTTTACTCTACACAAAAATAAGTCGTTTCATGCTAGATTTAACCATAGGAATCGTTCGGAACTTGTTTTTATCTGCTTATTTTCTATTCTGAGAAACTCTCAACTTGAGTTTGCCCTTTGCGGTAAACGCTGATGGGTGCCTGGTAAACGTGAATCTTAATCTCTCTGATATAAATCCCCGCTCCCCAACCCTGGGACTATGCGAGGATTAACCGGGGATTAGGCACAAATATTGTGCCGCGGTAGGCGGGGCATTAGCCGTATTTCGAATCTTGTGCTACTTTAGGCGGGGATTAGCTCGGGATTAGACTTAAAAACCCGTTTCTCGTTTTCGCGTCCGCAGTGATTCCACGAAGTCAAGCGGAAGTGCAGTAAGGGGGAATTTATCGTAAGTGTTTCCTTTATTGGTAGAAAAAAAAAATACTTTTTTCATTCCTCGTGGAGGACTTTAATGCGTATCGCCTTTGTACTTTTTGGTCTTTGGTCGAAGTTGAAAAAAAATCATGTTTTGAGGAGTGAAATGTCCATCGGTTCAATGTTCGTTCGACGTCTAGCAGCGCTACGTATCCTAGGATTAGGGGGAATAAGAGCTTTAGATTGGATGAAAAAAAAGAAACAAAACAAAAAAGAAGAAGAAAATAAGCAATGAAAACTAATACGAAATATTTATTTAACAACAGTTGCACTATTCACTTTTCGAAATTGTAATAAGGATCTGTGGGGGCAAACGTTAACACCACCAGCAATGGGCTTCATTCTATCTCTTATCATGGTAGCAAGCTATTGAATTCCCTTCCTAACAATAAAATACTTTTGGTCTAGAATAGGGTATCGTTTTCCAGAAAACTACTGATCAACTGGTTGAAGATTTTAGTTCAGACTAGGAAAACCGGGAATTGACGACTCAAAACAAGTGAAATTGGTAAATCTTAATTCATCCGCAACTCAGTTTAATAGCAAAGAAGGCGTCGTCCTCAGTAATTCTGGAAAATAGCGACTCTAGGAGAAATTGGGGAGTTTTGTCTAGTTTTGGCCAACAAAATTCAGCCGAACAAGGTCTGGTGTAGGCTAACGGTTGCGGGGTCCCAAGACCACATCCCTCTGAAGTACCTCCCACCGGGGCCCAGGGTCATTGAATGTGATTTCGTTAGAAAATCACTTGCCTGGTGGGTATGAAAACTTTCATGTCCAGCAGAAAAATCAGTACTGGTCCAGTACTATCGCCTGGCGGGACTCTTTTCGAGACCTGTACAGTCAACTCTCGCCTTGCGGACACCCCGCTATAACGGACACCCCGATAATACGGACAGCAGCTAAATCCTAGGAAAAACTGTCACATACTACTGACGACACTAACTCGAGGTCCCTGGAGTGTCCGCTATAAAGGCATTTGACTGTATATACCGCCAGGAAATACAAGAGAACGGAGGAAAAGCAATAACGTTAATTAGCAAAACAACAACTTTGTTCATTTCTTTGCCATCGTTGTACGACTCCGACGTGAAACTTCCCAATTTCACGTTTTATGGAGGACGTGGACAAAAGACGGGGATTTTCTTTTCTTCTTCTGAACTTAGATAATAGCTTAACTTCTTAACTTAACTTTCGTGATAATGAGGTGTCCGTATTAAGCGGGTGTCCCGGCGTAAAGCGGGGTTTGACTGTAGATGAAATAAGGGCGATGAAAATTTCAACAGCGCGAATTTACTTTCTAACTTTAACACTTTCTCCGCCTTCGTCGTCGCCATCGTGGTTGCTTAAACTCCCTGTTGTAAAGCCCTACCCCCCCCCCCCCCCCCACCCCGGGACAACATAGGAATTTGTTAAAATCTCTTACTTTAGATGGCTGTGCAATTTTGAAAGGCCTCAAATACTCCCACCACTAGTACTTTGGGAAAATCGATCATCGGTCACACACGGAAGAAGTTGCTTCCTCATGGGCAACAGCCATTTACCCAAACTGTAAAACGGCCAGTGTAACCGCGGCTAAGTAGGGCCACAATGCTTGAAGCTAAGTAAACATAATTTTACTACCAAGTTAAAAAAAAGCCTCGAAGAAATTGTTCCCCTTATAGTCGTTTCTTTCCAAGTCAAAATTACCACGAAAATTTTTTCGTAACTGGTTTTATCACTTGTACACAAGAAAGAACGGATATTCACTCATGGTCTCATGACAAAAAATCTTGATTTTATTGGTAAAAGACGCTAACATAAAATTATGAAGACATTGTAATTTTCTTTACAAATTGTCGCTTGTTGTAGCAACGCAATCTCTAACTTTAAAAGTACATGTGTATATTTCTATTCATCAGGGAGGTTAAAGACTTTTCCTATGATCCCGCGCGGTCCGCACCAAGGGCCCGTTTCTCGAAAGTCCCGATAATTTAACGGGGCCCGCAAAGCTGTTGTTGTTTACATGCAAGATAGAGGTTTCAATAGTTTTGCATCTGACATGATAAAACTATCAGTTAATGAAACAAAATGGAGTAGTTACTAGCCAGGACCCACGCTCTTACTCTTTATATTTCGATTTGAAGATTTGATTTCGGGCCCGAAAAGTTACCGGGACATTCCAGAAACGGGCCCGCGGGCAGTCTGTGTTTTACACTGACCTTCTGTACAGTGCTGATTTGTCAAATTTGCGAGTTTGCGGAATCTGCGCCATTTTTTGGGAATTAATAAATTTACTCTAGACTAGGAAGCATGTATATTACCTCAGTAAATAAGCTTAACAAAACATACCACCGTAGTAACATTACTTATCATACTTGACTGTTATTAGTCACTGCTAATGAACGGTACAGGCGACAGATTTACTCTTAACCTGGATCTAAATCCAGAGAGCGGCCATTTTTTAAAAATGAATTTGCACGGTAGCATTATCAATTCTTCCCTTGTTACTGTTCAATGGGAGTAAACACACTGAAGTGTTATTAGACACAAATTTACTCTGAACCTGAATCTGAATTCAGAAAGCAACCATAGTTTTACATTCTTGCGAATCTAAACTTGCAGCTAAAAAACATAATCTTATCTGCATTTATCGAAAAAAAACTAACATTATTTAAAACTCGTCACCGTATATACGTAAATTATGTACAGTTTAAAACGCAAGTTCATTCTATTGCACATTGTTAATCTGTTTGCTAGTTCATGGAGTCCACATTTTCTTGACAATGGTACAGATAAAATCACTCTGTACTTGAAAGCGTGTATATTGTCCTCGCGAGACATATCAACAAAACGTACGACCATAGAAATATCAACAAACACACTGAACTGTTATTAGTCACTGCTAATGAACAGTTCATAAGGTTGTGCTTATGTTCGTCATATTCTTGGTTTGCAACCACGTGACAAGGCGGCCATGTTGGGGGTGAAAACAAAAGAATATTTCCTCGAAGAATTTACATGAAAATAGAGTTTAGTTCCCAGAGGAGAGAAATGCTTTTGTTCTTGACCACCAACATGGCCGCCGTGACGTCACGTGCAAACCAGCAATTGTACAATACCGATTTGTTTGCGAGTTCAAGTATAAATCAGAATTTCTGTATAAAATGTAAAAAACTGCTCTGCAAGCTTGGAAGCCTGTATCTTGCCTAAGTGAAACAGCTTACAAAAGGGAAAAACGGAGTAATATCACCGAACACACTGGACTGTTATTAGTCACTGCTAATGAACAGCCAACTGCACCAGGTAATACAAGGGTAAGCCTTACTATGGGTACCCTGGGGACGTCACACTGGACTGTTATTAGTCACTGCTAATGAACAGCCAACTGCACCAGGTAATACAAGGGTAAGCCTCACTATGGGTACCCTGGGGACGTCACACTGGACTGTTATTAGTCACTGCTAATGAACAGCCAACTGCACCAGGTAATACAAGGGTAAGCCTTACCATGGGTACCCTGGGGACGTCACACTGGACTGTTATTAGTCACTGCTAATGAACAGCCAACTGCACCAGGTAATACAAGGGTAAGCCTCACTATGGGTACCCTGGGGACGTCACACTGGACTGTTATTAGTCACTGCTAATGAACAGCCAACTGCACCAGGTAATACAAGGGTAAGCCTCACTATGGGTACCCTGGGGACGTCACACTGGACTGTTATTAGTCACTGCTAATGAACAGCCAACTGCACCAGGTAATACAAGGGTAAGCCTTACCATGGGTACCCTGGGGACGTCACACTGGACTGTTATTAGTCACTGCTAATGAACAGCCAACTGCACCAGGTAATACAAGGGTAAGCCTCACTATGGGTACCCTGGGGACGTCACACTGGACTGTTATTAGTCACTGCTAATGAACAGCCAACTGCACCAGGTAATACAAGGGTAAGCCTTACCATGGGTACCCTGGGGACGTCATATTGGACTGTTATTAGTCAATACTAATGAACAGTCAACTGCACCAGGTGATACAAGGGTAAGACTCGCCATGGGTACCCTAGGACGTCACACTGGACTGTTATTAGTCACTGCTAATGAACAGTCAACTGCATCAGGTAATACATGGGTGAGACTCACTACGGGTACCTGAGGACGTCGTTTTCGTCGCGTCGCGCTTTTTCCATCAAATCGTCGGTTGTTGCTGCAAACACTTCACGGCACAGCTAGCACGAGCCCAAAAATTACGCATCATTGAGTTTTGAACCATCATACTGGAAACAGCAAAGTTAACTTTTCTTGAGTTCAGTCGAGTACGTTTTCCGTGTCCAGGTCTCCTCGCGCTTTTGGTGTGGTGAGCAGTGTTCCCTTTTTCACTCTTTAGCAAATGTGACTCCTTTTTCTTGTAGTTCTGCCTTTGTACGAAGGCGTAATTCAAACGTCCGAAAGCCGACCCTAGTCCTTGTCTAATAAAGAAGAAACACAGCAACGGATTAACAATAACGTAGAGTTAGTTCGTTAGTGATGGTGAAAATGGTAGCCATGATTGTTTTGCGAAAATTAACAATGGTGTGTCTCTTATTCCCGACCAACCTAAGCGTGATTGAAAAAGTCATTACTTTAACGAAACGTACATGTGTAATCGTCCTTCTAGAAGGAAAACTATGTAAACAGAGAGATTCCTCGTTTTGTCTCACCTGCGATCAGGCTTTTTTTTTCTCGGGGAAAGTTCCTTTCCCCTCACCTCCAAACAAGAGGGAAGAAGGATCGCCTAATCGCAGGTTACGTTTTGTCCTGATCTTCTCGCACACCGCGGAAGAATTAACAGCCTGCTACTAGTAAAAAAAGTAGAGGCTCTTTGTGCAAAGTAGCAAATGTGATGAAAGAATCGAAAGCTTCGCCAGTCCGCCTTATTTCGTTACTCTACTTAACTTAAAGTGTGAATGTATTTTGTACGAAAGTACAGTAAAACCTCGATATAACGAACCCCAAAACAACGAAGTCCTTCGTATGACGAACGATTTTCTTTACCCCAGTAACAGCAAAATAGATGAAAAAGAACCTCGAAAACAAAGTTGTTGTAACAACTTTGAGAGTGACTGGAAACCGGTTAACAAAGGGACAACTCAAGGTAGCGTTAGCGGTCCACACCTTTTCAACATCTTTCTCAATGATCTTAACATCACTTTAGGTAATCATGACGCGCTATTTAAGTACGCTGATGATTCGACAATTATTGCTCCTGTATGGAAGGAGGTAGACCAATCCGATCAGTTAGTGTCACAGTTTTTAGATCGGCCGAATACAAATGGAATGTCTTGCAATCCAAGCAAATGTAAAGAGCTGACGATCAAAAAGAGAGGCAACCGCGATCTCTATTGACCTATTGGGCTGATGCCAAGCTGTAGGGAAGTGGAGATTTTGGGGTCACCTTCCAATGCGACAGCAAATTTTCAGTGCACGTGAAGAACAAACTTATTAAAGCTAACAAATCCCTACATATCCTTAGAACGCAATCTCAAATCTCAATCTCAAATCTTTATTTTAACAAGGTAAAAAATTCATCAGGTTTTTTGTTACATGTAAAGTATAACTACATAACAATATTTAATAATAAGAAATACATATCTAAAGAGTCTCTTAAAAATACTACTCAAAACACACTGGGGATTTTTGGTCTGAATTTATCCCATCACCAGATTGAGGCTGCCTTCTTTGCCGCACAACATTAGAGCGAGGTTGACCAAAGATGGCCGCCAGAGAATTAAATACCGAGATAATAAGAGGTCTTTCTGAAGAGATTAGAAGTTTCTACGGAAAAACCGAGTCCAAATATTGGAAGTCCTTGCCATCTGAAGCGGTCTCTGAGAAGCTTGCGATCCAGGATTTGTTTAAAGAGTTGCACCGACTGAAAGAAGATTGCTTAAAGTCCTACTCACGGAGATCTGCTCGAGATAAACTAACCGTGTCTTCCTGTAATTTGCACAACATGGCCTGCCGCGAGCTTGACAACTGGAAAAGGTCGATTATTAGAAGGGAATTTTTTGTCGCCAAACATTCCAATCCATGGATTGTAGAATTCAGTTACAGACTTCATAAGGAGATATTCGATCATTTAGTGGAAATCCTCACTTGCACATCTATGTATGGAGTAAACATCCAAAACCATCTTAAGAGAAACGGCGAGGTAAAAGAAAAGGTCATTAAAGTATCTCACAAAAGAAAGCTGGAGCGATGGTTTTCAGATGGACAAATGACTGGAGAGGTGGGGTTTAGAAGAAGCATTAAAGGCAAGGGACACACTGATCTTCTTGTAGATGCAAATAAGCCTTTCCAGCTTAAATACATTTACTCCACAGAAATGGTGCAAATTAAGTGTCATTATGGTGTCTGGAATGAAGAAGGAGTTCCTCAGTTTATTTGAATTGATGAACTAACTGTACTTCGTTTTAGTTCCTGTTGTGTTTAACAAAGATTATATTGGTTGGCATTAGCACATTCCAGTTGTTTTTTTTTTCATAACAGTATCAAGTTGCAAGACAATTTTGTTTTACCAGGGCCTGAGCTGTATATAATATTAACTTTGTTTTTCTGTTGTTTTAAAAATATCCATACTTTCCCTAGGAAGGTGATTAGAAATTATGACAAGAGATGAGCAAAATTGTGGAATTTCCAGAGACAAAAACAGGGTTCATACTAAGACCTTCCATGATAGGGATATGGATCTTTAGGGAAGAACACAAAGATGAGATACTTTCCTGCTTCAGTTTTGAACATGTATCCCATAAATGTTATACAAGTTAAGAAATTGTTATTATTTGATTAGAGTGGGCCACTTGTGATATACTTAAATTCAGCTTGATAGTGAGGACTAGAGGACACAAAAAAAGAAACAAATAAACATGATCGTTTAATTTCCTATGTTTGTGTCCTTCAAGCCTCACTGCCAGGATGATTTTAATATATCGAAAACGGTCTACTGCAATGGCCAATTTGTGTATTTCATGATCAAGCATAAATGTATTTCTTCTTTTAGGGGTATGTATAACACAAAATAATAGAAGTTATGGTCCATGTGAAATGTATTATTTTAATGAACTAACAAGAACATCATAACCTTTAACACTATAACAAAGCTTTTGTTACAAATGAACTCTCTTCAGAAAAACATCTTATTATCTCAATATTTAATTCTCTAGCCACTACCTTTGAACACCCTCAATATGATGTTATCTAGCCAAGCTTCACAGAAGCTTTTCATTTTTGAGCTTCAGCAAGAATTTTTTTCATCTTTACTGTTAGTTTCCCTGCTGAACCACAAGCAATAATTTCTTTTGAAATTTCACATGAGCAGTACATGCATGCACTTGCAGTGCTTAAAGGCATACCACATGAACAATATCCTGCAGTGCTGCACCGCTTTGGAACATAGGTGTCTTTACATTTCTTATAGGTATCATGAAATGGATTCTGTTGCCTTATCCAAATGTTGGACATATGCTCATGCCTAAACACTTTAGACCATCTGTGTTTTACAAGGGAAAAACTAGCAAATGAAGCAAGTTGCTGGTGTTTGGACTCTCTTCCCTGCATTGAATTTATTCCTAAACCCACACCAAGATCTTCAAAAAGCTGTTTAGTATGAAAGGGCACACAGTAGCCCATTGCCCAAACACTGAGATTTGCAGAGTGAAATAATGATGTAAGATTGAAATATTGTCTGCAATCCTGCTCTAAATTTGGTAGATCACTGGAGCTAATATTAGAGACTCTACTAGCAAGGGACAAGCTGTTCCTTAGGTGAAGACCCATTCTCCCAAGAGATAACACAAAAAAGCTCTTGGCTTGCTCAATGTTACCCTCCTCAATTTGAGCTTGAATAAGATACATAAAGCCATCACAAAATTTCTTAGTTTCCTCCCCAGTGAACCGAAATTCAAAGGCAGATAACTTCCTTTTCTCTTTAAACCATCGCAAAATCTTATTATACATCTTCTTGCACTTTAATTTAAACCGGAGAGCCTTCAAATGCTTACGCAAAGAGTTATCTTCTGCCAATTGAAAAACAGACTTTGTACTGGTGGGAATCTTTGCTTTAGCCAAAACATGGGTAAAAAGCAACTTATGCCAATGTCCCCAACAATTATTTCCCACATGAAGACTATCACATTTAGCATTTTGAATAACTGGACCAAGAATTGGCTCAAATTCCTGTCTAGATTTAAGGCTTGCTATATGGTTGCATACTTTGGTACGCAATGTCTGCTCTTGAGCAGCATTAATTGGCCTTCCCTGTTTTTCTTTAAATTGTGTCACCTTTTTGGCAACTTCTTCCCTGAATTTATATTCCCATGGCCTCCACTTACTTTGAGGATTGTTACTCAAGCTTTGTCCTCTTTCTTGTAATTCACTAAGTTGCACATTTGCAAAAGAACATGGGTATCTAGCAGCATTGCTCAGCTCTCCAGAAAATTTTGCTAGCCACTTCATATCTGATGGAACTAGTTTAAATTCAAACTTAACCTGCTGATCTCTTACTGAAAACGTTTGACTTGCAATAGTGGCCATCTCTGATCTAAGTTGTTTCCCATATTCTACCATTGCAGGGTGATCTTCTGCACAGTTGGCACCACAAATCAAAAAATTGTCATCTGGCGAGGCAACTCTTTCAGAAACATTCAAAAATGAGACAAGCCATGCACAAGCCTCATTAGCTTTACCAAAAGGGGCACCGTCTGCACCCACTGCTACTAGAAAATGAGCCTTCTGTTTACCAAACCACGTAAGAAAATTAGGTATATGGCTATCTATGTGAAGGTAGAGGTCTGCCATTTGGAGTAAACGCTCTTTAAGGTCAATATAATACCCAGGGACCACTGGCAGTAAGTTGCCATCAACTTCTTCATTTTCCTTTTCTACTTCACATTCAGCAGTAGCCTGCGGTATGCTATTAAGTTTTCCAATATCTTGTACCTCTATAAATTTCATAAGCTCTTTGTAAGGTACAAGTGCAGGTAATCTACAACCCTCTTCAAACTCTGTGCGCTTTCGCTTCTTTGCTGGGATGTCATAATCAAAGATTTCTGAAGATCTTATATTACAATACTTTCTCTTACTAAGAATTCCACCCTTGTATAGCACACTTACAGACCTGAGAAAATTCTTTGACGACTTTTCAAATTTAGCTACAGATTTAGCCACAATCTGCGCGACAACTGTTTTACAGACAGTTTTTGACTTTTTCAGTAAATCAGTAACTACTTTAGTTTTACAATTGTTAACCAAGGTGCTCCAAAGTCCATTGGCAGTTGCACATTGAACTTCAGGCTCTGTGCTTGGCGTAGAGTGAACTTTCTTGGCACAATCATACGTAAGCTTTCTTCTCTTAGCTGAAATATTGTGTGACAAACCAACACACTTGTCACTGTTGTTTTCATCTAGAGTGGTTGGTGTTACAACATGTTGTCCTCTTGGCAGGTGCACTATTTCATTTTGTAATAACCCTCGCTATA
>OZ037787.1:6521651-6574151 GCA_964035525.1 Porites cylindrica | reverse complement strand
TTGAAGGTGAACAACATCGTCAGTTAGATTTATGGAGTGATGGCCATTCTCTGTTTTGAATGGATCACTACTGTCATCAAATATAAATTAATGACAAGAAATCGATTGTGGAACACAGGAGCTGTTACTCAAGAGTCGCTTCAAAATAGTAGCTTAGGAAAATCTCTGTATCTTTTAGAGTTAAAGAAAAATAAAAGTACTTTTCGTTTTTTCGAAGTATGTGCATTCGTTTTGTCTGCAACTGAGCTTATGAAATGCTAAAGTGATTATGTACTACATAATCACCTGTAATTGTTGCTGTCTCAAACTCAATCCATTCTTCATTTCCTATAGAATATTTTTTATAAATTGTTCCGCGAAAACTTTCGAAAAAGTGTAAAAACCCCATAGATTTCATGTTTTGTGGCATATATAAGCGCGTGTCTCTGCGATTAGTTTAACATGAGACATCGCGCTAATAAATAACCTCGCGTGGTAATATTTTTTTCGCTTTTTGTCTTAAAGCAGCTGAACATTGCTACGATGCATTTCCTCCCTGATAAATAAAACCACGAGTTCGGAAATCAAACTATAGAAATGCATTGCTTTGCAGTGAAAATCAGACTTATACAGGAACATGACTTTTTGGCGTTGAGTCTTGAAATTGAAAGTCTTTAAAAGGCCAAGAAAACCTACTGCTGAAAAATCTAAAAGTGAAAACCCGTGTAGAAAACGTTCGATTGTAGGAAAGTACGGTATTGAAAGCACCAACGAAATGGCTTTTAAAAGGACTGTAACTTTACGCGCGAGTTTTCGATTTCCCGCCATTAGATTTGATGCGTCTACGCTATTGTCGTTCAGCGGATTCACGCATGAGCAAGCAAAATGCCCTCCTGTTTATAAAGTGTACCTCCTTCTCAGAGATGCCAAACTCCTTTTGAGGGATTCTATTTACAAGTTGAACATAGATACAGTGTATCTACTTCTGACGGATTCCGTTTACAAGTTAAAAATACACACCTCCTTCTGAGGGATTTCATATTAGTAATTCTGAGGTCTTCATCCCTTATACTCTTAGTATCGAAAGATTCCCTACGTTTAAGGAACAGAAGAGTTTAAAAATAATTTCAATAACATTTCCAATGCCGTTCGAAGTTCTTTATTCTTAAATTCTGTTAGAAATTGCACGTCCGACGACGAAGGTTGATCGCAAGATGTCTCACGAGCCGAAGATTGCTGAAGCAACTCTCGTTTCTAGTCTTCCTCGATCACCTCCTACTCAGGGATCTATCTGGCCATGACCATACCATCGCATTTGCCTCGATTTTAAGTATGGCCCTCGAAATCGAGGCTCTTTTGTTCACCTTTAATCGATTCAAAATGGAAACCTTATGAACACTCGACCATAATCGATGCCGGTCGCGGAGAAATCCTGTTTCGTGTAAAAAGCCGCGTTTTTGCTAACGAAGAGTTTGAAAGCAAGCGAAGATTGAAGGCGATTTGTTTTTAATCAGTGAACACGCGAAGTGTAATGAATGAGTTATCTTGGTTCAAAGTTCAAATTTCACCGATAACCTACGTGTCGTGTTGCGTTAAGTGAACAGTTACGTTTCCGACAATTTGACTCTGTTTTGTCAAATATAAAGAATCAGAATCTTATAATATGCTCGAAATATACTGCAAACTTATTAAAAACCTATTCAAAGGCGTTCAAACTAATGTAATTTTATTTCTGCATAATGCATCAGTCAATTCCAGCTGCGACCACCCCCCCACTCCGGGGGACTACTGCGGGGCATTTTCCCGCCTTGTCAGTCCCGGGGGTGGGGCATTTTCAAATTTTGCCCTGCCCGGGGGCAACCCCGAAGTTTTGACACACACGCACGCGGGCGCAACTGGAATTGACTGATGCATAAGCTTTACTCGCAGCACTTCACTTTTCAACGGTAACTACTAGTAGAGAGTATAGTTACAGTAAAGTGATTGAAAAACGGTAGGGACCGACCAAAGGTGTCCGTCTTATAGAGGTGTGCGTCAAGAGAGAGTCGACTGTATTCAATAGCCAAGAGGAAACCGCATTCATTTTTTAAAGTTAGAATCAGTCTACGGAAACGGTAAGGCAATCGAGAAAAATAATAAATAAAGACTTTTCAAAGTGCAATCCCCTTCCATCCTGGCCACCTAAAGCCAAACACACATAGGCCCCGTCCACAGGTATCCAGATATTTTTGAATCCGCAACTGTTTCTTTTCGGATACTGCCTCCGTCCACACGTATCCGGTGAATCCGGTATAAGAATCCGCAACTTTTTGCATCCGCTCTCGGGAGTGGAAAATTTGAATACGCTATGAATCTGGAAATTATTACATTAGCCACTCTAGACTAAATCAGAAAAATGATTCGTTTTCTATTATGGGAGCCAAAATTTGGAATAGTATACCTGAAAATTTACGAAATTCTTCAAAATCTCTCTTTAAGGAAAAAGTTCAAACAATTCTGTTGAAAATATTTGAAGTTCAGGATAGATATCCTGACCTAAACACGATAATCTCCGATTTTAAAAAATATTAGCCCCCGCTTATCTAAATAGCTGCCTCGATTTTCTTATCTCAATTTCTCTCGTGACTGACCTTTTTTATTATAAATATGGTACTTTTTCACTTCAACTATTCGTAATAAATCTTAAGCCGTCTACACACCACCTGCCTCGATTAGCCTTGCTATTTGCAGGTGGTGTGATATTTGTATATTTAATGTAAGAAATAAAGATGTTGTTGTTGTTGTTGGAATCATGTGGACACGAAATCCGGATAGTAGGGACTTTAAGATCCAACGACGCGGACGGCAACAAGAACGTAAAAAAAAAAACAATAGGTTTAATAAGAAAAACAACAACTTTTCACGTGTATCACGCTTTTTTGTGCATTTCTTTGCCCGTTTTTGCACGAATACGACGTGAACATGCCTAATTTCGCATTTTATGGGGTACGTAGACAAGCAACGACGAAATTTATTTTTCTCTTTCTGCACTTGGATATGGTCCCTAGCAATTCAACTCCAGGAGGGTTCGCCTACATTTGACAAAGGGAGTGGGTAGGAATAATTGCGGTAAAGACTGAAAGAACGCAAATTAACATTTTCAGCGACGTTCTCGTTGCCGTCGCGCCGTTGGATCTTAAAGTCTCTATTGTTTCTATCCAGTGACGGGAGATCGAGCACAGTTCTTTACCGTGAATATTCAAGATGCTGCCGAGCGCAATGTTATCCCTTCCTTACTTCTTGTCACAAAATGTGCAGATTCAAAAATATCGGGATGCGTGTGGACGGGGCCTTAATAATTTTAGTGCACTAATATATTAGTCCTTAACAAAACTTGTAATGAATTAAATATTGAAATCCATTTTAGTCCACTGACATGGTAATATCATTAATGGAGCATAATTATTGCAATCTATTTCCACGCTGGACATGCATCTACAGACAGACAAAATACGTTACAAATTCAGTGAGGACACGACTGGAACACTATTTGACAAGTTTTTTTTTTTTTACAAAGATGTGTCCTTTTTTAGTATGAGTCAAAATGGCGACACAGCCCCTTTGAAGAACGGTTCCTATTCGTCTATCAGGAGGTTCCTGGGAATTACGAGCATTAATAATGTAAATTACAAAAGAGAAACTTACATGATAATCTGACTCCACGATTATGTCATTCCTTTCATTTGCTAATGCAAACAGATCAGTGGCTTCTTTCTTTGTCAGTTGAACTTGAGTGAGGCTAAGATCACAAAGCTGACGACTACTACCGAAACACTTGATCAGTTTGGTTACTCCGCGGCCCAGCGGATTTTTGTCAAGCCAAAGGAAGAGCAGTTCTGGTAAGTAGACGAGTACATGAGCTAAAGCTGTAACTTCCTTTTCACCCATCTGTGTATCAAACAGGTGCAGCTCTTTCAGATGAGGTACATTGTGCAGGTGTTTGGCAAGCTCACTTATCCCGTGACCGAGTGGGTTGTGCGCTAAGGAAAGTACACTCAGCTGAGTCATATTCTTTAAACTATGGGCTAAAGCTCTGACTTCCGCTTTACGCATCTGTGTACCAATCAGGTAAAGCTCTTTCAGATGAGGTACACAATGCAGGTGTTTGGCAAGCTCGCTTACTCCGTGACCGATTGGGTTGTTTGATAAGTCAAGAGCACTCAGCTGAGTCATATTCTTTAAACTATGGGCTAAAGCTGTGACTTCCTCTTCACCCATCTGTGTATAATTCAGGTCCAGCTGCTTCAGATGAGGTACACTGTGCAGGTGTTTGGCAAGCTCACTTATCCCGTGACCGAGTGGGTTACATGATAACTTCAGGGAGCGTAACTTATCAACATACCTTAAAGCAGTGGCAAGTAACTGACACTCTTGATTCCCCATACCAACATCACATAAATCAAGCCCAGATAGTCGAGGCACATGGTGAAGATTATTGAGTAAACTGACAAGTTCACTTGTTGGGCCCCACATCTCTCTCAAATATGACAGAGAGTGTGTCAGAGTCTGGTCAGACGTTTTCTCGGTTACATGCAAGGAGCTGCAAACATCATGATTCTCTGACACGGGATCAGGCTCTTGAGGAGAAGACTTTGGTGCTGATATTGATGATCTAAGCTGTTCAATAAATTTCGGACTGGTCGGGTTTGTTAATAACCTAGGACGAGTTAAACAAAAAACTAATCGATGTCCAACTTTCTTAATGAAAAACTCGTCAGGGAATAGATCGTGGTAGCTATTCACGGATATTACGTCACCATAACATGTCACAACAACAGTGTCCACATCAGACATGACAGAGAACACTCGATCACGCATATGTTGATCACTAAAATGATGTAAGCCAACACTATCCCTATGTTTAAAAAACACATAATCTGGTTTAAGGCAACTTGTTGATCTCAAACAATGTTCTCTCGCAACTGTAGGCAGGTGTTCATCAAGATCTATTATTATAACACCGTTAACGCTTTGTAGAAAAGAAGAATACACAGCTTGCCTTTCTGATGCGGGGCAGGAAAGGAACAATTTTAGACTGACGTCATAAAACTCTCTTTGGTTTTCTGTGAGTTCCTTAACAGAAGGGTTTTCACAGAAGTTGTAACCTGTCAGACCTTCTTTTTCTCCTATCATCTTCAGATGGCGAAAAACAGCAACGGTGGCTTCTGAAGACAACTCAAACACAAACTTGAAAACTTCAAACAGCTCAGTGAACTGTTTTAATGAGTCGACTTTAGACAGAGAGTTTAAGGATTCCTTGGCATTTTTTAAATCCCGAGCTAAAAACGAAGCGGAAAGGAATTCTTGCACCGATTTATGAAGAAAGAACGCCAGTTTCTCAGGATGAGGAGAGTCTGAAAGATTAGAAGTCTGCAGAAAGCCAAAATCGATAAACTTCTCGAGGAATAACCGAATGTCCTCAGGCACGTTGCTAACCTTGAAATAAAGACAGTCATTTAAAAGTGCCTGCCAGGCAAGTTCCCCTAACTTTACAAGATCTTCTCTGTATTCATCCATGCTTCTAAGTGTCTCATCTGATGTTTTGGCGGTAACGTGATCAAGCAGCGTCTGGCAAAATCTGTAGTACAGGTCTGAGCGGGATGTTAATGGTCCTTGATATTTCTTCCAGCTTAGAACCAACATTAACAGTAGGAGCGGTATTTCCGCCAAGCCCCACAGGTCGCGTTCATACAGAAATTTTGTAAACTTGTGTAGTTCTGTTTGCTCGCGAAGAAACTTGAAAGCAAAGTTTACAACTTGCAAATAATCAAACCCACAAATTTCAAACTGAGCATGACTTCCTGGTCTTAACTCATCTTTTTTCAGCGGTCGTGTTGTCACAAGAAGAGTGCAATCTCTCAATTCACTGCCTTTCCAAATCAGATGAACTGGCGATGATTTTTCGGCGCTGTATTCATCATAGCCATCTAAAATAAGTAGGACTTTTTGTTGGTTACGACGAATGTAATGATACAACTGACCAAAAACCACAGAGTCATCAGCAGACAAGAGTTCGGCCTTTTTTAGCACAGCAGAGAAATCTTGTGTGTTGCAAACATCTCGGAGCTTGATTAAAAGTACAACAGCAAACTTCTTTAGGATTTCTTTATTACCTCGTGACCAGTCCACGGCAAGTTTCTTTGTCAACGTTGACTTTCCCATTCCTGGCCTCCCATACACTAAAATTCTCTTAGGGGTTTGATGATGACCATGGCTTGCAAATATCTCACTGTAATCTTCAAGCCTTTTTTTTGTTGTTCCAGCAAGTTTTCTGTCATCTCTCAGCATTGTTAACTGTACATACACCTCATCAATGTCCATGGTATTATCCCGGTCCCAAGGAGTAATCATTACCTGGTTCGCGGTACTGTTGTAGAATGAACACAGCTGACTTTGACTCCACTCCAAAAAAGCAGTTGCAGCATCTGTTTATAAAAAAGTAATTCTCTAAAATCTTTTATCCTATTCCAGGAGTAGTAGGACTGAGTTGATTGAACAGTTTTGTGGTAGCAGTGATAATGGCAGTTTACCTAGGCGGTCATTTTCATCTAAGCATGGATATTTTCTCTCAAGAATTGAAAATAGGGCCTAATAAGGTTAACACTAGAGTAAGATAATTCTGCATGTGTTAAACTTATTACAAGTTTTACACTAGCGGTTTTCTAAACAACCTTCTGTTGCGAGGCTGACTTGCTGAACAATTTTTGAGATAATCAGTATAAATTTCAAAACTTTTACACTACAGTTAGTTTACACTGTACTAGTCTCCCCTTCCAAATTAGTATTAAAAAATCAAAATGTCATGATGATTTTAACTCGAAACAAATTTTGCCCAATTAATAGCTAATGTACACAACAACCCTGACATGAGAGTTCCAAAAACATTTACCGTGACAAAAAAAAAAATTAAAACTAAAAAAGAGAAAGAAACAAGAAAACAAGAGGAAGGGAAAATGAACGGAAAATGTATCTTATTGTAACATATTGCAGGGGCACCCAACGAGGATATAGTTCAAAACCACTTAACATAGCATTGTTGAACGTAGTTTAGTATTCAAACAGTAGATTTAGGCATATTTTTATCCCCTAAAAACTTTTCATCTGTTCGGATTTCCTAGCTGAAAGTCTAGTGATCCGAAAATTATAGGGATAAAAACTTACCTTCTCGAAAACTTCAGCCAGGAAAAGGCTCCCGAAAATTCTAGGTGGCCTTTTTGAGGGTCAAAATCCGTTAAAAATGGGTAATTATACCATTTTGTAGATGTTCGAAAATCCTAGGAGAGGCAGGCAAGCAAGAGATTTTACAACAAATCCTCCGAAAATTCTAGATCTCAAATCGTCTTCCGAACAGATATTTTCCCGAAAATTGCCGTTGGGTGCCCCTGATATTGGACTGCTCATGCTTACAAGTACAATGTACATGTAGCGTTTAACATTAAGGCCCTGTCCACATGAATGTGAATATTTCTAAAACCACACATTTTCTTTATCAGAAAACTGCACTTAACCTCAACACTAAATCAGTGAACCCGTTCACTCATTGCATCCTATCCATGTAAAAAAAAATGTGGTTTCAAAGAATATCCGGATTGGTGTGGACTGGGACATAAATTGATACCTGAAGGACTTGGTATTTGTTCCTTTGATCTGTTGGCTGAGCTCTGCTCTGATATATCTTCAACAAAAAGACACCTCTGACTTACATTCAAGAAATCTACTAGAAATAACTTCTACTAATAATGTCACTAGAAGTGCCTATCAAGTGTAGTTTTAACACTTAAAAAAAGAAATATACACATGTAGCTATGTGGTCAGCTCAATACAACTGCTGGAAAAAACTGACTCATCAGCTAAGAACACTTGGCGGTGGTTGTTCAACCTGAAAAGGTTCTTCTAATCTATACCCTATTTCACAACAAAATCCACAACTTTTTTGGTTCAGTTACATAACTGTAATTTAATCTCTTTTTGGTTTAAAATGACAAGAGGTCTCTTCTAATCAATGCTCTTACAGTTTGTAGGTTCCTTGAAGAAACCATGACAATAATCTAGACCAATATAATCAAATCCAATAAAAAAGCTGTTTTATTAAACAGAAAAGATGTCATGTGTGGCACCTACCCCATAATGCAGTGTTGAGCATATGATGGCATCAAGAAAGTACACTGTAACGCACCCCTAGTTTCCGAAAAACAACATGCCGAAAAGGGACATAACATTATGAGAAATATTTACCTTGGTAATGAGGCCATGAATGAAAAACACAGGGCTCACTCAAAATATGTGCAACAAGAGATGCTGCCATCACACTGGCACAGGAAGACCTACTCTCTGAAGGCAACTGAGAACCATCTGCGTAATCAGCTATCCCTTTTACAATTAACCACTCAATTTGACAGTCAAATGCTGCTGTAAACACTCCTATAGAGCAACAAAGAAAATGGCACTTGAGTTAATGTTGAAGACAGTCCTACATAAAGATAGCTTACATTATTTTGCCTAACTTTCTATAAAAAAGAAAAAAAAAGTTGGAAGACAGATGTAGAATGTAGAGGATGGGAACTGTACCACCTCCTTCCCAGTAGTGTCAGTTTGGATTGCAGTTTCGGACAGCTTGCACCTTAATTTTCTCTGGCCGACATGCTTCAGGCAGGTATTAGGACTTCTATTCATCTTCAGTAGTGAACTGCTTTTCTTTAGTTTTTAGTGCAAAGGAAAATAGGAAAAAAGGGGAAACCAGGTTCTGTGACTCCCCTGTTTGCTGTCCCCTTTTTTTTCTTCAAGCACCTGTAGACTGGTTTGGGTGGGTGCCACTCACAGGGTCATCAGGGCTACCTTCCACAATTCAGGCTCAATTGTGGCACCTTTCAGTTTCACCATGCACCTTCCCCACACCCATCTATTGCCAATGGATTAATGTGGCTAAATAAAATTTAGGCAGCGGTCTCCATCACCAATCGAATATGGGGCAGTCTTGGGCTTTAGCATATTTTACAGCACTTTCCCCATAGTCAATCATTTTGCTTTTGCATTTTTTTGCTCCCAGCCCTTCCTTCCCTTTGGATGTTTTTTGGTTAAGTATCTACACATTTCTCCACTGAAGGTCTCAGTGTGACAGTGACTGGCTGGTGCCACTCATGGGGTTGTCATGGCTACCTTCTAGGCTTGCTTGCAACTCCCTTCAGTTTCACCAGGCACCTTTTCCACACCTATCTTTTGTCAATGGGTTTCATTTGCAGACATAATTGTTGTAATTGTAATAGCAATCTAAGCAATGGTTGCAAATTAACCTAAACAAAAACATTAAGGGGGGGAGCTTCAAGGGAATTTGAACCCATGGCCTCTCTGTTAGCATGACAGTGCTCTAACAACCGAGCAATGAAGACCCTTAAATTGGGAGCACGCCCATCTTTTCAGCAAAAAATTATTATAATACTAAACTCTAACAAGCAAACAATTGACGCAATGACTTGAAATTAACACTGAATAAAAGCAACAAACATATATATCTATAGAGTTCAGGGTTGTCATTAAGAGCCAGGGGCCGGGGATTTTCCCTGGCTACTAAGAGAACCAAAAGAAATCCCAAGCCATTTGATTCCCCACCTACTTGTTGTATTTACCTGGCAACTTGAAATCTTAGTGACAACCCTGAGAGTTAAAAGAGACCTGACTGCATGCACGTCCTAAGGCTGGCTGCATTTTAGAAAGTCTAATCACCTTCTCCTTCATTTTCGATTGCCATAGCCTGAGGATTGGTTTCAGCAAGTTGATCACGTCGCCATTCAGCTCTGACTTGTTCTGGTCCACTCAAAAACTCAGCATCAGTATAAACTTGAACTTGCTGAGCTTCAGCCGGGTCTTTCAAAGGTGCTTGCCAGCCATCAGCGCAATTCTTAATGACATTCAGAAAGCGTTTGCTCACATAACTTCTCATACCAGTTGACTGCTCTTGATTGCTAGTCACTACCTTTGATGCATATGTTGCTAATTTGGCAGACACAACAACATCTCCTAACTTGGATTTTGCAGGGTTGAGGCCACTACATGTTCCTACTGAAATGACTGCTTTGGGTCTTAGCACAGAGGCAGCATTCTTTACAGATACAAGAGCACCACAAGGACCAATACCATTTCTATAACATCTTAGTAAAGCAACTTTCATCTCCTCTTGACTTTCACTCACATCAGAAAAGTAAACATAGCCAAGAGCATCAAACCAACATCTATAGGGGTTTTTAAGCTCACTATAACAAGCTAAGAACTCACAGTTTGTAACTGTAAGTAACAGAATATCAACAGGCAGATCTGCATCTTTTGAAGGTTTGGTTATTGTCTTAATATCAGTGAAGGAGAGAAGAACTTTATTAAGCTCAGGTGGGTCCCCAACATGGTTCCTTGCATCACTTGAAGAATTCTTGGATGAAGAATGTAGACCAGTGGTAAGCTGGGGTGTATCATCATCACTGCCCTCTGATGCCCTCTGATCAGGAGAGTCCCCAAAGTGGTTCCTTTCATTGCTTGAAGAATTCTTGGATGAAGAATGGAGACCAGTGCAGGTAAGCTGGGGTGTATCATCATCACTGCCCTCTGATGCCATCTGATAGGGAGAGTCCCCAACGTGGTACCTTGCATTACTTGAAGAATTCTTGGATGAAGAATGGAGACCAGTGGTAAGCTGGGGTGTATCACTGTCCTTGGATGCCCTCTGATCAGGGGAGTCCCCAGAGTGGTTCTTTTCATCACTTGTAGCATTGGGTTTGGAAGAATCACTGCCCATCACTGCCCTTTGATGAGCTATTTGTATCTTGGGAAGATTTTGACATCTTGGATCCTAAAAAAAAAATTACTAAAATGCTAAACTGATAATTATAGTACATTAGCTATATCATGGACTGTGGGGGTGAGGCTGGGGGCATGCATCCAAATTGATGATTGGTCCATCTTGATCCTATATCTAAAGGATTAAGCCTCAAAATGACTATCTTTACAAAACTGCACTTAGATGCACTGACTTCTCATGTGAAGCTAATCGGATCCACTTTCTTCAGAAAGCATTCTGGATGAGATTTTGCCAGAATTAGCCCGACTACAACTCAATTTATATTTTGTGTATGCATGTGAATGTAACAGACATTATACACGTAACTTGCCACGAGCCTCAGCAATGATATCAAAATACTATTGCATCACATCATGTCATGTCAATCAAGCAAAGAACAGAATGGTAAAAATTTAACTTAAGAAGCAGAAGGTATACAAAAACATCACTTCAGAAAAATTATCTTGAGTTTTTATTCTGCGTTATGCTGTCTCTTAATTTTGTGGTTGAAAGTTTGACATGTTTACAGTATGTTCTTGCTGAAATGGCATCACTGGCATTGCAATTGATTCCCTTTACACTATGCTCATGAAGATAAAGAACAAATTGTAAGATTGCACATAAATATCTGTTTATTTTAGGCTTTTGCAGTTTATGGTACTTTATACGTAACTTAATGAGCGTCTATGTTGCAATATTTTAGGCTGATTTCCAGGAAATGAGCCCGTGTTCTCTCCCTGAAAAGAGGGCTGAACACATGGGTTTGCTATTGTTGATTTCCACCAATCAGATCGCTGCCTGCTAAAATCAAATATTTTGAGCATAAATTTGTTTTTCTGGGGCAGCTCGATTTCAAACAGTGGATGTGAGAGGGTTGTTTCACGTGGCATGCAAATATTGTGTTTAAAAGCGTTTTAAGCACAAAAAATCCTAAAGTGTTTACAAAGAAAACCTTTAGAGAAGCTCTGGTGATGGTAAGGATGTGTTTGTAACTCAACCAACTGGTCTGGGTCATTAATTATTTTCCAGTCTGCAACAATGGTTGTTGGCAACTAATGTGAAAGAGATCATTTTCAAGTCAATTCCTGTTGTAATAAATTCCACTCCAAACTTTGCTAAGACAAGATCAATGAATATACCTCAAATCAGTGCGTGTACCTCTTTCTGCTGATTGTTTCAGCAAATGCCAAAGAGACAAAGAGACAAAACAAACCGTGTTCAATCCCATTTACATCACAGACATCAGCAAATGCCAAAGTGACAAAGAGACAAAACAAACCGTGTTCAATCCCATTTACATCACAGACATCAGCAAATACCAAAGAGACAAAGAGACAAAACAAACCGTGTTCAATCCCATTTACATCACAGACATCAGCAAATACCAAAGAGACAAAGAGACAAAACAAACCGTGTTCAATCCCATTTACATCACAGACATCAGCAAATACCAAAGAGACAAAGAGACAAAACAAACCGTGTTCAATCCCATTTACATCACAGACATCAGCAAATACCAAAGTGACAAAGAGACAAAACAAACCGTGTTCAATCCCATTTACATCACAGACATCAGCAAATACCAAAGAGACAAAGAGACAAAACAAACCGTGTTCAATCCCATTTACATCACAGACATCAGCAAATACCAAAGAGACAAAGAGACAAAACAAACTGTGTTCAATCCCATTTACATCATAGACACAATCAGCCACTCATATGTCCAGCCATCTCTTCTTGGGAAGGACCGACAGAGCAGCAAAATCAAGACTATTAAAAATGTTGCAAGGTCACTCAATAAATGAAAACTGTTGCATAACACCAAATTACCTTGCTCTTTACTTTGATAATCATTCTTCATGAAAATGCACTTTTCCAAAGGACTAAGGGGTCTCAAAATGTTGCACTTGTGGACCAATACCACCTCTTTTGAAGTGGAGGGGGCGGGGGTTAGGGGCAAATTTGGCTGTTCTCTCTTTGTGGCTGTTTAGAACTGTCAGATTACTGAACCTTTCTTTAGTCATTGTTGAGCGGAGTCATGTTTACAAAACTACCTTTCTCCTGCTGAGCCTGATTGCACATGCAGGATCCACCAGTACAAGTGTGCACTGTAGGTTCCTCACAGTAACCTCTTCATTTTGTTTAGTATGTCATTGAAATGCGTCAGAGACCACATCATCAGCTGATATAATTCGTTTTAAGAAACTGTAGTTCGTGGATTAGTGTTCAGATTTAATCGAGAACCTTCATCAAATAAGACTATAATTCCGCATCGTTGCAAATGCTACATAGCCTTGCCGGTTTGAAAACGCAAAGTCTAGCACTAAGTGCAGTTTTGGGAACACAGGTGTTCCGAAGCTTACTACCGTGGCATCAGACTGATGGGATTGAAACGGACCAATAATAGTGAATTTAGATGCTGGAAGATTCTCATTCCAGCAAAGATACTATTCATGTGAAAATGTATATTACAGTGGAACCTCTATAACAAAGTCCTCGGTCTAACGAACTATTTTTTTTGACTCCAGTAATAGTAAAATTTAAGACAATACGAAAAAGAACCTCGATATAAGTTAAAAAAACCTTGTTATAACGACCATATTTTGCCAGTCCCTTGGCCCTTCGCTATATTGAGGTTCCACGGTAGTTAATTTTATTTATTTTTCAAAAAGTGGGGGGGGGGGCCTTGGCCCCCACCAGCCCCTTCCCCCTCATGGGCCCTAAAACAGAATAGTAAAATACTGACGGTGACATGGTTTTTTCCTCAATACAGGAAGCAAAAGGTTTTGAAATTCAGCTTAGGGACATACCTAATGGTCGCCCTAAGACAGGGTCGGCCAGTCTGGAAGGGATTTTGCACAGTTCATCAGGGCTTCTGATAGGTTGCAGAGAAAAAAGTCAAATTTCGTAGGATTTTTGGGGACAAATTTGTGGGAAATTTCAGGGCAAACTTCGCCAAAGAGCAATCGGTAACAAACAGCCGATTTTGTGGTTATTTTCAAGGCAAATTCTGGTTTCACTGGCAATTCATCGGTTTTGCGCTGATCAGACCAGTGTTTTTTGCGTTTTTCTAACAGAGGTTATCATTTGCTCTTTCAAACGCTCAAGAAATGAACCAATGGCAAAGCTTTTAACATCATGGCTAGTGCCCAGTTTTTTGCAACATAATTGTCGCCTGGTAGTTTTGGAACGTTGTTTGCACGTTTCAGTGACGAAGTTTAAAGATAAATTTGCAAGTTTACAGCAAGTAAATAGCCCCAATAGCTGAAACAAGTTTCAAATATGTTGTACAGACATGTATATGATAAGATTTGTACTGAATTTTGTGGTATTTTGCGGGTTTTTGTGAATTTCGTGGGATTTACCGGAATTTCACGGCTCCGCGACTGCGCGAAATATCAGAAGCCCTGATTCATGAATTGACCGGTAAACAGAGCATGAATCGGGAAAACTAATGAAATACAGTCATGATTCATGAATTATAGTCAGGGCTTCTGATATTTCGCGGAAAAAAAAGCAAGATTTCGCGGGATTTTCAGGGGCAAATTCGCGGAAAAATCGGCCGATTTCGCGGGATTTTCGCGGGGAAAAAGTCAAAATTCGTGGAAAAATCGGCCCATTTCGCGGGATTTCCGCGGGAAAAAGGTCAAACTTCGCGGAACAATCAGCCAATTTCGCGGGATTTTAGCGGAAAAAAGTCAATTTTCGAAGGATTTTCAGGGGCAAATTCTTAGAAAAATCGGCCGATTTCACGGGAAATTTCGGGGGGAAACTTCGCCAAAAAACAATCAGTAAAAAACAGCTGATTTCGCTGGATTTTTTTGGCAAATTTCGCTAAAATCGATCAATTTTGCGTCGATATGACCAGCGTTGGTGAACGTTTTTTTTAACAGGAATAATCATTTGCTCTTTCAACAACAGTTCGCTCGAGAAATGAGCGAATGTTATAGCTATTAACATTATGGTTAGTGCCCAGTTTTTCGCAACGTTCATCTAAAAACGCCTGGTAGTTTTGGGACGTTGTTTACTCGTTGCAGTGACGAAGTTTCAAGCTAAATTTGGACGTTTGGTGTGAATAAAACCGGTCTAACAGCCAAGATAAGGATTAAATATGTTTTGCCGACATGTATTTGGAAATATTTCTGGCGGATTTCGCGGTATTTCGCGTTTTTTTGAGAATTTCGCGGGATTTCGCGGAAATACCTGAATTTCGCGGGTCCGCGACCGCGCGAAATATCAGAAGCCCTGTATAGTGGGGATTTCAATAAGCACCAACAACTGATGAAACGCTTTGGCTACATTGCTCAGAGAAGTCGCCTACTTTTTTCCCCCAAAGAAGAAGCAACCAGTTTGAATAATGTCATGGATAAAAATTGAATTTGTTCATGTGAAAATATAAGTAACTTAATAATAAAGATTTGTTCATTGCTTGTGGGAGTTAGTTGTGTAGCTAATACCGTAAATCAAAAGTTGAGTTAAAGCCGGCAAGTCTTCTTGAACAGAAAACTCGCTCTTTTATACTCAGTTTAGTCCCCTGAATCAGCTGAAAATCACTTATTAGGGCTTTGCAAAAATTTTCTGATACAGCATGCCCCCAGACATCCCTTAAAAAAGTGGACTTCTGGCCCCTTTTTGATACAGTCGGTTACTGTGTTCAAATCTGCTGGTTACTTCAATTTTTAATGAAACCCTGGTTATAGTATTCACTGTGACGAGTGATCACCTAACATTTTAGTCCGTAAATCAAGATTTCTCCTGAGAAAACAGATGTAATGTCGTGAACATTAGATAACCCTTTTTCAAACCATCTACCATAAAATTTCGAAAACAAGCCACGGGGCTTATATTTTTCAAAGGCCCTTTTGGAGGGGCTTATTTTTGGAGGGGCCTATATTCGGAGGAGCTTATGTACGGAGGGAAATTTGCATTTCAAAATCAATTGGGCTAGCTTGTCGTAGAAAGGAAATTAACCATTTTTGCTTTGTTTTACTTTGTATTCGAGGGCAATTTCCAAGTACAAGCCCCCGGGGGGCTTATATTCTGAGGGGCGATTTAAAGGAGGGTTTTTTGCGTTACGATTTTGGGGGGCTTATATTTGGAGGGGCTTATTTTCGGAATTTTATGGTATTTCCTATAGTAGTCCAGCAACCACCACTTATCATTGATGGACTTGATTGGTTCGTCACCAGATCATGTGATACATGCATGAAATGACTCCAAAAGGTAATGTGATTCGTGAATGTACGGAAATTTAACCCGTGAATCATGATCCAGACCCCCCTCTCCGACCTAAGAGGGCATCATATGCGTTTGCATGGAAGGCAGAAGCTGACATTGTATTTTCGAATTCACATTGAGAAATCACGGTGGGGCCAGACCACCCCTTCTATGTGCGCGAAACGCGTGGGTAGTTTTTTTCAAAATGGCGCCGAAAAAGTCTGCAAAGGCTTCTGGGTGCCGCCATATTGGATTTATCTCCCGAATAGGCCGAGCTTTAGCCGATATTTTGGGAAACTGGTACGAGCAATGTTGTTTTGGCGGTCACTTTGGGAGAGTTGAGTTCGTTAGCTTTCTGTCGGTGTGCGATTAAGTGTATCCTAGCTCGATGAATTAGGAAAAAGTGATATGATAGGAGGCGAAAATGCAGAGCCAGGTGACTGTGGCGAGGGTTTCAGGTAATCATTTTCTTGGGGCTTTTTTCGGAGTGTAACGAACTTTAATAAAAAATCTGAAATGATACGATGTTAGTTCGATCTCTGTGTTCATTAAATATGTATTTATTCGTCGCTTTTGTCTTCTCTTGGCAAAAATAAATCATGGGGTTTTCAGTCCACCATTGGCGGCAAGTAACAAGAAACCAAGATTTTCGATCGGAACGTACCAACAGCTGAAGAAGGAAAGGGTAAATGCTGAAATTCAGAAATTACTTGACACAGATGCACAAATATTAGAGCTCAAAAGGCAACTGGCTTCTGAAAGAGTGAAAATTGACGCATTGGGAACGAAATTACACAACAAACAAGAAATTGTACGGAGGCGAAAACGAAAGGTTTGTTCAATTAACTTCTCTGTTTGTATGTTGTGGCCACTGTGAGATATATCAGGGGGGAGGGGGGTGCCATCAGACTTCCAGGCTGTTGATTATCTGTGTAACACAGTTGTCCTGTTGGCTACAATAGCTTCACTAATGGATAGATGTACTATAGCCTTTGTAGTCTCCACGGAATCTGTATGCAATCTGTAGTCTGGGTCATTACAAAACATTGATTCCAGGTCCATGGACTCCCTTCAAATGGGCCATGGACCATTTTCTAAAAGGTCTGAACCCTCTGCTAGAAATCAGTGTTCTTAACACATAATAAATTATTTTCAAGCTTGAGGTTGTTTTATAGCAAACTTGGCTGTTATATTCCTTTCAGTCTCAAGACTGCATGATCAACATCAAATTTGTTCTCATAAGATCAATTCATGTACAGTTATGAGAAGAATATTGAAGAAACAATCACCAAACAGAAATTGCATTGAAAATTTTTTTACTTCTCCCAACTCCATTGTAGGATTATAGGAAATGTTCAAGCTTAAATGTATAGGATTAAACCCCAGTTATAATTGTGTTCTCATCAGCTCCCTTTATAATTAGTCACTATTTAATTAGTGACTTAAAGCAACTTTGGTCATGAAAACAATTAAGGTCACTGAGTCTAGATCTCCTGAATCAATAGTTTTTCTTTTCATTTTCTGATTCTTGATACTATTAAAAATTAATGATCCATTTATAAATTATTTATTAACAATAACAGATCACTGAACTTGAAGCTATTGCAAATGAAAATGAATGTCCAATCCAAGCCAAAAAGCCTCGGAAACCACATGTAAGCAGTAAAGTGCAGAATGATTGCAGTGAGAAGCTTGAGCACCTATCAAGATTCCAGCTATTACGAAGGAAAAAAAAGACCGTCGCTGCACTAAGACCAATACATTGTGGAAGCAACATGTCAGTCTCTGATGACCAATCTGTGCAAGATGGATTATGGACCACATTGATTGGCACAGCTTCAAAACAGGTGATGGAAACTTATATCACCAATTCAGCAGTTTGCATGAATGATATTATACCGAAGATTGTTAAAAGGAGAGTTCAAGAATATGAAAAAAGTGAACAAAACCAGCTTAGGAGCATGCGTGTGTTGTACGAAGGGGGGATGGTAAGCAAGCGGAAGTACACTAACATACGAAACAGCGGTGATGTTATGAAACAATCTCCAGATCAATCAGGTAAAAATAAGAAATCACAATTTATGCAAAGCTGTGAAATTCCCAAGATCCTTCCATACAAAACTCTGATGAGTTATATCAGGAACATTGACCTTGGTGAGGTTTTACCTTTGGAGATTCTAGCAGAAAAGCTTTCTACAGAATCAGTTCCCGGTGTGTACAGGCCACTTAAACCTTTCCTTTTGAGGCTCGCTGACATGTACCTGACACTCCATGAAAAAGACCCCTGTCTACAGTGGTTCAATGGAGAAGAGGGGGTGCTGTATGTGGCAGTGGGGGCAGATGGTGCACCATTTGGTAAGGACGATACTGCCACTGCATACTTGGTCAGTTTCCTGAACTTGTTACAAAGAGTGCAAAGCTGTAACGATAACCATTTAATTCTGGGGGCTAACTGCGAAGAAGACCATCCACTCATGAAGTCATACACAAACCACCTGACAGAAGAAATGGAAGAAGTAGAAGGAAAGCAGCTGACCACTGAACGAGGAAAACAAGTTGTGTTCAAATTTGAATTAATCCCATCAGACATGAAGTGGATGTCATCCCACTCAGGAGAACTGAACAATTGTGCAACCTATTTTTCGCCATTTGCTAATGTTAATCAAACAAGCAAGAGAACCATAGGTGGTACTATTGGTGGTCTTGAAGCTACATGGCAACCATGGGATTACACAAAGAGACTGGTCATGGCAGAGAGAGTTGTGAAGCTGAAGTCAAAACTTCGCGATCCCATGGGGAAACAAAGAAATGAGGTCACTAAATTCATCGCTCAAAACAAGTCTAGACAAGAATTTGTACCTCCATTAGGAAAGTATGTGGATTTACTCAAGGCTGAGCCTCTACACAACACAAACAATGCTTGGCAGAGCTGGTTCTTAACTGCACTTGCTATTGTAATGCATTACACACACCAGAATCACCTCAAGGCAGCAACAGCAGTTTCTGATCTTCCAGACAGTTCCCCCCTGCTTACATTTCTGAAGTGCCTGAAAGACACCCTCAAGTGTGGGAGACTGTACAAGGCCTTTCTGCGGTGGTTCAGTGAGAAGCGGAAGAAGGGAATTTCATTCTCATATAGATTCACAGGACTTGAATCAAAGTACTTCTGTTGGCAATTTGCCACTTTGATTCAGGAACTTCTGAAGATCCCCACTCTTTCAAAGGGACATGTTCTGAAACTGCACACATTGTCATTCATTGGTGTCAAATTGAGAGATGCAGTTTCCATTTACTCAAGAGTTGAGATAAGCATAGAGCAAGTTGAAAATTTAAAGGGTTTGTGCCAACAATTTTTCAATGCAAACAGTTTGTTGCTTACCGATGTCACTCCTACCGTGTGGACAGTAGGAGTAGCCATCCCCTACCACACTAGCAAATTGTATCAGAAGCTTGGCTATGGATTGGGCCTGAATTCAATGCAGGGTAGAGAAGCAAAGCACGTGAAATTGGCCAAGTATGTGGAAAACACATGCAATGCCAGAAAGAGCTTACGGTGGTGGACTGTGTTCAGACATGAGTTTGTCTCCATGGTATGGCTGAGAGAGAAAGATCCCTACAGCATTGCCTATCGCTGTGAGAAGAGGAACATAAGTGATTCTTATATTCCTAAGAGAGTTCGCGATTGTGATGACAGGTTTTGCCATTGTGGACTCTCGAAGAAAACCACTGGTAATCAAGGCTGTGAGATTTGCACAAGTGATGTGATGAAGGCCATCAAGCAAACTGTTGCTAGTGGAAAGATCACTCCTGAACTCAGTCAATTCTATGAGAGTTAAGTTTAAGTTCAAAGCTTTATTCAAGTTTGGTGCAGTGTCTAAACAAATTTTTCCACTAACACAGCAGTTGACTTGAAGACACTTGTTAGTAGTACCTCAAGCATAAATCTATAGACATACATATAAACAAAACTTGAACCCCAAAGTAACTTAGATTATTTCTTTTTTAGGCCCGGGTCAAATAACGTACTTAGGTGGACCTAACATAATTATGTTTTCATGCCAAACCAAACTCCAAACTTAATTCAAGGGTGATCCAGCCAAACTGAACCTTAGCCGTTCTTCACAATGGATAGCCAATCCAAATAAAATCGCTCAAACCTAACTTAAATGAGATTGGTTCATGTGAAGTCTTAAGTTTGACCCAGGCCTAACATCAATCCAATTTAATATCAACAGAAATATATAATTGAGTAATAAGAAATTAATTATTGTATTATATGTAATAAATTGTCAAGTCAAGTTTGTTCAGTGCTGCGGGACGCCACTTGCATTCCAGTATCCGTAATGAAATTTCAGTTCAAACAACTCCTTTGGCTTATTAAATTTGAGCTCCATTGGCTTTTCATTCGACACTAACACCTCACACCTCTCAAGGCTATTTTGCACAGGTGCCATACGCCTTTTTAAAATCACATCAGGATCGACGTCTGTACCATCTAAATCCATCCTCGCGAATAAATATTTCGCTTTTCGCATATCTGTTATCTCGTATACAACTTGTGTATTTGTTTCCCTAAATCGTTGACCGAAGCTTGTGCGTTGCATAAGGTCTTTAGAAATGCATTCAAACACCTCTTGCGGCATGTCCATTTGAAAATCTCCACGCCATGGATTGGCAAGTCTTGGCCTTGTACTTAGGCGGCGAATTATTTTGGCGTGAATCTTTTGTAGGGACCTTGCAACCATCCCTCTTGCTGGTACTAATCTTTGCACGGTCGAAAATCTCCCTCCACGATGACTGTATTTGGTATCCAACACGGATACAGCAGCTTCTAGCTCTCCGAAAAATTTACTGATCCGTTGTATACCATCGCCAGTATCAACCCTGCCCAATAGATCAAGTTTGCAACGTTGAATTGGTTGTCGAAGGCTTTCTGCAAATTGTAAATTGGCCGCCATATTGGATTTTACCCGTTATTCATTGCGCGCCTCTAATGCAACATCGATGGGGTGGTTTGGCCCCACCGTGAATTGTAATTTACTAGTGTGCAACATGAGAAAATGGGGTTTAGCTGAATACTGAAGTTGCTCCAAATATTGTAATGGTATAGACTAATGTCCCAAAATAACTAATTCCTAACATATTCGTGTTCTATGCTCCCAAAATTAATATTAAGCTTATAATACCGCAGGGCTTATTTTCGGAATTTTATGGCCGTCAAAACATCGCTACACACTATATATGGTATATGGTCATTTCGTTCCATGGTCAGATTGTTCCAAGAAAGATCGTTCCAAACAATAATCACATTGTTCCATAAAATAGTCAGTTCGTTTCACAAAAAAGTTAGCTCGTTCCACATATGAAAAGTCAAGTAAATTTTTCTAAATTTGTTGAGTGAACTTTATCGAGGAGAAAAACGTTTCGTTCATACCACAAGCTGATAAAATAATAATCGATCCAAAGTTGATTCGATCCATCCTAGGTCATTTGAAAACAAACAAGAAACAATTTCAACCAGCCACGGGCTTTAACATTTAAACCGCCACTTTGAGAGCTTTCACAGCCACAGTCAATTGACGGTTTTGAAAGATATAGAACAACAAGTAAAAGCTATGCGGTTCTGAAGGTATTTCGAAGCGCTTGTAACCTAAATTTTTCTTTTCAGCACCAATTTATGCAAATTTTGAAAACAACGCAAGTTTCGAATTACAATCTCGATTTTATGGTAATTTGTCTTGCGGAAAATGTAATTGAGCATTGCAAGCATTTTATCGTCTTCAACCTTTTATTAATATCCTTTTTACATGCAGGAACGTTTGGGTTGTCCTAATGACTCCCGCCCCTAAACAACATACAGAATTACATAAAATAACTAAAACTAGCTCTTGTTAATTTTGCAAAGATAAGTGCGCAATTCGAATAAGTCACTGTCTAGCTAGTGGATAAGTATTAGGGAATCAAATTACATTACCCACTGGATGGCGAACATCATTCTTCCTTAAAACCTACTTGTGGTTATCACAAGTTTCATATCTTTTTACAGCAACAGGATTAAAACTGAGATAGGGAGTATAAATTATAGATATTGCTCGTCGTTTATGGATACAAACAAACTCTAAACTGTCAATTAACATACCCAGCGAATTCGGCATGTTAGCGAACTCCAGGTTTCTCTCGCTGTTTAATCTAAAACCACTTTACATCGAGCTAACAAACACGCACGCTACGTAGTACGTTATTTTACTTTCTGTGTTGTGGTCAAAAATCGACAACAGATTAATCCGACAAACATAAGCTCTCGCCATTGTGACATCGTTCCGCAAGGCATAGTGAAATTAACATACGACGCTCTCGCCATTATGTAAATAGTTCTGAAAATACTTCCATCCATGTTCCGATCGCTACTCTGTACTCGGGTAACATTTACACATTTAGAAAATAGATATAACATATATGGAACAAACTGCTTTTTTCTGGAACGAACTGACTATTTTGTGGAACGATCTGACTATTGATTGGAACGATCTGACTTGGAACGATCTGACCATGGAACGAAATGACCGTAAATCCTATATATGTGTAAAAGAGAATGATTCACTCCAAGGAAATCCCGTGTTAACATTACCTAAGGCGAATTTTTTCATTACAAGAGGGAAAATCTTCTGAAAACTCGTTTACTGTATGTCAGCTTATTTACCGTGCATGTGACCTAAGAGAGTACGTATTAGTTCGCTTACCTCAGTACTTTCTTTAGAGGAATCAGAAGGACAATGTTCAAGCAGAGTGGAGCCAATTCTAATTTCTTTTCGTACAGGCTACATAAGAGAACGCTAGATAAGAAAACAAATTAACCCATGATTGCAAGAATTTTAGCTGACGAGAGTTGAAATTTCAAGAAATCTTACTACTTCCGTCTTCTTCGAATTTAGTCAATGCGCATGGCAGTCACCAGCCGCTGTGCACGTATACCCGCACGCACTCCACACCGCTTGGACCACGTGAGCAGAAAACGCACAGACCGCGACTGGGGTACGCCTGGGACCATCTAATCTGAGGCAAAAACCTAAAAGCATAACCTGACTTTAGGCCCAATTTTAGCAACTTCCATGCACTCTTTCATACCAGGATCAGGAGCCCATAACCTGGAGTAAGCAACTCTGTTACGTGATCGCGTTTGCTCTTCGCAGTTTTATTTTAGGTCCTCGTCTTACCCCGCTGTTGCAACACCCACAGCATTCTTGGCCGGTAGTTGGTAGTTGGTACAGAGCTTTTTATATTGACTGCGCATCGTAGCTTTGTAAAACTGGTAACGTACAGCGTGAAAACCACCAGGAATCTTTTCATTGTAAGCTCACTTGGCGGTTTTATGAGTTAGGTCGATTTATAAGACAATGACCCTAGCAAACTTGTTTGGTTTGCAGTTGTTCTGTCAAGATCACATCTAGACTCGCTGCTGGGTTTGAAGCTCTTTTAAGAGCTTTTCAAGTGTTTAAAACAAGAGGAATGCGTCCATGTTCCTTGAACATCTGAGTTCTCCCTTCAGTATTTCTTCTAAATCAAACACAAGGGTCTTGAGAATAACGGAAATGATCAAGAATGTGCGAAGAAACGTTGGGAGAATATACATGCTGTTGTTAGGCAAATAAGTTAAGCTGCAGCACGTCACAGATTGTCACAGATAGCCTGTGTACAGACCCCCTCCCCTCAGTAAGGAGGAGTGAGGGATGGGGGGGGGGGGGGTTTGTACAGAGGCTAGTAACAGACGTTTCAGCTAAGAGCGTACGGCTTAATTCCACGAGTGCGTGAGTGCAGCAACATGAAGCAAAATGAAATTGGATCCCCCTGACAAAAAGTGTACGCGAAGGCTACAAATTAGTTGACAAAATATAGAGTTCAGAGAAGATTGGGGGTTAGGTTGAGGCGCACGGGGTTTCATGGGAACACGTAAGTGGCGACTGGGTACGAGTCTGGTATTATTAGTATTGAACTAGATGGCCCGCTTACTTTTCGAAATACTTTTTAACAATGCAGAGATATAATACCACTTTTTTGAAATCTCTTTTTAACCGCGGCAGGACCAGTTCAGTTCATAGAGCATTTTACTGCAGGGCGGGAGGTCGCAGGTTCGATTCCCGGGGACGGGCCAATAATAAGGGTCTTAACTTAAATAACATTAAAACGCTCTATAATGGTATACTGTAAGCTTCTCCCAAATTTGATCGGTGTCAGCTAGTTATGAAGAATTAACCTGGGAATGACGGAGATTAAAGCTAGTCAGGAACGGAGGCGTTCTCAAGCGTCTTTTAAAATTTGCGTTTCCCTTTTCCATTCAAAAGCTTGCCACTCATGCCAGGAGAGCTTTAGAACACGCAATAGACCTTTGTCACGCGGCGACCACGTTGTCAGAGGACAACACATAATGATTGGTTAGTTTATCGGTTCCTGGTATTACTTCAGACTCGTACCCAGTCGCTATTTATGCGTTTTTGGGGTGAGAGAAGATTGGAGGTTAGGTTAAGGCGTGGGGGGTTTCATGGGAAAACATAAATAACGACTGGGTACGAGTCTGATATTACTAGTCCCGCTTACTTTTCGAAATACTTCTTAACTATGAGGAGATAAAATCCAACTTTTTGAAAACCTGTTTGTAACCGCCGCAGGACCAGTTCAGTTAAAAGAGCACTTTACTGCAGGGCGGGAGGTCGCAGGTGCGATTTCCAGGGGGGTGGGGGTGGGGGCAATAATCAGGGCCTTAAAATAACGGCTCGACATTTGGGTGGCTCAGATGACAACGCACTGTACAAATGGCGGTCCAGTCTCCAGTAGGAGAAGACGCAACACAGTGTCCTCAAGTTCCAAAAACTCTCACTTTCAAAACGAGCTAAGTGAGAACATTTCTTGTACAAATGAGTTTTAACCATTGCTAAGCACTTAGCCTCGCTTTGAAACAGAGGCTTGTGGCAACTCGGAAATTGTCACACTTCGTAGTGGGGACGAGTTTGAAAATGAGCAAGGCAGGTAAGCTATGGAGCCTGCGCTCTCAGAAAATTTTGTGATCAATTCAGAATAAACTACAAATTACCATGGCCCATATTCCATATTGTGCACTGTTACATAGCACTGACACCTAACAGCGAGGCATAAAAGACAACAGAGTAACTGTATCAACACTTTATTGAGGAATTGTAACTGTTTACATTCATGTAATGTAGCTTAATGTATTTATTCTAAATTTTATCTCTTATAATGCATACAAACTCTTATGTTACGCTTTGGTTCACCGTACCATACGATGCAGGTTTGTTTGCTAGTTTATGGAGTTTTCACTTTGATAGAAACTGGTGAAATCGCCCTACACTGCTCCTTCTGTAATTCAGGTAAAAAAAAAAAATATGTGCGATAAGAATAATAACTGTTACCAATCACTGCTAATGAACAGTACATGCCAAAAAAAAAAAAAAACTAACCTACGGGTGAACTCTCCCAAAAGGAGATCTTAAATTAAAAACATATAAATCTTTTAACAATGAAGTTAGGGATAATCTCATCTGTATAAGCTACAAAAACTAACACCAGTTAGCTATAAAACCAAATCTAATTTTATAAATATATCATTGCATATACGTAAATTATGCACAGTTAAAAGATCGGGCATTTTCATCATATTTACAGAGTTGATTTGTTCACTAGCTCACTACATTTTAATAAAATGAAAATAAAAATAATTAACTTGCATCTTAGTAAAACGAATGGTTCTCAGGCCCTGTTCTCACTCTACCGGATAGCTGTTGTGTTAGCACCAAACCATACTGGCTAGGGCTTCTGTTCACATATAAGAACGGTGATTTCGGGGTGATTTCAGTAAAGGAGCGAAGCTGCGCCGCGCGCACGGGATCTCTGAAGTGGGGAGTCACATATCGGATAGGTGTTTATACTATACCGGATAACTTTTCGTATCGGCACAGCATTCTATCCGGTGTAATGTGAAAATAACCTGAAAAACTTACGCTGCACTTAGATGCATTAACATTACCCAGCTATTGAATCAGTTTCAATAACAAAATGAACGAGCGGAGTAATTTCGCTAAAACACTGAACTGATATTAGTCACTGTTGATGAACTGTACATGCAACAAATTTACTCTAATCCTGGATCTGAATCCAAAAAGGATTTTTAATTACCTAAAAAAGTACCGGTATTCAGTAAATTGACAGGTAGGAATAATCACAGCTGCATCGCTTACACAAACGAAATCTAAGTTCTTGTATTATGAAACATCACTATATAATGTATGTAACGATGAACGGTTCAAAGATCGTGTTCATCGTATTGTCAAACCTAATTTTTTTGCCAGTTCATGGAAGTGACACTTTCGTTATAAGAGAAAAGAAAGCTAGCTTTTCACTTGGAAGCGTGTATATTGCTTCAGTGAATCACTTTTACGAACAAAATCTATGATCAGAGTCATATAACTTAACACACTGAACCGTTATTAGTCACTGCTAATGAACAGTTCATACAAAAAAATTTACTTAAAACCTGGATCTGAATCAAGGTAGCGACTATTTTATAGAATAAATGTACATGGAAGTATTATGAACTCATAACTGTATATTGTACAATCGGAGTAAACACACTGAACTGTTATTAGTCACTGCTAATAAACAGCACAGGCAAATTTACAAACACAGATCTGAATGTAGATAGCGATCTGAATTTTTGCAGTTAGGAAAAACTTTATCTGCATCAGCTACAATAACTAACATCACTGCATATACGTAAATGATTTATAGTTTAAGGTTCATATTCAGTTTCACAATGCTGACTTGTGTGCCAGCTCATTTCAGAAAACTGAGAAACATGCGCTACATCTGGATACATTCTAAATATTGCCACAGCTAAGTAAATCAGCATTAATAACAAAATAAACGCACTTGACTGTTATTAGTCACTACTAATGAACAGAACAGGCAACAAATTTACTCCTGAACCTGAATTCAGAAAGTTACCGTAGTTTTATATTTTTGCGAATATAAACTTGCAGGTAGAAAATATAATCCCATCTGCATCACTCGAATACGTAAATTATGTACAGTTTAAACCGCAAGTTCATCGTCTTGTACAATGTACAATGGATTCCACATTTTCTTGAAACTGTTTGTTACACATAAAACATTGCCAGAAATCGTGGACATTTCGCACCCGTGATTAATTGTCAGCGGAATCTCATTTCCAAATGGCGGACAAAAACGATCGTAGTCAGAGAAAGCGTATCCCCTGCGATTTTTTAAAATAATTTGAGCTTTGTGGATCCGTTTTACGAGGAAAAAGCTGGAATAAAACACCTAGCAAGAAAATGTTAGGTTTATACCCGGCCGAGCGGCTGATAGCAACAAAACAGTACGCGGATGTACCTTTCGTGACATTTTCGTGACATTTTCGTGACAATTTTGTTTTAAAACCAAGCCTGGTAGGCTAATCGAGGATTTTTGAATGCCTGGAACCTAGTTTATATCCCGTGAAGCATCTCTGGAGTTTTAGCAACAAACAAAATGGCGATTCGGTGAGGTTTGGAGTTGTGAAGCTTTGTCCGACCGAAATGTGTCATTCGCAACTATGGCGTCCATTACTGGACTACAGATGGAAAACTGAGGGAAATAACGCGCCTTTTGGAAGTATTTTCCAGCGCAAAAATCGTCCTTTTAACGACTGTTTTGGAAACATCTTCCATCGCAGAAGTAATATCGAGTCGGGCAAATTTACTTCAGTGAAGGGTTTATCCTCTAATCGACGAGTATTTCGCATGACTTCGGCAAGATTTTAAGACAATGTATGGAGAAATGGAGCGTACAACGAGAGATAAAAGTGGCCACTTCGGGAAGTAAGTAAACCTACTTCTAATTAGCTATTTAGCCAGATGCGAAGGTTACACAGCACTTAACATGTTTCGAGTCGGGCACCGAACACCCGTGAGCTCATAATCGATATATTTGAAAAAGTTTCCTTATCTCCATACATTTTCTTATACGAATTCGCAGCCATTGTGGCCTTAGTGCGCACGCGCAACCGCCATCTTGTCCCTAATTTCTGGCAATGCCACTCTGCACATGAAAGTGTTATACTTTCCTAGCGAGACACATCAACGAAACGTACGACCGTGGCAATATCAGCAAATACACTGAACTGTTATTAGTCACTCCTAATAAACAGTTCATAAGGCCGTGCCCATAAGCTCATGTTCATCATTTTGTACAATATCGATTTGTTTGCGATTTCAAATAATTTCAAAAAATGTTCGTAGAAACTGTTAAAACTGCTCTGCACTTAGAAGCCTGTATCTTGCCTAAGTGAAACGGCTTACAAAAGGGAAGAAAGGAGTAATATCACCAAACACACTGGACTGTTATTATAATACAAGGGTAAGACTCACCATGGGTACTCTGGGGACAACACACTGGACTGTTATTATAATACAAGGGTAAGACTCACCATGGGTATCCCCAGGGTACCCATGGTGAGGCTTACTCTTGTATTACCTTGTGTAGTTGACTGTTCATTAGCAGTGACTAATAACAGTCCAGTGTGATGTCCCCAGGGTACCCATGGTGAGGCTTACCCTTGTATTACCTTGTGCAGTTGACTGTTCATTAGCAGTGACTAACAACAGTCCAGTGTGACGTCCCCAGGGTCATCACACTGGACTGTTATTAGTCACTGCTAATGAACAGTCAGCTGCACAAGGTAATACATGGGGTTTAACACTTAAGCCTGGTTTTGATTGTCTCAGTCACCTTAACACATTTTTAGACTATTTGGGCGACTTGGACGATATGGAGGATTATATGAAAACCACACTTTTAAATGCAAAATTAGGAACTTTTTGAACAGACATTTTGAATCGTTTGCATCTTACGCAACAGCGACTATCACTAAGGAAAACGGAAATCACCTTTAAATATTGGGTAGGGGTAGTGCTCAGTATACCTACGGAGTGGCTTCAAGAGGGTATTAGGTTTTAATCGGTTGCACCAATTACATGGCATAGCTATAACCAGTTGCAAAAGTACTTGAGACACTCTACCATATTTTGGCTTAAATGACCTGTCAATGATCTTGTGCTTGTGATCCCCTCTCCACCCCTTATCAAAGTTGCTAGCAATACAAGGCCATGCTCAAAACTTGGAGGAACAACTCTGAATGGAGGGGAGGAGGGAGGTGAGGTGTATATCCACAGACCTGTGACTAGCAGTGATTTGAAGTAGGAAAGGCTGGTTTTTCGTGGAAGTGTCAACATTTTTGCAACTGGTTGTAGCACGAGCCGAAAAGGATTTCCGGTTCCTTTTAACCAAGAGGAGAGGTTCCTTTTCTGTCTTTCTCCACCCCAGTCCCTACTCCTGGAATCTTTTGTTCCTTTTTACCCAATACGCTCGCAAATCATCAGTGCTTGCCCCGCTTGGCCTAAAGGAAACGGAAACGAATCAGACACAGGCTAAAAGTCCATGTGTCATCGAGTTTTGAACCACAATATGAAACAGCTAAAAATTTAATGAACTATTTTGCGTTTCCGTTGAAGTGTAAAAAGCTGTATAAGAAAATTAATGGCGCTTCTAAGTTGAGTTGCAAATCAAGTAATACCAGGAGCCCATTTCCTCTCAGCATCACTGGGGAGGGGGGAGTGGGGGGGAGCCCATATAAAAGTGACGGGGAAGCTCGTCTTCTTGTTTAGGTGTAGGGATGGCGAACTTTGGTCTCACTTAGGATGGCCAGGACGCAAAGTTAATATTTTTTCCATACAGGTATCGTCTAGGGCAAGATGAGTTCATTCTCTCTTCGTTGAGGCTGTGCGTGAAAAAATTGTATCTCAAAAAGGCCAAACGCCACCATACTTTGTTGAAGCATCGTCTCCTTTAGGGCCTTAATTCTACTTTTCCGACGAGCATCCCTGTCCGTATTATATGGGAGTCACCCCTCCCTCCCTCCACCCACCCACCAACCTAGGCCGGTCGGTAATTAACGTCACAGTACGTTAGGTGTTTCGCCTATTTTAAGATTTCTTTTTCCGCAAAATTCACTTTGTTCAAACACGACTGCGCGATCCAAAATGGGAGTTGATGTCCTAGACGAAGCCCCATTGGTCCTTACTTATTATTCAGGTTTCTTCAACGAAATGAACACAGTAAACTCTAACACGCCATGACCCAGGCCTCACTTGAGTGATGGACTCTTGAGGTTAATGGACTCCTGGTTTTACCCATGATAGTTACGCATCGCATGCAAGGTGTACGCTAACTAAGTACAAAAATCTCTTGATCTACTCCAACGTAATTTAGGTATCCCCGTTTTTTGGGTAACTCCGTATCTAAATCCCTCGTGATGTGGAGTTTTCCATTATTTCAGGTCAGTGCTATGGGTGATCCCCTAGTACCCTACCGGGATACTAACATCCCTTGTTATTTGGGTTGTTGTTTCGAGGTGCTATCCTTCGCAGCGTACCCTGGGTATCCCCTAGTACCCTATCGAGATACTAACATCCCTTGTTATCTGGGTTGATGTTTCGAAGGCACTATCTTTTGCAGCGTAACCTGGGTAGCAAGCGCGATCCGTGCGAGCGACATGCCCCCCTACCCCCGCCGGATCATGCCTGCCACTCAAGCTACTCGCAGTATTTCGTACCTTGAACAGGAATTCCGGCAAATAAAATGACCTCGTGTGATTGTTTCAACGTTGCCTTATGTGATTAGTTTGCACACCAAAAGATCACTGCATGCAAAATGTTGCATGTTTAAGAGGAAAGTTTTGAAAGCTCGTGGTTTTTTATGTGAAAACAGGCAATCGCAGTAGCCAGTTTCTTTTAAAACACGGCTTCCAGTCTAACTTTGTTTTGAAGATCTATTTTGAGATAGTGGTCGACGTACCGTTGTGAAATAAAAACTACATTTCAATTCCACTATTTTAAAGGACATCGCAACGACCTGAAATAACGAAAACATTATAAAGAAGTCAAGTTGTAGAGCCCTTTTTAGTGGTTGTAAAACGACCAAAGTAGGATCAGTGTTTTTACCCACATCACCAGGGATTTGAGCGCAGGGGTTCAAAATATGGGGATACTTAAATCAGGGAAACAACCAAAATGTGAGACACTTAGATTAGGGTGACACCAAAATACGGGGATATTACGGGGTATCCGAAATGCGAGGATACTTAAATTAGGAGGGATACCCAAAATGCCGGGATACTAAAATTAAATGGCTATCAAAGGGATAATTTAAATACGGAAATACTTAAATGATTGCCGCACAGGTGGTAGTGGCTCATTTAGTGTCCAGGTCTCTTCGCGCTTTCGGTGTGGTGAGCAGGGTTCCCTTCTTCACTCTTCATCAAATGTGACTCCCTTTTCTTGTAGTTCTGCCTCTGTACGTAGGCGATATCCAATCGACCGATCACCAGTATGGATCTAATAAAGAAGACAATTAGCAACGGATTAAAATTAAAGTAGAGTTAGTTCGTTAGTGATCGTGAAAATGGTAGCCATGATTGTTTTGCGAAAACAATGGTGTGTCTCTAATTCCCTACCAACCTCAGCGTGATTGAAAAAGTCATTACTTTAACGAAACGCACACGTGTAATCGTCCTCCTAGAGGGGAAACTACGTAAACAGTGAAATTCCTCGTTTTGTTTAACCTGCGATCAAGCGTTTTCTTTTTCGGGGAAAGTCCTTTTCCTTTCGCCTCCAAAACAAAAGGAAAGAAAGATCCCCTGATCGCAGATTACGTTTTGTCCTGATCTTCTCGCACCCCGCGGAAGAATTGAGAGGCTGCTAATGGTTAAAAAAAAGTAGAGAGGCTCTTTGTGCAAAATAGCGAATGCGATAAAAGAATCGAAAGCTTTGCCAGTCCGCCTTATTTCATTACCCTACTGAACATTAAGTGTGAATGTATTTTGCACGAAAGTACAGTGGAACCTCGATATAACGAACCTCTATATAACGAAGTCCTCCGTATGACGAACGATTTTCTTTACCCCAGTGATAACGAAATAGATGAAAAAGAACCTCCATAAAACAAAACCAGGTTAAAACGAACAAAATAATTCTGCCAGTCCCTTGGCCCTTCGTTATGTCGAAGTTCCACTTTACTAACTGAGGACACACGTTTCATGTCTTCCACTGGAGACGGGACCGACAGTCGTACGTCATTGGAGCAACGCAGGGCAAAGGCAGTACCTTTAGGGCGTCGATAAAACCAGGAACATGGAACATCCCGGAACATTCCGGAACATCCCGGAACATTTCGGAACATCCCGGAACATGAAAAAATTAAAATATTTTTTTTTAAAAGAAAAAATAATTAGTTAATTAAATAATAATAATAATAATAATAATAATAATAATAATAATAATAATAATAATAATAAAGAACAATAGATAGAAAACAATTTTTGCAAAAATTTATAATAACAAAATAAATAACATAACATAATATAAAAACGAAAAATAAAGAAACAAACAATGAAAGAAATAAAAAGAAACTGGTATCATCTCCAAGTATGAAAAAAAATTTTGTCACAATGAATTTTTTGGGCGAGTGAGGGTCCCTTCAAGTGACAGTAATGAGTGAAGGCTTGCATCCAAATTCAAAATATATTAAAATGGGTCGCGAGGAGGGGGTTTTCAAGCTTTCCTCACACAGCCACCTCTTGCAAATGTTTGCCATGCGGTTTAACGGTTATCCATTTACGGCTTTGCGACCGTAAGAAGAGCTTAGGGGCTCGTCGCTTTGGACTTGGATAATTAAATTAAAGATTCACGTTGCAGTGGCAGTGGTAGCGCAGCGATAGTTTCTAACTGTTATCAGTTAGCCTGAATTTTAGCCGTCTCCCCGCAAACTCCTCTTGCGACGCGAGGAGACGTCTGAAATATCATGCTGACTGTAAACAGTATAGAAACTACTACGAATGTGAGTATTGTCCACTAAAATCCAAAGACAAGACCCCTATACTCTTCTTAAGTTCACGGAGCCGCCTAGTCTGTAAGTAATTCATGTCAACCTCAAGTGAAGCAAAGCACCCCAAGTAAGCAAATGTCGGTTAATATATATAAGGAGACTATATGTCGGCTTGAAATGAGCTACTTACCGACTTGGCTTGACATGAAATACTGCACCGACATTTCAGAACATTGCAGAACCGCAAATAGTTAACCGCCAAATGATTAACTTATTGCAAACAATTACAACAAGAGGTGGCTGTGTGAGGAAAGCTTGAAAACCCCCCTCCTTGCCACCCATTTTAATATATTTTGAATTTAGAAGCAAGCCTTCACTCATTACTGTCATTTGCATGAACCCCCACTCGCCCAGCAAATTTTAATTTGTTGCGACAAAATATTGTTTTCTCATACTCAGAGAGGATACCAGTTTCTTTTTCTTGATTATTACATTATTTTTCGGGTTTTTTTTGTTATTTTACGTTATTATTAATTTTTACAAAAACTATTTTATTATTATTATTTTATTATATTTTTTTTCATGAAAATTATTTTTATTTTTTCATGTTCCGGAATGTTCCGGAATGTTCCATGTTCCTGGTTTTATCGACGCCCGTACCTTTACTGCTTCGTTTTTTCAAGTATTGGTACAGTCACGGTAATCAAACCCGCGACCTCCTGCTGTTACAGTAAAGCGCTCTACTGACTGCAGGGCTCGACGTTGCGACCTGTGGGGTCGCCAATGCCAGCAGCTTTTACTCAGTGGCGACCAAATTTTCACGCCTGGTCGCCAACCTGCAGGGTGCAAAGAAATTCAGTTTTATGGCCTGCCATTCGGGCAAGCTGTAGCTAGCATGTACTAGCCCACAAGTCATTTCAACTAGCCCTAAAACCCTTTATGATTAGCAGAATTGATTACAATCCTTCTGTAATTTGATTTTCCCAAAAAAACAGCACTTGCCCGTCAGGCAAGTTAAGAACAAAAATCACTAGCCCGATAGCAAAATCCACTAGCCACAGGCTATCGGACATGACTTTCTTTGCACGCTGAACCTGGCCCCCAAGATAGGTGACTTTCTTCTTTGGGAAAACGTACAGTATTTAAATGATAATCTGTTATTCTTCGCAAAACTAACGGATAGCTAACGGTTTTTTTAAACGCTCTAACGTTTTTCCCAAACGCTCTTTTCGAGTGGAGGGGCTAAAGAAGAATGCGTGAAGGACAATTTTTTGGTGGGCCGGGGGGGGCATGCTTGTGGTTTTCTATTCAATTTCTCTAAAGTGACGGAGAATGCGAATAACGATAAAACTATTGATTTTTTTCCACATCTTCAGTGATGTTGCTATCGGGTCTGAAAATTCACCATCACTAAATTGAAATATCATAGATTGTTCTGTTATACTACTGATATCAATAAGCCAGAAATCCAACGATTTTGCTTGAGCTGCCTTGAACTCAAGGCTGTATAATTACCGAGCAATTATTGCACGAGGCTGAGTATGATATGAAGAGTTATGCAGATCGAGGGGGTTATCCGCCAAAGCCGAAGGCTTGAGCCCGGTGGATAACACCCTCCGAGATCTGTATATCTTCATATCATACGAAAGCCGAGTTCAATAATTGTTTAATTATTCATTCAAAATATTTACACCGGCAAAACAAACCGGTAACTGAAAATAATTTAGTGAATGATATTAAAGTTACTGTACATCAAAAGACATCAAAAGACAGACATCGCGCTGATCGAGCTAAAATCAGGACACACAATAACAAGAGAAACAATAACTTCATGATCTTCCAAAAATCAACGTTGAAACTAATAAACAATTTGTTTGAGAATCGCCTTATAAACTAAACCCAGTTATTACTTTGGATCGAAATTGACCAATTACGAAACAACGCGTTTTCCTCAGAGGTCCGCAGGAAAAAGAAGCCATTTAAAAGACGTTTACCTCTGCTAGGTTAGAAGGGAAAAAGTATTTTACAATTGTAACGACTAACGCTTCATTCTGTCTATTTATCTGTGCGTTTGTCTTTGCCAGTAACTCTGGTCACTTTCGAATTAACGATTTTTTGCTATTTTTCACTCCGTTACTTTTGTTAAATTATTTCTTGTTTAATTTATTTTTATTCTTGCAAAAAAGTGGGGGGGCTAAAGCCCCCCCAGCCCCTCCCTCTGCGCGGTCCCTGTCTAACGATTTGTCGAAACGCTTTAACGATTTCTTCTAACACTCTAACGGATTATTTTTTATGATCTAACGGTTGATCCGTCCAACGTTTGACTTTTACTTGAAAGAGTATTGTGAAAATCACTATTGATGTAATTGACGGAAGTCTTATCAACTTTCGGGGAAATCGATCGCAATTCTCAACAGGTCGTCCCGTGTTTCTACGGGAATGACTTTTAGCGCATCGATTAAAAACAATTCCTTTATGTCGAACATGTGTCTCGATTGCGGACTCGATAGCAGATTACTCTGATAAAGCTAATTGAGATCGAACGGCGCTTATTTCTCGAGCTTCATGTAAACAACTTTGTGCAAATTTCTCTTGAGCGTGACGACCCAAATAAAAGCTCTGCCGTATTTTATTGACGTCTGATGAAGTACCGTTGGAGTCATGCTGTTTGTCGAACAGACTTTTCGCGAAATCAACTTCTTTGCCCTAAAACATTAGCGACGTCCCGCTATCTGGAGACTTGCGATCACCTGCTAGGCAACGAAATAGATCAAGTTTCACCGATGTTCATTTCTGAAAATGCAAATGTATGGGACGCAAAACAAATGTTTGCAGATTATGTTCTTTAATAACCGAAATAAGTTTTTTTGTGATTCCTAAGGTTTGTTTATCTAAATGTGTATTCCATTTCTTGAACCTTAAGCTTGAATACCTGTTTGAGGAGATTTACGCTTGAGTGAGGGTTCATTTTCTCGAACACCGGCTGGTAATCGAGCCTCGAGCGAAAACCGTTCGAAAGAAAGTTCCAACGGGGGCACCTAAGGACAATTTTCGGAAAAACATCTTTTCGGAAGACGATTTGAGATCTAGAATTTTCGGAACACTTGTTGCAAAATTTCTTGCTTGCCTGCTTCTCCTGCTTCTCCTGTTGAAAGGAAGTCTAAAGCATTATTTTTTCTGTTAAGGCTAAATAAAAGATGTTAAACCCTAAACGCTGAGCCAGCTGGCCCCAAGATTTTTTTTTTGAAAGTCGAGCACTGTACTGACTTTCCATGGAGTATTAAAAAAACGCCAGTTAAGGCAAAACAAACCACAACATGCCAAATGTTGGATTGAAATACACGGTACAGTACAGTGCATTGGTTGAAACTTGGGCAAACGTGAGCCTCGCTTTACTGATAAAATTGTGTAGTTCCAGAAAATATCCATTCCCCCCACCTCCCCCCCCCCCCCCCCGCAACGGAGGGAAACGGAAATTCAGATGGGAGGGCGTGGGGGTCCAAAAAGGGGCAATTTCCGAGGGGGTGAGGGGTGGCCTCTCGAGTCTTTTTTCCGAGGGCTTCGATTAAGACTGATGAGTAAGCTATCAGTTATTTTAACAACGATGGCTGTGGTACCCGTTTTTCACACTCAGTTACGATTATGGGATTTTTGCTGACGTCAGCATTTTGGTAACCGGTTTTGGGCGGTTTGGGACAGTTTTATATATGCACTTTTTGGACTTAACCTTGGGAATCCGGTTTGAACCGGTTTTGGGCAGTTTTATTTTAATAATATCTAAGCCCAACCATATCACCATACTGAAATAGCTTGCGACTATATATTATTTTGGTTTTTGAGTAAGGATCTGGCTTATAGTTTTGATATTTATCCTCATTTGTGAATACAACATAAGAATGATTATAGGTTATTTTTTTTGAGTCCAAAATCCAACCTGTCTATATTTGCTTTTGCAATCATATCTAATATTTTGTCGACTATTGGATTTTCAATTATTTTCTTTTTATAAGTACCTAAAATAGGATCTAAATAAAAGCTCTTACCGCATTTATAATCAGCTTTTTCTATTGCTTGCTCAGGCTCAATGAGCACTGATCCTTTGTATCCTTCACAAGTATGTTTTATGATGCCAGATAGTAGTAACAACCCAGGGCATGAAATTCTTGGTTCTTTTAGCTGGTTTAATTGCTATAATGCTGATTTAGAGCGGTTTTTGTGTGTTTTTGTACGACTTTTGACTTAATATAGACAAGGCCCATTTCATTGGTCAACTTTTGTTTACTAAGGCTTACTCTACCATTTGGAGGAATATACATAGATATCAAACTAGCCCCTCTTGAAAGAGATTGTTGTTTGGCTAAAAGACGGATAAAATCTTCCATATATATATATATTGTATATAATTATGGAATACAAAAAAGGTGTATTAAATAGATACTGACTTGTTTTTAGTTTATGATAATTTTATTTTTCAATTCGATGGATTATTTTATTATGCATTTTTAGTGTGTCCTTATTAAGGAATTGTTAATACAATATTTACAGGGTACTTTTACGCCTGTCATACAATCATGGATATTCATGCAGATTCTATCATAATCATTACTGAGCACAAAAGCATAACCATTATTAACGTACTTCTTCTTCATCTCCTTTTGTGCTTCTGATACATGATAATTATTAGTTGGTGATTTGAATTCAAGACAGAGGCCCTTATAATCTTTGTGATAATCGAGTATCATCAAATCACGCTGTCCGCGGGTATATCCTTTCTTATACGAATCAAGCCTCTTATCCTCAGTATCTTGATTCTCTCCCAGACCGGCTACTAATATAGTATCTGGATAGCGCTTTCTTATGAGGTCCACTACCTTATAATGGAGGTCAGTCTCATTGCCAATCATGATCATCTTATTCCAGGGACTATCAAACAGGACTGTGGTGAATACCCATTGACGGAATCTTTTGGCAAACCCTAATTTTGAGCTAAATACTAGTTCATAAAATCCAGGCTCATTTATAAATGTATAATATTTCCCTCTAGTGTCATTTTGTTGAGGTGGCGTTTCACCACCCCAACAATTTGGTCGTATAAATTGTATCATTTTGTTTTCTACAGATACATGTTGCTTTAAAGCATTTACGGTGTCCTTATATCCAAGTATCTTAGCAATTTCTTTTCCTCGGAACCAAACATTTTGCTTATTATCAAGAAATGAAGTCAGTTCGATATTCATCTCTTTATTAGAATACTTTTTTTTCAATCATGCTTACCATATATATAGGTTATATAATTTTCTATCATGCAGACCAAAAATATGATAAGCATGATAGATTAAAAAGTATGGTGGGTCTGAGGTGCCGTTATCAGCACATTGGACTCTGACAACCCCCCGTCGTGTGGACGCCCCCCTTTATATTTGTCTTTATCATACACATTCTTTCTTATTGCCTAGGTCGTATCACAATATCCTTACTCGTTCTTCTCCTTCTCTTCCTCTGTTTCAAAGATTGCACCAAGGACGCCGGTTAATGACATTTCTACTGTTTCCAGTTTTTTGGATATTAATTTCTCGTGGTATAATGTAATTTCTTCCTCCAATTTTTGGATTTTAGTGAATAGTGCATTAAGCTCGGTTTCCTTACTCTGGATTTTAGTATCAAGCTTTCTTATATGATCGTCCATATATACTATTAGTTAGATAATTCTTGCAGGTTGCTTAGTGGAATCCAACTATTAAAGTCGTTACTATAGCCCAACCATTTTACAAGAGCTTGTTTCTTCTTACAACAGTTCTTTCATATTTTTGTTATAATACTCTTTTCCCTTATCAGTCCAAAGATATTGTGGTTTCCGGCCCTCTTTGAAGATAGTTTTGAATGCTTCTGTGACAGTTTCCCCTTTATTATCCTTTAATGGGACAATCCAGCCATATTTGGAGAATTGCTCTAATACCATGAGAAGGTATCTGTACCCCTTGTTCCATTTACTAAACTGTTGCATTTCAACCAGATCTGAGCACCAAATTTTGTCAATACCGGTTGTAATAACACGCCGCCGAGTAAAGTTGCGCTTTATGGGTTTATGCAGTTTGTCCGCTAATTGTTGTTGCCAACTGATACCTGACGGCTTTTCTAGTTTAAACCAAGACCAAGTTTCCGTTTTGTGTTTATTAGATTTCTAGCTAACCAGTGTCCCCATTGTCGTTCAATGGCGTCTAATGATTTTACCATTTTACGGTCAGCTTTATTTTTACACTTTCGGTTATCACCACAAACACTATAATCGACATCATGTTGCATTGCCACTGCATCGGTTGGCCCAGTTGGTTGATCATAAATTTCTAATATTTCACCAGTTTCTGGATTGTATCTTACTTGGTTTTCTAAATCATTATAAGGACCTGTATTTTTATGCCCTGGTAAGGTCCATCCGCCTGCGGGTCTTGGTAATTTTCCAATGGCCTTGTGAATATCCAAAGCACCTCCATCAAGATCTTTCCTGTTTGTTTTATAGTTTTTCTTTGGACGTATTTTGGTTGATAGTTGGTCAAGAGCTTGAGAACCGACATTCTGGATCATTGGATTTAATTTGTCCAAAGCATAATCTATAGCTTTTTTCTGTAATTTAGGGTTTCTGAGCGCTTCTGACCCGTAATATCTCCCCATCTCAACTGCTTTTTTACCCGTCCATGGAAGCCCGTGATGTACAAACGCATCAAGAGCAGTACCAGCTACTGTGTCCATTACGCCTGCCCCTAGGACAGGCTGATCTAGTTTCCCTTCTTGACAAACTTAAACTTTTTTATTCCGCATTCAGCACAAGTGCACCAAAACATAAGTCTACCATTTTTGGCAGTTTTATAACCCGAAGGTTCTACACATTCTGTTTGTTTTTTCTGTTTAACACAATAAGATTTCACCATTATTATATATTTATGTTATATAATCATTGTTTATTCACTATCACTACTGTCTGGAACGTAAGTATCATGGCTGCTATCTTACTCATAATCACTTTCACTTTGGGGTTCACAGTTGCAGCACTCGAAACATCCATATTGATTTACATAATGCGGAGTAACTTCTTGGCAATAAACACAGAACTTTTCAGTCATCTTATATATATGGATTACATAAAATAGTTTATTAGAAATTGGTGATTTATCAGTTGATTTGTGGAACTGAATTTGGGGTTGTGTATAACGTCTAATAATGAGCTACCCTTTTGTCTCTCTAGGAGGTAATATAAGCACCAATAACCGCACAACACATTGTCTCTTTGTTGTATTTTATCAGATGAGTACACCATTTTTTTACCGCTTGCTTTCAGATAATGTTTAATCTCATTGGGAATGATCAATCCAAACGAATCAAAATACTCACAAAATTGTTTATCCACATTTCTATAACAGACCCAATGACTGCCCCCCGCCCATTGAATCATCGAGATTAATTATTCCTGTTTCCAATTTGTGTATTTTTAGTGGTAAATTATTACGGCTGTAGATACCCCTGAAATATTTTATTCCTAATTGTGTAACCCATTGTAACAAATCAATGTTCGATAACGGTTTGTTTATGAATCTTATAGTATTGTTCCTAGAATTGGGATTGAATTGAATGGGCTGTTTTTCCCGAGCAGCAGTCCCTTTCCCTTTCTTTTTTTTTTTTTACTCCCATACCAACCGGGTTTTCCCATGTTCCAAAAAAAGGTGGTGACATGTAAGGGTACGGGGTTATCATTCCATGGCCATTGTGATTACTTGTTACACTAGGAGGGACATATACTGACGTTGTATTAGCGGAACCAGTACTGTCGGCCTGCAGTCCTTTTCCTGTTAATGCGTTTAGTAATAGTGGGACTCCTATACTCGCCAGTAGAGTACCAAGAAATCCGCCGCTCTGTGTTTTTGTCGGTCTGATAACCAATCCGTTGCCAGTTTGGAGAGCCTTAAGAATATCCTTTTTCTGCCCCGTGGTCAGTAAATGTTTGTATGCAACCAATTGTGCTATTTTATCTATTGGAACAAGAAAACCTCTTCGTTGACCTTTCCCGAATATTTTATCCACTCCAAGACTGGCCAAACCTGATAACGCTCCTGTTGCAAGCGGTGCGATAGCTTTTTTAGCTAATGGCATGGCCATAGGTAGCAACTTGCTTCCTAAACTGATTAATGATCGCCACAAACTACCGCCCTGTTTAACAGCCTTTCTAATTTGTGTTTTTGATATTTTAATATCCGACCCTGTACCCTAGCTCATTGCTTTTTTCAATTTATTGATCTGGGTTTTTGCGAGCATTAATTCATGTGGACCGGATAACTCATTTCTGGCTAATCTGATGGTTATTGCTGAATTATTATTGTAAGCTCTCGAAAGCTTTTCCAATTGTCCTTTACTAAGTGACACACCATAAGGATAATATTTCGTCATTACTTGTATATAATATACGTTACATAATTTTAACCATATTCAATTTACGATCTGAGTATTATTTTGCCATCCTTTTGAATTAGCTCAACATCTTGCTCATAAAGAGTTAATGCGTAAATAGAATAGGCTGTTGTCGTTGTTCCAGTTAGCTCATATTTGAATGTCAGTTTTGTGGTGCCATCCTTAATGTCCATTTTCTGTTTTGTTAAGTCGAAATATAGGAAGGGGAATAGCGTACTAAAATTAGATTTATTGAGTAATGACCCTTCACCGTATTCATTATTTTTGTGGACATACTTCAACACATTCCTGAAGACTCTAGTCATATCAGTAGTTGGTGTGTAATGTATTTCGGGGTATTCGTTACCATTTCCAACTTCCAGGTGACAATTGGATAAGGTTCTTGGGTCAGTTGATACAGAAAATGTATTGTACAAGAATGGATTAGCTGTCTGGGCATTGATATTCGCATCATTGATTATGAATACAAACACGTGTCGGGCTTTCGAAATACCAGAAGAGATTCTGAAATGCCCAGCTCTCTGCTGGCTACTATTTGATCTTTCAATATTCTCTCTCACATAAGTCCACTTATGATTTTTAAGGTATTGGCTCATATAGGATGATTGACCTTCACTGTTAAAGGTTATCCGCGGAACATACAACTGCATCCTGGTGATAACCACTCTACAATCAGCCCCGGCTTGCCAAATTAGATTACCATCTGACTCACTCTCAAAATTCATCTCAACCCTCGTATTGGGTAACAGCTCGTCTTGTAACATTTCGAAGAACGAGTATCTGTTCAGTGGTATTTCAGTATTTACTGTTGATGAGGTACCTAGGAGTGCTTTCCGAAGAGCAAAACCCTTATTGTAAGCTGCTCTTCTTGTGGCTATGTGATTAGCGGCATCAGCTGTAAATTCCCGCTCTTCCGCATTTCTGGATGTATCAAGGAAGAAAAACTCATTACTTGCTGTCTTATTGGCGCAAGCCGGACTGTAGTCAAGTAAGTTCTTAATATTAACTGCGTGATTTGCATCATTACAATCATACACTTTCTTACCATTTGACTTAATATCAAAATGTTTCAAGAATGAGTACGACCCGTTTACAATTCCATTGTGATCTGCTAGTGCAATGTTACCATCATTAGCCAGTACGACTACTTTAAAGTCGAGACTGATACGGGCATTATACCAGTCGAATGGAGTTACCTCACCACTGTTATCAACAGCAAATCTGTAGCTATCTTTCTTTTGGTGAGCATTATTGGCGACAGTTGGATTTAGTGCTGTTTCTAGGTCAAAAATAACATCTTCATATCGTTCAACACACTTTGGATCTCTAAAAGAATTCATTAAATTAATAGATTAGATAAATCTTCTCATCCGGCCTCCAGACAATAATTGATTTACCCTCTCATTAATCTCACAATCGCTCAGTTCTTTTGATTGTGGATTTTCTATTGGTAACGCCGCTACTGGTGTTTTTGTGTTTTTATTCTTTTTGCGTAATAACTGAATAATTTTATCGCCCGCTTTTTCGCCAGCATATTGGCCAGTCTTAGTAGCAGCTTTCTGAAGAGCCTTTTGGGTTGCTGTTTTAGCAACCTCTTTCATTGTCTTTCCAAACAACTTTCTGTCAATCGTTTTGAAAACATCGGTAACAACACCTTCACCATAAATATGCTTCTTAATATATCTTCCCATTTTGACATCATAACGTTTCTTAAATTCTGATTGTCTCATTGTATATTATTAGATTAGATATTATGCTGGTTTAGATCGCAATATCAATGTCTTAAACCAGTCAATCTTATTTAGTCCAATTGGTCTCCCCAGTGAGTCTGTGATGTAAAACCTCATTTGACTGATATTTAGTTGGGATACTTCATTAAACAATATCCTTCTAGGTTCAAATGTGAATGGGAAGCTTCTTGTCAAATTGTCAGTTGGAATAATAGCTAAAGTATTAGTATTAACACCATTCAATATGCTGTTCGTAATAGCATCGGTATTGATATAAATCATGTCAATAGAATTTGTGATATTGGGAAGAATTGTCCCATATTCTGTTTTATTGACAACCTTTTCTGTAAATCCAATCAACCTCCCAAATTTACTGTTTCTCAGATCCAGTTGGTAATTGTTGTCAATCTGAATGAGAATCTTATATGTTGACAATACGAATGTTAGGTTAATATGGTATTTGTCACCAGTTTTATCGTCGGTGGTAAGATGACCTTTCTTTTTCATGTACTGGTGGAGATAGTCATTAAGATCTGAGTAAGTGTACATTCCATCCACAAATTCGACGGTTTCCCATGACGTACCGCCATCAGGTGAGTATTTTATTTGGTTATTTTGATACTGATCTGAAATATTATGCCAACTATAAGTCATTGTAGCCTTATCCAGTGCTATTTCGTGTGTCATATCATTTTTGAGCTATTTTGAAAAAATAGCTCATATGTCAGTGGTGTGAGCGTATGTATCTTTGTGGCTTTGTATCTTTGTATCTTTGTATGTTCGGATGTTTGTTACAAGAGCCAATAAGGTTGAAGGTACTATGAGTTGATGCTTAGGAACCAATGAGATCTTGGCATCTACTTAAACATGACATTGCTAAAGGTCGAACAAGGGCACTTTGAGACCGCCATCTTGATTCTTCACAATTTTTCGTTTTTATCACGGGTACAGGCGTCTGGAAACATTATATTAAATATCTTCATGATTCAAACGCTGTGTACAGTGATGCAGCTGTTTAAGGGTTCATATTTTAGTGTGGATGCTACTTCAAGACATTTCTGACCGAATTCAGCTATCGCTAACGGTACTGACGCACGTATTTATGAGTTGTGTTTAACCTGCTTCAAGGTAGAGTAAACAAGATCGTATATTTTCTAAGCTCTTTCAGTGAAGCAATAATTGATATTTAGATATGGACTTTAATTCGAAAGTATGCGGCATATAAAATGTGGTTTTACAAGTTTGAAAGGCAGCTTATTTTTTTGAAAGCTGTACCGAGTATTGTTAATCCTGTATACAAGCTTTAAAAATATTATTCTCTCGCTTACAAAGTTCAACAGACCTTTTTCGTTCTGGCAAAACAAAAAAAAGAATAATAAGTGAACAACATGATACATCCTTCCTGCGTACTAAGCATTATAGTTATTGACACGTATTTTATTTAGTACGGATGCGTAACTTAAGTAGAAACAATAGCATTAGGGAACAAAATTGGAAGAAGCTAGTTGACACAATAATTAGATACTGCTTTATTGAGTGGAGTAACATGATATGAGCAGAAATATATTTCGGCAGTCTGATAATTTTCTTGGAAGTTAATAAATGTTAGGCTATCAACCTTGACGTTGCATGAAACATAATTTAATTGCAGATGTTGTAATGAAGCCGAGGTGATTTCTTAAAATCGTTTGAGAAAATTTTGTAGTAAACAATTTGCGTTTTTTTGCGTGCGAATTGTAAAAGGGCCAAAGACCAACATCTTCACGTGCAGATTGTGTCCATGAGTTATTTTTATAATTCTGTTAACTAGATTACTGTGTGATAACTCGAATTCCCTCACGTACGAACAACGAAGGGGGGCAAAGTCCAACACTTTCACGTGCCAGTTGTGTGACTGTACATCTCACGCAGATTGGCTTTTCACAATAATAATAGTAACTTGAACGTGTGAAGACCTGTTTCGTTTTGTAACCAATGCCTTAAAAAGGCTCTTGTCTTTTAAGAAGCAATAGCTTTTAAAACATGAAGAAATAAGTTGTCAGAGTTAAAGACTGTTTCACTGAGTAGAATCGCACGTGAAAACCTCGTGAATTGTGATGATGCAACCATCTACCACAATGATAAAAATCCTGGTATTTCTTAACTACTCGATTTCGATGAGTCACATTTTGGCTTACGAAACTCCGAGGGAATCTTAGAGTTTTCCCTCTAATAAACGTTTGGTGAGTAGATAGTTATTTTACTTTAACAATTTGTTTAACTTGTACCAAATCTAACAGGGAAAGACAGAGTAAAGTGAATATATAGCATGAGGCTCGACGCAGCTGAGCGTTTCGCGTTTTCATTTATGTACGGCAATACCCAATTTCGCACAAAAACCCAGTCTACATTATTTAAGACGAAGAAGATAGATTCATCACTCTTGGTGAGGTTACACTGAAGCATTAAAGTTACACTGAAGCATTCAAAATAGCTCATGCACGTTGAACGTGCCTATGTTGGAGTTTTAGAACTGGATCGAATTTGATTATGAAATCTTCTGCTTTATTCTGTCCGATTTTCTGTCTATCAACAGATGAAATATGAATAGCTCTTTCTTGCATTTATATTATTAGATTACATATACCTTAGACTTTATGTTATTATAGTATATACTACTTCAACAGACTATTAAGCTGGGTGTTATTTAGAACACCTAATTTGTTTAGTGTGTGAGCAATTTTGGAAAATTCATTTTTGGCACCATTATTTCCAGCCATTATTGATCCACCTAACAATTCTAGTCTGTCCAGTAGGTCAGCTGGGTTATTATAATAAACAACCCCTGAGCCGACTTTTTTGTATTTATTACTTGTTCGGTGAATTGGAATATCACTTATTCTATTCAGGTCGTCAAATACCATTTTTGATAATGGCGAATACTTCTTTTTACTATTGAACCGCTTTGTGAGCAGATCAAGGGTATCAAAGTCCACTTGCTGATCATATACTTTTTTACCATCCTTATGAGCAGTTAGTTTAAGCTGCCCATAAAGTTTGGGCACATCAATGGTTACATTACCATAAACACCAGTATTGGGGTTAATCTTGTACGCGTTTCTCTTCTTCTGTGTGTAAATACCTTTCCCAACCTTTAGAGTTTTTGTACCCTCCTCTAAAATGCCAATTCTTTGTCGGTACTTCTAATAATCTCAATTCCTTCATCTTACTCAGCAATCTGGTCCTTATTCTTCTTTCTGGCAGTTTTTGTTGTGCTCAAATGGGCTTTTTTTTTTACCTAATTTCTTATTTATTTCACCAGATTTATCCAGAATTTGTTTCGCACGATTTGGCTGTTTTAAAGTTTGCAAAAAAATGTCAGCTGGTAATGGCAATTCCTGGTTTTGTATGAATGCCAGTTCTTCTTGAGTAAATCCTTTATTCATATCAGTTATCATTTTGGGTGCCACCTCACCGCTTGGGCCTGGTAATGCTAATCTTTGAACTTGCTCAGCATATGGAACAACTTGTTTATTAACATCTTCTCTCAATTTACTGATCTCCTCTATCTCCTTATCTTTTCCGTCAGAGGTTTCAGGTCTTCAGACGTCTTTTCGTAAACATTCTGCTTATTAGCTCGGACTTCCTTTATAACATTCCTAACAACTTCGGTCATTTTTCCTGCTTCAATTTTAGGAATACTGAGTCTCTTGAATCTTTTAATATCCATTATACTATTGTGTTATATAAAACTTATCTCAACTTATCTTAACTTATCTCAAGTTATCTAACATAATAGTATAATGGAGATTCCAAATTATGATTTCAATGAAGATGAAAATACAAACTTCAAACAGCTGTACAAGTACATGCCCAAATCTAATCTTAGGATGCTAATATGCGGTAATTCAGGGTCAGGCAAAACAAACTTGCTTTACCACATCCTTATGAAACCATTAGTCTACTATGACCAGATTCATTTATATGGCAAAAACCTTGAACAGGAAAAGTATCGACACATGATAGAAACAATGAATGACATTAGTAGCCAGGTTGGATATGACATAATGCACTGCAATAATGATGACATTAAACCTGTCAATAGTCTGGAGAGCATGCCCAGAAAATTGTAATATTCGATGACTTCATTTGTGATAAAAATCAAAAGCCGCTTATCGATTATTTCATTCAAGGCCGTCATAAGAACTGCAGTGTTATTTACCTTTCGCAATCATTTTCTAAAACACCAAAAGATATCAGATTGAACTGCATTATATTATCATTATGTTATTTATGATTTCCCTAGCAGTAATGAGAGAAATATGATTTCTAGAGAGTTGAATGTAACAAAGGATCAATATATTACAGCTACCAAACAACCCTACTCATTCCTGTATGTTGACAAACCAATGAAAACAGTCAAAAGAAACTTTTATGGAAATATATAATGTATTATCCTTTCTCTGGTAGACAATTATATAACCAATAATATAGGAAGGTACATTTGAAATTCAAAGTCTCCAATATGCTCTAATGACAATTGAATTGCTATATGACCTCCATCCTGTAATATTGAAAGATAAGCTAGATATGAAACGGGCTCTTGGTTCAATTCTTGGACAAATTATCCAACCAAATCAAATAACCTACGAGCAAAGAGAACAACTTACTAAATTAATATTATCTATTTATATGGAAGTATACCTATAAATTGAAGATGTCAAATATGGTAGAATGATTGCTGAATTATTTGAAAATCTATCAGAGGGTTGTCTATATGAACTTCTTAATTACAAACATGAATCTTTAGAACAAGTTCGGATTATTGGCAGAGTTATTGGGATGGATGATCCAATTACTAATGAAGAAGCCAAGCTGTTAAAAGCAAATGGATTTCATGTAAGGGACATAACTAAATAATAAAATAGTGGTGGATGGAAATATCTAATGTACTATTATAAAATGGGAATATTTAATCAGCAACCTAATTATAATCAATCATACTCAAAAGGAAAACGAGGAATTACTGGCCCTCAAGGACCTCCTGGCCCACCTGGCCCCGCTAGCTGGTGCTCAGGGTATTCCTGGCCCTGCTGGTGCTCAGGGTGTCCCGGGACCTACTGGCCCTAAAGGTGCTCAGGGTATTCCTGGCCCTGCTGGTGCTCTGGGTATCCCTGGACCTACTGGCCCTAAAGGTGCTACTGGTGCATCAGGCACTGGTTTTAATCTCACATCAAAGGGGGATTATAATATGTTAGGTAAACAACTGAAAGGTATGGCTAACGGAACTGCTTTCGCTGACGCAGTAACAGAACAGCAACTTGATACTAAACTATCACTTTCTGGTGGTTTAATAACTGGCAATTTGGATATGAATAGCAAAAGGATATACAATGTAGCACAACCAAATGGTGATAATCAACCAGCTACAAAAATTTGGTCAGAAAATAAATTCCTCGATAAAACCAGTGGAGTTATGGCAGGATCACTAAACATGTCCATTAATTAAATTACTCATCTTGCCAAAACCGACTGATGATAAAGATGGGGTTAATAAGAAATACATAGATGATAATTATTTGAAACTGTCTGGTGGCACTGTAACTGGCCATATAATATTAAACAATGCTATCCTTATTTCACAATATCAAGCAATAAGCCGGAACACTGGAAATGCATTTTTTGTACAAATTACTAATCCATATGATTACCACCAATTTAATATGGTCAATAACAGGATTTACAATCTAGCTGACCCGACTGATGCTACTGATGCTATTAATAAGCAGTATTTGGAAAAATGTCATGTTAAACCTAAGCCATTACAATAATGAATTCAAGTATCTGATGACTAATAAATTAGCATGGACTGATCTTCAGGCGGATAGTCTTGACATTACTAAAATTGATAATTTAATGCCCCAAGATGGTAACAACGATTATAAAAGATCAGCAAGGAGGATACTCTTATAAAATGGGAGTCAATTGTTATCAACTTGATAAAGACTATACTCTCTGTATTGAAATCCTCAATTCAGATTACCAATTATGGCATAAATCGGTTGCTACAATTGATAAAACCACATCAAAGGGGATATTGGTTGCTGGTTTTACGGTACAGAAGTTTTCTCACCGGTACACAAATAGTAGTGGGAACACTGCATATATGTATTTTGTTAAAATAATTGTAAACTTTCAAAAAACTGTACCAAATCTGTACAGTCTGGATCTTTACATTAATATACCCCAAGCGGGTATTGATCTCAATACTTATCCAAAAAAATTGGACAAATAACTGGATGATTGCTTATGGTGTTTTCGGAAAGGTGTCATCGATTGATCCCCAAAAAACATATGACTACCATACGGCATTTGATATTAAGCCGACTGAAGTTGTTTACAATGTTAATCTGGATATGAACAGAAACAAAATATTAAACATTGCTCCAGATAAAACTAAAAATATTCGGCAGCGACTGTGAAGATGGTCAAAGATTCGGAAACAAAATTGAGCCCTCATACAAAGAATATTGCGTATAGGGAAATATTTGAGGAATTTTATGATTTAAGCGATGCTAGTAACTATAAAATAGTACAAGAAATATCAGGTATCATGATTTCAGGCATCCTACCTAATATTTATTTTCCTAGAATGGATACTACCAATGTTTTGGAGGGTGGATTGAGGTTACATAATACCACATTAAGTTTGGAATTATTCAGTAAAAGGAGCTTTACTCTTTGTGTTGTTATGCAGCTGTGGCTGAACAGATCACTGAGTATAACAACGATTATGAGTAATGGAGCTTATGAAAAACCACATTTGAGTTATGACAAAACAACAAAGAAATTAACACTGCAAACTAATGGTCTGAAAACTGGGTCAACTTACGAAACTTCTATCACAATACTAAATAGTTTCAATGGTAAACGTGTTGTGTTTTGGTTAACTAAGAAAGGTACAGGGGGTGACCTAACAGTAAAAGCTTCAATTAGTAATTATTCTGGAACACCAACACTAAGTTCAGCTTTAGCATCTCAAAGTACCTATACATTCAAAATATTGTCAGAAGATGCAGTGATCTATAAAATAATGTACACTCCAAACTTTCATGACCTGGATTCTAGGGAATTTCATACAATAATGTTGCAAGAAAAACTAAACGGTTCTTATGTTCTATAAATAATCTAAACTATTGATATAAATGAGTATATTCAACTTCAGCCACATTGACAAAACCAAAACAAAAGAAGAGATACAGGAGATTAAAGAGCTGTATAAATATTACCACTATAGATACTGGTGCTATCAAAAAGCCTATACACGCTACAAAAAAGTCAATCTGGCTTCTAATGTCGTATCGGCGGATTTAGTCATTATTGGTAGCGTAGCTGGTGGCATCACAGCCAATCCCATTATTATAGGTACTGTAACAGGCGCCGGTGTATTACTCAAAACATTTTGTGAAACTAAGAACTACAAACGTAAAATAGAAATGAGCAAATATGCATATACAACATATCAGAAAATATTAGCCGACCTCAAAACTTCGCTAAACAGGACTTTTTGAAAGAGGTTAATATTCTTTATGATACAATTATAGATTTTTGTCCATTAGTAACAAAATTTGAAAAACAATATGGGAAAAAATTCCTCTCTACCCCCACTACTAACTCTAATTAATATTCTCCTTGATGAGATCATAGATTTGAGCCCACCACTGACTGTAATAATTTAACGTCTTCTTTGATTTTGTGAGAGGAATAAACTTGTATTCTATTCCTAAAATATCGAATAATTGCGTGAGAATATAATTAACGCTAATCATGCGTTTCCGGCCAATATTAACTTCCGGTGAGTTTTGGTCAATCAATCTAAATATTCTCAAAATTTTCTCTCTGTTATAATATCCGATTTGGATGTTATTCTTTTGAGCAATATCATTCATAACATTTATGATATGATATTTTCTGTCATATACAGACTTCTTTTTTATCTTATGTCTATTTTCATAAAAAATCCCCATACTCGTCTGCTATTAAATAATCATGTACTGGGCCACAATTAATACACACGAGATAACCACCCTTAACCAATTTCATATTACTACAGCAGAAATATCTCCCAGGCTTACCTGGGTCTTGAATCTGCTTACAACAAAAAATGCAATTAATAGCATTCTCTTCCTGGATCAACATTTGGTGAATTTCTTCAGTACACATTACTTTATACTATATGGAGATTTTATTTTTATATATTTTTATGCCCATACGCATAATTCGTAATTTCATCCTCGAGTATATGATGATCTGATAACTTATTATTCCCATTGGATTGTCAATTCACCGATCAGCTGTTGTTGCTTTTTGGTTATCTTTGACATTGCTTCCTCTTTGGATTGTTTGGTATATCTGGCCATTGTTTTGTAACGTTTGCCATCAATCTTAGCATCGTAGTATAGTAGCTTATTCATGGGATCATCCTTGATTTTGAGTTTATCACCAAATTTCTGGTGTAGACGGTCGCGCAATTGATTTTCTGTCTCGATTTGCGCTTGATGTTTGTATTCAATTTTGACCGTCTGTTTAGGGACTGATTGTTTGTTGTTTATTTTTCACTATAACACCTGATGTATTCGGCTTCCACTCTGTTTAATTCTTGACGATCCTTACAAGGTGCGCGTATTATTGGTGTGATTACTGGATTGTCACCCTTGTATTGATATATTGCACTTGATTTTGTGGTCACAGGTTCACTGAGCCGCTCTTGTAGATTTCTGATAGAGCTACCATACAATTTATTGTTGTGTTCGAATGTGATCTTATATATTAGATCCATTATGGTAGTCATCATTGAAGTAACTATTCACCATAACAGTTTGTGGTGGCTTATTATTCTCATACATTTCGTTCAACTTTGTTAAATGGATATGATCTACTCTTGTTGTTCTGGATAATGCCGTATAAAGTTGTTTTTTGTCCATTTTGTCAGCACCGTAGATATTATATGGTTCTCTTATTGTACTGCCCTGATATTTGTAGACAGTAACACAAAATGCTGGTATGAAGGATTCGCAGAATTCACTCTGGCTAAATGAAATTCAAGATCGCCCTCATCATTTTCTTGTAGCGGAGCTCCGCGCGCGAAGCGCTCCTGCGGAGCACCATGGGTAAATAAATCTACTCATCCCAGAAAATTTGGTAATCACGTGACCGACCGACCGAGCGACCGACCGACCGTCCGTCCGCACCACAGGCATACCAATGTTTACTCTCACACTTTCTAGTTACGTTGGGAGCCCAGGAGAAAGCTGACTGCACATCAATGTT
>OZ037787.1:6429151-6516651 GCA_964035525.1 Porites cylindrica | reverse complement strand
TAGTTTTTTCTTCAAAAGATCTGTTCGTTTCCGAGAAAAACAAGAAAACCGTTTCGAGCCCCGCCGTCGATTTCGCAAGCCGAAAACAGGGTTGAAATTCACTATGATTCTCTCGACTTGCATTTCAAATAACCGCGCTAGACAAAAAGCTTGTTGCTAAAATTGTAAGTATAACTCGTCGTTGATCAAAATATATAATATTTTTAGCATTACAACAGTCTGAGTAATTATAAAAAAGCTAAAGCGTATGTCTACCTGTTGTTCAACCACGGAAGGTAGTTGAAAAAAGCGCCGATTTTCATCATGTGCCTTTGATCAGAATTTTTCAGGATTGAAGGTGAAAACACTTCAAGCATCAAACTATTATGTTATGTTAAAATTATTTTGGGGAAATCATTTTGAGCTTCTCAGAAATTATTTGAAATTCCTGTTACAGACAACATAAAATAACGCCATCCAACACATGAGTCACGCGACCACCACCAACAATTTGACTTTAGGTTTCCGTTTACAACGCTGGTAGCCTTGATATGTAGAACAATTGTCTTGAAAAGCTCACCTTAACCTGTATACGTATCTGTTGTACCTCAAGCTCCAAGTTGTTTCATTTTGCCGTCTTATCACCTATGTTACCGTAGTCGTGAGGTCCGCTGGAATGTGTGCGTTCACATTGTAGCATTGTGGAGGTGCGTGACAGCTTTCTGGTAATTTCTTCATCCCTCTGTTTTCCCTAATGTTTTCAAGTTAACATCTCATGCTTGTTAAAAATTTTGAGAAACCTGGACCTTAAAAAAGCCGTCTATAAAATAAAGCTCGGTAGTTTAACAACGCAAAGTTCCTTGCTCGTGGATCCGTTCACTACAATTAATCTCATTTGCATAGGAGTGTGCCAAGGGTCTACTTCCGGTGAAATACACACGACGAGCTTTACCGACTTTCACCCGTTATTTCCAGTACACTGAAGAAGATTCATCTTTTATACTCCTCCTTCTTCAAAAATACTCCAGTTGACATTATTTTACCCGAGAATTATCTTTAATATTTTGACGTTTAAGGCATTTGATTAACATTATCGAATTAAATTTAGTTTAATTTGATTCAACTGTTCATTCCCACTTGAAAAAGAAAAAGATCTTTGCATAAACACTGTTTGTGTGCGCTCTTCTTCGATGACGCTACGGAAGGTTCGTGCTCCTTCGAGTCATTAGTAGGTACTCTGTGTTCGTTTGATAGAGGGGATAAGCAGAGATCAACTGAGATTGTTCCTTTGTCGCTGTCAAACTCAGCCATTAAGGACGTAACTGGGCATAGGTCGACATGGTCTCTTTCTGGTATTGAAAGCGAAACAGACTTTATTTTAGCTCAGAACTGACCAGCCAAACCATTCCAGTCACAATGATAATTTCCCTTTTAATCAAACTCTTCAGCTAGATCAGTCAAATCCGAAATAGTATGCTCGAAAGAGAAGGTTTTTCAGCCAAAACTCTTGGAAAAATCCTATTTCATTTTCAAAATGACTGGTCGGGCTATGGTCCAGCCGGCCAGTTCTGACAGATGGAAAGCGCCCTAAGTTCCTTTAAGATACGGTATGCCCTTTCCATCGTTCTGAGCTCGGTATTGGATGGCGACGGAACAGTTATTCCAATTCGTGCCAAGTTCCAAAGGAAATCGCCAATCACATAATTGAAAGAAGAGGGAAACCTGTTAAAGCCGACAAAGGAGTTAGAGGAAGAACATTTCAGAATATATCTATCAGCAAATCGGTATCCTCATTCCTGCAGGTTCAGGTAATCTTGGTTTATTCATTGTATTATATTCTAATAAGTCACTTAGATTCAATCCACGAATACTATATAAAGTTTACCATAGTTATCAACTCTCTTAGATATCCTAGAGTCTCCCAGGTACGGCACCAATCCACCTAATCTGTCCGATAAAATAAACCTTTCAGTTTTTCTTTTAGTTTGAAATTAAAGCCGATTTCCCCTAGAGTAAATAATTTTTTTGTAAAAGTTAAAGATCATGGTCCAGTTCTGATGGCATTTGTCGTTGTCGTTTTTTTGTTGTGTTTGTTTGTTTGTTTTTTTTTACATTTCCTTCAAACAACTGACTTGTACCTCATTCAAGACAACGTGTGGGGGATATGGCGTCGGATAGAACGATTCCACATTCGAACAGCAAAACAAGTGGTCGATGTAACTCTTGGGGAGATTGCAACCTCGTTCCCAGGGTTCTCTCCTACCCGCCCTACGGACGGACGGGTAGGAGATTGCGCCAGAAGACGCTGAAACACTCTGGGTATCCTTAGTTCAATCTCAAATTGTAGCTCAGCAGACCAATGACGAAGCCGTTGACTTCAAGCTCAGTAGCAGATGCGCTTGCAGAATGATACAAGAACGCAGGACACTGGGGATCACGAAGAGAAATCTTATCTATCAGGGACGGACCATTAGAAAAGTTATAGGGGGGGGGGGGGGGATTTTTGAGCCGCAGGAATTTTTTTTTCGTTATCAAATTCCTTGTATGAATTTTTTGGGGCCGTAGCATGAATATTTTTTAGGGTTAATTGGCGTGCATGAATTGTTTTCATTTAATTTTCCCTTGCGCGAATATTTTTTTTGTACTCCCCCCCAATAAGTTTTCTAATGGCCTGTCTCTTATGTCACTGAGGCAAAATGGATTTCGAAACCTTGCAAAACTGGCTTCCTGGTCTTACTCTGCGCAGGTTAAAGATCGCAAGGCACCATCGGATCCTTCATGGCCTAGGTTCTGTTGTCTCCGCTGTTTCTTCCAGAAGAATGTATTTTTTTGTTTTGGAAATTGTCTTATTTTAGACTGCGAGCTGTCTCTCTTTTTCTTCAGATTTAGTAATTTGCGTGTCTCGGGCGTTTTGCTCGACGGACCAAGAAAAAAGAGAGACTGCTCGTAGTCTAGTCTTATTTCAAATGTACTAACAAAAAAAAAACGTCAATAATGTTTGTTTCAATTCACGAAAAGTGACACTTAGCACAGCAGAAATTACATTAATTTTGTCCTTTTTTAAGGTGACTCGACCCAGTTTTTTTGGGGGTGTACCATCCTACTTTGAGGCTCTCTGGTATCCCCACCTTTACTTTTATCGTAAGTCTAACACATAGAATGGATAACATATAGATCAAGCGCAAGGCACTAATGCGCACTATGTGTAGCCGAGAGATTTTCACGAAAAAATGCCGGCAACAGCAGATTTTCGACTCAGACCTCAAAGGGGCGTGGCATTATAACCACGTGACATTTACTCCGATCGCCAAAAATGTTATGTTATATTGTAGATTGATCTATATGTTATGCATTTTATGTGTTAGACTTACGATAAAAGTAAAGGTGGGGATACCAGAGAGCTTCAAACTAGGATGGTACCCCCCCCCCAAAAAAAAAAAAAACTGGGTCGAGTCAACTTAAGAAGGCACTCTGAAATAACGCACGTGCAGGCCAGGATTACCCACGTGCAGCCAACAACTGGAAGTTCTACCTGTGAAGATGGGAAGAAAACATGAGCACAATTTTTGGTTAAGACATCTTTTGATTTGATAATGCCGACGTCTCGAAGCAATGAAAATCTTCAGCGATGCTACCAATTAAATTCTTCATTTTCAAAAATTTTATATTACACGCATGTTTTACGTTTGCTTTGCGCCTGCTTTTAGCAGATCCTGACCCCGGGCCCTGGGATCTTGACAGCTGTAATCCGATATTACTGTTGAAAGTAATTTGCATACTGAGTCACAAAACGTCCGAAGGGCGCTTTATCCTTTAGCCTCCCACGCAGGCGTTTTTAGGGGAGCTCGTATTTCTTCCCTCCCCACAAACGCCTGCTCAACAGAGGACAACATTCCTTTCCCACGCTTAGCCAATCACGTTGTACTTTCCAAATTCTGGAAAGTTGACCTTGACCGCAGGGTAACCCGATAATCACGCGATCTGCATGAAACTTTAAGAAACCTTCATGACCTCTAATAAATGTTAGTCTCAGAGCGCCAAAAGTAAGATTTACTCAGTCAGATTTTAGAATTCTCTGTGCACTGCATAACCTTAGCGAACGAAAGAAAAGAAGGAAAAAGGTAACTCTAGGGTCACGTTCTGGGTCACGTTTTTTCACTATCACGAGCTTATGAGTCATGTTTAGCCTGTCAACACTTTATTTAAAAACCGTTGATTGGTCACTTACCACGCGAATGCAACAATGGGAAAGGAATGTTGTCCTCTGTTGAGCAGGCGTTTGTGGGGAGGGAAGAAATACGAGCTCCCCTAAAAACGCCTGCGTGGGAGGCTATTTATCCTTAAGATTGGCGCTTCCTTCTGCGGTGTCCAGCAGCATTTTGAGACAAAAGTTGTTGACAGATAAGGAAGAGAGGGTTTACTACGTGTTGAATTAACATAAGCGAACTTCGTTAGAAAGCATGCGTGTTGGTTATGAGTCTCAAACAGAGTTTAATATACAATGGCAAACTTGAACAGATGGCAACGGCAAACATTTTGCCGTAAACCTGGACCTGAAACAAAGAATAGGGTAAGTACTTTAACATTTAGAAGTTTGTGCGTGAATGTTAGCAAGACTTTCTAGGACAGACGTTTGATGACCTTTGCCTAGTCGACTCACGATGGTCACGCATATGTTAAAGATAGCGTTACTTTATGTTGTCTGTAAAACGATTTTCAAATAATTTCTGAGAAGCTCAAAATGATTTCCCCAAAATAATTTTTACATAACATAAACGTTTGATGCCTGTAGTGTATTTCCCTTCAATCTGAAAAAATTCTGATCAAAGGCACATGATTAAAATCGTCGCTGTTTTCAACGGGTAAACATCAGGTAGCCGTACGCTTTAGTTTTTTTATAATTACTCAGACGGTTGTAATGCTAAAAATATTATATATTTTGATCAACGACGAGTTAAACTTAAAATTTTAGCAATGAGTTGTCTTCCTAGCGCGGTTGTATTGGAACGCGAGTCCAGCGAATCATGATGAATTTCAACCCTGTTTCTCGCTTGCGAAATCCACGGGGGAGGCTTGAAACGGTTTTCTTCGCTTTTCTCGGAAACGAACAGATCTTTCGAAGAAAAAAATACATAGCGTTTGTATACTTACTAAAGTCAGTGTGTAAAGTCTACCAGTCTGCAAAAGAAGAGCGATTTTGATTTTTTGAGCCTTGCCACGAATCGGCGATTTTGGTCGATTTTTGCATGGATTCGCTCTTAAACGTTGTGATTAATGCTTGTACTAATTGTTTGCTATAGAAACCTGCTTCAATTTTGACCCCCTTACCTAATCGTTTGTCGATGACATATTCATCGATATAGTATTCGCCTTTCCTAAATACCCCATCAAAGGGCTTGATAATATCGTGAATTGTGTATAATGGTATTGGTGATTCATTATCGATCAGTATAGAATGATAACATTTTGATATATCTAATGACACCAGATTATCGGGTGCTGGGTCTGTTGAACACCATTGTAGCGCTCGAGGATAAAAATCATCAAGTACTTCCCGTGTTTTGGTGTCATATTGGGATTCCGGAAGATATCCTATCATGTGTTTAAATAATGATGATGCTAATGATGTGTATGACCGATTGCACCATATGAAGTCATAAGATTTGTATATTTTGTATAACCACTCACAGATCGATTTACGGTTTTCATATTCGTTGTTGAGGACATACATATTATTCTTGTGATCCATAAAGCCATCTAATCTGCCATTGTTATCGTAATGTAAATACTCGACAAAATAATTAGTCCTGATCATATACTCTTCAATTATTGGTTCTATTTTTGTATCTGGTGGTAGCACGATTACGTGATTCTCGATTGTCGATAGCGTTGGTTTGTCCTTTTTAGCAACAATGTCATCGTCTACCAGATCTTGATACACAATTGTAATTACTCGATTTGTTAGACCATTTGAGTTCTGACATGTAGCGCCATAGATTATCGGCACCACCTTGGTTAGCTTTTGTGGCAATATGTTTGAGGCGGTCATCTTGAATGGGATACAGATGATGGTCTTTAATATATAATACGAGACTCACATCATGAGTTGTACTAGCAATATGTTTCATAAATTTGCGCCATGTACTGTCATAAGCGTGGATTGATACATTTGGATGACATGCTTTAGCCCAATCAATTAACTCTTGTGTTGACATCTTTGGAAAACTGGCTGACCCATAAACTTCCATCTCATCATATAATTTTTGATACGTATATTTCTGGAATCCCTTCTTATCCTTGCAGTTATGCCAAACAAAATCAGCCATACAAGTATTTTCACCCCGTTGTTTAATCTGAAACTGCTTGTCTAAGAAGAATGTATTTAATTTTAGCGCTCCCACTTTGTGATCTTTAAAAGACTGCTCATTGTGCGTTGTGATAGTAGCTCCAATTTCGGCTATAGTTTCTGTTGATAAGACTGTAAAGTTGTTTTGGAGCAGAGTGTACATCAGAAACTTATACATATCAGGTTTACTTCATTTTGGAACTTCCATTTTGAATGGCCCATATGTGTTATCAGTGAACTCGGTTCTGTTAACCAATTGTATGTTCAATAACAGTGTTTATTGTGATTTGTGCCCGTTCTCGTTTACCAGGCATCTGTTGTAGTCTATTGCGAAACAAATTTTGAAATTATGATTGCCGTGTATACTTTGATACTCTAGCTCGCCCCAATTCCTCATCTCTCATGTTTTGCAATGAAACGGGAATTTTATGTAACCTAATAGTAGGAGCTTGTTTATCGGACAGTTCCTCAAAGTACTTAACTTTGGCCTTGACTACTGCATTTGCTGCCACAGTTTTTAATGTTGGCAACCTAGTAAACTGTTTTGGTAGCACGGCTGGTCGTTTTATTGACTGTTCTAATTTGTTAGCCGCTAGCTGTATGAATGATTTGGGCTGAAAGACTGGTCCTATCGCAGTGCTCGCAGTCTGTTTAACCGGTCCTGCCTTACTGGCGCTCACGGTTTGTTTTCCCAAAAGCATATTAATTAATTGTTCCTTTGATAATTTCGATAGATCTTCCCTATTCATACTAATAGGGTAGATTATTTTATTACCCGACCGCCGGGCATGTGGCTCAACGTTTCTCATTTGCTCACTCATACTGTTACTATATATTATATTCTTTTTTTCATTTGAACGCACCATCTGCATACTAGTGTAAGGCGCTATCTCTTTAAGTCTCGACAAACCGCCCAAAACCGGTTTAAACCGGATTCCCAAGGTTAAGTCCAAAAAGTGCATATATAAAAACTGTCCCAAACCGCCCAAAACCGGTTACCAAAATGCTGACGTCAGCAAAAATCCCATAATCGTAACTGAGTGTGAAAAACGGGTACCACAGCCATCGTAGTATTTTACTGTTAATCGGTCTTTCAGAGCAAAATTATTGTTTTCATCAATGATTTGGTCGGCTGAGTGCTCTTTTCATGGCTTGTACGATAGTTTAGGTAACACGATACCTTAAAAATGTTTTGAACGGTCTGCAGAAGGTGAGGTAAATGCTACCAAGCTAAATTTACAATCCGTCGAAAATACAATAATAGATTGTTGATTTCGGGAAGTTATGAAATGTCTAAATTATAGCTAATTAAAATTTGACATTTCGTAAGTTGATACTTCGCTGAGGTAATCCTTTAGTATTCTATAACCAAGAAGAAACCGCATTAATTTTTTTAAAAAGAAATAGTCAAGAAATCAAACCAAGAAGTCAAAACTTTTCAAAGTGTAATCCGCTTCCATCCTGGTCATCTATTAAAGCCAACACAGACACTTATCACTATAATTTTAGTGGACTGATATAGTGGTCTTTTAACAGAACTTGAGTTTGATCTTGAAATCCATATTTGTCCACTATTCCACCCTGCGGGACATCTTAAGACAGAAAAAATACAATAGCAATTGTTGTCACGACTGGACCTCTATTCGACAAGTTTTCTTTTACAAAAATCAGTGTGTCTGTTTTGGTATGGATAAGAATGGCGACACAACTCCTTTGAAGAAAGCTTCCTTTTCGTCTACCACGACGTTCCTGGGTATTACGAGCATTAATAATGGAAATAACAAAAAAGAAACTTACATGATATTCTGTGAACAAGCGGATGCCCCTTTCATTTGCTAAAGTGCACAGCTCAGTCGCTTCTTTCTTTGTCAGTCGAATGTTAAAGAGCCTGAGATCGAAACGCTGAGGACCACTTCTGAGACACTTGATTAGTTCAGTCACTCCGCGGCCCAGCGGATTTTCGTTGAGGAAAAGGCAGTTCAGTTCTTGTAGGTACACGAGTGCACGGGCTAAATCTGTGATTTCCTCTTCACCCATCTGTGTATCATTCAGGCGCAGCTGTTTCAGATGAGGTACACTGTGCAGATGTTTGGCAAGCTCACTTACTCTGTGACCGAGTGAGTTGTTTGATAAGTCAAGATCACTCAGTTGAGTCACATGCTTTAAACTAAGGGCTAAAGCTGTGACTTCCTCTTCACCCATCTGTGTATTACTCAGGTCCAGCTTTTCCAGATGAGGTACACTGTGTAGGTGTTTGGCAAGCTCACTTATCCCATGACCGAGTGGGTTGTATGATAACCCCAGTAAGCGTAACTTATCAACATACTTTAAAGCAGTGGCAAGTGACTCACACTCTTGATTCCCCATACCAACACCACGTAACTCAAGTTCAGATAGTCGAGGCACATGGTGAAGATTATTCAGTAAAATGACAAGTTTACCAAGTTTACTTGTTGGGTCCTCATCAAAATGGTCAATGTCAATCTTTCTCAAATATGACAGAGAGTGTGTCAGAGTCTGGTCAGATGTTTTCTCAGTTAACTGCAAAGAGTTGCAAACATCATGATTCTGTAACTTGTGATCAGGCTCTTGAAGAGAGGACTCTGGTGCTGATGTAAGCAGCTCAATGGGCACGAATACAATGACATTTGCATACAAGACAAATCCATGTCCGACTTTCTTAATGAAATAGTCAAAAGGACATCGATCATGGTTCCTGTTGAGGGATATTACGTCACCAGAACATGTCACAAGAACAGGGTCCAAATCGGACGTGACAGAGAACATTTGATCATCCCACAGTGCAAAGTCATCCTCTACATCAAAAAATACATAATCTGGTTTATGGAAATTTGTTGATCTCAGGCAATGTTCGCTGGAAACTTTAGGCAGTTGTTCGTACTCTATCAATAAAAGACCATTAACGCATTGCAGAAATGAAGGATAGACATTTTTCCTATCTGAAGCAGGGCAAGAAAGGAAAAGATCGAGATTAAAACGATAAAACTCTCTTTGTTCTTCAGTGAGCTCCTCAATAGAGGGGTTTTCACTAAAGTTGTAATCAGTCAGATCTTCTTTTTCTCCTATCATCTTCAGATGGATAAAAACAGCAACGGTAGCTTCTGATGACAACTCCCAAACAAATTTGAAAACTTCAAACAGCTCCTTGAACCGTTTAAATGAGTCGACTTTAGACAGAGAATTGAAGGGTTCCTTGGCATTTTTTAAATCACGAACTAAAAACCAGGCGGAAAGGAATTCTTGAACCGATTTATGAAGAAAGAACGCCAGTTTCTCAGGATGAGGAGAGTCTGAAAGGTTAGAAGTCTGAAGAAAGCCAAAATCGATAAACTTTTCGAGGAATAGCCGAATGTCCTCAGGCACTTTGCTAAGCTTGAAATAAAGACAGTCATTTAAAAGTGCCTGCCAGGCAAGTTCCCCCAACTTTACGAGGTCTTCTCTGTATTCATCCATGCTTCTAAGTGTCTCATCTGATGTTTTGGCGGTAACGTGATCAAGCAGCGTCTGGCAAAATTTGTAATACAGGTCTGAGCGGGATGTTAATGATCCTTGATATTTCTTCCAGCTTAGAACCAACATTAACAGTAGGAGTGGTATTTCCGCCAAGTCCCACAGGTCGTGTTCAAACAGAAATCGTTTAAAGTTGTTTACTTCTGTTTCGTCGCGAAGAAACTTGAGAGCAAACTTTTTAACTTGCCAATAATCAAACCCACAAATTTCAAACTGAGCATGACTTCCTGGTCTTAACTCATCTTTTTTCAGCGGTCGTGTTGTCACAAGAAGAGTGCAATCTCTCAATTGACTGCCTTTCCAAATCAGATGAACTGGCGATGATTTTTCGGCGCTGTATTCATCATAGCCGTCTAAAATAAGAAGGACTTTCTGTTGGTTACGACGAATGTAATCATACAACTGACTACAAACCACAGAGTCATCAGCAGACAATAGTTCGGCCTTTTCTAGCACAGCACAGAAGTCTTTCGTGTTGCAAACATCTCGGAGTTTGATTAAAAGTACAACAGCAAACTTCTTCAGTATTTCTTTGTTGCCGCGTGACCAATCCACGGCAAGTTTCTTTGTGAATGTCGACTTTCCTATTCCTGGCCTCCCGTACGCTAAAATTCTCTTAGGAATTAGATGATGACCATGGCTTGCGAATATCTCGCTGTAATCTTCAAGCTTTTTTGTTGTTGTTCCAGAAAGTTTTCTGTCATCTCTTAGCAGTGTTAACTGTACATACACCTCATCAATGTCCATGGTATTATCTCGGTCCCAAGGGGAAATCATTAACTGGCTCGTGGTACTGTTGTAAAATGAGCACAGCTGATTTTGACTCCACTCCAAAAAAGCAGTTGTATCATCTGTTAATAGAAAAGTAAATATCTTAACATGTAAGACCCTTCCACTGTTTTTCAACTTTTGACTGGAAACAGTTAACGAAAATCCATAAACACGACCGGAAACAACGCCTTGACATCAGTAAAAATGCCAAGTGTGAAAGTGATTTGTTGAAAACTAATGAAGGGAGCAAGTTTGCGCCCCCCACCATAGAAATGTCTGTAAAATCCCAGGACTTTACGGCGCAATATCATTACTCTCTTTGGGCGTGTCACCTTTAAACTTGGTTAAGTTACCTTATTTTAAGCCCTTTTTTCCAGCAGTGTCGATGGATATTTTTTTACTGCTCTTTGCTAAAAGTTGAAAAAAAAAAAAAAAGTGGAAGAGTTTATTCTATCCTATCAAATACACTAAGCAGTAGGAGGTTAGTTGCAATGTTTTCTTTGGGGGGGGGGAGGGGAGGGGTAGCTGCAGTCAAGTCAATGAAAAACAAAAATGATCTGATCTCTATGAGGAGATGTTGATGCCTAAGCCCTTGGCAATTTAAACGTAATGTCCTCTTTCCCCGGTGGCCACTGGTGGAAGTCAGGTGGTAGATAGGAAAGAGGATTCAATGCTCTACGCAATATGCATACATGTATGCAAAAATGCAATTACTTTTAATCCGTTAATAGCTAACTGTGTTGTTGCTTTTGTTTTGTAATGTAATTTCGTTGCTAAGGGTGGATAAGGCTAATTCATTTCACAAGTATAAGTTCAGTGAAGTTGTTACATTATAAAAAAAAGATTATTTACCCTTGTCAGTATTTATAGCGCATCAGGGCAAATGACTAAAACTACTACATCAATTAAACATAACAAGAAAAGACAAAGAATCCTCAGAAAATGGCAGAGGCATATTACAAGCGTTGCTGAGATTTGGATTTGGGACTACTGTGAAAAAATCCATCTAGCGAAAAGAGTGAGACTTGAAATGAGTGGTGCAGTACCGTCCAGCACTCTTCCCGCTCGGTCACGGTGCCTCCTTAAAAAGGGAGAACTAAATAGGTGGGGAAATGAGTCTGAATGGAACACATTGGTAAGTGGAAAAATACTTATATATTATAAGAACTTAAGAAATATTTTTCTTGTTATAAGAGGTGTGGACGGGAGCATGATTCCCTTAACTGTGCTGGAATCTATAACTGGAATTTTGTCCAGACATACTAGCTATATATTGTACAACAAACTACATAACAGTTTCCAAAAACCATGACAAAAGGAAAAAAAAGGAGGGAGGAGAAAATGTGCAAAATGCATTTCAGACCAGCTGTGATGTGCCGGCTAGCTCATAAATATAATCATTAGTAGTTTTTAAAAAACGAGCAAGAGTGTATTATCAGGTTTACTGCGCTTTTCACAAACATGCGAATTCTGAAGTTCAAAAGCCAACTGACGATTGCGTTTTTTGCTGCCGTCAATCATCTTAACGGACCTCTTAGGAAACAAAACTTTCCTTTGATGGGTTCAAAAGGTCAAGGTTTGTGATTTGTGATTGGTGGATTTCGATCAGTTTTGTGTGTTTCTGTGTTTCAAGGTTCGTTGCTTGTGATCGTAATTATGATTGACGGCAGCGAAAAATGCAATTGTGAAGGCGGCTTTTGAACTTTAGAGTTCGCATGTTTGTGAAAAGCGCAGTAAAAACTAGAGATGAAGCTGAGAGATTTTAAACCTGATAATACTTGACTGCAAGTTTTTTGAACGGCTTCAAAATCTCTGATATAGATCAACTCATTCTTGCACTAATATTTAGATTTTGGGTTATTTTGGTCTAAAAAATTGGACATAAAGTTTAGATTGCCTAGTCCCTATACGGTGTTTTCCCAGTCCCTCTCGGTCAATTCACTTCGGTGACGTATTTGAGGCGAAGGGACAGACCACATGACCCAAAAGGGTTTGGCCGCGCGAAATAATGAGGCCTAGGGACTGGGCAAAAGTTTAGCCATGTCTTTATCAGATGTAACAACACTCATTAAACATTAATTTCTTTTGTGAAAGGTTTGAACCCAAGAGTCATTTCATAAAAAGGTTTAGTATGATCGTCCGGTTGAATGTAGTCCTGAATAGGAATGTTTTTGTTGACAGTGACCGATGTTTCAACAACCTGTAGTCATCAGTGGCGGATCCAGGGGAGGAGCCTGGGGGGCCTGGGCCCCCCTTATTTTTCGACAAAAAAAAATTGGAGACTGCCCCCCCCCCCTTATCTCAGGGTCTGGATGACTGCCCCCCTCCCCCCCCCCTGCCTTTATCTAAAGGTCTGGATCCGCCACTGGTCATCTTCAGAGTCAAAGTGAGTTGTATCAGGTCAGTTGATACTAGTATCAACGACTCACTTTAGAAAGCTGGTTTACTAACTTAGAACAAACACCACTGAATCGTAGTCAACAGTTACTGGCACCGTACAGACGACTTATTGACGGACTGAAGCAAAACTAACTACGAGAGAACGACTGGACAACTGACAATTCATTTGACTGACAAATATAAACAACTGTTTAACTGTGACAATTCAAATAGACGGATCGAAACGCACCAATTACTGATTACGAGTCTTCATAGCCAATGACGTCACGGCTTAACTGAGAGACGACCCATAACATCGCAACTTAATTGACCAATCAGGTCAATAACCAGAGTTTAATACTATCAACTGACGTGATACAACTCACTTTGACTTTGAAGATGACTACCGCACAGGTTGTCGACAATACAACAGTATATACGATCACCCGGACGATCATACTCAACCTACTTATTAATCTATTTTGTTTTTCTTTATGAATTATTAATGAGTTTTTGAAGGTACTTTACTGTGATGTACATTTAACATCAGTACCTGGAGGACAAGGTAACTGTTCCTTTGATCTGCTGGCAGAGCACTGCTGCGATAAATCTGCAATAAAAAAAGATTGCTCACTTTAATGCAAAAAATACAGAAATAACATGCCGTTAAGCAGAAGCTAATAATTATACTTCAGGCTTGTGTGTACTCTGAGTTGTGATTTACATGTATGTCAGAAACGAAAGATAGCCATTTGAATGTTGCAGTTTCATTTAAGTACAATGCAGGTTAAATATCATTCTTCCACGAGAATAATTCTCTTCAAAAGCACTGTTGACAGTGACCGTTATTTCAACAGCCTATGCACAAGTCATTACCTAAGTTGGTGTGAATCAATGTTTGATAGAGTACACTACAAAATGACTTATTTTAGGAATCTGGCCTGTTTACTAACTGAGAACAAACACCACTGAATCAAAGAGTAACACTACATGTATAGTAAAATGATGTTTCAAATGAGCTCTTATTTTGCCCCAATTATGAACCATAACAAAATTTGCTTGAAAGTGGTCAAACCACCAGAGATTAACACAGGATCAACTTGAAATTTTTTAAAGTTAACAGCTGTAGCATTTTGGGTGGGACAACTCGCAGTATACTGTAATATTGTTAGGCAGTGCAAGCCTTACCCTGGTTCAAAAACAGGAAAAACAAAACAGTAAGAATAATAAACCACATGCAAAATGATTTATTCAAGTGTTATTACCTTGATAATGAGGCCATGAATGAAAAACACAAGGATCATTCAAAATGTGGCTAACAAGAGATGCTGCCATCACACTAGCACAGGAAGACCAACTCTCTGAAGCCAACTGAGAACCATCTGCATAATCAGCTATCCCTTTCACAATTAACCACTCAATCTGACAATCAAATGCTGCTGTAAACAAACCTGCAAAAAAGAAATGGCATACATATGTATGAATAGACAGATCTATTTAAAATATATAACATTGGTCAAACTAGCTTGCCATGAGGAAACACTGAAATACTGTATGTGATTACATTTTACAGTCGACTCCCGATAACTCGAACCCTCGCTAACTCGAATCTCGCGCTAACTCAAACCAAAATCGATTTCCCCTGGATTTCCGTCATACATTCACTGTAATTTTACCCTCGGTAATTCGAACCCTCGATAACTCGAACTCCCGCTAACTCGAACCAATTTTCGTTTCCCCTCAGGTCATTTTCTACATAATTTTACCCCCGATAACTCGAACCATGTTTTGAGCCCTTCAAGCGTCGGGGAAAAAAGCCGTCTACGGGCGTCCGAAACATTGAATTTTGGATTTCCTAGTATAGTTTACTAGTGGAGCCTGATGTTGATTGTCACAGGCTAACGTGAAGCACCTTTTCTTCTCAAAACAGTAAAACGCATGCTCTATTTAGGCTATGTTTTGTTACGTTACGTTCTGATTTATAACCTAGAAGTATCTTTTAATTTTCACTTGACATTTCTACAATTAAATGTGATTAAAATGTTCACTGTGCAGTAAAAACTGTTTTTTACCTTACTCTCGGCTATTTTCTTCGAGCTTCCGATAACTCGAACCTTTTTTCGATTTCCCTTGAAGGTTCGAGTTATCGGGAGTCCACTGTACTTGCAGATGGATTATTTCCATTTCTGTTACACTTTCTCTTTTATGATGCTGATATTTTTCGAAAACAAACCAAACAAACAAAGCATCTTCTAATAAAGACTGGCAGCTTAAAAACAGTCAACTCACCTTCTCCTTCATTTTCGATTGCTATTGCCTGAGGATTGGTTTCAGCAAGTTGATCACGCCGCCACTGAACTCTGACTTGTTCTGGTCCACTCAAAAACTCAGCATCAGTATAAACTTGAACATGCTGTGCTTCAGGGTCCATCAGAGGTGCTTGCCAACCATCAGCACAATTCTTAATGACATCTAGGAAGCGTTTGCTCACATAACTCCTCATACCAGTTGACTGCTCTTGATTGCTGGTCACTACCTTTGATGCATATGTTGCTATTTTGGCAGATACAACAACATCTCCTAACTTGGATTTTGCAGGGTTGAGGCCACTACATGCTCCTACTGAAATGACGGCTTTGGGTCTTAGCACAGAGGCAGCATTCTTTACAGATACAAGAGCACCACCAGGACCAATACCATTTCTGTAACATCTTAATAAAGCAACTTTCAGCTCTTCTTGACTTTCACCCACATCAGAAAAGTAAACATAGCCAAGACCATCAAACCAACATTTGTAGGGTTTTTTTAGCTCACTGTAACAAGCTAAGAACTCACAGTTTGTAACTGTAAGTAACAGAACATCAACAGGAAGATCAGCATCTTTTGATGGTTTGGTAATTGCCTTAATATCAGCAAAGGATGGAGGAACTTTATTAAGCTCAGGAGGGTCCTCAATGTTCCTTGTTGCAATTCTTTCTTTCTTTCCTTTCTTGTTAGTCTTTCTTTTTACTGTGGTTCTTTTGTTCTTTGAATTGTTTGAAACATTCTTTGAAGAAGATCGGAGACCAGTGGTAAGCTGGGGTTTACTATCACTATCCTTTGATGTGTTTGTTGAATCCTGTGAAGATTTTATTTTCTTGGATCCTAGTACAAGAAAAAAACAGTAACTAATTGTGAATAAGGAATATAATAAGAAGTTAATGTAATTAGAGTCAAACCTTGCTTTACGGACACCCCCTTGATACGAACACCTTGTTATTGCACATTTCCTTGCCCCTGTCACTTGCATTTTTTTCAAAATTTAAAATTAACTGCTATAAATATAACAGACACCCTTTTAACACAGATCAAATAATTTCTATGAACCCCTCAGTGTCCTTATGAATGGGGTTTGACTGTAAATGTAAATGTTATCTGTTTACTTATGAACACTTTGCAGGTGCTCATACATTCCATGTGTTGAATTACAATTTAGAATTGTTGGGAAAACGAAAGTATCCAGAGAAAAAACCTCTAAGAGCAAGGGCTGGAGAACCAACAACAACAAACTGAAACAAAACAGTAACTAATTGTAAATAAGGACTATAATTATAATAAATTAATGTAATTAGAGTCAAACCCCGCTTTACAGACACCCGCTTGATATGAACACCTCATCATGTTGTGGACAGTTAATTGCCTTGTCCGTAGATCCTGTATTTTCTCCAAGTTTAAAATTAACCTGCTGAATTATAGAACGGATGCCCCATTAATACAGAGTACTTTCTGACTAACTCAGCATCCCTATGTAAATTGGGTTTAACTGTAAATTTAAATGTGGTCTGTCTACTCATGAACACTTTGCAAGTGCTCATACATTCCATGTTGAATTGGAATTTGAAAGTGCTGGGAAAACCAAGGTATCCAGAAAAAAATCTCTCAGAACAAGGGAGAGAACCAACAACAAACTTGAAGCACATTATGGTGACAATGTTATGCATAAAATCTGTTAACACATTAAACCAGAATACCCTGTTTGCCAGTAGCTCAATTTTATTGATTAGTGAAAACAGTAATTGAATTAGTACCCTACAGGGTTCTAAATCTTAACTAAATGGGGTTAGAAAGAGTGGAACACCAATTCAAAGGAACTCAAAGGGAGGCTCTTGTTTTCAGGGAACACATTCTTTATTTTTCAGAATCTGACCCTAAATATAAAATTCATCTTTGTTTTAAAATTAATAAACAAAAATCACAGCATTTCCCATTTGCACATCTCCCCCACTAAACCTTAGCATAACCTTTGTTTTTGATTCCTGCTGAGTATTTCAGTGGTCCCAAGAGAAATTAAAGACAATGCTTATGCAAAATGTCAGGAGGCAAACAAGGTGTATTATGGGAGATGTGCAAATGGCAAATTAACAGGAAATCTAGAAAGTATATCTTTCAGTACAAAAGCAAATTTCACTGTTGTGTTCATTGCTATCCTGGAGCATAGTGGCAGTAACTCCAGTTATGAAAAACAATGTGACATCCTCAAATTAATGATTCATTCACCAGTGATTGCGTCAACTGGGACTAGGCTCCTAAGTGGGGAAAAAGGGCAAATACGGGGACGAGGGTAAGAAAAGACGAATTAAGGAGGAAAGGGGTGGCAGAGCTTGGCTTTGTTTTTTCCACCTAATTTTTTTTATTTTTATTTTTGCAATAATGACATCAAAATACAAGAATACAGAAACAACACACTAAAAGGGGAAAGAAAAAAAAAATTAAATGGTAATCAATATTTACATCATGCTACTTATATTATACGTCTAATTTACAATAACATTGATTTATACGTCTAAGTTGTAAGAGATATTACTTCAAGTCAATTTTAGTTTCTATTTTCTATTGTGTTTTTAAAATATTTATAAATTGCGTACAGTTAATGGGCATCTCTTAATTTTACAACTACAGTATATTCATAAACAGGATGAGTTAAGATCTAGTCGGCGTCTGAGGTTATCATTTGTAGGACCAGGGATATATTTCTGCAACAAAATTTGCTCAGGGAAAAGATTTGTGGAAGTATTTTGGGACACATTAAACCATGATAAGAATTCATGATAAAATTTAACATTTGTAGGGCATTGTAAGAAGGTATGTTCCAGTGAATCAAGGTTCTTCCACTGAGCACACAGATCATCATTTCTGATTTTGAATTTCTTGAGCTCTTTATTGGTTACTGAAATTCTAGTAGCAGAGCTTGATTATATGCCTTTGATGGCACTGATCCGCCCTCCAGCAATGTGTCATTGAAAAGTCAACAGGTCATTTAAATTGTCAAAAATCAGCCAGCATGGATGCATATTGCTTGAATGCACCTGACAGTCAACTGGTGATTTTTTATTGTGAGAGAGGGGAAATGCAGTGTAATGCAATGAAACACAGGAAGGACATCAGATTGCAGTGTGCAGAGAGCCCGTCGCTTCAATGTTCAATACACTAACTTTTGTCTTCATTCAAAGACAAAAATGATCTGCTACCCTCACATCACCAACCAGCATGACCTTCTGCAAGTGAAATAAGGATGGTGTAGAAGAAATTGCCCCATGTGTAACTGGTGAACAGGCAAAGAGACTATCACAGCTACCAACCAGGTGAAGAAAAATCTGACATCAATACTAATTGGATCTGTCAATATTGAGACATTTGACCAATCAGAGCACGATGGCAGAATATCATTTGGCTGCATTTCAGTCCGCAAGGCTCCACCCCTTTTTCCCCTTCCCCAGCTGTTCATTTGGCTTGCTTGACTCCAGGATTTTTTCTACCCCATCATGATGGCTGTGCTCTAGCAAAGCCCCCGGGACCCTGGCGCCTAATTTTTGTTCTTGGGTGACTAGAAAATCATTATTTTTTTATCATATGCTGGGCATCCTGGGTTTTACAGGTTCAGAGCAGTGGGCTCCCTTCAACTTTCCTTAGCACATAGCCTTGATCATATATCTGTCTGGATTTGTTAAAACGTGGCTAAAGAAATTTCAAGTGCATTTTAACTATATTTGACATCTAGCTGATGAAGCTAAACAATAACAGCATTATTGCTGGCAATAGACAGTAAAGTTCTCTCGCAGAAGTAACAGGATTTTGCAATGAAATAAACAACATTTGAAACGTCCAGAAATTGTAATCTTTTAGCCAGTCAAACCGCGAGGCCCACAGCTCAGTGTCGGCCAAAAACAGATAATTTAAGAATCCACAATCTTTGAGCACAGAATAGGCTTTCTAAGACACAATCACCTAAACTAAACACTCACGAAGCATTTTTATGCTTCACACAAAGTATTCTAGTAACACGAGCTCAACCGCACATACCTGAGATTTGTCTGTCAACACTTTCGGTAAATCACACAATAAATGACTTTCACGGAAATCACACCACTTCCCAAAACCACTCATAATTTCCACACTTAACACGGGTGAAACATCATCAAATTACTCCTTAAAACTCTCGCTTTCTCCACATAAATCGTCGCATGGAACTTTTCTCAACTCACTGACAGTCGATTTATTCAAGATCCCGGATGTAAACCAGCGATTGAAAAGGAGATATACAGCCCCCCGCCTTCCACACAAGTTTTTACTAAGACTTTGGCCTGGTCAGAAATCAGCTTGAATTTCTATCTTGCCGAATAGATTTCAACCCTAGAACCTACTTTGTGAGGTCAGGCCAAAGACTTGTTACTGCCAACAACAAAGCTCACAATATCCAATCTTTCCGTCTCAAGCCCGGGATCAGTCTTTCACCCGTGCAGCCCGAAATGAGACGAAATACCAGAAGATATTGGACGCAGCAGTGCCAGACGTGAGAATTGTTCCTTCATAAGGCTTAATGAGAATTTCGTAATTACGAAAACTAAGAGGGGTCTTAGTTTTCGAAATTACGAAAACTAAGACCCCTAAATTTACCGTTAAATTTGACCTAAAACTCGGTGGAAAGGATCGAACATGACATAATTTGACAGATCAGTCCTATTTCGGTTACAATTTGACTTTATATTTTGACGGATTCGATTTTAGGGGGTCTTAGTTTTCGTAATCTCGAAAACCAAGACGGGTCTTAGGTCTTAGGTCTTAGTTTTCGAGGGTCTTAGTTTTCATAACACCCCCAATAAGAAGGCTGGGGGACATGTATTCAATATTTTTAGCCTAAGCTGGGTGATTAAATTACCTTTTTCAGCTGAGCCCGCATCCCCTTTCAACCTTCTCATTCTTGATTGCATGATAGTAAATTGAAATGGCCTATCAGGAGCTGGTGAACAAAATAAATTTACAAAATATTACCCCCCAAAAAAACAAATACATAGAACCAAGCAGCTACTCCAAAGCAAATACACTGTCCTAAACATTGTATGCGTTCCAACAGTTGATGAAGTGGTGTGAAAGATGACCAGAGATTTATTTGTCATGTGAACTGCAATGTGAATAATTGTATGTTAATTCACCAAAGTAAAATACAAATCTGAGAAGACTGAAAGTGTTATAGAACACATACCTGTAAAGTGTACTGTACATTCCTGTCTTCTTCAGATCAGGTTGCTAAAGGTTTCTTTTATACCAGGGTTTCACACAAATTCTGTTGTTTCTCCTGAATTTACCTGTTGTTATCCAGGGAAAAAACACAAAATGAAATATAAATACATACATCTTGTGTGTAATTTAAGCTGTGTGTAATTTTTTGTGTAATTTTGAAATTTTCAAATCTCTCATGAAATATTTCCTTATAAGCATTACAGGGCTCAAATCTCCTTTTAATTCATAAAGGCAATTTGAGCCCTTAAATGTGTAAAGGGAAGATTTAACGACAGTTCAAAAATTTTCGAATTTACAAGGATTTGTATGGAAAACCATGCAAGCGTGACTGGATGGCAAAACTTGTTTATCTCATACAAATGCTTCCAACTTTTGGCGGCCGTTGCAATCGCTACTTTTGAGATATACGGCTGAAAATTCTCAGGTTACCTAATTTAAATATGCTCTTTCAGCTTGTGCTAACAAAAGTTTTCAAAAGTGAACTGTTTTCATGTTTACCGAAAGTTGGTCACATGATCAATTAGTCATGCAAAGAATCTATTTGCCCTGGCTTACTTAAAACGCATAACGCGTTATCGTGTGTCAGGTTGTGAAAATTGCAACATTTCTGTCAACAACGGAAAGTATTGCGTCGGATTTCAGCCCTGTGACTATAAAATATTTCCAAAAAGCGCTCTTAGATACCAACTTTGGCCTTTGTTTTCTCGGCTTATATTTAACGAAAATGCTTCATTTTTGGAATTTGAGTTCAGGTTAAGAGTACATTTCAAATAAGCGATTTTATAAGCGTGATCATTTTTTGACTTGATAGCAGTTCTAGTACTTTAAAAAGTCTTAGAGTTTTTTGGCTGCCTTGAGCAAAGTTTTCTTGAAGGCATCATTAAGCTGTCCAATACCTTCTCGTATTTTGTCTCATTTGCTACATGGGTGAAAGACTGATCCCGGACTTGAGAAGGAAAGACTGGATAATGTGAGCTTTGTTGTTTGCAGTAAAAAGTCATTGGCCTCAGAAAGTAAGTTCTAGGTGTGAAATCTATTTGGCCAGAAGGAAATTGATGCTGACTTCTGACCAGGCCAAATTAAAGTACTAGTAAAAAATTGTTAGGAAAGTGGGGGCTCCACGTCTCCTTTTCAACTGCTGGTTTACATCCGGGATCTTGAATAAATTGATTGTGTGAGTTGAGAAAAATTTCCATACGATGATTTATGTCGAGAAAGCGAAGGTTTTTCTGAGTACTGGTAATTTGACGATGTTTCACCCGTGCTAAATGTGGAAAAGTGGTTTTCAGAAGTGTTGTTAAATTGCCATGAAAGTGATTTATTATGTGATTTGCTGAAGACATTGACAGACAAAACACAGGTATGTGGTTGAGCTTGTATTACCAGAATACCGCCAAGCATAAAAACACTTAGTGAGTGTTTATTTTATGTGATTTTGTCTTAGAAAGCCAATTCTAGACAGTACTCAAAGATTAATGGCTTCTTAATCTGTTTTTGGCAGACACTTGCTACATGTATGGGCCTCCTGTAAGGTTATAATTTCTGGACGTTTCAAATGTTGTTTATTTCATCACAAAATACTGTTACTTCTGGGAGAGAAATTTGCCATCTGTTGCCAGCAATAACAAATTTGTCATTGTTAAGCCTCAGCTAGTGACTTTTCAACACTAATTTCCATTCGACTTGGATGTCAAATTGTTGTAAAAATGCACTGGAAATTTCTTAAGCCATATGTTTTAGCAAATACAGAGAGATATACATTGTATTTGTGGGTAAATAAAGGTGCCATCCTTACATTTAAAAGAAAATGTTTTCATGCATGGTGATAGCTCCAAATTAAATACACTTTTCAGAATGCCCAAAATTTTTCCCAGGAAAGCCTTTAAAGACTCCCTTTATTAATACTTTTTATTCTAGTCCTATTGCCCCCTTCTTAATTTTTTTCTTCCTCTCTAATTTTTCTGGACAACTCTGATAGGCATTCTGCTGTAGTCAGTGGGAGTAATTGAGAAGAAATAATTTACAGTCAAACCGACAAAACTGTGAACACTTAAAATATTTCAGATATCATTATTATGTTATGAGCAATCGCAGCAAAGTCAGCTGGCAGTAACACAAGCTTTAAGCCACAAACCCCAAAACAGAATACATTGTTGTTTCTTGCAGCAATTTTGTCACCCCTGATTGACTTTTTTCTTGCAGCAAAATAACATTCCAGAAATATTAGTGGAACTCACAGTTTTGTCAATTTGACTGCAAATCAATTTACAGTGTGAGGCTATTTTCTGCATATAGTATATGTCTTGACATTGCCACAAAATTTTCATATTTGTTTTCCACATCCTGTCAGATGCTCAGTGCTTTCACGGGCAAAAGAGTGGGAAATTAACAGGGCTGTCAAAATTAAGGGGCGGGGGCTGGGGATTTTCCCGACTCCTATGAACACGACCCTGGCTACTTTCATAGGAAAACAGAAGAAAAATAGAAGCAAAAGAAATCCCTAGCTGTTTGATTCCCCCGCCTACTCGTTGTATTAATACCCGACAACTTGAAATCTTAGTGACATCCCTAAATTAACAATTATCTGCATCTAGCTGTTAACCACAACAGGTTAAGAATCAGGTTTAGGACAAAGAAATTTAACAGTAAAAACAAAAACCTAAAGTACCCTTTGAATAGCAAGTACCCTTAATTACCTTTTTAAGCCTGGACATCACAGGAAGCCTTGCCTCACAAGTTGGTAATTAACTACATGTACCTTTCAGACCCTGTGCACAAATGAGTTAAGTTTAGTAAATATAACTGTAATTGCTGTTCAGCATAAAGTTACATAAATTAAAATAATAATAATAATAATAATAATAATAATAATAATAATAATAATTTAATAATGAATGCCAATTTTATAATAATGTTTACAGGGCAACAAACCCGTCTAAACCAGGGCCACGTCAGACACTTTGAGATTTAAGGAAAGGTTTCTCAGTTTTGAAAGTCAGATTTCTTTTGCTATGAACAGAAACTGTGACTACAGGCCAGTTTATGTTTGGTTGCCCCTGTTTTGAGTGTGGTGCTTGCAATATCTGAAGTGCCCTCACAGAAATAAAGTATACTTTACATGTAAGTATACTTCAAGTATACTTATATATGTGTTTCTCAGGGGAAAAAAGTATTAGAAGTATAATTCATTTGTAGTTCAAAAAAAGTGTAAAATTAATTGAGTATATTAATGGCAAATGTATTTCATTTATACTTCAAATATTAAAGTGTACTTTAAGTATACTTCTTCAAACTTCAGTGCTGGTGAAAAAGTTTTCCCAAAGAAAAGTGTACTTTACTATAAGTATAGACACAGCCTGAGAATATTATATGTCGGTATCAATTCAAAACAAAAGTATACTAATAAAAGTATCCTAAAAGTATGCTTCAACTTGAAAATACAATTTCAGTGATCTTCATTGAGGAATAATCGAGATCATGTAATATTACTCCAGAGTGCTGAATTATTTTGGTTTCTAGGTGCACAGATGCAAAGAGCACACATCAGCTAGTGTTCAACTTCATTAGAAGATCATCCGCCAAATTGTCCATGTTTTCCATGGGCAAAATAGGCAAAGTCCCACAGTTTCTTTATGGTCGTTTCCTTAAGGTTCATTGTGGATTTTTTAGCATTTGGCTGCAAAAAATAATGGATTAATTAATTAAGGCCCGAGTCATTTTACTTCCTTTTTACGAGAATCCAAAGAAATAGAATGAAAACTTGAAGCAAAGCCATATGCAACCATCAGCCATCTTTTCATTTAGGAAAACGTGTAGGTGTTGAGTTACCGCTGACTTACAGTGGGATAGAATCATATACAGGATCTTGAGGATTTCCTTAGAAATAGAGTCACGTATAAATCATTTGCAGGTTACCTTAACTTCTACTAACTGGCGATACAGATTCAAACCAAATGATTATTATTTTGTGTGAACAGCTTTGCTGACCATGTCTTTACGCTTGAAATTGAATATATTCACCTTTGATGAAAACTGATAAAATTCAAATGCGAAGAAGGGACACATGAAATAATTTCAAATTCTCATTTGGTTTCACAACCCAAATAAGGGGCAATTCAGGAGCAGAATAAGAAGTTCAGTAGGGCATTTTTCCTCCTTCATTAACAATAAGTTAATCCACTGCACAGTAACTTAAAACTAGCAAACATCTGTCTTACTATTGGTAATACACACATATAATTATATAAAATTCATTGATGCACCATGAGCCTCACCCGTCAGTGGATCAAAAGCATTCACCTCAAGCATATTAAGAGCAATGTAATTTACATTCTGAAAAAAGGAAAATATCATAGTTCCTGAATTGTTTTGTTGCAAATCTTCTCTGAGATTGCATGAGCAAACTCCATTAAGCCACTATTTGATATTCAATAAAACAGTGAGCATTTAGTCCTTTGGGGTCAAATTTGAAATTAATTTTTCAGAGCAATCAAAAAAATGGTCTCAAATAAATAATAATAATAATAATAAAAACCTTTGCTCTGTTATTTAGCCAGTTCCAGAACAAAATAGCATATGCATAAACAGGCATTTAACTGCCTCGAGTTTGAGCTCATTATTTGCTCCATGAACAAATTTCTGTTCAAGCAAAACTTAGCTAGATAGTACATCTGCACATTCACCCAACCCCTATGAGGAGTTCACTGTCATAGGTTAAGCTTATTGACCAGGCTGCAACCAGCAGTGTTCTTTCTCGAGAGAGGAACTTAGAGAGAGAACCCTGGGAAAGAGGTTGATAAAAAAATTACACCAATTCTAAAATTGTCTCTAAAACAAAGTACTAACTGTTTTGTAATAATTTATAGTAATATTTTAGTATTACAAAAGAAGTGTAAACAAAATATCTCCATGCCCCATTTTACCTGAGCCTAGACCAACTCTGTTATTTGCAGGTAGTTTGTATTTTAAATAATTTACTTTATGGCTGAATCAGTGAGTTGGTAAGGTAAAGACAATTTTGTTCTGATTAGCAGCTCCACGATTTGCAGGTAGTCTGCATCAATAAAGTTCCATCACCATCTGTGCATGTGGACTGCAAAGCCAGAAGTCTACATAATAGTTTAAAAATGCTCCCATAGGGTTAAAAAGAAAACACAAATCAAATTTTACCAGGTAGCACCAATCATAATATTTTTTGAGCAATTTTTGCAGGAATAGCATTAAAACTTGAAAAAATGACCCAGATTTTTCAAGTTTCAATCCATGTCCATTCTTGCCATCCTTTGCCACGGAGGACAAGAAACAGTTACAATATTGTACAATGCCTAAATGTAGGTCTCAAAAAATAACAAAACTAGACCATTATTTTTGGATTTCAATTGCTGCAAAAAAAGGTTTTGCTTTTTAAAAAGATAGCAAGTAGCATGACATAGCCCCTTTAAGCCCTGATATCCACCTACAAATTCTCCAAACTGATCTCCATACATTTCCTTAAAGAATCAGTAGAGAGAATTTGATAACAGATCGAAGCATTTTCTCTTTAGTGATCATTTTATTAACTCTCATAACCATTTTCTTAGTAACATATGGATATTGTTAGGAGAAAACTGATGGTGGTCACTATTAGGAGTTAAAGGGTTAAGATACTCAAAGTTTCAGGAGTCTTTCACTTTCATTTTGTTTCTCCCCTCCCCCATGGTCCATAAACAACGTCATCAGCTATCATGAAAATATTATTTGCTTTTACAAGCACTTTCTTTCGTTACTCTTCTCACAATACTGCTAATATTCATGAAGAAAGTACAAGGGAAATTAATTTTCAATGAGTGTCTGGAAATCACATAAAAAGCTCATTTTTGCATCCTTTAAAATTTTTCCTTCTGAAATCATTTTTGTGAAACACCTCGAAGTTTATAGTCTACATTACGCCAGAGCTGCGCATCGTATCTTCAAGGTTGTTCTCCGTTTCCTGTGCTTAAACACTGTGTCTTATGTTTCTGTACATGTACTTTTAAACACCAACATCATTTAACACGCACTTCTATCAGTGTTCTATGTAACACGCAACTCTATTATTAAAAGTAATAAACTTCAGCTTCGTCCAGCGAGTAAACCCTTGCATGCTTACAGATGATGTTATTAAGAAGTTTCTCAAGTTTGAATGCAACGACTTACCTGATCAATCAAGAATTCGGTCAACAAGCATTCTCCGGATATTAAATCAAAGTAGTTTAATTTAAACGAGGCTTTTTTGCTGGACCTTCCGCAACGTAAATGATGAGCAAGGAAGTTGACACTGCGCAAGATTATCTTGCCAAATATGACAGAGGCGTCGCCCGGATGTCCGTTTGACCTCGTTCTTTGATGACGGTCTTGGCGGGGTCACGCAATGCTAGCAACTGAGAAGGAGACTAATAATGGACGGATGATTTAAAAAGAACGTCTGATAGGCTAAAAAAGCCGAGGTATGAAACGAGATTGCTGTCATCATAACTTGATCAATGACAGGCCGGGCCCCCCGATCCTTAGAACGTCACGCAAGAACTTGTTTTTCAAGGGAATCACGCACTGTGCCGACAAGGGAATTCACTACTGGGATTACTTGTATGTTGAAAGGAGGAAACGGAAAAGCATTGCGTGTAACTGACTGTGACAAACGCGGGTTTCCCAACATATTCAGGGCTTGAAAAAAACTTGAACTTTCATTCTCATTCTCAGAGTTAGGGGGAGCAGGGGTGGGGAGGGGGAGGGGCAGTACGTTTATTATATTTAAGTACTAGAAAACGTCTTCCGGGTTTGCATAGCCTGATATAAACACGAGAGGGGTTGGGAGAATTCGGGACAGTCATGCAAACCCGCGGTTTGCATAACTGCGGAGAATTCTCCCAACCCCAGGAGTGTTTAGTATCAGACTATGCAAATACATACAGGAAAAAAGTTTTCTACTGCTTTTATGAATTAACTTTCCCGAGAAAAAACGCAGATCTCTTTATTATGGCACTGATTAAAAGAGAAATTCTTACCAGTCTTGAAGTCTTGTAAACGAAGTTTTGCACGCGTACGCGTAATGCACCAGTCAATAGAGAGATTAGATTCACGTCGACGCCAAACTTGTACCACGTGACCAAGTTATTTCCTTATTTTCTGTTTACTTTAATTGCTTCTACACAAAAATAAGTCGTTTCATGCTAGATTTAACCATAGGAATCGTTCGGAACTGTTTTTATCTGCTTATTTTCTATTCTGAGAAATTCTCAACTTGAGTTTGCCCTTTGCGGTAAACGCTGATGGGTGCCTGGTAAACGTGAATCTTAATCTCTCTGATATAAATCCCCGCTCCTCAACCCTGGGACTATGTGGGGATTAGCCGGAGATTAGGCACAAATATTGTGCCACGGTAGGCGGGGCATTAGCCTTATTTCGAATCTCGTGTTACTTTGGGCGGGGATTTGGCCGGGATTAGACTTGAAAACCCGTTTCTCGTTTTCGCGTCCGCGATGATTCCACAAAGTCAAGCGGAAGTGCGGTAAGAGGGAATTTATGATAAGTGTTTCATTTATTGGTAGAAAAAAAAATACCTTTTTCATTCCTCGTGGAGAACTTTCATGCGTATCGCCTTTGTACTTTTTGGTCTTTGGTCGAAGTTGAAAAAAATCATGTTTTGAGGAGTGAAATGTCCATTTTATGTGGATGAATTCGCTTCGGTTCAATGTTCGTTCGACGTCTAGCAGCGCTATGATTCAAGGATTAGGGGGGAAAAGAGTTTTAGGTTGCCTGAAAAAAAAAACAAAACAAACAAAAACAAACAAAACAAAAACGAAGAAGAAAGTAAGCAATGAAAACTAATACGAAATATTTATTTAACAACACTTGAACTATATTGACTTTTCGAAATTGTATTAAGGATCTGTGGGGCTAAAAGTTAACACCACCAGCAATGGGCTTCATTCTATCTCTTATCATGGGAGCAAGCTATTGAATTCCCTTCCTAACAATAAAATATACTTTTGGTCTAGAATAGGGTATCGATCGTTTTCTACAAAACTATTGATCAACTGGTTGAAGATTTTAGTCCAGACTAAGAAAATCGGGACTTGACGACTCAAAAAAAGTGAAATTGGCAAATCTTAATTCATCCGCAACTCAGTTTAATAGCAAAGAAGGCGTCGTCCTCAGTAATTCTGGAAAATAGCGACTCTAGGAGAAATTTGGGAGTTTTGTCTAGTTTGGGCCAATAAAATTCAGACGAACAAGGTCTGGTATAGGCTAAGGGTTGCGGGGTCCCAAGACCACATCCCTAAACAAACATTCTGAAGTACCTCCCCACCCCCGCAGGGGCCCAGGGTTATTGAATTTGATTTCGTTAGAAAATCACTTGCCTGGTGAGTATTAAAACTTGCATGTCCAGCAGAAAAATTAGTACTGGTCCATGACTATCGGGCGGGACTCTTTTCGAGCCCTGTACAGTCAACTCTCACCTTGCGAACACCCCGCTATAACGGACACCCCGATAATACGGACAGCAGCTAAATCCCCTGCAAAAACAAATAAAAGTCAACTCTCGTCTTGCGGACACCCTGGCCACTTAAACGGACACCCCGATACTATGGACAGCAGCTAAATGCCCGTGAAAAAGAAGTTACAGTCAACTCTCGCCTTGCTGACACCCTGCTTTAACGAACACCCCGATAATACGGACAGCCGCTAAACCCTACGAAAAACTGTCATATGTTACTGAGAACAGTAACTCGAGGTCCCTAAAGTGTCCGCTACAAAGGCAGTTGACTGTATATACCGTCAGGGAAATACGAGTTAAACAGCTTTTATTTTTAACGTTGAAATTTCGTTAGTGGTCACAAATGTTTCATTAATTTTATTGAATAGACGGAATACACGGCAAGCTGTTCTTTATGTCGTCACGCAATGGCTTCTCCCTATGTAAAAACGTTGCGTGACTCCTATTAGCCTGAAAGCAACTGTGATGCATATCAAAAAATCCCTCTACTTCTTAACTGAGAGCTTGATGCGCTCGATTGCAGGACGGTTTTATCACTTCCGGGAACACGTGTTCCAATAGGAGACTCGAGTGGCTTCTTCGATCATCTTTCAGCACATGCCCGAAAATAGAGACAGCAGCCAAATCCCTAGTCTCCCTCGCAGCCGTTTTTTGGATGTCACGCAACGCTCTTTGAGGGAGCGTTTCGTGACATCCCAAAAACGGCTGCGAGGGAGAGTACCAAATCCCCAGTAAGAATAAAAAAAGAAAAGAGACGTTTGACTGAAATACATTCCCGCTATTTTGGACTCCTGCCGATAAAGAGAATTTCCGAAAATAACCCCTAGGGCTTCTAAGTTTTCAAAGGACTTTCTTTAAGGGGCGCTTAAGGAAGACGTCAGAGAGCTTTAGCAAAGACGACGGCGACGGCAACGAGAACGGAAGGAAAGATTGGCAAAACAACAACTTTGTTCATTTCTTTGCCGTCGATCGTTGTACGACTCCGACGTGAAACTTCCCAATTTCACGTTTTATGGAGGACGTGGACAAAAGACGGGGATTTTCTTTTTCTTTTTCTGAACTTAGATAATAGCTTCTTAGAATTCAACTCCTGAAAAAAATACTCAACATTTGAAAAATGGAACTGCAGTCAAAATCCCGTTAATACAGACACTGAGGGGGTCATAGAAAGTGTCCGTTTTAACGGGGTGTGTCCGTATAAAGCCGGTTGACTTTAGAGAAAATGTAACGGCTTTCTTTCCCCAGGGATACAGCAAACTGTTCGTAATAATGAGGTGTCTGTATTAAGCGGGTTGACTTTAGAAAAAATGTAAGGGCTTTCTTTCCCCAGGGAACACAGCAAACTGTTCGTAATAATAAGGTGTCCATATTAAGCGGGTTGACTTTAGAGAAAATGTAAGGGCTTTCTTTCCCCAGGGACACAGCAAATTGTCCGTAATAATGAGGTGTCCGTATTAAGCAGGTTGACTTTAGAGAAAATGTAAGGGCTTTCTTTCCCCAGGGAACACAGCAAACTGTCCGTAATAATGAGGTGTCCGTATTAAGCGGGTTAACTTAAGAGAAAATGTAAGGGCTTTCTTTCCCCAGGGACACAGCAAACTGTCCGTAATAATGAGGTGTCTGTATTAAGCGGGTTGACTTTAGAGAAAATGTAACGGCTTTTTTTCCCCAGGGACACAGCAAACTGTTCGTGATAATGAGGTGCCCGTATTAAGCGGGTTGACTTTAAAGAAAATGTAAGGGTTTTCTTTCACCAGGGATACAGCAAACTGTTCGTAATAATGAGGTCTTCGTATTAAGCGGGTGTCCCCGCGTAAAGCGGGGTTTGACTGTAGATGGAATAAGAGCGATAAAAATTTCAACTGAGCGAATTTTCTTTCTAACTTTAACGCTTTCTCTGCCTTCGGCGTCGCCAACGTGGTTGCTTAAACTCCCTGTTGTAAACCCCTACCCCTCCCACCCCGGGACAATATAGGGATTTGTTAGAATCTCTTACTTCAGATGGCTGTGCACTTTTTAAAGTCCTCAAATACTCCCACCACTAGTACTTTGGGAAAATCGATTATCGGTTCCACACTGAAGAAGTTGTTTCCTCATGGGCAACAGTCATTGACCCAAACTGTAAAACGGCTGGTGTAACCGCGGCTTAGTGGGGCCACAATGCTTGAGGCTAAGTAAACATATTAAATTTTACTACCAAGTTAAAAGATGGCTCGAAGAAATTCTTCCTCTTATGGTCGTTTCGTTCAAAGTGAAAATTACTACGAAAATTTTTTCGTAACTGGTTTTATCACTTGTACACAGGAAAGAGCGAATTCCACAAATGCTTTCACTACAAAAAATCCTGATTTTATTGGTAGAAAACGCTAACACAAAATTATGAGGACATTTTAATTTTCTTTACAAATTGTCGCTTGTTGAAGTAATGCAATCTCTAACATTAAAACTACATGTGTATATTTCTATTCATCAGGGAGGATAAAGACTTTTCTTATGATCCCGCGCGGTCCGCACCAGGGGCCCGTTTCTTGAAAGTCCCGATAATTTAACGGGGCCTGCAAAGCTGTTGTTGTTTACATGCAAGATAGAGGTTTCAATAATTATGCATCTAACATAATAAAACTATCAGTTAATGAAACAAAATGGAGTAGTTTGTTAACCAGGACCCGCGCTCTTACTCTTTATATTTCGATTTCAATATTTGATTTCGGGCCCGAAAAGTTACCAGGGCATTCGAGAAACGGGCCCCGGGGCAGTCGGTATTTTACACTGACCTTCTGTACAGTGCTGATTTGTCAAATTTGCGAGTTTGCGGAATCTACGCCATTTTTTGGGAATTAATAAATTTACTCTAGACTAGGAAGCATGCATATTACCTCAGTAAATCAGCTTAACAAAACATACCACCGTAGTAACATTACTTAACATACTTGACTGTTATTAGTCACTGCTAAAGAACAGTACAGGCGACAGATTTACTCTTAACCTGGATCTGAACCCAGAGAGGGGCCATTTTTTTAAATGAATTTGCACGGTAACATTATAAATTCTTCACTTTTTACTGTTCAATCGGAGTAAACACACTGAACTGTTATTAGACACTGCTAATAATCAGTTTATGCAACAAATTTACTGTAAACCTGGATCTGGAACCAGAGAGCGACCATTATTTTACAATCAATTTGCATGCCGGGGGGTAGTATTATGAATTCATCACTATATATTGTGCAATGGGAGTAAACACACTGAACTGTTATTAGTCACTGCTAATAAACAGCAAGGCAAAATTTACAAACGCAGATCTGAATCCAGATAGCGATCTTATTTTTTTCAATAAGACTATCTAAAAATGCAGATAGGAAAAAACTTTATCTGCATCAGCTACAATAACTAACATTGTTAGCAAAAATACATCACTGCATATTAGACGTAAATGATGTATAGTCTAAGGCTCATATTCAGGTTTACAATGCTGGTTTGTGCTGCAGCTCATTTCCTAAAACTGAGAAACTTGCGCTGCACCTAAATACATTCTAAATATTGCCACAGCTAAGTAAATCAGCATTAATATCAAAATAAACGCACTGGACTGTTATTAATCACTGCTTATGAACAGAACCAGCAACAAATTTACTCTGAGCCTGAATCTGAATTCAGGAAGCAACCGTAGTTTTACATTCTTGCGAATCTAAACTTGCAGGTAGAAAATATAATGTTATCTGCATTACTTCAAAAGAACTAACATTATTTAAAATCTAGCATTATGAATTCGTCACCGTATATACGTAAATTATGTACAGTTTAAAACGCAAGTTCATCGTATTGTATCCAGATTTTCTTGACAATGTTACAGATAAAATCACTCTGTACTTGAAAGCGTGTATACTGTCCTCGCGAGACACATCAACAAAACGTACGACCACAGAAACATCAACAAATACACTGAACTGTTATTAGTCATTACTAATGAACAGTTCATAAGATTGTGCTGATGTTCGTCATATTGTACAATACCGATTTGTTGCGAGTTGAAGTAATTAGAATTTCTGTATAAAATGTAAAAAACTGTTCTGCACTTGGAAGCCTGTATCTTGCCTAAGTGAAACGGCTTACAAAAGGGAAAAACGGAGTAATATCACCAAACACACTGCACTGTTATTAGTCACTGCTAATGAACAGTCAACTACACCAGGTAATACAAGGGTAAGACTCACTATGGGTACCCTGAGGACGTCGTTTTCGTCGCGTCGCGCGTTTTCCATCAAATCGTATGTCGTTGCTGCAAACACTTCACGGCATAGCCAGCACGAGTCGAAAAACTATGCATAATCAAGTTTTGAACCACAATATCGGAAACAGCAAAATTAACTTTTCTTAAGTTCAGTTGAGCACGTTTTTAGTGTAGAAAGTTATGTAAGAAAATATATCTAAGCACTTTTTAGGTGATTTACTAACCAGGAGCCCGTTTGTTTTGCAGCGTTCCCAGGTTTTTTATGTGGAGTGACCCCCACATAAAAGGAACGGGGATGCTCGTCGTTTCGCTAAGGGGTAGGAATTGCGAATTTTGATCTCACTTAGGGTGGCCAGGACGAAAAGCCAATATTTTTTCCATACAGATATCAGTTAAGGCAAGATGGGTTCATTCTCTTGGGGCTATGCGTAACGAAATTTATAAATAAAAAAGCCAAATACCACCATACTTTGTTGAAGTACAGTTCTCTTAAGCGCGTCAATTCTATTTTTCCGACGAGCATTCCTGTCCCTATTATATGAAGTCACCACCCCCTCAACCCCCACCCCCCCTTCCCGGCCGGCTGAGATTCAGTAAACGTCAGAGTGCGTTTTAGGAGTTTCGCTTCTTTTAAGATTTCTTTTCCCCGGAGTTCACTTTGTTCAAAACCGATTGCACGATCTAGGACGGAAGTTGATGACGAAGCCTCATTGGTCCTTACTTAAACGTTTCTTCAAACAAAGGAACACACTAAATCCTCTTCGTCTGAAAAACCTTGATCTCATGCGCCATTGCTAGAAATTCAACTCTGCTCTCATGATCATTGGATGAAAAACCCTGAACATCTAACACGCTGTGACCCAGGCCTCAAATGAGTGGTGGACTCTTGAGGTTGGTGGACTCCTGGTTTTACCCATGATAGTTACGCATCGCATGCAGTGTGTACGCTAAGAAATACAAAACTCCAACATAATTTGGGTATCCCTGTGTTTTGGGTACCTCCGTATACAAATCCCTCGTGATGTCTCTCAGGTCAGAGTTACGGGTATCCCTAACGGGATACTAATATCCCTTGGGATTTGGGTCAATGTTTCGAAGGCACCAATTTTCGCAGCGTACCCTGGGTAGCAAGAGTGATCCGTGCCAACACCGAGCCGGCATGGATCATGCCTGCCGCTCAAGCTACACGCAGTATTTTGTACCTCGGACAGGAATTCCAGCAAATAAAATGGCCTCGTGTGATTGTTTAAAGGTTGCCTTATGTAATCACTTTGTACACAAAAAGACACTGCATGCACACGGAAAATGTTGCATGTATAAGAGTCAAGTTTTGAAGGCTGGTGGTTTTTGTATGTGTGATCACCGGCAATCGCAGTAGCCAGTTCCTTTTAAAACACGGCTTCCAGTCTCACTTTGTCTTGTAGATCTATTAGTGAGTTGGTGGTCGACCGTCGTGAAATAAAAACCACAATTCAATTCCAGTATTTTTAAGGACATCGCAACGGACTGAAATAACAAGAACATTATAAAGAAGTCAAGTTGTAGAGCCGGTTTTAGTGGTTGTAAAACGACCAAGGTAGGATCGCTGTTTACACCAACATCACCAGGGACTTGAGCGCAGAGGTTCAAAATATGGGGATACTTAATTCAGAGAAACAACCAAAATGAGAGACACTTAGATTAGGGTGACACCAAAATACGGGGATATTAGGGGGTATCCGAAATGCCAGGATACTTAAATTAGAGGGATATCAAGGGATCTTTTAAATACGGCAATACCTAAGTGATTGTCGCACAGGTGGTAGTGGTTCGTTTAGTGTCCAGGTCTCCTCGCGCTTTTGATGTGGCGAGCAGGGTTTCGTTTTTCACTCTTCATCAAATATGACTCCCTCTTCTTGTAGTTCCTCCTCTGTAAGTAGGCGAGGTGGGTAATCGGTCTAATAAAAAAGACAAACAGCAACGGATTAAAAATAACGTAAAGTTAGTTCGTTAGTGATCGTGAAAATGGTATCCATGATTGTTTAGTGAAAACAGTGGTGTCTCTTACTTCCTACTAACTTCAGCGTGATTGAAAAAGTCATTACTTTAACGAAACGCACACGTGTAATCGTCCTCCAAGAGGGGAACCTACGTAAACAGTGAAATTCCTCGTTTAGTCTAACCTGCGATCAGGCGTTTTCTTTTTCGGGGAAAGTCCTTTTCCTTTCGCCTCCAAAACAAGAGGGAAGAAGGATCGCCTGATCGCAGGTTACGTTTTGTCCTGATCTTCTTGCACCCCGCGGAAGAATTGAGAGGCTGCTGATGGTCAAAAAAAGTAGAGAGGCTCTTTGTGCAAAGTAGCGAATGCAATGAAAGAATCGAAAGCTTCGCCAGTCCGCCTTATTTCATTACCCCACTTAACTTAAAGTGTGGATGTATTTTGCATGGAAGTACAGTGGAACCTTGATATAACGAACCTCTATATAACGAAGTCCCCCGTATGACGAACGATTTTCTTTATCCCAGTAACAGCAAAATAGATGAAAAAGAACCTCGATATAACGAAACCTCGTCCAAGCGAACAAATTTTGCCAGTCCCTTGGCCCTTCGTTATGCCGAGGGCTCACTGTACTAACTGAGGACACAGTTTTTATGTCCCTACTGGGGACGGAACCGACAGTTCTACGTCATTGGAGCAACGCAGGAGAAAGGCAGTACCTTCACTGCTTAGTGTTTTTAAGTATTAGTACAGTCACGCTAATCAAACCCGCGACCTCCCGCTGTTACAGTAAAGCGCTCTACTGACTTTCCATGGAGTATTAAAAAAACGCCAGTTCAGGCAAAACAAACCACAACATGCCAAAAGTTGGCTTGAAACACACGGTACAGTACAGTGCATAGGTTGAAACTTAAGCAAACGTGTGCCCTCCTTTACTAGTAAAATTGTGTAGTTACAGAAAATATCCATCCAACCCCCCCCCCCCCCCCCAACGGAGGGCAACGGAAATTCAGAGGGGAGGGCGTGGGGGTCCAAAAAGGGGTAATTTCCGAGGGGGTGAGGGGTGACTCCGACTAAGACTGATGAGCAAGCTATCAGTTATTTTACTGTTAATCGGTCTTTCAGAGCAAAATTATTGTTTTCATCGATGATTTGGTCGGCTGAGTGCTTTTTTCATGGCTTGTACGATAGTTTAGGTAACACGAAAAACCGCTACAAGACAAAATTCAGATTATTTGATACGGTATTAACATAAATAAAAAGATTTTTTTTCTCTTTTTATCGCAGGGATAATTAGCATTTTTCACTGAAATATTCTTTCACGGGGATATCCAACCAAGTTGGAATATCACGGAAATTCCAGAGGATGGGGGGGGGGGGGGGGGGGTATGAAGAGCACTGGGAGGGGGGGGTGACGTGGGGGGTCTAAAACAAAAGTGCCCTGCGTGGGGGGGAAGGATACTTTTTGGAACTACACATTAGCTGCTCAAGATTTTTATGTCCCCACTTTAACTTAACATTTTTTTGAACGGTCTGCAGAAGGTAAGGTAAATGCTACCAAGCTAAATTTACAATCCTTGGAAAATACAATAATAGATTGTTGCTTTCGGGAAATTATGAAGTGTCTAATAGCTATTTAAATTTTGACATTTCGTAAGTTGATACTTCGCTGAGCTAACCCCTCAGTATTCTATCACCAAGAAGAAACCGCATTCATTTTTTTAAAAAGAAATGGTAAACAAATCAAACAAAGAAGTCAAACTTTTCAAGTGTAATCCACTTCCATCCTGGTCATCTATTAAAGCCAACACAGACACTTATCACTATAATTTTAGTGGACTGATATAGTGGTCTTTTAACAGAACTTGAGTTTGATCTTAAAATCCATATTTGTCCACTGACGTGGTAATATTATTAATGAAGTATGATTGCAATCTATTCCATCCTGCGGGACATCTAAAGACAGACAAAATACATTGGCAATTGTTGTCACGACTGGACCACTATTCGACAAGTTTTCTTTTACAAAAATCAGTGTGTCTTTTTTGGTATGGATAACAATGGCGACACAGCTCCTTTAAAGAACGGTTCCTTTTCGTCTACCAGCAAGTTCCTGGGTATTACGAGCATTAATAATGCAAATAACAAAAGAGAAACTTACATGATACTCTGTTAACAAGCTGATGTTCCCTTCATTTTCTAAAGTGCACAGCTCAGTGGCTTCTTTCTTTGTCAGTTGAACCTCCGATAGACCGAGAAAGAAACCCTGAGGACTACTTCTGAGACACTTGATTAGTTCAGTCACTCCGCGGCCCAGTGGATTTTTGTTAAGCGAAAGAAGCTGCCGTTTTGGTACGTAGATGAGTACATGGGCTAAAGCTGTAACTTCCTCTTCACCCATCTGTGTATTACTCAGGTACAGCTTTTCCAGATGAGGCACACCGTGCAGGTGTTTGGCAAGCTCACTTACTCCGTGACCGAGTGGGTTGTTTGATAAGTCAAGTGCACTCAGCTGAGTCACATTCTTTAAACTAAGGGCTAAAGCTGTAACTTCCTCTTCACCCATCTGTGTATCATCCAGATGCAGATCTTCCAGATGAGGTACACTGTGCAGATGTTTGGCAAGCTCACTTACTCCGTGACCGAGTGGGTTGTTTGATAACTGAAGTTTATTCAGCTGAGTCACATTCTTTAAACTAAGGGCTAAAGCTGTAACTTCCTCTTCACCCATCTGTGTATCATCCAGATGCAGATCTTCCAGATGAGGTACACTGTGCAGATGTTTGGCAAGCTCACTTACTCCGTGACCGAGTGGGTTGTTTGATAAGTCAAGTGCACTCAGCTGAGTCACATTCTTTAAACTAAGGGCTAAAGCTGTAACTTCCTCTTCACCCATCTGTGTATCATACAGGTGCAGCTTTTTCAGATAAGGTACACTGTGCAGGTGTTTGGCAAGCTCACGTATCCCATGGCCGAGTGGGCTTCGTCGTAAGGCTAGAATACGTAACTTATCAACATACTTTAAAGCAGTGGCAAGTAATTGGCATTCTTGATTCCCCATACCAACATTACATAATCGGAGCTCAGATAGTCGAGGCACATGGTGAAGATTATTCAGTAAAATGACAAGTTTACCAAGTACACTTGTTGGTTGCTCAAAACCGTCATGGTCAATCTTTCTCAAATATGACAGAGAATGTGTCAGAGTCTGGTCAGATGTTTTCTCAGGTAACTGCAAAGAGCTGCAAACATCATGATTCTGTGTCTCGTGATCAGGCTCTTGAAGAGAGGACTTTGGTGCTGATAACAACAATCTAAGCAGTTCAATGGTCGTTCTCCTGAACCTTAAGTCGGTTAAATAGAATACTAATCGATGTCCAACTTTCTTAATGAAAAATTCGCCACCGAATAGATCATCGTACCTATTGACGGATTTTACGTCACCATAACATGTCACAACAACAGTGTCTAAATCGGACATGACAGAAAACATTTGATCCTCATCCTCATGTTCTAAATCAGGTAAGTTTTCTTTTTCTTTAAAAAATACATAATCTGGCTTATGGAAATTTGTTGATCTCAGGCAATGTTCGCTGGAAACTTTAGGCAGTTGGTCTTCATCTATCACTGTAAGACCGTTAATGCATTGCAGAAATAAAGGATAGACATTTTTCCTATCTGAAGAAGGGCAAGAAAGGAAAAGATCGAGACTAATACGATAAAACTTTCCTTGTTCTTTAGTGAGCTTCTCACCACAGAAGGGGTTTTCACAGAAGTTGAAATCAGTCAGACCTTCTTTTTCTCCTATCATCTTTAGATGGCGAAAAACAGCAACGGTAGCTTCTGATGACAACTCCGAAACAAATTTGAAAACTTCAGATAGCTCCATGAACCGTTCAAAAGAGTCGACTTTAGACAGAGAGTTGAAGGGTTCCTTGGCATTTTTTAAATCACGAACTAAAAACCAGGCGGAAAGGAATTCTTGTACCGATTTATGAAGAAAGAACGCCAGTTTCTCACGATGAGGAGAGTCTGAAAGGTTAGAAGTCTGTAGAAAGCCAAAATCGATAAACTTCTCGAGGAATAACCGAATGTCCTCAGGCATGTTGCTAAGCTTGAAATAAAGACAGTCATTTAAAAGTGCCTGCCAGGCAAGTTCCCCTAACTTTACGAGGTCTTCTCTGTATTCATCTATGCTTCTAGGTGTCTCATCTGATGTTTTGGCGGTAACGTGATCAAGCAGCGTCTGGCAAAATTTGTAATACAGGTCTGAGCTGGATGTTAATAATCCTTGATAATTCTTCCAGGTTAGAACCAACATTAACAGTAGGAGTGGTATTTCCGCCAAGCCCCACAGGTGGCGTTCACACAGAAATGTTATAAACTTGTGCACTTCTGTTTGGTCGCGAAGAAACTTGAGAGCAAACTTTTCAACTTGCCAATAACGAAACCCACAAATTTCAAACTGAGCATGACTTCGTGGTCTTAACTCATCTTTTTTCAGCGGTCGTGTTATCACAAGAAGAGTGCAATCTCTCAATTGACTGCCTTTCCAAATCAGATGAACTGGCGATGATTTTTTGGCGCTGTATTCATCATAGCCGTCGAAAATAAGTAGGACTTTCTCTTGGTTACCTCGAATGTAACCATACAACTGACTAAATACCACAGAGTCATCAGCAGACAATACTTCGGCTTTTTCTAGCATGGCACAGAAGTCTTTCGTGTTGCGAACATCTCGGAGTTTGATTAAAAGTACAACAGCAAACTTCTTTAGGATTTCTTTGTTGCCGCGCGACCAATCCACGGCAAGTTTCTTTGCGAATGTCGACTTTCCTATTCCTGGCCTCCCATGCACTAAAATTCTTTTAGGAATTAGATGATGACCATGGCTTGCGAATATCTCACTGTAATCTTGAAGCCTTTCTTTTGTTGTTCCAGCAAGTTTTCTGTCATCTCTTAGCAGTGTTAACTGTACATACACCTCATCAATGTCCATGGTATTATTTCGGTCCCACGGCGTAATCATTAACTGGCTCGCGGTACTGTTGTAAAATGAGCACAGCTGATTTTGACTCCACTCCAAAAAAGCAGTTGTATCATCTGTTAATAAAAAAGTACATATCTTAACAATTAAGACCCTTCCACTGTTTTTCAACTTTTGATTGGAACCAGTTAGCGAAAATCCTTAAACACGACTGGAAAGAACGCCTTGAAATCAGTAAAAGTGCCAAGTTTGAAAGTGATTTGTTGAAAACTAACGAAGGGAGCAAGTTCGCGCCCCCCACCATAGAAATGTCTGTAAAATCCCAGGACTTTATGGCGCAATATCATTACTCTCTTTGGACGTTTCACCTTTAAACTTGGTTAAGTTACCTTATTTTAAGCCCTTTTTTCCAGCAGTGTCGATGGATATTTTTTTTACTGCTCTTTACTAAAAGTTAAAAAAACAAAAAAAACGTGGAAGAGTTTATTCTATCCTATCAAATACACTAAGCAGTAGGAGGTTAGTTGCAATGTTGTTTTTTTTTTTTGGGGGGGGGGGAGGGGGTAGCTGCAGTCAAGTCAATGAAAAACAGAAATGATCTGATCTCTATGAGGAGATGTTGATGCCTAAGCCCTTGGCAATTTAAACGTAATGTCCTCTTTCCCCGGTGGCCACTGGTGGAAGTCAGATGGTAGATAGGAAAGAGGATTCAATGCTGTACGCAATATGCATACATGTATGCAAAAATGCAATTACTTTTAATCCGTTAATATCCAACTGTGTTGTTGCTTTTGTTTTGTAATGTAATTTCGTTGCTAAGACTCCGTAAGGGTGGATATGGCTAATTCATTTCACAAGTATAAGTTCAGTGAAGTTGTTACATTATAAAAAAAAGATTATTTACCCTCGTCAGTATTTATAGCACATTAGGGCAAATGACTGAAACTACCACATCAATTAAACATAACAAATCAAGACAAAGAATCCTCAGAAAATGGCAGAGGCATATTACAAGCGTTGCTGAGATTTGGATTTGGGACTACCGTGAAAAAATCCATCTAGCGGAAAGGGTAGGACTTGAAATGAGTGGTGCAGCACCGTCCAGCACTCTTCCCGCTCGGTCACGCTGCCTCCTTAAAAAGGGGGAACTAAATAAGTGGGGAAAGGAGCCTGAATGGAACACATTGGTAAGTGGAAAAATACTTATATATTATGAGAACTTGAGAAATAATTTTTTTGTTATAAGAGGTGTGGACGGGAGCATGATTCCCTTAAGTGTGTCCAAATCTATGACTGGAATTCTGTCCACATATACTAGCTATATATTGTACAACAAACTACATAAAAGTTTCCAAAAACCATGACAAACGGAAAAAAAGGAGGGAGGAGAAAATGTGGAAAATGCATTTCAGACCAGCTGTGATGTGCTGGCTAGCTCGTAAATGTAATCACTAGTACTTTTTAAAAAACTAGTAAGAGTGTATTATCAGGTTTAAAAACTAGAAATGAAGCTGAGAGATTTTAAACCTGATAAAACGTGACTGCAAGTTTTTTGAACGGCTTCAAAATCTCTGATACAGATCAACTCATTCTTGCACTAATATTAAGATTTGGGGTTATTTTGGTCTAAAAAACTGGACATAAAGTTTAGATTGTCTAGTCCCTATACGGTGTTTTCCCAGTCCCTTTCGGTCAATTCACTTCGGTGACGTATTTGAGGCGAAGGGGCGGACCACATGATCCTAAAGGGTTTGGCCGCACGAAATAATGAGGCCTAGGGACTAGGCAAAAGTTTAGCCATGTCTTTAACAGATGTAACGACATTCATTAAACATTAATTTCTTTTGTGAAAGGTTTGAACCCTGGAGTCATTTCATAAAAAGGTTTAGTATGATCGTCTGGTTGAATGTAGTCCTGAATAGGACTGTTTTTGTTGACAGTGACTGATGTTTCAACGACCTGTAGTCATCAGTGGCGGATCCAGGGGAGGAGCCTGGGGGGCCTGGGCCCCCCTTACTTTTCGACAAAAAAAATTGGAGACTGGCCCCCCCCCCTTATCTCAGGGTCTGGATGACTGCCCCCGCCCCCCCCCCCCCCCCCCCCGGCCTTTATCTAAACGTCTGGATCCGCCACTGGTCATCTTCAGAGTCAAAGTTAGTTGTATCAGGTCAGTTGATACTAGTATCAACGACTCACTTTAGAAAGCTGGTTTACTAACTTAGAACAAACGCCACTGAATAGTAGTCAACAGTTACTGGCACCACACAGATGACTTATTGACGGACTCAAGCAAAACTAACTACGAGAGAACGACTGGACAACTGACAATTCATTTGACTGACAAATATAAACAACTGTTTAACTGTAACAATTCAAATAGACGGATCGAAACGCACCAATTACTGATTACGAGTCTTCATAGCCAATGACGTCACGGCTTAACTGACAGACGACCCATAACATCGCAACTTAATTGACCAATCAGGTCAATAACCAGAGTTTAATACTATCAACTGACGTGATACAACTCACTTTGACTTTGAAGATGACTACCGCACAGGTTGTCGACAATACAACAGTATATACGATCACCTGGACGATCATACTCAACCTACTTATTAATTTATTTTGTTTTTCTTTATGAATTATTAATGAGTTTTCGAAGGTACTTTACTGTGATCTACATTTAACATCAGTACCTGGAGGACAAGGTAACTGTTCCTTTGATCTGCTGGCAGAGCACTGCTGCGATAAATCTGCAATAAAAAAAGATTGCTCACTTTAATGCAAAAAATACAGAAATAACATGCCGTTAAGCAGAAGCTAATAATTATACTTCAGGCTTGTGTGTACTCTGAGTTGTGATTTACATGTATGTCAGAAATGAAAGATAGCCATGTGAATGTTGTAGTTTCAATTAAGTACAATGCAGGTTACATATCATTCTTCCACGAGAATAATTCTCTTCAAAAGCACTGTTGACAGTGACCGTTATTTCAACAACCTATGCACAAGTCATTACCTAAGTTGGTGTGAATCAATGTTTGATAGTGTACACTACAAAATGACTTATTTTAGGAATCTGGCCTGTTTACTAACTGAGAACAAACACTACTGAATCAAAGAGTAACACCACATGTATAGTAAAATGATGTTTCAAATGAGCTCTTATTTTGCCCCAATTATGAACCATAACAAAATTTGCTTGAAAGTGGTCAAACCACCAGAGATTAACACAGGATCAACTTGAAATTTTTTAAAGTTAACAGCTGTAGCATTTTGGGTGGGACAACTCGCAGTATACTGTAAATATATTATTAGGCAGTGCAAGCCTTACCCTGGTTCAAAAACAGGAAAAATAAAACAGTAAGAATAATAAACCACATGCAAAATGATTTATTCAAGTGTTATTACCTTGATAATGAGGCCATGAATGAAAAACACAAGGATCATTCAAAATGTGGGTAACAAGAGATGCTGCCATCACACTAGCACAGGAAGACCAACTCTCTGAAGCCAACTGAGAACCATCTGCATAATCAGCTATCCCTTTTACAATTAACCACTCAATCTGACAATCAAATGCTGCTGTCAACAAACCTGTAAAAAAGAAATGGCATACATATGTATGAATAGACAGATTTATTTAAAATATATAACATTGGTCAAACTAGCGTGCCATAAGGAAACACTGAAATACTGTATGTGATTACATTTTACAGTCGACTCCCGATAACTCGAACCCTCGCTAACTCGAATCTCACGCTAACTCAAACCAAAATCGATTTTCCCTGGATTTCCGTCATACATTCACTGTAATTTTACCCTCGGTAACTTGAACCCTCGATAACCCGAACTCCCGCTAACTCGAACCAATTTTCGTTTCCCCTCAGATCATTTTCTATATAATTTTACCCCCGATAACTTGAACCATGTTTTGAGCCCTTCAAAAGTCGGGAAAAAAGCCGTCTACGGGCGTCCGAAACATTGAATTTTGGATTTCCTAGTATAGTTTACTAGTGGAGCCTGATGTTGATTGTCACAGGCTAACGTGAAGCACCTTTTCTTCTCAAAACAGTAAAACGCATGCTCTGTTTAGGCTATGTTTTGTTACGTTACGTTCTGTTTTATAATCTAGAAGTATCTTTTAATTTTCACTTGACATTTCTACAATTAAATGTGATTAAAATGTTCACTGTGCAGTAAAAACTGTTTTTCACCTTACTCTCGGCTATTTTATTCGAACTCCCGGTAACTCGAACTCCCGATAACTCGAACCTTTTTTCGATTTCCCTTGAAGGTTCGAGTTATCGGGAGTCGACTGTACTTGCAGATGGATTATTTCCATTTCTGTTACACTTTCTCTTTTATGATGCTGATATTTTTTGAAAACAAACCAAACAAACAAAGCATCTTCTAATAAAGACTGGCAGCTTAAAAACAGTCAACTCACCTTCTCCTTCATTTTCGATTGCTATTGCCTAAGGATTGGTTTCAGCAAGTTGATCACGCCGCCACTGAACTCTGACTTGTTCTGGTCCACTCAAAAACTCAGCATCAGTATAAACTTGAACATGCTGTGCTTCAGGGTCCATCAAAGGTGCTTGCCAGCCATCAGCGCAATTCTTAATGACATCTAGGAAGCGTTTGCTCACATAACTTCTCATACCAGTTGACTGCTCTTGATTGCTGGTCACTACCTTTGATGCATATGTTGCTAATTTGGCAGACACAACAACATCTCCTAACTTGGATTTTGCAGGGTTGAGGCCACTACATGTTCCTACTGAAATGACTGCTTTGGGTCTTAGCACAGAGGCAGCATTCTTTACAGATACAAGAGCACCACCAGGACCAATACCATTTCTGTAACATCTTAATAAAGCAACTTTCAGCTCTTCTTGACTTTCACTCACATCAGAAAAGTAAACATAGCCAAGACCATCAAACCAACATTTGTAGGGGTTTTTTAGCTCATTGTAACAAACTAAGAACTCACAGTTTGTAACTGTAAGCAACAGAATATCGACAGGAAGATCAGCATCTTTTGATGGTTTGGTTATTGCCTTAATGTCAGCCAAGGATGGAAGAACTTTGTTAAGCTCAGGAGGGTCCTCAATGTTCCTTGTTGCAGTTCTTTCTTTCTTTCCTTTCTTGTTAGTCCTTCTTTTTACTGTGGTTCTTCTGTTTTTTGAATTGTTTGAAACATTCTTTGAAGAAGATCGGAGACCAGTGGTAAGCTGGGGTTTACTATCACTATCCTTTGATGTGTTTGTTGAATCCTGTGAAGATTTTATTTTCTTGGATCCTAGTAGAAGAAAAAAACAGTAACTAATTGTGAATAAGGATTACAATAAGAAGTTAATGTAATTAGAGTCAAACCTTGCTTTACGGACACCCCCTTGATACGAACACCTTGTTATTGCACATTTCCTTGCCCCTGTCACTTACATTTTTTTCAAAATTTAAAATTAACTGCTATAAATATAACAGACAGCCTTTTAACACAGATCAAATAATTTCTATGAACCCCTCAGTGTCCTTATTAATGGGGTTTAACTGTAAATGTTATCTGTTTACTCATGAACACTTTGCAGGTGCTCATACAATCCATGTTGAATTGGAATTTAGAATTGTTGGGAAAACGGAAGTATCCAGAAAAAAAAACCTCTCAGAGCAAAGGAGAGAACCAAAAACAAACTCAACCCACATTATGGTGTCAATAATTATTATGGTACACATAAAATCTTTTAACACACTAAACCAGAAAACTTCTTTTTTCAGTAGCACATATTTATTGATAAGCAATAACAGTAACTGAATTGGTGCCCTGGGTACTAAATCTTTATGGGGTTGGAAAGGGTGGAACGTACACCAATTCAAAGGAACTCAAAGGGAGGCTCTTGTTTACAGGAGACACATTCTATATTTTTTAGAATTAGGTACTAAAGATAAAATTGATCTTTGTTTTTAAACAAATAAATAAAACCACAACATTCCTCATTTGCATGTTTTCCATAATACACCTTGTTTGCCCCTAAACCTTTGCACAACCTTTGTTTATTATTTCTCCTGGGTATTACAGTCGTCCCAAGAGAAATAACAGGCAATGCTTATGCAATTTTTTTGCGGGGAGGGGGGGGGGCGTGGGGTGGTAAACAAGGTGTATTATGGGAGATGTGCAAAAGGCAAATTAAACAAGAAATATGGAAGGTATCTTTCAGTACAAAAAACAAATTTAACTGTTGTATTTTAACTAACATTCATGTCTATTCTTAAGCACAGTGGCAGTAACTACGGTATGGAAAATAATGTGACATCTCAGATTAGTGGGTCATTCACCAGTGATTGTGTGAAAATTATGGGACTTTGCTCCTTGGTTGAGAAAAAGGGCAAATAATGGGACAAGAGTAAGGAAAGATGAATTAAGGAGGAAAGGGGTGGCAGAGCTTGGAGATCAATATACCTTTGACGTCACTGATCTGCCCTCCAACAATGTCATTGTCAATGTTATTGAAAAGTCAACAGGCCATTTAAATTGTCCAAAATCAGCCAGTATGGATATATAAATGCTTGAATGCACATGAAAGTCAACTTGTGAGTCTTTTATTTTGTGGGAGAGGGGAAATGCAGTGTAAGGCAGTCAAACACAGGGAGAACATCAGAGTTCAGTGTACAGAGTGCCTGTTACTTTAATTTCAATACACTTTCATGCTCTTTTTTTTACCTTGGACATCAGGCCCTGGTTATTCAAACGTTGGATAGCACTATCCACCGGATAAATCACTATCCAGAAGATAAGTATTACGGAAATCAGTTACGCTATCTGCTGGGTAGTGATTTATCCGGTGGATAGCGCTATCCAACGTTTGAACAACCAGGGCCAGAAGGTTATATCATTGGAAGAATTTGAAAGACATGAATAGCGATTAATTACTGCGTGGACATTATTCAAAGCTACACTCTTTTTTTCCTTTTATAAGAATTCATATCAGAATTAACACTTCTAATATGGATATGGAAAGGCCATGATAAGCTACAATCTATAAACAGCTTGGGCTAGCAAATAATAAAAGATAGAGTGTATCTGGTGTCTTTCTTGTGTCAAACAAGTTGATGGCTCTTGTCTTATAAACTTGCAAGCTGATGCAATAATGGGCCACTAAAAATGGACCAAACTAAAGCATCACTTTATAGGCTGCTGTCTCTTTTTAGAAACAAACTCTTTGTTCAAAGACAAAATGTTCTGCTACCCTCAGATCACCAACCAGCAAGACCTTTGGAAAAGTGAAATATTTGGGACTATCACCGCTGACAACCAAGTGAAGGGAAATCTGACAACAATACTATACATCTGTTCATGTTAAGACAATTGACCAATCAAAGCATGATACCAGAATTGTCTCAATTGGCTGCATCACAGACATGCCTCAAGACTCCGCTCTCTTCCCCCTTCCCCAGCCCCTTACTTGACTTGCCTCGCTCCAGGCAGGGCTTGAAATAATTTCCCGGCTGGCGCCGGTCAAACCTATTTTTCCTTGGAAACAACCTGTTTTTGACCGGACAAATGTCTTTCACCTAGGATTATCTGATTGCACTTTACAGTAAAATACATGAGGACTATTAAAAAATACTTTCCAACACTACACACACTCTCCTGAATTTGCAGTGACGACTTTATAGAGGACAAAGCAATAAGTTTTTAACTCGCACTCCTGGAAAATGAAAAATCACTGCTGCGCAGTGCTTCAGAAATTTCATGTGGTCGCAGAGCCACGAAATTCAGGTAAATCCATGAAATTTGGTAGAAATCGTACCAAATAAATGTCAGTTCAACATACTTGAGACTTCTCTCAGCTAATGGGGCTGTTTTTGCCATAAACTTGCAAATTTATCTTGAAACTTTATCACTACAACGAGAAAACATCTCGAAACTACCACGTGATGTTAGATTATTATCAGAAAAACTGGGCACTGGCCAGTGCATGATACCATATGCACATTTCTGAGCTCATTGTTGTTAAAAGAGCAAGACTAGTGATGATCTCTGATAAAAAGAAAAACCTTGTGCGAGGCAATACCAAGACCATATGAGATTGCAAAGCAAGTAGGGGCTTCAAGCACAAAATCGGTGGTTTTAAAAAGGCCACATTTTAATTTATAAGAAATCGATGTTTCTGTTGTTGTTGTTATTGCACAGGTTAATGTTCATCATTTCCCCGCTCCCCCCCAAAGAAAATTGGCAAAATTGCCGTTTTGTTTCATTAAAAACGTTTGTGAAAACAGCGCAAAACCAATTTCTTTCTTTCTTTGGCCAGAAAATTTCCACAAAATGGACTTTTTTTTTTGTATTCCGGTGAAATTTATCCCAGATTTTTCAGCAAAATTCTTGCGAAATCAGCCATTTTTTCCATGAATTTGTCTCTGAAAATCCAATGAAATTAGACTTTTTTTCAGTGACCTATCAGAGGCCCTGTGTTATGAACGGTTTACATTATAAAAGTTCTTGATCCGGTCGTCATTTTCTCTCTCTCCCCCCACTTTTTTTCCTCCACAAATGTCAATAATGTCCAGTCTTGACCAATCGTATTTAAAAAAAGTAAAGGTCTAAATTACACTGTACATTAGAAGCATAAAAGAGCGGACAAAACGTCGGGCCATCTAAGGATTTGACTGGACAAAACCTTTTTTTGACTGGACATTGTCCGTTGACCGGCCATTACTTCAAGCCTTCCCAAGATTATTTTCTGCCCCATTATATGCATTTCTTTCCCAACAGAGGAGTGTGCTCCCAGGCTATGAGTGTGCATTTTGTCCTACTGGTATATTTGTATCTAGAATATATATTTATTATATACATACTGAGAAATACTCACCAAAAAGCTATGTCTTAAATTTTCGTACGCAAATTAGTTCTAGCCAATCAGAGGAGCGAAGGATGGTTTTCACACGTGAAAAAAATGATACGTCCAATCAGAATTGCGAACGATGTTTTTTCACGTGTGAGAAAAATGATACGTCCAATCAGAAGCCACAGAGGTGTGCGAGTTTCGCGCCAAAATTCCCGCCTTTTATTGCAGCTTGCTGAGCGCCGCTTCGCACACATTCAACGAGAAAAGTGTTGCTCAAAGAGTTTTTCTCGCTAAAAAAGTGAAAAACATTTCGGAAATGGAGTGGAATAGTTTCGTTTCTTTCACTGTTGATAAAGAAAACGGTAGAGAGCCAGCGAAACATCAGCAGAAAGGGATAAACAGAACGAGACGTAAGCTTTTGTTGTGCTTTTTGTGAGCTTAAGCTTACACTGAAACCAGCCATTTTACTTAAATTCACTCATTTTCAATTGTGCATTGAGAACAAATGGTTAAGATTACTTAAAGTTCTTGGATTACCTCATATCCTCACCGTCATTTATGTTTTTAACAAACGTCTCTACTAAAAAGCTGATAATTTGTTTTCGTTGCCATTTTTTGGTAAGTGTGTAGCGGCAAATTTTAGCATTTTTGAAAGATTTAAAATAAAAAGGCCGCCAAAATGATGAATGTCTCAGTATGTATGTAATAAAAACAATACCACATGGAAAGTGCTTTATAAGGTATTCACGCACTCGTTGTTTTTGTATCAAAAATCTTACTCGTTCGCTACGCACACTTGTTCGATTTCTGATACGTCAACAACCAGTGCGTAAATACCATACGCCAGCACTTTCCATGAAGTATTCTCTATACTATTATAGTACGCGCAGTGAAGATCAGTGTTCTCACCAGGTCGCAGCCCTGCGGGATTCCCGCAAGAAAAACTGAAATGGCGCATTAAAACCAAGAAGATGCGCCCGTTAGGGCGCAGGGGCAAGCTACGAGTCAAACAGACTTAAGTAGTTTTAATGGTCAACCTAACACTAAGGCATTCTGTTTGTTTGAATAAATAAAAAACATGATATCAAATGAGTCAAAGTCTTTAATTTTGTTGCCTTTACTTTCGTTGGTCCCACGCACATCCCACTACATCGTAAACTCCTCCTCCGAATCGTAAACACCTCTTCCGCCATATTGGATCAGGTCGGTACTTCATGTAACAGACAATTTGGAGTGCGGGCTCAGGTTCTTCGTACCGCGTGTTTTTTGTAACTTTGTCCCCCTAATGTTCTTACAGGACCCCTATTTCTCAGAAGAGGGGGCCCTGGGACTCCCCAAGGCAAAATCCTGGTGAGAACACTGGAAGATACTATTTTTATCTTTCACATGTGAGGATATTGGTGTTACCATGGTTACTAACTTGATTAGCCAATTACAAGAGAGCTTCCCACTCAGGTTACTAAGTATTATTGTCTTTATTTCTCCTTTATAACTTTATATCCAAGTTTCATAACATTTTTAAGACAGGCATTTTGCGATAGGTGACCACTATAATAATTGCACTACTTTGCTGTTTCGAAAATGAATAAAAAGAAAAGTTGTGTTTTATGTAGGAATTTCATCAGTATCCATAAAATAAACAGAACATTTCATGGCTGCTTGGGGATACGAATTTTATCTTCTCGTGCTGAAAGTATTTCTCACTCATTCGCTTCGCTCACTTGTGAGAGATACTTTCAGCACTCCAAGATAAAATTTGTATACCCGCACGGCCATGTAATATCCACTATAAATATACCATATTATTTGGTAAGAAGTAGTGGGTTGGTGGCATGGTGAATATTTTAACAACGGGGCTTGGAGGGAGATGTATTCATTATTTTTAGCCTAAACTGGGTGAAATTACCTTTTTCAGCTGAGTCTGCAACCACTTTTAACCTTCTCTTTCTTGTTTGCATGATAGTAAATTGAAATGACCTATCAGGAGCTGGTGAGCAAAACTAATTTTAAAAAAATATTACCAACAAAAAAAAAACAGTAAAAAAACAGAAACCAAATGCAGAGCAAATACACAGTCCTAAAAATTGCAATGTGCAGTTGATGAAGATGTGTGAAAGATGACCAGAGATTTATTTGTCATGAACTGCAAAGTGAACATGATTCACCAAAGTGAAATACAAAATCCCACTAACTGAAAGTGTCATAGAACGTAATTTACCTGTAAAGTGAGTTTTATCTTGTCGTCTTCTTCAGATCATGTTGGTAAAGGTTTCTTGGTAGTGGGATTTCATGCATCTGTTGTTTCTCCTGTATTCATCTTTTTTCCACCGAGGAAAAACAAAACAAAAGAACGCTATAGCTAACGATGAAAACATTATGCAAGCAAGTATTTGGAATGCGCATTATATGTGCCGATCAATGCAAGAGTACGTATCCGTTCGCTCACCTGCACAAGTACTTGCATCCAGGTTGCTTTAGATGAATCGGAAAGAATGCCAAAAAATTGAAAAGGACAATATTTCAGCAGAGCGCCGCCAATCTTCGTTTCTTTGGTTCTTTGCCTACAGGCTACATAATGAAATGCTAGATAAGAAAATAAATTCAACCCACGATTGCCAGGATTACATAAAACTATTTAACTTCTGGGAGTCGAAATTTCAAGAGATTTCATCACTTCCGCGTACAGAGCTCGCGTTCAGTACTTCGAAAAGCGCATGGCAGTAATTATTCAGCCGCTGTGCATGTTAGCCCACGCGCGATCACATTCCCGCCTCTCGAACCTCGTGACCCACGCGATAGGTCAAGTAAGGAAGATTTTTAGCATCACGTTTACAGCAAACTTCAGATTCAAGTTGGCAATTTGATGAGCCTGACATGAAACTTCTGACTACTTGGGTGGAGCGCCAAGTAGACGATTCGCGACGCTCAGGAATGTCCCAATTAACTCCGCCCCATCCTCATCACTAGTACTACCTTCGGCCCTGGGCCCGGTTCCTGAGAGGCCGATAAGAGCTAATGCGGGACAGGCGCGGATCCAGGATTTTTTTTAGGAGGGAGTGCACTCGTCTCTTGCTCTACTTCAGCACCAATAAACCACATAGTTTTTTTTGCAGAATACCAGTTGTATTAGAAAACCCGGGGGGGGAGCGCACCCTCTGCACCCTCCCCCTAGATTTTGTTCCACTTGTTGCAGTTACTTTCCTATGCATTGCTTAGAGTAACATTTTGTGTAAATCGTTACTGTGTCTCAGAGTAAAGGTTTAACAGTATTTTGTAAGCTTGAGTTACATGCTCTTAGCAAGAAAACCGTGCTCAAAATTTCGCTTAATCCTGGATTAAACTTAACCATCATTCTAGGAACCGGGCCTGGGTGGATAACACCCTCCTCTATCTGCATAATTCCTCATATCATACGAAAGACGAATTCGATAATTATGTTATTGTTCATTTAAATATCTCCCAGTTATTAACATCCTTATCTCAGTATAAAGTTTCTTCTAAACATTTGCTTGTTCCTTGGCAGTTTTGGAGTGCAAATGTGGGTTCGTTTTATTAAATAGCATCAGTTCCACAGCGACAAACCGTTGAGTGTTTCCGGATTTCACGGTTGTCGTAGACCTGGATCAGTACAAAAACAATTTGTATAAAATACAAAACGGCAATCTGATCCCGACGGCAAGGCGATGAACAATTAAACAAAAGAATAAATTAAAAGTATGCTTAAACAAATTTGCCTAATATTTTAAGTTTGATGACAAAAATTCAAACTTCAAAAATTGCAAATATCCAGCTTAAAAATCTGTTTGTGTCTGCGTAAGTGCCGTTAATAGAACGTTTTTACTCACGTGCAATGGCCAGCATGATATGTGACACCATGTGAAAAAGCTATAATAGTATAATCTAAGCATCTCCCAAATGTGACCAGCACCAGCTAGTTATGAAGAATTCCGGCATCGGGGGATGATTAAAGGCAATCAGAAACGGCTGAGGCGTTTTTACACGCCTTCATTTACTCCCTTTTCCTTTCAAACGCTTGCCATGCATGCTATAGCCAGAGTATCAGGCCTTCCCAAGGGGCTAGGGGAGAGGAGATTTTAGATGGGGGAGGGGGAGGGGGCGAAGAGTTTCTCTCCTTCAGCTCTCTCTCTTTTTCACTTTTTTCTTTTCCCCAGAAACGCCTGATACTCAGGCTACGCAGGCTAGAAAAGCTTTAGAAAACACAATTCATGTGAAGAAGTCAAATGAGAGGCGCGCGTTTATGCCTAAAATGATAGCTTAATACATGATTGGCTAGTTTATCGGATCCGGGTTCTCCTTGTGTTGTACTAGATGGCCCTCTTATTTTTCTTCACAAATTACCTACAAAACATTCAGAGCTGTAATTACTTTTTAAAACTTATTTTTTTAACCGCGGCAAAACTAGCTCAGTCGGTAGCAAGAGTGCTGCACTGCGGGGCGAGAGTCGCTAGCTGTTTCCATTCCCAGGGACTGACCAATAATCAGGGTCTCAACTGAAGTGGAAGCTATTCAAAACTGCTAGACCTTCGAGTAGCTCAGATGACCATGTACTGAATAATTTCGGAGCCATATCGAATAGGAGACGGAAACACACTGTCCTCAATTAATACTTCGTGCTGCCGAATACATTCACAATCCTATTTTCCGGGAAAAGGAAAAGCCCTAGGCCTAAGAACGAGGAGTTAAAACAAAGCAGGTATCGTATTAATGGAGCCTATTATTTCCCTCTGAGAAAACTTAACGACCAATTCAGAATTAAGTGAAAATAGTTGGCCCGATTTTTAAAAAAAAAATTCATTATCCTCTCCCCTTATGAGGCTTTACAGGGATAATGAAACAACTAATCAAATGGAACCAAAATGTGGTTAAGGAGTCGTTAAGAATCCCAACTAGTATAAGGCAAACCAGATAGTTATTTTACAAGCATTGCCGAGGATTTAAATTTGGGACTACCGAGAATTAAATTTAGGAAGCGTCAGGGCGGGAATTGGACTCGCCTTGGGGAATGCGGATTACAAGTCCAGCGCTCTAAAAGCGCGGCCACTCTGCCTCCTACCATATTCTATATCGTGCATTCCTAATTTACGCGCAGACCTAACAGACAAGAAAAAAACAACACCATGTAGCTCCACAATTATTTTATTAAGAAAAGTTACTTCTCTTAGTTTATCTAACGTTAGACTGCGAGTAGTCTCTCTTTTTCTTCAGATTTAGGGAGAGGAGTGCACGCGCGCGCGAGTGTCGAGCGACGAAACGTGGTGATTTGCGCGTCTCGCGCGATTGACCAAGAAAAAAGAGGGACCGCTCGTAGTCTAATCTAACGTATTCATTCCAGGTTTTGTTTCCCATACAATTTCTCATACAACGCCTGGGTGACCTGTGTTAAACCGCAGGTTCACCGTGTTATACAATGCTGGCGAAGCGTGGTGATTTGCGCGTCTCGCGCGTCTTGCGCGATAGACCAAGAAAAGAGGGACTACTGGTAGTCTAATCTAACGTATTCATTCCAGGTTTTGTTTCCCATACAATTTCTCATACAACGCTTTGGTGACCTGTGTTAAACCGCAGGTTCACCGTAACATGCAATGCTGGTTTGTCTGCCAGTTCAAGGAATCTTTATTTTGGTAGAACCTGGTTAAATCGCTCTATTCTTTTCTCTTTGTAATTTAGGTAAAAAAAAAATGTACGATCGGAGTAACTGTTATTAGTCACTGCTAATGAACAGTTCATGCAACAAATTAACTGATCTGGAACTGAATCTAGAGAGCGATCTTAAAAGTTTAAAATAGTTTAAAATGCAGATGGGGAAAATCTCATCTACTGTAGAAGCTGCAAAAACTAACCCCAGTTAACAATAAAACTAAATCTAATTTAGTAAATACATCACTACATATACCTAAATAATGTACATCATATTTACAGAGTAGCCTCCCACGCAGACGTTCTTACGGGTTCGTCACGCAATCATTCCTCTCCCACGTTCGTGGGGTAGGAACGCGTGACGAACCCCTAAGAACGTTTGCGTGGGAGGCTAATTTACAGAGCTGATTGTTTATCAATTAACTTGCACCTTTGAGCAAGGTATGTTTCTCGGGCACTGTTCTCACTCTACCGGATAGCTGTTGTGCCGGCACCAAACCATACTGGATAGGACTTTAGTTCACACATAAAAACGGTGATTTCGGCGCGATTTCAGTAACGGAGCGATGCTGCGCCGCGCGGACAGGATTTCTAAAGTGGAAAGTCACATATACCGGAGAGCTTTTGGTGTCGGCACGACAATCTATCCAGTATAATGCGAAAATAGCCTGAAAAACTTGCACTGCACTTAAATGCATTAATATTACCCCAGCTAGCGAATCAGCTATAATAACAAAATGAACGATCGGAGTAATTTCGCTAAAAGACTGAACTGTTGTTAATCACTGCTAATGAACAGTGCATCTACAAATTTACTCTGAGCCTGGATCTGAATCCATAAAGCGTTCTTAATTACTTAAGAAAATATTCAGTAAACTGACAGGTAGGAATAATCACAGTTGTATCGCTTACACAAACGAAATCTAAATCCTTGTATTATGAAACATCACTATAGAATATGTAATGAAGAACAGTTGAAAGATCATGTTCTTTGTATCGCCACTCCTGATATGTTTGTCAGTTCATGGAAATTACAATTTTGCTATAAGTGAAAAGGAAGCTTGCTCTTCACTTGGAAGCGTGTATATTGCTTCAGTTAATCACTTTTACGAAAAAAAATGATGAGAGTCATATCATTTAACACACTGAACTGTTATTAGTCACTGCTAATGAACAGTTCATACAACAAATGTACTTAAAACCTGGATCTGAATCCGGAGAATGACTATTTTTTATGACAAATTTGCATGGTACTATTATAAATTAATTACTGTATATTGCACAATCGTAGTAAACACACTGAACTGTTATTAGTCACTGCTAATGAACAGCATAGGCAACAAATTTCCAAACAGAGATCTGAATCCAGATAGCGACCTTAATTTTTTTAAATAAGACTAACTAAAAATGCAGATGGCAAAACTTTATCTGCATCAGCTACAATAACTAATATTGTTAGCAAAAATACATTACTGCGTATACATAAATGACGTATAGTTTAAAGCGCATATTCAGTTTCACAATGCCGCTTTGTCAATTGTGTGTCTACTTATTTCATAAAACTGAGACGCTTGCGCTGCGTCAAGATACATTCTAAATATTGCCACAGCTAAGTAAATCAGCATTAATATCAAAATAAATGCACTGAACTGTTATTAGTCACTGCTAATGAACAGTGCAGGCAACAAATTTACTCTGAACCTGAATCGGAATTCAGAAAGTAGTTTTACATTCTTGTGAATATAAACTTGCAGGTAGAAAATATAACCTCATCTGCATCACTTGAGAAAAACTTACATTATTTAAAATGTTGCATTATGAATACGTCACCCTATATACGTAAATTATGTACAGTTTAAACCGCAGGTTCATCGTATTGTACAATGTCATTTTGTTTGCCAGTTCATGGAATCCACATCTTCTTGACACTGTTACAGATACAATCACTCTGTACTTGAAAGCGTGTGTACTGTACTAGCGAGACAGATCAACACAACGTACGACCACAGAAATACAGTAGAGCCTCCAGAACTCGAATAACTCAAATTTTCCGCTAAATCGAGCTAAATGTCCTTTCCCTTGATCAAAATTTCACTGAAATTTACCGCGATAACTCGAGTTCTCCGCTAACTCGAACCGCTTTTAGTTTCCCTTCAGAGTTCGAGTTACCGGGATTCTACTGTATTAACAAATACATTGAACTGTTATTAGTCACTGCTAATGAACAGTTCATAAGGTCGTGCTCATACGCTCATGTTCATCATATTGTACAATACCGATTTGTTTGCGAGTTCATTACAAGTAATTAGAATTTCCGTAGAAACTGTTGAAACTGCTTTGTACTTGGAAGCCTGTATCTTGCCTAAGTGAAACGGCTTACAAAAGGGAAGAACGGAGTAATATCACCAAACACACTGGACTGTTATTATAATACAAGGGTAAGCCTCACTATGGGTACCCTGGGGACGTCACACTGGACTGTTATTAGTCACTGCTAATGAACAGTCAACTGCACCAGGTGATACAAGGGTAAGACTCACTATGGGTACCCTGGGGACGTCACACTGGACTGTTATTAGTCACTGCTAATGAACAGTCAACTGCACCAGGTGATACAAGGGTAACACTCACTATGGGTACCCTGGGGACGTCACACTGGACTGTTATTAGTCACTGCTAATGAACAGTCAACTGCACCAGGTGATACAAGGGCAAGCCTCACTATGGATACCCTGGGGACGTCACACTGGACTGTTATTAGTGACTGCCAATGAACAGTCAACTGCACCAGGTGATACAAGGGCAAGCCTCACTATGGGTACCCTGGGGACGTCACACTGGACTGTTATTAGTCACTGCTACTAAACAGTCAACTGCACCAGGTGATACAAGGGCAAGCCTCACTATGGGTACCCTGGGGACGTCACACTGGACTGTTATTAGTGACTGCCAATGAACAGTCAACTGCACCAGGTGATACAAGGGTAAGACTCACTATGGGTACTCTGGGGACGTCGTTTTCGTCGCGTCGCGCGTTTTCCATCAAAATTGTCGGTCGTCGCTGCAAACACTTTACTGCACAGCTAGCAGGACCCGAAAAACTATGCATCATTGAGTTTTCAACCATAATATCGGAAACAGCAAAGTTAACTTTTCTTGAGTTCAGTCGAGCACGTTTTCAGTGTAACAAGTTTTATAAGAAAAGAAATCTAAGCACTTCTCGGTTCAGTTACAAACCAGGAGCCCATTTCTTTTGCAGCGTCACCGGGAATATGAGGGGGGGGGGGGGGGGGGGGGGGGGGAGGGAACCCCACATAAAAGTGATGGGGATGCTCCTCGTTTCGCTTAGGGATAGGAGTTGTGCCAATTTTGATCTCACTTAGAGTGGCCAGGACAACAAGGCAATATTTACAGGTATCAGTCAGGGCAAGATGGGTTCATTCACTTAGGGCTGTGCGTAAAGAAAAATCTAAATAAAAAAGCCAAACACCACCTCTAGGGATTTTATGCTAATTGTCCGACGAGCATTCCCGTCCGTATTATATGGGAGTCCCCCCCCCCCCCCTCCCCCGGGCCGGCATTAGGGGGTATTCGAAATGCGAGGATACTTTAGCGGGATACCCAAAATGCGGGGATACTAAAATTATAGGGATATCAAAGGGATAATTTAAATACGGGAATACCGAAATTATTGTCGTACAGGTGGCAGTGGTCCATTTGGTGTCGAGGTCTCTTCGCGTTTTTGGTGTGGTGAGCAGGGTTCCCTTTTTCACCCTTCATCAAATGTGACTCCCCGTTCTTATAGTTCTTCCTCTGTACCTAGGTGAAATGTAAACGCTTTTGTATAGATCTAATAAAAAAGAAAAACAGCAACGGATTAAAAGTAACGTAGAGCTAGTTCGTTAGTGATCGTGAAAATAATAGCCATGATAGTTTTGCGAAAACAATGGTGTCTCTAATTTCCTACCAATCTCAGCGTGATTGACAAAGTCATTACTTTAACGAAACGCACACGTGTAATCGTCCTCCTCGAGGGGAAACTACGTAAACAGTGAAATTCCTCGTTTAGTCTAACCTGCGATCAGGCGTTTTCTTTTTCGGGGAAAGTGCTTTTCCTTTCGCCTCCAAAACAAAAGCGAAGAAATATCCACTGATCGCAGGTTACGTTTTGTCCTGATCTTCTCGCACCCCGCGGAAGAATTGAGAGGCTACTAATGGTCAAAAAAAGTAGAGAGGCTCTTTGTGCAAAGTAGCGAATGCAATGAAAGAATCGAAAGCTTCGCCAGTCCGCCTTACTTCATTACCCTACTTAACTTAAAGTGTGGATGTATTTTGCATGGAAGTACAGTGGAACCTCGATATAACGAAGTCCCCCGTATGACGAACGATTTTCTTAACCCCAGTAACAGCAAAATAGATGAAAAAGAACCTCGATATAACGAAACCTCGTTCTAGCGAACAAATTTTGCCAGTCCCTTGGCTCTTCGTTATGTCGAGGTTGCACTGTACTAACTGAGGACACAGTTTTTATGTCTCCTACTGGAGATGGGACCGACAGTTCTAAGTGATTGGAGCAACGCAGGAGAAAGGCAGTGCCTTCACTGCTTAGTTGTTTTATGTATTAGTACAGTCACGGTAATCAAACCAGCGACCTCCCGCTTTACAGTAAAGTGCTCTACTGATTTTCCATGGAGCACTGAAAAAAAAAAACACTAATCAAGGCCAAACAACAACAACATGCCAATTGTTGCCTTGAAATACACTGTAAAGTACAGTACATTGGTTGAAACTTAAGAAAACGTGTTTCTCGCTTTACGAGTAAAATTAGCGATTCAAGATTTTTACGTCCCCACTTCACCTGAAATTATTTTTGAAGTCTGCAGAAGGTGAGGTACATACTGCCAAGCTAAAATTATAACTGAATCTTTTAAAAATAAAACAACAGATTGTTTATTTCCGGATGTTATGAAATTTCTAATAGTTATTTAAATTTTGAAATTTTGAAAGTAAATAATGGCGTATAATTATTGCAATCTATTTCCACCCAGGACATGCATCTACAGACAGACAAAATAAACTACAAATTCAACGTGGACACCACTAGAATACTATTTGACAAGATTTTTTTAACAAAGATGTGTCCTTTTTTAGTATGAATCAAAATGGCGACACAGCCCATTTGAAGAACGGTTCCTTTTCGTCTATCAGGAAGTTCATGGGTATTACGAGCATTAATAATGCAAATTACAAAAGAGAAACTTACATGATAATCTGACTCCAAGAGCATGTCATCCCTTTCACTTGCTAATGCAAACAGAGCAGTGGCTTCTTTCTTTGTTAGTTGAACTTGAGTGAGGGTGACATTAACAAGGTGACGACTTTTACTGACACAATTGATCAGTTCGGTTACTCCGCGGCCCAGGGGATTTTTGTGAAGCAAAAGGAACTCCAGTTCTGGTACGTAGGCGAGTACATGAGCTAAAGCTGTGACTTCCTCCTCCCCCATCTGTGTATCATTCAGGTACAGGTCTTTCAGGTGAGGTACATTGTGCAGGTGTTTCGCAAGCTCACTTATCCCGTGACCGAGTGGGTTAAATGATAAGAGAAGTTTACTAAGTTGAGTCACATACGTTAAACTATGGGCTAAAGCTTTGACTTCCTCTTCACCCATCTGTGTTTTATAAAGGGACAGAACTTCCAGATGAGGTACACTGTGCAAGTGTTTGACAAGCTCACTTATACCGTGACCGAGTGGGTTACTTGATAACCCTAGAAAGCGTAACTTACCAACGTACTTTAAAGCAGTGGAAATTAACTGACACTCTTGATTCCCCAAACCAACATTAAATAAATCGAGCTCAGACAGTCGAGGCACATGGTGAACATTATTCAGTAAACTGACAAGTTCACTTGTTTGGTTACAAATTTTAATCTCTCTCAAATATGACAGCGAGTGTGTCAGAATCTGGTCAGATGTTTTCTCAGATAAATGCAAAGAGCTGCAAACATCATCATTCTTTGACACGTGATCAGGCTCTTGAAGAGAAGACTCTGGTGCTGATATTAATGATGTAAGCAGTTGAATGAATTTCGGACTGGTCGGCTCAGTTAACTCAGGGCGAGTTAAATAGAACACTAATCGATTTCCAACTTTCTTAATGAAAAACTCGTGATAGAATAGCTCGTGGATGCTATTCACGGGTTTTACGTCACCATAACATGTCACAAAAACGGTGTCCAAATCGGACGTGACAGAGAACACTTGACCAAGCATACGTCGACCACGAGAAATAGATACACCACTTCTACACCTCCATTTAAAAAGTACATAATCTGGCTTATAGGAACTTGTTGATCTCAAACAATGTTCTCTAGCAACTGTAGGCAGGTGTTCACGAAGATCTATTATTATAACACCGTGAACGCTTTGCAGAAAAGAAGAATAGACAGCTTGCCTTTTTGACGCGGGGCAGGAAAGGAACAATTTGAGACTAATATCAAAAAACCTTCTTTGTTCTTCAGTAAGGTCCTCAATAGACGGGTTTTCACGGAAGTTGTAATCAGTCAGCCCTTCCTTTTCTCCTATCATCTTCAGATGGCTAAAAACAGCAACGGTAGCTTCTGATGACAACTCAGACACAAACTTGAAAACTTCAAACAGCTCCCTGAACCGTTTAAATGAGTCGACTTTAGACAGAGAGTTGAAAGATTCCTTCGCATTTTTTAAATCACGAACTAAAAACAAAGCGGAAAGGAATTCTTGCACTGACGTATGAAGGAAGAACGCCAGTTTCTCAGGATGAGGAGAGTCTGAATGATTAGAAGTCTGTAGGAAGCCAAAATCGATAAACTTCTCGAGGAATAACCGAATGTCCTCAGTCACGTTGCTAAGTTTGAAATAAAGACAGTCATTTAAAAGTGCCTGCCATGCAAGTTCCCCCAACTTTGAGAGGTCTTCCTTGTATTCATCCATGCTTCTAAGTGTCTCATCTGATGTTTTAACGGTAACGTGTTCAAGCAGCGTCTGGCAAAAATTGAAATACAGGTCGGAGCGGGATGTTAATGGTCCTTGATATTTTTTCCAGCTTAGAACCAACATTAACAGTAGGAGTGGTATTCTCGCCAAGCCCAACAGGTAGCGTCCACACAGAAAATCTGTAAACTTGTTTACTTCTGTTTGGTCGCGAAGAAACTTGAGAGCAAATGTTTCAACTTGCCAATAATCAAACCCACAAACTTCAAACTGAGCATGACTTCCTGGTCTTAACTCATCTTTTTTCAGCGGTCGTGTTGTCACAAGAAGAGTGCAATCTCTCAATTGACTACCTTTCCAAATCAGATGAAGTGGCGATGATTTTTCGGCGCTGTATTCATCATAGCCGTCTAAGATAAGTAGAATTTTATGTTGGTTACGACGAATGTAATCATACAATTGGCCAAAACCCACAGAGTCCTCAGCAGACAAGACTTCGGCCTTTTTTAGCACAGCACAGAAATCGTGTGTGTTGCAGACATCTCGGAGCTTGATTAAAAGTACAACAGCAAACTTCTTTAGGATTTCTTTATTACCTCGTGACCAGTCAACGGCGAGTTTCTTTGTCAATGTCGACTTTCCTATTCCTGGCCTCCCATACACTAAAATTCTCTTAGGAATTAGATGATGACCATGGCTTGCGAATAGATCGCTGTAATCTTGAAGCTTTTCTTGTGTTGTTCCAGCAAGTTTTCTGTCATCTCTTAGCAGTGTTAACTGTACATACACCTCATCAATGTCCATGGTATTATCCCGGTCCCAAGGAGTAATCATTAACTGGCTCGCGGTACTGTTGTAAAATGAGCAAAGCTCATTTTGAGTCCACTCCAAAAAAGCAGTTCCAGCATCTGTTTATAAAAAAAGTAAATCTCTTTACATGTAAACTTAAATCCTCTCTAACGCATTCAACAGTGGGAAGTTAATTGTACAAGCTTTGTGGTAGCACTGATAATGGTAGTTTTTCTACTACGGCCATTTACATCTAAGCGTTAAATAAAAATAGAGCCTGATCTCAGGTTAACGCTGTGTTACACCACCGGTTTTTTAAACAACCTCAACAATTTTTGAGATAATTATAGATTTCAAAACTTTTATACTACAGTTAGTTTACATTATACTGGCCTCCCCTTCTTATTTAGTATTAAAAAATTAAAATGTCATGATTATTTTAAGACGTTCAATGACGTTAAACATAGCTTTAGAAGCTGTGTTGTTGTTTTGCACTGTAAATCCGTTCCTCAGGCTAAAGGTGGGAAAACCTTACTAATTTAACAAATAAGCTAAGGAACAGAGCGCAAATAGCAGCTAATTAGACAAGAGAACTTAATAGAGGAGAGGGAAGAGGGTATCTTTTTTAATTAAATGGAACACATGTACTGTAAACGTTCGAATTAGCACTCGTCTTCAAATAAGTGCCCCCTCCCCAACAAGTACAAAATATTTTTGCCCAATTATTAGCTAATGTACACGACATGCCTGATATTGCAGTTCTAAAAACATAAACCATGACAAGAAAAAACAAACAACAAAATTATAACCAACAACAAGAGAAAAAAGAGAAAGAAACAAGAGAAAAACAACAAGAGGAAGGGAAAATGAACGGAAAATGTATCTTAAACTCGTAACATGTTGGATTGTACATGTACAATGTAGCATTAAACATTAAGGCCCCGTCCACACGAATCTGGATATTTCTGAAACTGAACATTTTCTTTATCACAAAATAGCCTTCCCTAAACACTAAACCAGTGAATCCGCTCAGTCATCCGTAGCCTATTCAAGTAAAAAAATATGTGGTTTCCAAAAATATTTGGATTCGTGTGGAATGGAGCCATAAATTGGTACCTGAAGGACTTGGAAACTGTTCCTTTGATCTGGTGGCAGAGGTCTGCTCTGATATATCTTCAACAAAAAGAGATCTCTCACTTACATTCAAGAAATCTGCTAGAAATAACTGCTACTTATAACCTCACTAGAAGTGCATATCAAGACAAGTGTAGTTTTAACACTTAGGGTGCGTTTGATTGGGAAATCCGGATTTAGATTTTGAAATCCGGACTTTGGATTTTGCAATCAAACGCGAAATCCGAAAACGGATTTCATCTCTGAGAAATCCGTCCTCAGGGTGAATCTGGATTTCATGGGTTTCCGATAAAAGATTTGCAAAACTATTCTCGTGAACAGCTGTCTTCTTTTTGCTAATTATGCATGCACGTGCAAGACCACTCTTTTTTCGGATTTCCCAATCGAACGCTACAAAGGAAATCCATAAACAGATATCTCAAATCCAAAATCCGGATTTTAAGATCTAAATACAGATTTCCCAATCGAATGTACCCTTAAAAAAAGAAGTATAGCTATGTGGTCAGCTCAATACAACTGCTGAAAAAAAAAAAAAAAAAACAGACTCATCAGAGATCACTCGGTGGTGGTTGTTAAACCTAAAAAAGTTTCTCTAACCTATACCTTATTTCACGACAAAATCCACAACGTTTTTTGTTCAGTTACTCTCACTTACATTCAAGAAATCTACTAGAAATAACTGCTCCTCATAACATCACTAAAACTGCATAATATCAAGACTATTGTAGTTTTCACACTTAAAACAAGAAATATAGCTATGTGGTCAGCTCAATACGACTGCTGGAAAAAACAGACTCATCAGCTAAGAACACTTGGTGGTGGTTGTTAAACCTAAGAAGATTCTTCTAATCTAAACCCTATTTCACACAAAATCCACAGCTTTTTTGTTCAGTTACATGACTGTACTTCAATGACAAGGGAGCTTAATGCCATAGAGCTTACTATGGCATCAAGGAAGTACATTCTAATATACCACTAGTTTCTGTAAAACAACACGCCAAAAAAAAACATAACACTATGAGAAATATTTACCTTGGTAATGAGGCCATGAATGAAAAACACATGGCTCACCCAAAATGTGTGCAACAAGAGATGCTGCCATCACACTGGCACAGGAAGACCAACTCTCTGAAGGCAACTGAGAACCATCTGCATAATCAGCTATCCCTTTCACAATTAACCACTCAATTTGACAGTCAAATGCTGCTGTAAACACTCCTATAGAACAACAAAGAAAATGGCACTTGAGTTGAAGACAATATACAGTAGTTAACATTATTTTGCAAGTCAAACTTTCCATAAAAATGAAAAATATTTAAAAGCTAACTGGAGTTGGAAGATGGATGAAAATGAGGAAGGTGTGAACTGTGGAAATTAACCGCCTCCTTCCCAGTTGTGTTCGTTTGGATTGCGGTTATGGACAGCTTGCACCTTAATTGCTCTGGCGGACATGCTTCAGGCAGGTATTAGGACGTCTATTCATCTTCAGTGGTGAGTTGCTTTTCTTCAGCTTTTATTGTGAGTGAGTTTGGGGTTGGTGGTTAATGCCCTTGGGGAAACCAGGTCCTGTGACTCCACTGTTTGTGGTCCCTGTTTTTTTCTTCAAGCATCTGTAGTCTGGTTTGGGTGGGCACTACTCCCAGGGTTGTCATGAATACATACCTTAAAGGCTCACTTATGGCTCCTTTCCATTTCACCACACGCACACCCACCTATTGTCAATGGGTTTAAATGTGGCTAAATGTAATTTAGGTGAGGCTAAACACGAGAGAATGCTGGCCAGCAGTCTCCATTACTAATAAGGGGTGGTCTTGGGCTTTAGCATTTTTACTGTACTTTCCCATGCAGTAGCTTATAGCTCAGTTTTTGCTCCCAGCCTTCCCTTCCCTTTGGATGTCTTTTGGTAAGTATATGAGCATTTCTCCACTGAAGGTCTCAGTGTGATGGTGCCTGAAGGGTGCCACTCACAGGGTTCTCGTGGTTACCTTTTAGGTTTGCTTGGGGCTCCCTTCAGTTTCACCAAGCACCTTCCCCACACCTACAAGTATGTTTTGTCAGTGGGTTTAATTTGCAGATATTATCACTATCATTATAACAGCAATCTAAGCAAATGCAAATTAACCTGAAAAAAAAAAAGGCAGCTAGGGAGGGATAAGAGGGAACTTGGAACCCATGGCCTCTGCATTAGCATGACAAAAAAGCTCTAACAACTGACAATGAAGACCCATACATTGGGAGCAGGAACATCTTTACGGCAAACATTATTATTAAAATCAAACAAGCAAACAGTCGGAACAATGCCTTAAAATAAACACTGAATTAAAAGCAACATACACATCTACAGAGTTTAAAAGAGAATACATATCCTTGCTAACGCTAGCTGCATACAAAGTGAACTCACCTTCTGCTTCATTTTCTATTGCCATAGCCTGAGGATTGGTTTCAGCAAGTTGATCCCGCCGCCACTCAGCTCTGACTTGTTCCGGACCACTCAAAAACTCAGCATCAGTATAAACTTGAACTTGCTGTGCTTCAGGGTTCTTCAAAGGTGCTTGCCACCCATCAGTGCAATTCTTAATGACATTCAGAAAGCGTTTGCTCACATAACTTCTCATGCCAGTTGACTGCTCTTGATTGTTGGTCACCACTTTCGATGCATATGTTGCTAATTTGGCAGACACAACAACATCTCCTAACTTGGGTTTTGCAGGGTTCAGGCCACTACATGTGCCTACAGAAATAACTGCTTTGGGTCTTAGCACCAAGGCAGCATTCTTTACAGATACAAGAGCACCACCAGGACCAATACCATTTCTGTAACATCTTCCCTTGTAAAAATTTATTAGCGATCGCGCCGCGATCGCGGCACGATCGCTGTCAAAATCGCGTAGCGTTTTTGGCCGGATTTCGCGGCGCGATCGCTGCGTTATTCGCTGAGCGATGGGAGCGATCGCGGCGCGATCGCTGTCATCAATCGCTTAGCGTTTTTGGCCGGATTTCGCGGCGCGATGAGAGCGATCGCTGTCGTCGATCGCTTAGCGTTTTTGGCCGGATTTCGCGGCGCGATGAGAGCGATCGCTGAGCGATCGCTGTCATCAATCGCTTAGCGTTTTTGGCCGGATTTCGCGGCGCGATGAGAGCGATCGCTGTCGTCGATCGCTTAGCGTTTTTGGCCGGATTTCGCGGCGCGATGAGAGCGATCGCTGAGCGATCGCTGTCATCAATCGCTTAGCGTTTTTGGCCGGATTTCGCGGCGCGATGAGAGCGATCGCTGAGCGATCGCTGTCATCAATCGCTTAGCGTTTTTGGCCGGATTTCGCGGCGCGATGAGAGCGATCGCGCCGCGATCGCTGTCATTAATCGCTTAGCGTTTTTGGCCGAATTTCGCGGCGAGATGGCAGTGATCGCTCAGCGATCGCTGTTCTCGATCGCTTAGCGTTTTTGACCGAAGTTCGCGGCGCGATTGGAGCAATCGCGCCGCGATCGCTGTCATTGATCGCAGATGGTTTTCGGCCGAATTTCTCGTTGCGATCACGGTCCGAACGAAAAAGACATAAATGAGTATTTCTTATCTCAGAAGAAGAGTAGTGAGCTGAAATTTGTCCTGAAAGTTGCAGTAACATTTTACTAACTTGTGACAAACGGAGAGCTTCTGAGCTTTGCCGAAAATCGTGCATCATAGAAAATGACCGCTCCGTTTGAGAAGCTCCTGGTCCGGCCAGTGATTCCGGCCACTTTGGCTACTTTAATTGGAAGCCGACATCAAAAGTGCGTAAAAAGAAACCTTCCAAGCACCATCTGATCTAAATTCCTGTATAATTTTTATAGGCTGCTCACTTAAAATTCGAAACCAAACTGAGATTTCTGTGTAAAGAGCTAACGTTTGGTCTCTCGAAGAAACTAAACCGTGAAAAGGTCAATTCGCCACCATTTTAAATGAATTCAATCAAAGTTTAGAGGGAAAAAATATTTGTCGTCGCTGGTTTACGTCCTCAAGAAACACCTCCCATCACCAAAATGTTGTCTAAGTCATGCCGCGACCGAAAAGCGTGCGTCATAATGCACGTGCAGGACGTGCAGAGTAATGTTTTCCTTGTTAGGCCATTGCTTGCCAAGTTTTTTGACTTTGCTAAATGCTACAGCTCCCAAATGAAATATAAGTTTCATTTTATGGCCTTCTATACCACTGCTTAATAAATAAAGTGCAGTGTTACTGGGAAATTTTCAAACAGGCTTTCCCTTTTCAATCACTATTTGGCTAGTTTGGCCGGACCAAGGACATAGTACGCAAAATTTATTTTGGAATATTATCTAAACTTTGGTTTTAAAATTCAACCAGTCGACGGAATTTTTTTTTTCGCAAATCGAAAGAACATTTCTTGTACGCCGTGTACACCAAAAATTAGCTTTCTTAACACTTAATTGCATACCTGAACTAAAAATGCATACAAGTAATTTAAGGCGCCATAAAAAAGCAAAAATAACAGAACAAAATTCACCTACGACAATCGAGCTTCAGAAGGCAAACAGATCAATAAAAAATCGGAAAGTTTCGTTTGTAGTTTAACCTTATTTTCTTCCCGAAAATTACGTACATCACAAATTAAAACGGGCCGGAACTTATCCGAACTTATCTAGGAAAGATCGAAGCTACTCAGTCTGCAAGCAGGGTAGTATAAATCATGTCAAGATAAAGCTAAATTTTCAACTTAAACGGATCTAAATAGGGAATGAATTTTCAAAAGAAAGGTCTTATGTGAGAGTTCAGTGAATCGTGTTTTTTTATTTTTAGCTAAGTGTGAGCAGAGTAAAACGTTTTATATCCTGAAGTATTGAGATAATGAAACCGCCTATATGCATTGATTTCTTTTCTTTTGATCCACTTGTCCATGTCTTCAGATAGGTTCATCCTATTAGGGATAAAAATATTTTTTCTTTTTTCCTCACGCTAATGATATGTTTCATGTTCATTTACGGTGCTTAAATATTCTCACCGAAATTCTCCATACTTCTTTATTAAGCCAATTTAATGTGACGTCCCACATGTTTTGTCTTCAGCCTAAACGTTAACTTTGAAATTTACATAATGTACAAACTGAGTACTCACAACTGTTGTCTTTGCCAGATTAATTGTTGCTGCAGAATATTCAAGAGGCCATCATGGCTCTTGGTATATTGCCATGTTTATGCCCCACAGTACGTCCAGAGCGGTTTTCCTGTTGAGAAATTAAAACCAGTTAACCAAGAGAGTTATTCCCGAAATTAGAGTATTGAAATATTCAAATTAAGACAAATCACTGAGTTGTCCAGCTCAAGTAGCTTAAGACTTACACCCCTCGAAGGATATAAAAAAATGAGCTAAAAAACGAAGGCCCCAAAATCAGAAGTTTTGCTTTCTCGAACTATTAAAAGGTAGCTCGAATTTTTTTTAGCTTTTGTTTGTTTGAGAAGCCTAATAAAAAGGCTAACCTTAATTGTGTTATAAACTACGAAAAGTGCCGGAAAGGATAAAATCGACAACACCGAATGAATATCAAGCTTAACCTTAATTAGGTTTAAAATTAAACTTAGTGATAATAAGAAGTGAGTAGACTTACCTTTTTAAGTATGTTTCTTTGTTTGAACTTTCAACATGTCAAAAGAATCATGAAGAAAAATTTTCCAATGTTTAAACAGCAATAAACGGCCATTGCCAATTGCATGACAAGTGAAATTGAGAGCAATTTTCTTTTTCAAGGTACGCGTCAGCCTTGAATCTTGGCCACCCGCGTCGCAGTGGCGGGAAATCGGATCTTGGAATCCAGTCCCCAAGGGCGCGATCCATTCAACCAAAATTTCCGGAATATTTCGGTCCAAAACTCAATGGATCGGTTCGGTCCAACCGGAAAAGTTTCGAAAAAACGGGTCCACCTTTTTAGGTGGACCAATTTTCCCGGTCGGACCGGTTGGAATTTTGGTTGAATGGATCGCACCCCAATACTCTGCATTAAACCGTCACGTACATGCAGGATTCATTTCTGTTATTGAGGACCATTAAGTAAAAATCATGTTGATTACATCCTTATATACAGCAGCTTAAGGCCTGGAGCGTAACAGAAATTCATCCTTGGGCTTAAAATGACTCAATTAGAGGTGAGCGAGAAAAGGTTTCCTAGCTTTTTGCTAATGTAACTCTGGTCAAAAACACAAGGAAAACCGTGCCTTCTCTAGAAACCGATAAAGTTCTAACAAACTGAAAATGACTGTTATTATAAGCTTATAGTTTTTCCGAATGTTCGACGTCCCGATATTGATATATTTCTGTAGTCTTTTAGTTACTTAACTTTCCAGTGTTTTATTATAATATTATTACTATTTTGCCTGCCCTAATAATTTTCACAATCGCAAGTTTTGAAGAACAACATAATGGAATATAAAAATAAAATAATATGCCCGGCAGCCGAGAAGGGTCTAAGCTGCACGGCAGTCAGAATGTTTTTTTGATTTTCTTCAAAATCTTTTTTTCTAAATATAATCGTTTGAAAGTATTATATCTTCGTTTAGAATTACCAAGGGATTAGGAAAACAGGAATGGCTTAGCAGTAGAGCGTTTGTGGTTTCTTGGGCATAGAGCCTGAGAGTCGACGCCGTTTCGACACTTAGAAACATTCGAGACTCACGAGTACGTTTTCGCACAGGCTAAATATCCGGCAGTTTGAAAGCCATCTGGAAAGTTAGAAAGCCTGTTAGTAAGCCAAAGGATGCATACTGGCCTCGATTAGTTTTCCAAAGCAAGAACGAAAATATTAAGTGCTTTCATTATGAAACCTTAGAGTCAATGCACTGTGTGAATCAACTAACGTGTGGAAAAAAATGGTGCAAAGGCAAACGCAGTGCGAATTACGGCCCATAACGAACGGGAAAGGCGGTCCCTGATAACACCAAATTAAATATAGCCAGTTATAAAAAAAACAACTAACGAGTCACGAACGATAAGGAATAACAAGACGAGCTAGTAACCAGACTAAAAGGGGCGTGAAAGACGTGAGAGCTCAAACAGAATAATAACCATACGATAACTTATAACAGAAATCGCGACGATAACTGTGATCCTCGGTTATCTCCTTCGCGATGTAAATGGCACTGAGATTGCGGACGCGAACTTAATTAGAATTGATCGTGATCACCACCTGGCGATCGCGATTACTGCACCACGATCGCGAGCAATATGGCACTCGACGATCGCCGATTACAACTTAACTAAATCGCACCGCGATCGCAATCACCGCTTCGCAGTAAGTACAATGCCCCTGCGATCGCGATTACCAAACCGGGATCGTAGTCCTGACATATAAATCACGGATTTGACTTTACTAAATCAAGCCGCGATAAGTACAATGTCGCTGCCATCGTGGATACTATTTTTCAAAATTGCACGACCCCATCAGCTGCTTAGCGTTTAATATCATCGAGCTAAAATAAAAACTGTCTGTCTTCGCGATCGCAATCATCTCCCTGCGATCACGATCATTCCGCTGAGATCGCTATAACTTCGCCACGATCGCTCTATCTTCACCATCCTGACCCTGAGATCGCGGATAATATTTTTCTGAATCGCGCCGCGATCGTAATCTTCTTCCTGCGATCACGATCATCGGGCTGAGATCGTTATAACTCCGCCGCGATCGCAATTTCATCGCCAGCATCGCAATCCTAACCTTGGGATCGCAGATACGACTTTTCAAAATTGCGCCGCGATCGCGATCATCTTCCCGCGATCACGATCATCACGTTGAGATCGCTATAACTTCGCCGCGATCGCTCTATCTTCCCCGCGATCACGTTCACCACGCCGCGATAAGTACAATACCGCTGCGATCGCGATTTCATCGCCAGGATCGCAATCCTGACTCTGAGATCGCGGATAATATTTTTCTGAATCGCGCCGCGATCGTAATCTTCTTCCTGCGATCACGATCATCGTTCTGAGATCGTTAAAACTTCGCCGCGATCGCGATTTCATCGCCAGCATCGCAATCCTGACCTTGGGATCGCAGATACGATTTTTCAAAATTGCGCCGCGATCGCGATCATCTTCCCGCAATCACGATCATCGCGTTGAGATCGCTATAACTTCGCCGCGATCGCGATCACTACGCCGCGATCGCGATCATCGCGCCGCTATTGCAAGCGCGATTTACTTCAATTGCATCGCGATCGCTGATATCGCGCCGCGATCAAAATCATCGCGCCGCGATCAAAATCATCGCGCCGCGATCGCGATCACCGCGTCGCGATCGCGATCATCGCATCGCGATTGCGATCACCGCGCCGCGATCGCTATAACCTCGCCGCGATCGCGATCACCGCGTCGCTATCGCGGGCGCGATTAATCTAAATCGCGCCGCGATATGCACAATCGCGCCGCGATCGCTGCCATCGCTCCGCGATCGCGGTCATCGCGGCGCGATCGCTAATAAATTTTTACAAGGGTTAGTAAAGCAACTTTCAACTCCTCTTGACTTTCACCCACATCAGACAAGTAAACATATCCAAGATCATCAAACCAACATCTATAGGGGTTTTTTAGCTCACTGTAACAAGCTAAGAACTCACAGTTTGTAACTGTAAGTAACAGAACATCAACAGGAAGATCAGCATCTTTCGATGGTTTGGTTATTGCCTTAATATCAGCAAAGGAAGGAGGAACTTTATTAAGCTCAGGAGGATCCCTAACATTCCTTGTTGCAGTTCTTTCTTTCTTTCCTTTCTTGTTATTCTTTCTTTTTACTGTGGTTCTTTTGTTCTTTGAATTGTTTGAAATATTCTTTGAAGAAGATCGGAGACCAGTGGTAAGCTGGGGTTTACTATCACTATCCTTTGATGTGTTTGTTGAATCCTGTGAAGATTTTATTTTCTTGGATCCTAGTACAAAAAAAAAAAACAGTAACTAATTGTAAATAAGGACTATAATAATAAATTAATGTAATTACAGTCAAACCTTGCTTTACGGACACCCCCGTGATACGAACACCTTGTTACTGCAGAAACTTTCCTTGTCCCTGGCTCTAACATTTTTTCAAAATTTAAAATTAACTGCTATAACTCTAACAGACACCATATTGACACAGATCAAATAATTTCTATGAACCCCTCAGTGTCCTTACTAATGGGGTTTGACTGTAAATGTAAACGTTATCGGTTTAGTGAGTCTCATGAACACTTTGCAGGTGCTCATACATTCCATGTTGAATTGGAATTTAGAATTGTTGGGAAAACAGAAGTATCCAGAAAAAAAAAACCTCTCAGAGCAAGGGCCGGAGAACCAACAACAAACTCAACCCACATGATATGGTGTCAATGTTATACATAAAATCTGTTATCACATTAAACCACAATACCACTTTTGCCAGTAGGACAGTTTTATAGATAAACAATAACGGTAATTGAATTGGTGCCCTGGGTGCTAAATCTTTATGGGGTTCTAAAGGGTGGAACGTACACCAATCCAAAGGAACTCAAAGGGAGGCTCTTGTTTACAGGGGACACATGCTTTATTTTTCAGAATTTCACCCTAAAGATAAAATTCATCTTTGTTTTAAAATTAATAAACAAAAGTCACAACATTTAGCCATTTGCACCTCTCCCATAATACACGTTGTTTGCCCCTAAGAAACCTTTGCATAAGCTTTGTTTTTTATTCCTTCTGGGTCGTATTTGATTTGGTCCCAAGAGAAATTACAGACAATGCTTATACAAAATTTTGGGGGGCAAACAAGGTGTATTACTTATAGGAGATGTGAAAATGGCAAATTAGTATAGGTACAGTGTAAAGTTTAGTCCTGACATTATGGAATTCTCTTTATGAAAACATTTTACAATGTGGTCAATTCTATAATTTGTTGTGCAAAGGAAACACTTTCTTCGATCATCCAGAATATTGAATGAGTGCAATTTGTCTTGCAAAATTGTGAAACCTGCATCCCTGCATTCTATTTGCAGTCTGTATGACAAAAACAGTGGTTCATAGTACTGTTTACCTCAGATTTGATGTATAAAAAGTATAAAAGGCTGGTTTACATGCCACCAGATTTGTTGGCAAGATTTTGTACAGTAAACATGTCGAACACAAAAAATTTGGCCTGATTTTGTTTTCCAAGAATTTGTTTTCCAGGCCTAATCTACTGTGATCAAGAGCCATTATGATTAATGTTATCGAAGATGATTGCTATTTTTGGGGGTACATATATTAGGCTATTATTAATTTAAGGCCATATAAGATTTGTTTCACTCTTGGACTGTTTGCAAATTATTTTTCTCTAAAATCACTCTTGCCCTTTCCCTCAGAAGTCAAATGAATTGACTGATTTGTGGATTACAAGTTTATTGTTTGATTAAACTATAAATTTAGTAATAAGTGCTTCGTTTTTAGCCCTGGCTAAATCTACCGTATTTCTTCACCTATAAGCCAAGCGATTTTTTCAGTTTTTGACCCAAAATTTTGGGAGATTTTTCACGAAGAACGGGGTTCGGCTTGTAGCCGAGGGTTTTAGATTTTAAAAATATACAGTTGCTGAATAACTTTACCCCCCGGCTTGTCGTCAAGTTAGCAATGAAGCAGAAGTAATAAAACACAACAAAAATAACTTCTGAATATTGGTTAGTCACTTTTATGAAATTGGTGCAATGACGAAGCGGTGAAACCGCACAACATTCTCTTCGAGGTCGGCGGGCAATCGCTGGGCCAGAGTTGTTTTCGTTTGCATGCTGACCGAGTGGCGTCGTTTCCATTTCTCATACCATCCACGGGAAGCTTTGAAAGAAGGATCATCGGTGAGCTCTTTAGCTTTAAGGCGAAGCATCAATCCACTCACAGCAATTCCTACGAAAAATAAAATAACAATCTTATTTTGATGCGAGATAACCAGAGATTCGTGACTGCAGCACTCTTTTCGTAACATGTTATGAAATTGTCATGACAACAACACATTTCTGGCCAATCAAAGTCTCTGTTTCCCACAAAAACTCTTACACGTTCTGATAAACAAAGTAAATACCAACCTTGTTCTCTTTGCTGTGAAAACCACTCCATCACTTGCTGGTCTAGTTCGCGATATTTCGGAGTGAAACGGCCCATCGTCGCACGTTTTGCAGACATCTTCAGCTCACCAGAAAGAATAGTCGCCTGGTTTCTTCTCCAGGGTCGTACCATGGACTCGCTTAGTCCATATTCTCGAGCGATTTCCGAGTTGTTTTCTACTGCTTCAGCTTCCGCGATAACTTTTATCTTGAAAGCCATACTATACGTGGAACGGTGTGCTTTAGGCATGATGATAAAAGTAACAGCGACGAAAGGGATACTCGATCGATTGATACTTTGAAACGTTTAACTGAGATTGTTGTTGTGGTTGATCTGTTGTCTCTTCATTGGTTCGCTTTTTTTCTTTTGTGTTTATTGTAATTCATTACGTTTTGTGTTCAGTGAGTCAATTTCTTATGTTTTCTGTGAGGTTCGCTTGCTCAAATGGCCAGTTACAATCAATAATTTCGCTCTCGGCTTATAGCCGATGGTTTTACTTTTTTTTTGGGCAGCCTGAGTCTAGTGGAAAGACCCTGACTTTCAGGGTCTCGGCTTATAGGTGAAGAAATACGGTATATATTAGGCTGGTGTCTATTTCAAAGACAAAAATGTTCTGCTACCCTTATCTCACCAACCAGCGTGACCTTCAGCAAAGTGAAATAAAGATGGTGTAGAAGAAATTATCCCAAGTGTAACTGGTGAACAGGCAAGGAGACTGTCACCACTGGCAACCAAGTGAAGAGAAATCTGACATCAATACTGTGAATCTGTCAATGCTAAGACATTTGACCAATCAGAGCATGATAGCAGAATCTCATTTGGCTGCATTACAGGCCACAAGGCTCCACCCCTTTTCCCCCTTTCCCAGCCATTCATTTAGTTTGCTTCACTCCAGGATTTTTTCTCCCCCATAGGGGTGTGCTCTAGCAGAGCCCGGGGGGGCCCTGCAACCTAACTTCCGTTCTTGGGTGACTAGAAAATCACAGTTTTTTCATACAAATCATATGCTGGGCACCCTGGATTTTACAGGCTCAGAGTACTGGGCTCCCTTCAATTTTCCTTAGAGCACAGCCTTGATTAGTATGCATATTTTCTTTCCCAACAGAGGGGTCTGGTCCCAGGCTATGATTGTGTATTTTGTCCTACTGCAGGAGTATATATTTCATGACGGATATACATTGTATGCACTATATACCATCATAATTATAATTCAGTAAGAATTAAGTAATGGAGTGGTGACCAATAAGTAGGCAGGGGGACATGCATTCAATATTGTTAGCCTAAAAGGGGACATTACCTTTTTCAGCTGAGTCTGCAACCACTTTTAACCTTCTCTTTCTTGTTTGCATGATAGTAAATTGAAATGTCCTATCAGGAGCTGGTGAACAAAATCAATTTAGAAAAATATACTACCAAAAAAGACAAAACAAACAAATACAAAAACAAAGCAGCTAATCCAAAGCAAATACACAGTCCTAAACATTGTATGTGTTCTAGCAGTTGATCAAGTTGTGTGAAAGATGACCAGGATTTATTTGTCATGTGAACTGCAATGTGAATAATTATGTTGATTCTCCATTAAAGTAAAATACAAATCTGAGAAGACTGAAAGTGTTATAGAACACATACCTGTAAAGTGTACTGTACATCGCTGTCTTCTTCAGATCAGGTTGCTAAAGGTTTCTTTGATACCAGGACTTCACACATCTGTCGTTTTTCCTGAATTTATCTGTTGTTATCCCTGGGAAAAAACACAAAAGAACACTACAGCTACGGACAAAAAATTATGCATGCAGGCATTTGGAATGTGCATTTTTTGTGCCGAACATTTCTGAGTTTCACACCCCAACTGCGCCCCCCTCCCCCACCAGGGCAAACCTCTGGCATCTGACCATTACTGAGTCTTGTACAGCCTCAGTGAGTGCTTGGGTTGGGTGGGTGCGGAATTTAAACCTCAAGTGACAAGTTTAACTGCTTCTTATCATCAGGTAGTTCAATAGCAGGCGGTGTGCGCACTACGATTGCGATGCATTGTGGATTCAAAATTTTCAAGATGGCGGCGAAGGTCGAGAAATTTCGCAGGTTATATGCTTTATTTTTCAATAGATACAGTTCTTTCTTTAGATCGTTTTTCTCAATTTCATAAGCTAATATTTGTTTAGATTTTTTCTGTGAAGAAAAACAAATCAATACTCTTCATTTCAATCTAAAACGTGGAGCCCGAAGTTTCCTCCTGTAAGAGCATGAAATTTGAACCCGGTTTTTAAGAAGCTTTAATTTCCATTATATTGCCCGTCAAAAGTAGAAGATAGTTGTAAGTGTTTCTACAAACCTTGTTCTACGCTAATTTTTTATCGCTCCCCAACGCGCCCCACGTTTTGTGATACTTTTTACGAATTGAAACCGGCATGTTTTCATGGGAAAATGTAGCCTCGCGAAGACCAATGTGACATGTTACTGGAAGTGTTACTGTTGTAATCACAAGCTGATCTCAAAATAGCGGGGCAGCGGCGACTGGTTCCTTCAAACAATAGCATTAGGTGAGCATAAAATGTTCGAAATTGGTATATAAATAGGCTGATGAGCACTCTGATGTAGGAATGTCTGTTTTTGTAATAGGACTAAAAAAGCATAATAAAATTGCAGTCATACATTTGATTCCCTTTATGCAGGTTTAGAATCAGTAGGATAAGAATTACAGGTATTAAATTAAATGATAAGTTTGATTATACAGTTAAGCCCTGTGCATTTTGAAACCAGCCATCCTTTATGAAAAATGGTTTTTGGGAGAATTGTAAGAATAGGGCAGTGTAGAAGAAGAGTTTCATAACATCCACCAAGCTTGCACTTTACTTTTATTCAGAGAAACATGCACATCACTCTTGAGAAAAGAAAACCATAATCTACTTCCAAGTTTGTTTTGTGTTGTTGTGTGGATGTTATGACTTTGTCAGTTTCTTGCCTAGTCCCTTTTTTATTCAGTGGTGATTAGCCTCTGTAGCAGGCCTTTAAAAGGAAAGGGAAAGGGGTTTTGGGCACAAGAGAAATGCGAAGACTGCATGAGGAAGGAGGGAGTGATTTCAACATTCACCTGGTTGATGGTTATAATGCAAAAAACAATTAGTCTCCTGTATGGCAGGCATTTCCCTCCCTCCTTCCCTCACATTTCTCTTGCACCAAGACCCACTTTCCCTTTTCTTTGAAATGCCTGCCACACAGGCTAAGTGATGTCATTCAATCTGTTTACCCGTTTACACTGTTTAATATATATCAAGCAATAATATTATTTACATATTTTGGTGGCTTTAGTTAAAATATAAATTGCTTGATCATTGAATGTACTTTTGATATTGGAAAACCAAGGCTGAAAAGATGGTGACAGGGAAAGGAAATAGAAAAAGTGGAACAATGGGGCAGTAAAGTTGTGAGACTAAGAACCTGAATTAACTAAGTAAGCCTAAACAGATTCTTAGATAAATAGTAGTTAGCACAAGTTTATGCTATTTAGGTTTTTAAATGGTTTCATATTTTCTGAAGAAAAAATGTAGCTAAGAGTATTTGTGTTTCACCTTATTCCTCATATAAAGTCGGCATACCAAATTAGAAAGTTATGTGAGAATGGACATAAAAAGAGGAATGTATTTAAATTTAAACTTTGGCATTTACATTGCTGTTCGAGTGATAAGACAGCTTTATATCCAAAGAAGATTCTAAATGTTGATTTATCTCTGCTTAAGTGTACAGAATTTTTTCATAGATTTCAAAAATAAGAACCTGTTTCAAATTCTAGGCAAAACAGGTTTTTATATAGAGGGGGCTCATCTGACATATTTAAGCCTAACAGGTTCTTAAAATTCAGGTTCTAATTAAGTCAGGGGGTTTTACTGTACTACTAGGATCCACCTCTGCAATAACTGGTAACCCAAAAGCCCTCTTTACGGACAATCGCTTCATACAGACACCTGATCAAGGCTGTGCTCTAGCAGAGCCCTGTGGCGCCTGGCACCTAACTTTTGCATTTGTGACTAGAAAATCTCAGCCTTTTCATACAAATCATATGCTGGGCAGCCTAGATTTTACAGGTTCAGAGGACTGGGCTCCTTTCAATGTTCCTTAGAGCACAGCCTTGCTCATCATTACAGACAGCTTGCTTTGTTCCCTGGAAAAAAGCCTTAAATCTTCTCTAAATTAAGATGGACAATTTCTACGGTCCCCTCAGTGTCTGCATAACAGAGTTGACTGTGGGTAAGATGAGACCTATGACACCATATTTAAATTATAAAATTGGGGTGAGGAGAAAGGAAAGGGGTCTCAAGCTATGTTGCCCCAGCCCTGATTACAGGAGATTTGTAAACATGTATGAATTTCACATTTTGAAGAGTTTTTATAATCCAAAAAATATGTGATAACATGTGTTTGTACATACTGACACAATCATTAAACAAAATAGTGGCTGAAGCTTTTAAAATCTATTGACTGCATCAGGCTTTGTAATCACAAATATGCCATTTTCAGTTTCAATCCAGTTGTAAGACATTCTATGAGTCATACCAATAGAAAACATGTGGGCAAATAAAGATGCTCAATATTATATTATTTATAAAGAGGACACAAGTTCATTGTACACAAAATCTCTACTTTATTTACTTGTCTTCATGTGATGATAAATACAGATGTTAAGCAAAACGAAATGCTGACTTCCTGCCAACAGAGAAACAAGTCCTTGAAAAGATGACCCCCTCAACTTCGATTCTCTTATTACAGCTAGCAAGTGAACATCTTGCAATGCTGAATGATAAAACAAAATAAGCTCGCTGTGTTTAAATACCGCGGCCGGGTATTCTGAAGAAGCTCCTAGTATTTTATGAGTATATCACAGCTATGCATATCAGTACCTCTTAGCACTAGTTGCACTGATTTCACGGTGAATTCAAAATTTTCGGCGAACCGCGGGTCTTACCTGCACTGCTTTTCATGATTGAGGCATTGAACAAAGCGTTTCTGTGCCGACTTTTCTCGGTCAGTTGCAAACAGGATGCAAGTGATTACGAACAAAATACACCAGAATACACTTATCAACAGATTGACCCTGTTTTTTCCCTGAGAATTGGACAGACTTTCTTTTTCAAGAGCTTCCGGAAGAGATTCAAAGCAAAACCGTACATATCTACAGCGTAATTAACGAATATTCACTCCACGGTCGAGATGTTCACTCCACGCCATCTTGACACAAATGATCAGATTTTGAATACCGCCCATGATGCTTAGCGATCGTAGTGCGCACACCGCCTGGTTCAATAGAGAGTTCAATGTGAAGTTTAAAAGTAAACGTACATCTTTGTAAAGGAATGGCTCGTTTGTCAAGGACATCAAAAGCTAAATTTTTAATTATTCGAAGTATAATTTACAGTATTATCACTGGTAAAATTAATAATATAAGCCCCACTTACATTTAGATGTTCAAAACATTCAAGTAATAACCCACACAATTAAATGAAATGGTTGTTTTTCAAATTCACAGTCTGCAAAACACTTCTTCTTTGTGACCTTGGGCAAGGCTGTGCTCTAAGGAAAATTGAAGGGAGCCCAGTGCTCCGAAACTGTAAAATCTAGGGTGCCCAGCATATGATTTGTATGAAAGAACTAAGATTTCCTAGTCACCCAACGCAAAAGTTAGGCACCAGGAGCCACCGGGCTCTGCTAGAGCACAGCCCTGCTTGGGGCATTTGACCACTACATTGGAATTATGTAATTATGGGAATTTGACCAGGCCTGACTTAAAAAGTTCAAATACCCAGGGGGATCTTGAAGTTTTGGATTGATACCGTAGGTAGCTGCAAAGCATTATAAGCAGAACTGTTGCATGTATGTTCAATATACAAAATAATGCAAACTTTACCATGTCACAATGAGATAATATAACAGTTCTTATTAAAATGTGAAAATGGGGTTTCCACACTCATCATTGCAGGTCATCCACAATGCAGTGTTCTCCTTATCGGGTGGCAACCGGTAAAATTTACCGCCTGAAGCAACACTTCTTACCACCTGCAACAGCCCGAAGGTTTACCAAAATTAAATAAGTACTTTTAAAAAATACAAAAGTTGTGATCCAATCCGATTCTCACATGCCACAAGAAAGTGAATGAATATATAGAAAGTACTCAAGTATACACAGCTTTTCTTTTTATGGGCAACGCACTTTGGAAAGAGGACATTGAAGACGGAGTAAAATTATTGGAATCAATCATTTTAAAATTGTTGTGTGAAGGTAAAAAGGGCCGATTTTTGCAAAATAGATCTTAAAATGAGGGAATGACATTTCAGAGAGCTTAAGCTTCGGTAACATGGGCAACAAAAACGTGCAACTTGTTTTGTAAAGTTGCTGCTCAAAATAAATAACAAGTTGAAAAGAGATGATGCACGTTTTACCACCCACGTTCAACCTGTTCATAACCTGATTTGCTGCAAGACAGGTTTGATATGGGTGGTAAAATGTGCAACATCGCTACTCAACTCATTTTGCAACATTGTTGCATGATTTTTGTCGCCCGTTTTTCTGTGCCTTTAGCTACTAAATTTCCCAATAAGGGTGAGCCATGTCTTGCACTCCATTACCCCTATGCGCCCAGGAAAGTGCATCTCTGGTGCATATTTTTTGGGGTTACCAGCTATGAATGGTCCCTTACCCAGGGCTCGACATTGCGACCCCTGGGGTCGCCAATGCGACTTGATTTTATTTAGTGGCGACTAACTTTTCACGCCTGGTCGCCAGGCTGGCCCCCATGATATTTGTGACCTTCTTTGGGAAAACGTACACTAACGATATTCCATTAAACGGTTAGACCGTTAGCTATCCGTTAGTCATCCGTTAGACAGATCAATGAAAATTGTTGGAGGCGTTTGGCAATTCAGTCTTTAGGCTAGCAACTCATCCGTATCTGCTAGATCATCTGTCGATCTTCTACTGAAATACACTGTTGAAAAAGTTCCAACGGACAACGGAGACTGTCTTTTAGTGGGTCTGTAACACCATCACTTTAGAAAAATTATTCTGTAAGAGGTTGTAACCGATGTTTTAAGGCTTCCTTTCGCACGATTTTTGCCCGTTTTTATGTGAGTTCGCATCGTACAGCATCGGTCAAACAACTCACATACCTGCGGGCGGCGTCCAAAACCTCTTAAGGTAAATACTGAAGCGTAAATTTCCTCAAACAGTTATTCAAGCTTCAGGAAATGAAATACACTTGCAGTTAAACAAATTTTTTGTATTAGTAAAAAACTCATTTGGGCTGTGAAAGAACAAATCTGCAAACATTCGCTTTGCGTACCATATTTGCATTGATGTTCAGAAATGAACATCAGTGAAACAGGATCTATCTCGTTGCCTAGCACGTGATCGAAAGCCTCCTCCACAAAGAAGAAACAGATCGTCAATATTTTTGGGCAAAAGTTGATTTGGCGAGAAGTCTGTTCAAGAAGTCTGACTTCAACGATACTTTATTAGAAGTCAATAAAATGCAGCAAAGCTCTCACTTGGGTCGTCACGCAATGCTTTGTCGCGAAGGGCTCAAATGTCGACATAAATTTGCATAAAAAAGTAGTTTACAAGAAGGCTGAGATAGACGTTTGTTCTCTTAAGTTTTTATCAGACTAATCTGCAATTGAGTCTGCAATCTACATACATGTTCGACATAAAGGAATTATTGTTAATCGATGCGCTAAAATTTATTCCCGGACAAACAAGGGACCTGTTGAGAACTGCAATCGATTTGCCCGATTAATTTTGACGGAAGTCTTAAAAAAGACTTCCGTCGAATTGAATTCATCACTGGTGATTTTCTCTTACAAGTAACTGCTAAGGATCAACCGTTAGATCGTAAGAGCAATCTGTTAGAACAAATCGTTAGAGCGTTGGGACAAGCCGTTAGAGCGTTAGAAAAGCCGTTAGCTATCCATTAGTTTAACGGTAACAGAATTCATAAATACGCCAAAATGAATTTTATAACAACTGCCATTGTAGGGGTTATGTAGCCTGTTTTGTAGAAGGTAACTTATTGACAATTTTGTTGAGGTTAAAAAGACCTTAAGTATATTGTATGCTATTTTTCCTTGAAGATAATTTTTGGCGACTAGAATACTTGTCCTGGCGACCAAAAATGAAAACTTAGAGGCCAGCTGGCCCCAAGATTTTTTTCTGAAAGTCGAGCCCTGTTACCTGCTGAGCTAAAATTTAGGGAGAACACTGCAATGAGTGCACACCACCTACATTCTTCACAATAATTTTGTGTGACCGAGCAAGTTTCAAGATACAGTAGAACCTGTATTAAGCGGACATCCTTAATACAGGGTGCCCAACTATTACAGGTTTCTATAGATAACGTCATATGAGGTGTCAAATGCCATTCAAATGAACCGTGGAAACGTTTAGAATACTCCCAGAGACTATGACGAAATACATTTGCATTAATTTCTTCATTTAAGAGGAACAATTGATCACAGTAACGTAAGCATAGATTGCAACTCAAAATTGAAGAAAATAGATGAGTGACACAAGCTCCATACAAACAAAATGAAATAGAAAACAATACTGTACTCTGAAACTAATCAAATAAGTTTATCAAGTCACGTTTTTTAATGTAATAACTGAAAAATTTGCGGGTGGCAGTTCAAGGCAATCTTTCACATTTCCGGTGTCTGGAATGTTGAGTGGTGGAATTTAATAATTATTGTAAGTGTCTGTTTAATACAGGTTGGCAACAATAGAAATGACCATTTCAGGTACTTTTTAGGTGTTCGCATCCGCTGAATAGAGGTGTCTGCTTAATAAAGGTTTCATTTAAAGCAAATAAGGGCAATAAATTTTGGGACTTCGGCTACTGTCTGCTTAAGCTTAATAGAGGGTGTCCGCTTAATACAGGTTTCACTGTACCTTGGGTGCCAGAGCCACAACAGCAAGGCGTGAAACGCAGAGAGAACAAACGGCCCACACAGGTTATTCATCCTCGGTATTTTGCTACCAGATCTTAGTAGCTAGGGTCGTTTCAAGACGGCATGAGTGGAGGGTGAAAGATAGCATTGAAAATATCACTTTTTACAATGAAATTTTCCTTGAGAAATCGCAATTTACAGTGTATATGCAATATGACAAGATGGAGTTTAACTGAACATTCTAGTGGTACGGATCAATGCCCCAACATCATCTCCTCAAAGAAAAATTGCTGACATATTCGTGCAATACGCCCGTTAAAAATGAACAATATTTTCGACGTCGACACATCGCAACACGCCAATAATACATGTGTAAATGGAAATGATTTCGTCCTGGAAAACCAAGTTAACAACACTTGAAACGGACCTTTACATTATAACAGAGAAAAAAACTTCTAAAAAAACGTATAAACTATATGAAAGAGTTACGCAAGCTTATATATCCGTTCGCTTACCTCCACTCGCATGGCTGCTGTAACGGGATGGCAAAAATTTTGAAAAGGACAATGTTTCAGCGGAGCGGAGCCAATGTTAATTCCTTTCTGTACAGGCTACATAATGAAACGCTCGGTCAGAAAATAAATTCAACCCATGATTGCCTGGATTATTACATGTAAAATTGTTTAAAAAAGTTTAGGGCGTCGAAACTTCAAGAAACTCCACCACTTCCGCGTACATTAACCGCGCACATCGAATTTGTCAAAGCGCATGGCAGTAACAAGCCGCTGTGCATGTAAGCCCGCGCGCGATCCCATTCCCGCCGCTCGGACCAACACGTGACCCGTGCGATATTGGAGAGATTGAGATTTATAATAGACTACGAGCAGTATCTCTTTTTTCTGTAGTCCGTCGAGCAAAACAAGAGACAAGCAAATGGCGACGCGCGAACCCGAAGAAAAAGAGAGACTGCTCGCAGTCTAGATTTAGAATCACGTTTGCATCAAACGTCAGATTTAAGTTGACGATTTCTCATATTCGAAAATGAGAAGGTAATAATCTGTCTACACCCATTCTTACCGATGAGCCAGGCATGAAACTTAATATTGAAGAACAGGTCTCGAGGGGCTGTTCTTAGGTAAGACGCGTTTTAGCAAAATTTCAAACGGAATGTGCCGTTTATACGGGATAGTTTGAGTCCTATTTAGGACGCGTCCTATATAAGACGCGTCTTAATTTTCCTCTTTTAAACGGCGCGATTGTCTTTGGCCTGCAAACGGCTAGACATTTGTGTGGCTCAGATGACCACGCACTGTGTACAGATGGCGGTCCTGTCTCGAGTTCGAGACAGCAACACAGAGTCCTCAAAAGGCTGTTAGCATGTATTAAGGAACTTTAGCAACAACGACGGCGACGGCTATGAGAACGTCACTTGAAAAATGAAGTCGCGCTGCTTCAAACTTTATTGCACTTATTCCACCTTTTTCAGTTCGTCAAATTATGTCCAAGGCTGGCAGTTTTTTTCGGGAGTTGAATTCTAAAGATGGTTGAGAAAAAGAAAAGGATGGCCGTCCTCTTGAGTTCAAGTCCACCACAAAACTTGAAATTAGGCACTTTCACGTCGTACTCGTGCAGTGACGGCAAGGAAATGTACAAACACGCGTGATGCACGTGCAGAGTTGTTGTTTTGTCAATCAAACCCTAAAGCTTTTTTGAAGTTTTCGTCGATGTCGCCGTCGGCGTTGCTTAAGCCCCCTATTGGAGAGTTTCAAAAACTATCACTTTCAAAACGAGGCTAAGTGCAAAACTTTTCCCGTGGAAATGCATTTTATATGATCAGGAGTCCATAACCCTTTTAGGTTTGCTGACTAAATTTGGGCCAAAACCGTTCTAAAAAATAAATCAGTCAGAGAAAACGCCATGACAGAAATACATGGAAGTTGCTCTCTCCGGGTTATGGGCTCCTGGTTTTATCAATAGCTTCGCACTTAGCCTCGCTTTGAGATAGAGGCTTGGGGCAGCTCGAAAATTGTCTATTAGTTCTTTGTGCTGAATACATCTACAATCCCTCAGAAAATGGGAGGGCGGGAAAAGGAAAAGCCCTTAGGGCGAGTTCTCCTTCTCGGAAAGCTTAACGATCAATTGAAAATGAACTACAAATTGTCATGGCCCCATATTCCATATTGTGCATTCTTAAATATCGCTGAAACCTAAAAGAGGGGCAGAAAAACAAAACCAGGTAACTGTAAAAACAATTTATTTAGGAACTATTTAAATTTATCTAATATATTTATCAGTTTCAGATTTTTCCTCTTATAGTGGATACAAACTCTTATATCACGCTTTGGCGACTTGTGTTAAACCGCAGGTTCACCGTATTAAACAATGCTGATTTGTTTGCTAGTTCATGGAATCTACATTATGGTAGAAACTGATTAAACCGCCCTACACTGCTCTCGAACTAATTCCGGTGAAAAAATGTGAGATCAAAGTAACTGTTATTAGTCACTGCTAATGAACAGTACACGCAACTAAATAACTAACCTAGAGCTTAGTCTGAAGAGCGATCTTAATTTTAAAAAATATTGAAAAAATGCAGATGGAGATAATCTCATTTGCATAAGCTACAAAAGCTAACACCAGTTAGCATGAAAACTAAAATCTAATTTTATAAATCCATCACAGACTGCATATATCCGGCAAAATGATGTACAGTTAAAGCCAGAACATTTTCAGGCGGAGTACTTTACAAAGCTGATTTGTTCGCCAGCTCACGGAAGTTACATTTTGATGAAATGAAAAATAACTACATCTTAGTGCAGGGGAAGTTTTTCAGCCTATGTTCGATCCATACCGGAAAGCTTTTGCGCAGGCAGGAAAATACGGATAGAGCTTCTTTTCTCACATAAGAACGGTGATTTCGGGGCGAAACTGCGTCGCGCGCACGGGATCTGTAAAGTGGAGAGTCACATATCGGATAGGTGTTCATAGCATACCGGATAGCTTTATGTGTCGGCACAGCAATCTATCCGGTATAATGTGAAAATAGCATGAAAAACTTACGCTGCACTTAGGTGCAAGTTAATATTATTACCCCAGCTTTAGAATCGGATACAATAACAAAATGAACGATCGCAGTAATTTTGCTAAAACACTGAACTGTTGTTAATCACTGCTAATGAACAGTAAATGCGACAAATTTACTCTGAGCCTGGATCTGAATCCAAGAAGCATTCTAAATTACTTAAAAATATTCAGTAAACTGACAGGTAGGGATAATCACAGCTGTGTCGCTTACACAAACTAAATCTAAGTCCTTGTATTACGAAACATCACCATATAATATGTACGTAACGATGAACAGTTCAAAGATCATGTTCATCGTATTGTTAATCCTAATTTTTTTTTTGCCAGTTCATAGACATGACAATTTTGTTATAAGAGAAAAGGAAGCTTGCTTTTCACTTGGAAGCATGTATATTGCTTCAGTGAATCACTTCATTATGAATTCACGTACAATCGGAGTAAACACACTGAACTGTTATTAGTCACTGCTAATGAACAGCACGAGCAACAAATTTCCAAACACAGATCTGAATCCAGATAGCGACCTTAATTCTTTTAAATAAGACTATCTAAAAATGCAGATGGGAAATCTTTACCTGCATCAGCTACAATAACTAACATTGTTAACAAAAATACTTCACTGCATATACGTAGATGACGTATAGTTTAAAGCTCACATTCACCATATTCAGTTTTAAAATGCTGATTTGTGTGCCAGCTTATTTAATAAAATAGAGAAACTTGGGCTGCATCTGGATACATTCTAA
>OZ037787.1:6416651-6424151 GCA_964035525.1 Porites cylindrica | reverse complement strand
GGGACTCAGGTAATGAATACTGTACAGAAGAAGACAGTGACCTCATGCAATCACCATTTGAAGCACATGTATCCTCAAGTACTGTCAGTACCTGTACTGACCCTGTTGCACAGTACAAACAAGAAACTCTGGATGAAAATGGCCCACCACTGAGAATCTATGTAAATCGGATGACGGAGGAGTTCACTGCAGATGTTTTATCCATTTATAAGAAAGCCAACCCATGTTTTCGCTCAAACCTTCGAGTGCAATTTGAAAATGAAAGAGCAGTTGGCGAGGGACCTGTCAGAGAGTTCTTTAGCATATTAATGGGATTTGTTCAAAATGGTCTTTACGTGGATGATCCTGGGCGGCTGACTATGTTATTTGAGGGCCAGACTGACCACAAAATTCCAGTCCCAAATGCGTTACTGTGTAATTCTGGACTGTACACTAGTGTTGGACGGATGATTGCACATTCTTTCTTGCATGGAGGACCACCACTTTATGGACTTTCCCCAGCAGTGCTTGAATTTTGGACTCGTGAAAGCATCAGTGAAGCTGTTACCATGGAGGACATCCCAGATTATGACCTTCGACAAGCCTTGAAGCAGGTACTCGCATTGATGATCTTGTTTTGTACAGACATTACTTACGTATTTCTGTGTAATGTTTCAGCAACATGTTAGTGTTACTAACAATATTTATTCTGGTTAATTTTTGTTTGATATGGCACTTGTACTGTCCTGTTTATATTTGAAAAAAGGCACAAGTGTGTTCCAAATAGGTGTATACATCTATAATGACACTATAAGTTTATAATTTGTCGTAAGAAGCATTTCATTGTTCAGTCACAACACCATAGCAATTTAACGGTTTTGCAGTTATCAAGTCTTGATAAGGATGAAGAACCCTCAGATGCACTTAAAGAATTCCTCTTGCCTTATCGTGATGAAGCGTCAGTACTTCAAGTGCCGCTAAGGGGAGAGAAACGGCACTTGGTTCTCCAGCAGATAATGCTGCACAATGTGATCGAAAAGCGCCACCGTGAACTGAAAGATCTTGCTGCAGGAATGAATGAGCTTTCCCTTGTCAATTACCTAAAGGCACACAAGGAAATGGCCGCAGCCGTGTTTCCCAGGGAATGCGAGTCAGTAATTGACAAAGAAGAACTCAAGGGTAGGATTTCCATCGAGGATGAAAACAACCCCCAAGGGCAAGTTATCATGGGATTCTTGCATCGCTTCATCGATGAAGTTAGCAGAGAAGCAGAAGGTAAGTGATTACCTCAGCTATGTCTACTATACGTTTTCTATTCTTCTTCCAGTACCTCTTCTTTCCCCAGTGAATTTAAGCCATTTATCCTTGAGCATTTCATTCCTCAAACAATGTATGGGGGATAGATAATTCCACTAGCAGGATTTTCATTGCTCGATGTAATTTCAGTTGTAGGGTAACAGTGATTAGCCACCTCGTGTCTTTACTGCTAAAGAAAAGTAAACATTCCGAGCATGTAAAAGTGAAAGCATTGAAAAGTTATATTTGCCATTACGAATATTGTTGCCTAGGAGGAATTTCATGTTCAGATGCTTTATAGTGATGCCTTTGTTATGTTTTCTCATTGCAGCTGGTTCTGGTCTGCGTGATCTACTGTCGTTTTGGACAGGATGGGAGGTTTTGCCACCATATGGACAGCAACTTTGGCTACAGCTGGATGACACACGGGAAGTAACAAGCCTGCCTGAAAGTAAAGCTTGTTTTCACAGGCTTGTTCTTCAGTCATCGCATACTGACTACGTCTCTTTCAAGAGTAACCTTGCTAAAGCATTAAAATATGGTGCAAGGGGCTATTCATCTCTTTAAATGGGCATGATAGGTTACTTAAAACGGGTTTCGACAAAACACTGACCCCCGGTCAACTGACCCCCCTACTGACCCCCTATAAAATCAATGGGAAAATGAATACTGCTGACTTAAGTCTCAAAAACCCTTTTTAAACAGCATTGTTCAGCAATATTTAAGTCTAAGCACCCATTTTAAAAAGGTTAGCTTACATGAAGTAATCGGCCATCACAACAATAATCGAAAACTAACCTTTTTAAAATGGGTGCTTCGACTTAAATACTGTTGAACAATGCTGTTTAAAAAGGGATGTTGAGGCTTAAGTAAGCAGTATTCATTTTCCCATTGATTTTGTAGGGGGTCAGTAGGGGGGTCAGTTGACCGGGGGTCAGTGTTTTGTCGAAACCCACTTAAAACATCACAGACTCAGGGAAGAGTAGAAAGTCAGAACCTTTTCTTGTAGTTTTTTATTGAAGTTACACCTCTGTCACTGTTCTGTTACTGTTGTTTTTTCACCCATGCATATTTTGCATGCTATCTCAAAAATGTTTCAAGCAATATTTGTAGCAACATGACGATCACATGATTTAATTAAAAGTTGAGTTGTAGCTTGACCCTAATGATTTTGATTAGGAATCTGTTGGCTATAGAGGTTTTGCACGGCAGCCATGTTGTATGGCAGGAACAATAGATTCTTTTTCCTATGGGGAAAATTGTTCTTTGTAATGCAAAACATTTTCATTGTCCCTGCCATGCAACATGACCGCCGTGCAAAACCTCTTTTAGTGAGTTGTTCAGTTTAGCGAATAAAAGTAGGAAAGAAAGCTGTTGAACACCTTACGTTTAAGCACATCAACACTATATCATGTTTTGAATGAGCGTGATTGTTTCCAGGTATATGTCCACGCCATGGACATCTGAGATGCTCAATGGACCAATAGTAGCTGATAGTAATTGCCATGTTTCGTTTACTAGTGGACATTCTGTAGAAGGCACTTCAACAGTTCCTACATCATCATTAATTGGACCGTCCCATTCCTCGGAAGGTGCAGGTCCATCCAGATCAATGCCATATGCATCAATTTCACTCTGAAAATTAACGACATGAATAAAAACAACAATAAAACAACAATAATACTACGTGAAGTGGTGACGTGACTGTGTTGTAGCCTTCACGTACTACCTATAACTATGGAGGGAATGTTTAGACAACATTTTTGCCAAAACAACAACAAAAGTACCTAATATTTGTTCCCTACCAAACATAACCTGAAACATTTTGCGAAAGAGAAATAGTTTTACCTGATTAGCGAATTCAACTGCTGTTCTCTGCTCACTGTTTGCTACTGATAACATGCCTTGAATAAACAACTGCTCAGGTGAGGCGTTGTGCTCCGTGCTCAGTGGGCCCCTGTTGTGACCAGCAGTAAACAGATCCAAATTTCTTTGTATTCGTGGTAAGTAGACATAATGCAAGGCAAATAGGTGAACTTCATTATCAGGATCTAGAATACCACAGTTCTCCATATAATAAAACAGATAGTAAAACAGGTATGTACAACCCAAGAACACATCCCTCCACAAACGCTCGATTCGTTGGTTATGCACACTTCTTCCCGTTATGTGGCTGCCACGATTTGGGCCACGCAAAGGATGGTTTAACATGAACCATGCTACTTCCACATTCTCGCCACCTTTGTCCGTCCTTACACGTGATGGAAGGCCGTAAGTTTGCACTGCTGACTGGAACCACTGAAAAACAGTCAAGGCTTTGTTGTTGGTGGCAGCTTGAAGAAAAACAATCATTCTGGAGTATCCATCAATGCCGCCGTGAATGACAATTCTCCATCTGGGGAGTATACATGCAGCATAGGAAAGTTTTAATACTTAAACTTATTTACTTTTTTTTTTAGGGACATCGAGTTTGTTTTTAATTTTGAGCTATCGCAAGGTATAATAGCATTCTCTAAACACTTTGTACATTACCTTATTAATTTGTGGTTTCCGTCTAAGTGCCACAGTGCCAAGGGTCCGTACACCTGGTAACTGCGGCGGTGCAATACGTTCAACTCCAGTGATCTCAAGAGACAGCCCTCGGGGTTGACTCGTTGCATAGCAGACCGTATCCTACTTTGCTGAAGTCGTATTCCTCGAGCAAGTAAGAAGCCAGTCATTCTCTTGTAACCAGCATTAGGAAACTCCCGTAGTATGCACCTAACCAGGCCATCTAGATCACTGTCATTCATGTCGGTGTACATCTCTCGAATGCTCAACCTATGCTCTGACAGGCGTCTTTCTACTGTTCGAGGACTAACTCCCAAGAGTTTTGATATCTGAGGAACACTAAACCGCCGTTCTACCAGAAATTCCAGTTGTTCTTGAGGCAAAATATATTTCGGTCTACCACGCTGACCAGTGAAAAGTCGTTCTGCCACATGTGCAGAAAAAGAAAGACTATGGGAGCTGAGTAAGTCACGCACTTCTCTTACATGGTTAACAATATTGTCGTCAATTCCATGAACTCCATCGAACCTCACAATTGTATTATACAGAGTTTCGACACGATAAAAAACTGATTCCTGGCTATCTGAATCCAAATTTGGGGAGGCAAGCTGTCGCAAAATCTCGTTAATCCACGTTCCAAAGCGATTCCTAACAACTTCCGCCATCTTGCAGCTTTGCGAGGGCTGCATAAATTTTCATTCTACCAGGTCATCGCAGCAGAGATTCCATGAGATAGCGCATGCGCATAGCTGGTCAATTTTGTGCTTGCGTCGCCATTTTGGCAAGGCTGGTCTGTTAGCACATCACAATCCGGTGTCTATCTTCACCATCGTAAAGTTATATTTCTTATTTATCATACATCGGCAATCTTTGCGAAGCAAAGTTTATAACTGCCGTGTTTTTTCATTCACTAAAAATGCCTACGCCGGGTTCCGGCGTACTTGATGAAATCCTTGATGTGACCAAGGAGTCACTGACCGAGTCAAATTCGCCGAATTTGACAAGCAAAGGAACTACGCTTACAGGATCGTCTCGATCTCCAAAACAACAATCCACATCTGCCGCAAACACGAGTCAGGCTGCTGACTCTGCTGAAGGCGAGGGAGAAGCTAGGCTTCTCCACAAACTCGACCTATTGACAAGCCTCGTGCAAGACATGGTGCCCGTTGTCAAAACTTTACAAGAGTCTCACGATGCCTGGCTATTGCAAGATGTGGATGATGTCGACGCTCCTTCGTTGGCTGAAAGCGAGAATGAGGAAGGGCCTCCGCCAAAGCGACCCAGAATCACGCCACAACCGGACGAACAACCCCGTTCCAAAACGACAGATACTACTGGCAAAGTGGATTCACTTGTCACCGAAGTGACCGAGGACGAAGTCACGGGGCCAGCGATTTCGGAAAAAATCGCAAACGTTCTTAATAACATCCTCGCCAGTGGTCTTAATGATCAAGCCACTAAGCGGCGAAAAGAGAACATTCATAGGCCCACAAACAGCACATTACTTGCCCAAACTCGTGTCAATTCCGAGATTTGGGACATCGCTAAAAAGCCAACACGAAGCATGGATGCTAGACTTCAAGCTTTGCAAGACACCCTGATTAAAGGGCTTATTCCTCTTGCAGACATGACAGGAAAAGTGGGTGAATCTTTGGATTCAGGCGCTGCAATGCCAACCAAAGAGACCCTATGGGAAGCTCTCTCGAATTCCCTTCTTCTTGTAGCGGCGGCTAACCACAGCTTGAATATTTGCCGCCGTGACTTGTTCAAAACAGATTTAGATGACAGCTACAAGGCCTTGTGTAATAACAAGCACCCAATTGGAAGTGAACTGTTTGGTGACGACCTAGCCGAACGGCTGAAAACAGTTACCGAGAGTAACAAAGCAGCCAAACAGCTTACAAGATCCAACAAGCCAAGTTCTCAGAAGTATAAAGGGCCATCACGGTCTTTTTTGGGCCAAGGGGGGCGCAACCAGCGCCCCTTCAACCAGTACAGCAACCATGGCAGAGGCTATCAGAGGAGCAATCACCCCTCATACAGGAAGGAACCTCGCAAAACCGAGACGAAAACAATGAAACAGACTGTGAAACAGTCATGACTCAACCTAAGGTAAGCTCTGTACCCACCCTTATTACTGGTGGAAGAATTAAGAATTTTCTGGCCAAGTGGCAAGAAATTACCTCTGACAGAACTATTCTGTCCATCGTACAGGGCTACAAACTTGAGTTTTATGACATACAGCCTGTTCAACTAGGTAGAGTTAGACCTACCATTCTGTATACTGAGGCAGCAGTGGCCTTAGATCAGCAGATTCAAAATTTTTTGTCTAGGGGTATCATTGTTGAGTCCCAACATGAATCCACCGAATTCATATCCCCCGTTTTTCTCCGAGCTAAGAAAAATGGGAGTTTCAGAATGATTCTGAATTTGAAAGAATTCAATCGCTTTATTGCTTACCATCATTTTAAGATGGATAATATTGAAACCTGTGTTCACTTGATGAAACCTGGGTGTTTTATGGCATCTATTGATCTTTCAGATGCTTATTTTTCTGTACCTGTTGACCGGTCACATCAAAAATATCTTAAGTTTTTATGGAAAGGAAAGCTTTATCAGTTTACTTGCCTTGCGCAGGGCCTTGCCTGTGCTCCCAGAGTGTTCACCAAATTACTCAAACCTGTGTATGCATACCTCCGACTCAAAGGACATGTTTCTAGTGGGTATTTAGACGACTCCTTTTTAGAAGGAGACACTAGTGTGGCCTGCTCATCCAATGTCCAGGATACCTTAACCCTTTTAGGGGACTTGGGTTTCTGCCCTAATTTGGCTAAATCAGTTGTCCAACCTACACAGATCCTTGAACATCTGGGTTTTATTTTAAATTCCTTAGACATGTCTGTTAGCATAACAGATCACAATTTTGGCAAGCTACTTGCCTCAGCACATCAGGTATTGCAATCTACATCTGTTCCTGTTAGACTGGTTGCTCGTTTAGTGGGCATTATGGTATCTTTTTTCCCTGGTGTAGAGTATGCTAGACTTTTTTACAGACAACTTGAGATTGAAAAATCAACTGCTCTAAAAAATTCCAACTGGAATTTTGAAAGTCCTATGATGTTGTCTGAAACAGCAAAAAATGACATAGTCTGGTGGATGAACCATGCCAAAACATGCAAAAGGAAGATTAGTCATGGGAAAATCACAAGAGAACTCAAAACAGATGCCTCTACCCAAGGGTGGGGAGCCTTTTCAGATGGGATTTCCACAGGTGGCAGGTGGTCCCCGGAAGAAGCTCAACTGCATATTAATGCCCTAGAGCTCCTCGCTGTTTTTTGGGGCCTCAAGGCTTTATGCCCTTCAGAACATCACTGCCACATTAAAGTTCTGTCTGATAATACCACCACTGTATCATATCTGAGGAACATGGGGGGATCCCATTCTACCCCTTGTAATGATATCTCCAGAGACATATGGCTTTGGTGCAAGGACAGAGATATCTGGATCACACCTGCACATATCCCTGGGGTCGAGAATATCGAAGCAGACTCTGCTTCCCGGGTTTTTAATGACAAAACAGAATGGAAACTGGACCAACCAGTGGTGTCAGAAATTTTTTCCTTATTTGGCAAACCTGACCTTGATTTATTCGCATCCAGACTTAACCATCAACTG